>CM075336.1:89394811-90596478 GCA_037788925.1 Mytilus galloprovincialis | reverse complement strand
AAGATATCGACAAATTATTTTTACTAAATTGTTAGCTGCGACATGTCGTAACTTATAAATTTTGGTTGCAAGGGTGCGTAGACAATAAACGGGAGTTTTCGCCCCTCTTATATTTAGAATTATGCGTAAAGTGATATTACTCATGAACCATACATATTAAGGAACTAGTGTCTTTTGATTCGAGATGTTTAGTCTATGACCTTGAAATTGAGGTCAAGGTCAAAGGTTAATTGGACGTTCTAGATTTTGACCTTTGCTTTAAATTCATATTGATACATGATCATAAAGCCATAGGAACTGACATTTTTAACTGAATTTTAATATTTTCATATCAAAATAGATCTTTATTAGTTGAAAGACCTTCAATTGTTCTTTGAACAATTGGTTTTTAATTATTATTATTTTTTTTTTTTTTTCTTCCGCCAACTTTTTTTTCCTTCGCTGTTTTTTTGTTTCACAAGATGTCGCTTAGATATTTGGTATATAATATCGAACAGTTAATGCGCTTCTGAAACTGACACCGCGTAACAAAAACTTTTACCTTGTAAGAGTTATCTCCCCAAACACTGTTTTTCTTGTGGCCACTACTACTTCGCAACCGTATAAGAAACCGACAAATTTATTTTTCCAAATTGCTCGTTATATCCTTAGGATGTTCTGTTTCATTTCAACGGAAGCTATCCGGAGACTCCATATGAGAGTTATCCCCCCTTTTATATATGATATCAGTGATATGCATTTCTAACTGGTAAACTATAAGTGATAGAGACCTAGGGTCTTTTGATTTAAGATCCTTGGTCCAAAAAAATGAAAATTAGGTCAAGGTCAAAGGTCAAGGTCAAATTCTTAATTTTGATTTTGGCTTATTTTCACCTTTTTTTATTAACCTTATAAGATATCGACAATTTTTTTTACTAAATTGTAAGTTGCGACATGTCGTAACTTATAAATTTTGGTTGCGAGGGTGTGTAAACAATAAAAGGGAGTTTTCGCCCCTCTTATATTAAGAATTATGCGTATTTATACATATTAAGGAACTAGTGTCTTTTTATTTGAGATGTTTAGTCTATGACCTTGAAATTGAGGTCAAGGTCATAGGTTAATTGGACGTTCTAGATTTTGACCTTTGCTTAAAATTCATATTTATCCATCATTAAGCCATAGGAACTGACATTTTCAACTGAATTTTAATATTTTCATATCTAAATAGATCCTTATTGGTTGAAAGACCTTCAATTGTTCTTTGAACAATTGGTTTTTAATTATTATTATTATTATTATTTTTTTTCTTCCGCCAACTTTTTTTTCCTTCACTGTTTTTTTGTTTCCCAAGATGTCGCTTAGATATATGGTATATGATATCGAACAGTTAATACGCTTCTGAAACTGACACCGAGTAACAAAAAACTTTACCTTGTAAGAGTTATCTCCCCGAACACTGTTTTTCTTGTTATCTCTAAGGCTTCGCAACCTATAAGAAACCGACAAATTTATTTTTCCAAATTGCTCGTTATATCCTCAGGATGTTCTGTTTTATTTTGACCGAAGCTATCCGGAGACTCCATATGAGCGTTATCCCCCCTTTTGTATATGATATAGGTGATATGCATTTCTAACTGGTAAACCATAAGTGATAGAGACCCAGGGTGTTTTGATTAAAGATCCTTGGTCCAAAAAAATGAAAATTAGGTCAAGGTCAAAGGTCAAATTCTAAATTTTGATTTGGGCTTATTTTCACTTATTTTCATTAACCTTATAAGATATCGACAAATTATTTTTACTAAATTGTTAGTTGCGACATGTCGTAACTTATAAATTTTGGTTGCAAGGGTGCGTAGACAATAAATGGGAGTTTTTGCCCCTATTATATTTAGAATTATGCGTAAAGTGATATTACTCATGAACCATACATATTAAGGAACTAGTGTCTTTTGATTCGAGATGTTAAGTCTATGACCTTGAAATTGAGGTCAAGGTCAAAGGTTAATTGGACGTTCTAGATTTTGACCTTTGCTTTAAATTCATATTTATACATCATAAAGCCATAGGAACTGACATTTTGAACTGAATTTTAATATTTTCATACCAAAATAGATCTTTATTAGTTGAAAGACCTTCAATTGTTCTTTGAACAATTGGTTTTTAATTAGGTCTTTCAACCTTTCAGGTGAAAGACCTATTGTTTTTGTTCTGATTATTATTAGGTCTTTCAACTTTTCAGTTGAAAGACCTATAGGGTTTGTTCTGATTATTATTATTATTATTATTAGGTCTTTCAACCTTTCAGTTGAAAGACCTATAGGGTTTGTTCTGATTATTATTATTATTATTAGGTCTTTCAACCTTTCAGGTGAAAGACCTATAGGGTTTGTTCTGATTATTATTATTATTATTATTATTAGGTCTTTCCACTTTTCCGTGGAAAGACCTATTGGTTTTCTTCTGATTATTATTATTTTTTTTCTTCCGCCAACTTTTTGTTCCTTCGCAATTTTTTTGTTTCGCAAGATGTCGCTTAGATATATGGTATATGATATCTAGCAATTAATACGCTTTTGAAACTGACACCGCGTAACCAAAATCTTTTCAATGTAAGAGTTATCTCCCCGAACACTGTTTTTCTTGTTATCGCTTAATATTCGCAACCGTATAAGAAACCGACAAATTTATTTTTCCAAATTGCTCGTTTTATCCTCAGGATGATTTGATTTATTTTGACCAAAGCTATCCGGAGACTCCATATGAGAGTTATTTCCCCTTTTATATTTGATATAAGTGATATGCATTTTTAACTGGAAAACCATAAGTGTTAGAGGCCTAGGGTCTTTTGTTTTGAGGTCCTTGGTCCAAAAAAATGAAAATGAGGTCAAGGTCAAAGGTCAAGGTCATGATCAAAATTTTGATTTTGGCTTGTTATCTCTTATTTTCAGAAATCATATAAGATATTGACAAAATATTTTCATAAAATTATTAGTTACGACATGTAGTAACACATAAATTTTAGTCGAAAGGGTACGTAGACATTTGACGCGAGTTTTCCCCCTTTTTATATCTAATATCATATGTATGGTAATATAACTCATAAACAATATAAAGTAGAGGACTAAAGTCTTTTGATTTGAGGTCCTTGGTTGATGACCTTGAAATTGAGCTCAAGGTCATTGGCAAAATTAACGTTCTAGATTTTGACCTTTGCTTTTACCTCATATGTATACATGATAAAGACATGGGACTTTTTGCAATAGCTTGCAAGCAATGTGACCTTGTAAAAGCCAACCGGAAGTGACCTTTTGTTTACCGGAAGTAGCTATGTTTTGTTCTAAATAAATGTAAAAGTATATAGAACCATATATTTTTGGAATCAGTGTCAATTAAACTATCAAACTATACCGGAAATTACTTTGTTTGAACCGGAAGTAAACAATTATCTCCCTTATCTATATCTTTTTTCCATAGAAACCATACATTTTTGGAATCAACGTTCAATAAGCTGTCATTTGACGGTTCAATTGACATTTAAAACCAAATTTTTAATATTTTCATATAAAAACAGATCCTTACTGGTGGAAAGACCATCAATGGTTCTCTGAACAATTGGTTTTTAATTATTATTATTATTATTATTGTTTTTTTTATTTTTCTTCCGCCAACTTTTTTTTCCTTCACTGTTTTTTTGTTTCGCAAGATGTCGCTAAGATATATGGTATATGATATCGAACAGTTAATACGCTTCTGAAACTGACACCGCGTAACAAAAAACTTTACCTTGTAAGAGTTATCTCCCCGAACACTGTTTTTCTTGTTATCTCTTACGCTTCGCAACCGTATAAGAAACCGACAAATTTATTTTTCCAAATTGCTCGTTATATCCTCAGGATGTTCTGTTTCATTTGGACCGAAGCTATCCAGAGACTCCATATGAGAGTTATCCCCCTTTTATATATGATATCAGTGATTTGCATTTCTAACTGGTAAACCATAAGTGATAGAGACCTAGGGTCTTTTGATTTAAGATCCTTGGTCCAAAAAAATGAAAATTAGGTCAAGGTCAAAGGTCAAGGTCAAATTTTAAATTTTGATTTTGGCTTATTTTCACTTACTTCATTAACTTTATAAGATTTCGACAAATTATTTTTACTAAATTGTTAGTTGCGACATGTCGTAACTCATAAATTTTGATTGGAAGGGTGCGTAGACAATAAATGGGAGTTTTTGCCCCTCTTACATTTAGAATTATGCGTAAAGTGATATTACTCATGAACCATATATAATACTGACCTAGGGTCTTTTGATTTGGGATCCTTAGTTTATGACCATGCAATTGAGGTCAAGGTCATAGGTAAATTGGACGTTCTAGATTTTGACCTTTGCTCGAAATTTATATTTTTATATCATAAAGACATAGCAACTGACATTTTCAACTGAATCTTAATATTTTCATATCAATATAGATCCTTATTGGTTGAAAGACCTTCAATTGTTCTTTGAACAATTGGTTTTTAATTATTTTTTTTTTTCTTCCGCCAATTTTTTTTACCTTCGCTGTTTTTTTGTTTCACAAGATGTCGCTTAGATATTTAGTATATGATATCGAACAGTTAATGCGCTTCTGAAACGGACACCGCGTAACAAAAACCTTTACCTTGTAAGAGTTATCTCCCCAAACACTGTTTTTCTTGTTATCTCTAAGGCTTCGCAACCGTAAAAGAAACCGACAAATTTATTTTTCCAAATTGCTCGTTATATCCTCAGGATGTTCTGTTTCATTTGGACCGAAGCTATCCGGAGACTCCATATGAGAGTTATCTCCCCTTTTATATATGATATAAGTGATTTGCAGTTCTAAATGGTAAACCATAAGTGATAGAGACCTAGGGTCTTTTGATTTAAGATCCTTGGTCCAAAAAAATGAAAATTAGGTCAAGGTCAAAGGTCAAGGTCAAATTCTAAATTTATTTTGGCTTATTTTCACTTATTTTCATTAACCTTATAAGATATCGACAAATTATTTTTACTAAATTATTAGTTGCGACATGTCGTAACTTATAAATTTTGGTTGCAAGGGTGCGTAGACAATAAATGGGAGTTTTCGCCCCTCTTATATTTAGAATTATGCGTAAAGTGATATTACTCATGAACCATACATAATACAGACCTAGGGTCTTTTGATTTGGGATCCTTGGTTGATGACCTTGACATTGAGGTCAAGGTCATAGGTTAATTGGACGTTCTAAACTTTGACATTTGCTCGAAATTCATATTTCTACATCATAAAGCCATAGGAACTGACATTTTCAACTGAATTTTAATATTTTCATATCAAAATAGATCCTTTTTGGTTGAAAGACCTTCAATTGTTCTCTGAACAATTGGTTTTTAATTATTTTTTTTTTTCTTCCGCCAACTTTTTTTTCCTTCACTGTTTTTTTGTTTCGCAAGATGTTGCTTAGATATATGGTATATGATATCGAACAGTTAATACGCTTCTGAAACTGACACCGCGTAACAAAAAACTTTACCTTGTAAGAGTTATCTCCCCGAACACTGTTTTTCTTGTTATCTCTAAGGCTTCGCAACCGTATAAGAAACCGACAAATTTATTTTTCCAAATTGCTCGTTATATCCTCAGGATGTTCTGTTTCATTTTGACCGAAGCTATCCAGAGACTCCATATGAGAGTTTTCCCCCCTTTTATGTATATTATAAGTGATATGCATTTCTAACTGGTAAACCATAAGCGATAGAGACCTAGGGTCTTTTGATTTAAGATCCTTGGTCCAAAAAAATGAAAATTAGGTCAAGGTCAAAGGTCAAGGTCAAATTCTAAATTTTGATTTTGGCTTATTTTCACTCATTTTCATTAACTTTATAAGATTTCGACAAATTATTTTTACTAAATTGTTAGTTGCGACATGTCGTAACTTGTAAATTTTGATTGGAAAGGTGCGTAAACAATAAATGGGAGTTCTTGACCCTCTTATATTTAGAATTATGCGTAAAGTGATATTACTCATGAACCATACATAATACAGACTAAGGGTCTTTTGATTTGAGATCCTTGGTTTATGACCTTGAAATTGAGGTCAAGGTCAAAGGTTAATTGGACGTTCTAGATTTTGACCTTTGCTCGAAATTCATATTTTTATATCATAAAGACATAGCAACTGACTTTTTCAACTGAATCTTAATATTTTCATTTCAAAATAGATCCTTATTGGTTGAAAGACCTTCAATTGTTCTTTGAACAATTGGTTTTTAATTAGGTCTTTCAACCTTTCTGTTGAAAGACCTATTGTATTCGTTCTGATTATTATTATTAGGTCTTTCAACCTTTCGGTTGAAAGACCTATAGGTTTTGTTCTGATTATTATTATTATTTTTTTTCTTCCGCCAACTTTTTTTACCTTCGCTGTTTTTTTGTTTCGCAAGATGTCGCTTAGATATATGGTATATGATATCGAACAGTTAATACGCTTTTCAAACTGACACCGCGTAACAAAAAACTTTACCTTGTAAGAGTTATCTTCCCGAACACTGTTTTTCTTGTTATCTTTAAGGCTTTGCAACCGTATAAGAAACCGACAAATTTATTTTACCAAATTGCTTGTTACATCCTCAGGATGATTTGATTGATTTTGACCGAAGCTATCCGGAGACTCCATATGAGAGTTATCCCCCCTTTTGTATATGATATAGGTGATATGCATTTCTAACTGGTAAACCATAAGTGATAGAGACCCAGGGTCTTTTGATTTAAGATCCTTGGTCCAAAAAAATGAAAATTAGGTCAAGGTCAAAGGTCAAGGTCAAATTCTAAATTTTGATTTGGGCTTATTTTCACTTATTTTCATTAACCTTATAAGATATCGACAAATTATTTTTACTAAATTGTAAGTTGTGTCATGTCGTAACTTATAAATTTTGGTTGCAAGGGTGCGTAGACAATAAATGGGAGTTTTCGCCCCTCTTATATTTAGAATTATGCGTAAAGTGATATTAATCATGAACCATACATATTAAGGAACTAGTGTCTTTTGATTCGAGATGTTTAGTCTATGACCTTGAAATTGAGGTCAAAGTCAAAGGTTAATTGGACGTTCTAGATTTTGACCTTTGCTTTAAATTCATATTTATACATCATAAAGCCATAGGAACTGACATTTTTAACTGAATTTTAATATTTTCATATCAAAATAGATCTTTATTAGTTGAAAGACCTTCAATTGTTCTTTGAACAATTGGTTTTTAATTATTATTATTATTTTTTTTTTTTTTTTTCTTCCGCCAACTTTTTTTTCCTTCGCTGTTTTTTGGTTTCACAAGATGTCGCTTAGATATTTGGTATATGATATCGAACAGTTAATGCGCTTCTGAAACTGACACCGCGTAACAAAAACCATTACCTTGTAAGAGTTATCTCCCCAAACACTGTTTTTCTTGTGGCCACTACTACTTCGCAACCGTATAAGAAACCGACAAATTTATTTTTCCAAATTGCTCGTTATATCCTTAGGATGTTCTGTTTCATTTCAACGGAAGCTATCCGGAGACTCCATATGAGAGTTATCCCCCCTTTTATATATGATATAAGTGATATGCATTTCTAACTGGTAAACTATAAGTGATAGAGACCTAGGGTCTTTTGATTTAAGATCCTTGGTCCAAAAAAAATGAAAATTAGGTAAAGGTCAAAGGTCAAGGTCAAATTCTTAATTTTGATTTTGGCTTATTTTCACTTTTTTTCATTAACCTTATAAGATATCGACAATTTTTTTTACTAAATTGTTAGTTGCGACATGTCGTAACTTATAAATTTTGGTTGCGAGGGTGTGTAAACAATAAAAGGGAGTTTTCGCCCCTCTTATATTAAGAATTATGCGTAAAGTGATTTTACTCATGAACCATACATATTAAGGAACTAGTGTCTTTTTATTTGAGATGTTTAGTCTATGACCTTGAAATTGAGGTCAAGGTCATAGGTTAATTGGACGTTCTAGATTTTGACCTTTGCTTAAAATTCATATTTATACATCATTAAGCCATAGGAACTGACATTTTCAACTGAATTTTAATATTTTCATATCTAAATAGATCCTTATTGGTTGAAAGACCTTCAATTGTTCTTTGAACAATTGGTTTTTAATTTCTATTTTTTTTCTTCCGCCAACTTTTTTTTCCTTCGCTGTTTTTTTGTTTCACAAGATGTCGCTTAGATATTTGGTATATGATATCGAACAGTTAATGCGCTTCTGAAACTGACACCGCGTAACAAAAACCTTTACCTTGTAAGAGTTATCTCCCCGAACACTGATTTTCTTGTGGTCCAAAAAAATGGAAATTAGGTCAAGGTCAAAGGTCAAGGTCAAATTCTAAATTTTGATTTCGGCTTATTTTCACTTATTTTCATTAACTTTATAAGTTTTCGACAAATTATCTTTACTAAATTGTTAGTTGCGACATGTCGAAACTTAAAAATTTAGATTGGAAGGGTGCGTAGACAATAAATGGGAGTTTTCGCCCCTCTTATATTTAGAATTATGCGTAAAGTGATATTACTCATGAACCATACATAATACAGACCTAGGGTCTTTTGATTTGGGATCCTATGTTTATGACCTTGAAATTGAGGTCAAGGTCATAGGTTAATTGGACGTTCTAGATTTTGACCTTTGGTCGAAATTCATATTTATACATCATAAAGCCATAGGAACTGACATTTTCAACTGAATCTTAATATTTTCATATCAAAATACATCCTAATTGGTTGAAAGACCTTCAATTGTTCTATGAACAATTGGTATTTAATTATTTTTTTTTTCTTCCGCCAACTTTTTTTTCCTTCTCTGTTTTTTTGTTTCCCTAGATGTCGCTTAGATATATGGTATATGATATCGAACAGTTAATACGCTTCTGAAACTGACACCGCTTAACAAAAAACTTTACCTTGTAAGAGTTATCTCCCCGAACACTGTTTTTCTTGTTATCTCTAAGGCTTCGCAACCATATAAGAAACCGACAAATTTATTTTTCCAAATTGCTCGTTATATCCTCAGGATGTTCTGTTTTATTTTGACCGAAGCTATCTTGAGACTCCATATGAGCGTTATCCCCCCTTTTGTATATGATATAAGTGATATGCATTTCTAACTGGTAAACCATAAGTGATAGAGACCTAGGGTCTTTTGATTTAAGATCCTTGGTCCAAAAAAATGAAAATTAGGTCAAGGTCAAAGGTCAAGGTCAAATTCTAAATTTTGATTTTGGCTTATTTTCACTTATTTTCATTAACCTTATAAGATATCGACAAATTATTTTTACTAAATTGTTAGTTGCGACATGTCGTAACTTATAAATTTTGGTTGCAAGGGTGCGTAGACAATAAATGGGAGTTTTCGCTCCTCTTATATTTAGAATTATGCGTAAAGTGATATTACTCATGAACCATACATATTAAGGAACTAGTGTCTTTTGATTCGAGATGTTTAGTCTATGACCTTGAAATTGAGGTCAAGGTCAAAGGTTAATTGGATGTTCTAGATTTTGACCTTTGCTTTAAATTCATATTTATACATCATAAAGCCATAGGAACTGACATTTTCAATTGAATTTTAATATTTTCATATCAAAATAGATCTTTATTAGTTGAAAGACCTTCAATTGTTCTCTGAACAATTGGTTTTTAATTATTTTTTTTTTTCTTCCGCCAAATTTTTTTTCCTTCACTGTTTTTTTGTTTCCCAAGATGTCGCTTAGATATATGGTATATGATATCGAACAGTTAATACGCTTCTGAAACTGACACCGCATAACAAAAAACTTTACCTTGTAAGAGTTATCTCCCCGAACACTGTTTTTCTTGTTATCTCTAAGGCTTCGCAACCGTATAAGAAACCGACAAATTTATTTTTCCAAATTGCTCGTTATATCCTCAGGATGTTTTGTTTTATTTTGACCGAAGCTATCCGGAGACTCCATATGAGGGTTATCCCCCCTTTTGTATATGATATAAGTGATATGCATTTCTAACTGGTAAACCATAAGTGATAGAGACCTAGGGTCTTTTGATTTAAGATCCTTGGTCCAGAAAAAATAAAATTAGGTCAAGGTCAAAGGTCAAGGTCAAATTCTAAATTTTGATTTTGGCTTATTTTCACTTATTTTCATTAACCTTATAAGATATCGACAAATTATTTTTACTAAATTGTTAGTTGTGACATGTCGTAACTTATAAATTTTGGTTGCAAGGGTGCGTAGACAATAAACGGGAGTTTTTGCCCCTCTTATATTTAGAATTATGCGTAAAGTGATATTACTCATGAACCATACATATTAAGGAACTAGTGTCTTTTGATTCGAGCTGTTTAGTCTATGACCTTGAAATTGAGGTCAAGGTCAAAGGTTAATTGGACGTTCTAGATTTTGACCTTTGCTTTAAATTCATATTTATACATCATAAAGCCATAGGAACTGACATTTTTAACTGAATTTTAATATTTTCATATCAAAATAGATCTTTATTAGTTGAAAGACCTTCAATTGTTCTTTGAACAATTGGTTTTTAATTATTATTTTTTTTCTTCCGCCAACTTTTTTTTCCTTCACTGTTTTTTTGTTTCGCAAGATGTTGCTTAGATATATGGTATATGATATCGAACAGTTAATACGCTTCTGAAACTGACACCGCGTAACAAAAAACTTTACCTTGTAAGAGTTATCTCCCCGAACACTGTTTTTCTTGTTATCTCTAAGGCTTCGCAACCGTATAAGAAACAGACAAATTTATTTTTCCAAATTGCTCGTTATATCCTCAGGATGTTCTGTTTTATTTTGACCGAAGCTATCCGGAGACTCCATATGAGCGTTATCCCCCCTTTTGTATATGATATAGGTGATATGCATTTCTAACTGGTAAACCATAAGTGATAGAGACCCAGGGTCTTTTGATTTAAGATCCTTGGTCCAAAAAAATGAAAATTAGGTCAAGGTCAAAGGTCAAGGTCAAATTCTAAATTTTGATTTGGGCTTATTTTCACTTATTTTCATTAACCTTATAAGATATCGACAAATTATTTTTACTAAACTGTTAGTTGCGACATGTCGTAACTTATAAATTTTGGTTGCAAGGGTGCGTAGACAATAAATGGGAGTTTTTGCCCCTATTATATTTAGAATTATGCGTAAAGTGATATTACTCATGAACCATACATATTAAGGAACTAGTGTCTTTTGATTCGAGATGTTAAGTCTATGACCTTGAAATTGAGGTCAAGGTCAAAGGTTAATTGGACGTTCTAGATTTTGACCTTTGCTTTAAATTCATATTTATACATCATTAAGCCATAGGAACTGACATTTTTAACTGAATTTTAATATTTTCATATCAAAATAGATCTTTATTAGTTGAAAGACCTTCAATTGTTCTTTGAACAATTGGTTTTTAATTATTATTTTTTTTCTTCCGCCAACTTTTTGTTCCTCCGCAATTTTTTTGTTTCGCAAGATGTCGCTTAGACATATGGTATATGATATCGAACAGTTATTACGCTTTTGTAACTGACACCGTGTAACCAAAATCTTTCCCATATAAGAGTTATCTCCCCGAACACTGTTTTTCTTGTTATCGCGAAATCTTCACAACCGTATAAGAAACCGACAAATTTATTTTTGCAAATTGCTCATTACATTTTCAGGATGTGCTGTTTTATTTTGACCGAAGCCGTATAGAGATTCCATATGAGAGTTATTTCCCCTTTTGTGTTTGAAATTTTGAAATGTATTTTAAACTGGAAAACCGTAAGTGATAGAGACCTAGGGTCTTTTGATTTGAGATCCTTGGTCCAAAAAAATGAAAATTAGGTCAAGGTCAAAGGTCAAGGTCATAATCTAAATTTTGATTTTGGCTTATTTTCACTCATTTTCATTAACCTTATCAGATATCGACAAATTATTTTTACTAAATTGTTAGTTGCGACATGTCGTAACATAATAATTTTGGTTGAAAGGGTGCGTAGACAATAAATGGAAGTTTTAGCCCCTACCACATCTAAAATTATGCGTCAAGTGATATTACTTATTAACCATACATATTAGAGACCTAGGGTCTTTTGATTTGAGATCCTCAGTTTGTGACCTTGAAATTGAGGTCAAGGTCATAGGTAAATTTGGCGTTTTAGATTATGACCTTTGGTTCAAATTCATATCTATACATCATAAAGCCATAGGAACTGACATTTTAGACTGATTTTTAATATTTTAATATCAAAATAGATATTTACTGGTGGAAAGACCTTCAATTGTTCTCTGAACAATTGGTTTTTAATTGTAAGTATAATTGTATGTGCAAATATTAAATTATTACGAAGTATATTGTGTAATCGAATCAATTAGATCCAAATAGAACATTTTTGGTTAAGTTAAAATATATTGTTCTAAACAATCTTCTGTCATCCGTCCTGTCACGGATGCGTTATACCAGGAACGTGTGCCATTAATATCAAGAACCTGTCTCTTGTATGGTCGCTGTCTTTGTATACTTTTCTCGATTGGGGTTAGAATAGACTCCTTTCATGAATATTCCGAATGAAATGCAGTTCATAAATATGTCTACACCAATAAGAACAGTAATTGCGACTGCAGTACTTGAATATGTCCATCTAGAGGCAAAAAAGTTGTAAAGTAATAATAAAACATCAAAAATTATGTCAAACAACCTGTACATTGTAACGAAACGATTGAAATATTCCTTCCAGTTCCCTTCTTTTACTTTTGCCGAAAATCCATTCATTAAAGAAAATGTTACAACTGCGTAGTACAAAACATTGTACAGCAATATAGCACTAAATAGTCCGATGGCAGTTCCACTTTTTCTGTAGGAAGTTCTATTTGTGCCGCAAACAGTTAAAAATCCTGTGACATTCACCAGTAATCCTACGGCTGTTCGAATCAATAACATTTTTAATCTAAGTTTTTCCCCTGGGGGTACTTTAATCGAATAACCACTAGATGTAGTTGATCCTTTGTTTGATGTCGTCTTGTTTTCGTCTTTCTTTCCTTGAGAACTTGGTAAAATGTTATCATACAGAGCAAAAATCACTGCAAATGATATGTCTAAAAAATCCGAGTTCAACATTTTTTAAATATATTTTGTATAAGACAAAACATATCAGAACATGTTTAAATCAACGGTGGTTCAATAAAATGCACACTTAACACACTAGTATTGATTTTAAAAACCCGACAAAGGGTTTCTTGTTCAAATAAAGAGACGAGGTTTTTAAATGTGAATTCTTCTCGGAACTTCTTAATATCTGTAAACAAAAGATAATATTGATAGGTGATAGTTCGGTCCTGATATATACATGATATACTTTTTTGTAAGTGCGTTGTACTAATGAATTTGCACTTACTATATGTATGATTTTAATTTTTACTACAAACAAAGCTAAATATGTGTTTGAACTGGGATTTCTACTTAGATATTTTGTGTACATTTTTTCTTAATATTTATGAAACATTTGCGTCAGGTGGTAAATCTAGCGAAAAAGACAATGAAGAAAAATTGAAAGTGAAAATTTTACTTTGTCGTGTTGGGATAGGATATATCATAAATGTAGGTGGTTTTCTGGTTGTATGCTTTACAAACAGAGACACAACTGACGAAGGAGACATATCGTTTTTCTTGTTTTGCTTCATTGTTATGTACACCTTGTGTTTTTATGCATTTATAACTTTTATGCTGGTTTATAAAATATTAGTGATTTCCAGTAGTGATGATCTCTCTTTGGATATTAGATTTGAGCGTTTCATGATGATTTATAGATGTTTAGAAGTTATCTTCGATATAACAGTTTTGCTGTATAGTTTGATCTTGTCTGGATGGGAGATGACAGAATTTACCATTGCAACAACTGTCTTGTCACTTTCCGATATATTAGTGAATTGTTTAATGATAGTTAAAAACTGTTGCGATTGCAAAAAGGAAGAGAGATCAAGCACAATAGAGGAAAACGAAGATAAAAAATCACAGGTTTGTAAATATAAGTTGATATCTTCTCATAGTATGTTTAAAAACCGATACATGTATTTATTGATAATGATATATAAATGCTTAAAATAATCCGTGTCGACTACACATGGCACATTAAAAAAATAAACGGTCATCAAAATACGGGAATATTTGTCAAAGTTAAATTCCAACATACGCATATATTAAGTATAACTAAAACAACAAACGCAAAGATAAAATATGCCAACAGATGTCAATAGCCTTTAACATATCAACATACCAATGCGCTTATAATCCTGTAACGTAAATGTACATTGAATCAAATCTTTCTACAAAAGAGAAGATATATTTCCAAATTTTATATATACACACATTAGACAATGAGTATCTCAATATGGGTTGATAGGTGATTACACATAAAGACACACTGCTACCAAACACACTGCTGATCGACTTACATCAAACAATTTAAAAACCTTGAAACAAAACTAATTACGATATCAATTAACAACGGGAAGTCGTAAAAGGTGATCTCTTGTGCTAACAATTCAATCAAAAATAACATAAACACAAAGTTGTATAAAATAAACAGGGGTGTAAAGTAAACAACCATTTGACCTAATTTGTGTCCCATATCAAACTTATATACTATCGCGAGTCAAAATTATATTAACGATGACGTGCAGATTTTTTCAAATACCTGCATACAAATAAGTAGTTTTAAAACCAATCGATATAAACGTTTACGGGCTGAACTACTTTTTAACTGTATTACTAGTTACCAGTACATGTAACCATTCCATGCCTCCCGTTCGATATTACACTGTTCCGAAACACATTCGGAAAGTTCAACTATTAGAGATGGCTTTACTTCGACATAATTCAAACAACGCACCATTGTTTTAAACTGAGGACGATTACCTTCATTTTTGATATATCTAAATACATTTTTTGTTTTAAGGCTTGCACTGTACGAAGTTTAGTGTTCGTTTGTTGAATATGTTCCATAATGAATATACTTATAGATAGTGTCATATAAAAGAGAGGCGAAATATACCAGAGGAATATTCAACGCATAAGTCGAAAATAACCTGACAATTAATGCCATGGCTAAAAAAGAAAAATACCAAAATAATAGTACACAAAATACAACATATTAATGTCATCAAAATGAACTGTTTTCAATCATATTCAATATTGTACCTTGACTTTGAACGGAGAAAAGACGTTTTCCCCTTAATATGGACACATTATAAAATGTCTATTTATGTCATGTTACCAATGTGTGGAATAGAGTAATTTTGTTATTTGTTTCTATAAAAAGTACATTTTGTGTGTTCTATGTAACCAAGATGACTTTAACCTTGATTGTACAGAGCTCGCCTTTCATTTTGGACAACTTTTTCTTAATGTTCCCCAGATGTTTGAATAACTCATTAAATTAATCCATACTGGAACGCATTATTGATCATCATGACAATATTTTTTAGAGTATTTTTTTATTTATATTTTTAATGCGTATAAGACTGCTGAAAAGACGTTAAGAGAAGATGACGATAAAATGACTGAAAGCGGTATGTTTATAACTTACAATTCTTTTCTGTCAATATAGCGAAACTATTAACATACAAGTTGGAGGTTCTGCTAGCTCCGAAACCAGTTTTAACCCAAAAATGTTGTCGAAAAAACGACTGTATAAAGTTAAGAAGATGCCAGTTGATTTTCAGATGTTCCGCTGACTGATAGCGGTTGATTTTATCTGTTTGTATGGACTTCCCTATTTCGAATTTTCTTGGTATTTTTATTATCTAATCGTGACGATATTTTTTTCTAGGTCAACACCCTTATTTTCAACAGTAATGAAACATATGCTTACAGAGATATTCTCCTTACACAAAAACTGAACTATGAGAAAGATCAACTAAAATTAACACTTCGTTTAACTTTCTTAGGTTTCCCTTTTTACCATACATTAAATACCATACAAAGTACCTATCTTGTGTTACTTGTAACTTTTACCAGGTTTCTTTCCAAATTATTCAAACTTTAAAGTCCGGGATTCGTGGTATATGTAAGACTACAAAGATACCCTCATATTAAATTATAAAACTTTCATTTAAACATGAATTATGATACACGGTTTAATGATTAAGATCTGATTGTTTTTAATTGTTGTAAACAATTGCGAGAAGCCGAATGATAATAGTGTGAAAATGTAATATAACCTTTCGAAAACTATTTATTATTTTTATCTAAGATATGTACCCAACAAAATCAAATCCTAATTGTTGTATTTAAATTTTTTTTTTTTACAGATGTTAAACCTATCTCCACTTTGAAATGCGGGAACGTCATTGCAAAAGTAGAAATAGGTGATATCACGAAAAAAAAGGTACAAGATATAACATACCATTATGATGATACGAATTTTATAGGAGCACTAGCTGTCAAATTCAGGGTTCACCGATTTGTCTCTTTTCTCACTTTTGATTGATAACAATGTAAAACATTTACCCAAATTAAAAAGATTAAAAATACACAATTTTAGGCATAATATGAAGCTTCGTTCCGTGCACTACAAACTCCTCAGAGTCTGAATTGACCAGTTTTTGTGCTCGACCAGTAAAATCGAGCACACATTTTACTCGACTAGTCTTGACATTGTCTCGACTGTACTTAACTGTACTTAAGTGTACTCGACTAGGTCTCGACTTTACTTAATTAGTCTGATTCAGTACTTGATGATCTTTGTGTAGTCTGAAATGGTCTTGACCAAGGCTCGACCTGTCTCGACCTGTCTTGACTAGTCTCGACCTGTCTCGACTAGTCTTGACCTTCAAATTTAGTTTTGACTGGTGTAAATCAGCCCATCTAACTTAATTAAATATTGATCTTACAAAAATTCAAGCTTATTAGTTAGTTTGATTTATTGCTGTGAAATGAAAGAATTTAATTTTAAAATATGTAAAAAAAAAATGATTATATAAAAATTCAGATAGGCATCTTTAATTTTTTTTATAACTTTTTCAAATCAACTTGGATTTTCATCAAACTATGCAGATATCTTAGATATATATCAAGCTTATTGAATCCCATTTCATTTAGTTTTTTGTTGTATTGCTGTAAAATTTAAGAATTAAAGTAATCTTGGTATAAAAAGCTAGGATTTGCAATTCGGACAAAATAGAGATAGTACACTTTAATTTTTTTAATAACTTTTTCAAACCAACTTGGATTTGCATCAAACTATGCAGTTATCTTACATATATAACAAGCTTACTGAATCCCATTTCATTTAGTTTTTTGTTGTATTGCTGTAAAATTTACGAATTAAAGTAATCTTGGTATAAAAAGCTAGAATTTGCAATTCGGACAAAATAGAGATAGTACACTTTAATTTTTTTAATAACTTTTTCAAATCAACTTGGATTTGCATCAAACTATGCAGTTATCTTACATATATAACAAGCTTACTGAATCCCATTTCATTTAGTTTTTTGTTGTATTGCTGTAAAATTTAAGAATTAAAGTAATCTTGGTATAAAAAGCTAGGATTTGCAATTCGGACAAAATAGAGATAGTACACTGATTTTTTTAATAACTTTATCAAATCAACTTTGATTTGCATCAAACTATGCAGTTATCTTACATATATATCAAGCTTACTGAATCCCATTTCATTTAGTTTTTTGTTGTATTGCTGTCAAATTTAAGAATTAAATTAATCTAGGTCAAAAAAGCTAGAATTTGCAGTTCGAACAAAATAGAGATAGTACACTTTTAAGCTTTTTAATAACTTTTTCAAATCAACTTGGATTTTATTAAAACTATTTAGCTACCTTGGTGATCTTACTAAATCCCAGGTTGTTATGAAGTTTTAAATTTTTTTTGTCAAATTTAATGACATGACACTATACATGATTTAATTACATCAGTACACCTGAGTTTTACAGGTAAAAAGAAAGCCCTACTTTTCTGAAACTCGTGTATTACGTATCTAGTGAATTAAAAGCCCAGCTATTTAGATTTAATAGGATGTTGCAACTTTGAATAAATGTTATTTAGAATTTAAAACTCTTTGGTAGATGTGATCTTTTTAATAAGTTTGCCCCAAGCAGAAGATATTGCTTTATAAATCACCACAAATCAGAAGAACTATTTTAATAATTTCTAATGTTTCATCCCTTTTTGATATATTTATATAGTGTATATCAAAAGGAATAAAACATTAAAGGAATTATATTAATATTTTATATATACTTTTTCCCAAATTATGAGAAAAGATATATTTCTAATATCGTAGTTTTTGACCTAGGTTAATTAAATTCTTAAATTTGACAGAAATACACCAAACAAAATAACAACCTATGATTCAGTAAGATCAATATATTGCAAAGATATTTGTAGAGTTTGATGAAAATCTAAGTTGATTTGAAAAAGTTATGAAAAAAATTAAAGTGTACCATCTCTATTTTGTCAAAACTGCAAATTCTAGCTTTTTTTTACCTAGATTAAATTAATTCTTAAATTTGACAGCAATACAACAAACTTTATAACAACCTGGGATTCAGTAAGAAGAATACATTACCAAGATAGCTATATAGTTTCAATAAAATCCAAGTTGAATTTAAAAAGTTATAAAAAAAATTAAAGTGTACTATCTCTATTTTGTTCGAACTGCAAATGCTAGCTTTTTTTACCTAGATTAAATTAATTTTTAAATTTTACAGCAATACAACAAAAAACTAAATGAAATTGGATTCAGTAAGCTTGATATATATGTAAGATAGCTGCATAGTTTGATGAAAATCCAAGTTGATTTGATAAAGTTATTAAAAAAATTAAATGTACTATCTCTATTTTGTCCGAATTTCAAATCCTAGCTTTTTATACCAAGATTAATTTAATTCTTAAATTTTACAGCAATACAACAAAAAACTAAATGAAATGGGATTCAGTAAGCTTTTATATATGTAAGATATCTGCATAGTTTGATGCAAATCCAAGTTGATTTGAAAAAGTTATTAAAAAAATTAAAGTGTACTATCTCTATTTTGTCCGAATTGCAAATCCTAGCTTTTTATACCAAGATTACTTTAATTCTTAAATTTTACAGCAATACAACAAAAAACTAAATGAAATGGGATTCAGTAAGCTTGATATATATGTAAGATAGCTGCATAGTTTGATGAAAATCCAAGTTGATTTGAAAAAGTTATTATAAAAATTAAAGTGTACTATCTCTATTTTGTCAGAATTGCAAATCCTAGCTTTTTATACCAAGATTACTTTAATTCTTAAATTTTACAGCAATACAACAAAAAACTAAATGAAATGGGATTTAGTAAGCTTGTTATATATGTAAGATAACTGCATAGTTTGATGCAAATCCAAGTTGATTTGAAAAAGTTATTAAAAAAATTAAAGTGTACTATCTCTATTTTGTCCGAATTGCAAATCCTAGCTTTTTATACCAAAATTACTTTAATTCTTAAATTTTACAGCAATACAACAAAAAACTAAATGAAATGGGATTCAGTAAGCTTGTTATATATGTAAGATAACTGCATAGTTTGATGCAAATCCAAGTTGATTTGAAAAAGTTATTAAAAAAATTAAAGTGTACTATCTCTATTTTGTCCGAATTGCAAATCCTAGCTTTTTATACCAAGATTACTTTAATTCTTAAATTTTACAGCAATACAACAAAAAACTAAATGAAATGGGATTCAGTAAGCTTGATATATATGTAAGATAGCTGCATAGTTTGATGAAAATCCAAGTTGATTTGAAAAAGTTATTAAAAAAATTAAAGTGTACTATCTCTATTTTGTCCGAATTGCAAATCCTAGCTTTTTATACCAAAATTACTTTAATTCTTAAATTTTACAGCAATACAACAAAAAACTAAATGAAATGGGATTCAGTAAGCTTGTTATATATGTAAGATAACTGCATAGTTTGATACAAATCCAAGTTGATTTGAAAAAGTAATTAAAAAAATCAAAGTGTACTATCTCTATTTTGTCCGAATTGCAAATCCTAGCTTTTTATACCAAGATTACTTTAATTCTTAAATTTTACAGCAATACAACAAAAAACTAAATGAAATGGGATTCAGTAAGCTTGATATATATGTAAGATAGCTGCATAGTTTGATGAAAATCCAAGTTGATTTGAAAAAGTTATTAAAAAAATTAAAGTGTACTATCTCTATTTTGTCCGAATTGCAAATCCTAGATTTTTATACCAAGATTACTTTAATTCTTAAATTTTACAGCAATACAACAAAAAACTAAATGAAATGAGATTCAGTAAGCTTGATATATATGTAAGATAGCTGCATAGTTTGATGAAAATCCAAGTTGATTTGAAAAAGTTATTAAAAAAATTAAAGTGTACTATCTCTATTTTTTCCGAATTGCAAATCCTAGCCTTTTTTTACCAAAATTACTTTAATTCTTAAATTTTACAGCAATACAACAAAAAACTAAATGAAATGGGATTCAATAAGCTTGATATATATCTAAGATATCTTCATAGTTTGATGAAAATCCAAGTTGATTTGAAAAAGTTATAAAAAAAATTAAAGATGCCTATCTGAATTTTTATATAATCATTTTTTTTTTACATATTTTAAAATTAAATTCTTTCATTTCACAGCAATAAATCAAACTAACTAATAAGCTTGAATTTTTGTAAGATCAATATTTAATTAAGTTAGATGGGCTGATTTACACCAGTCAAAACTAAATTTGAAGGTCAAGACTAGTCGAGACAGGTCGAGACTAGTCAAGACAGGTCGAGACAGGTCGAGCCTTGGTCAAGACCATTTCAGACTACACAAAGATCATCAAGTACTGAATCAGACTAATTAAGTAAAGTCGAGACCTAGTCGAGTACACTTAAGTACAGTTAAGTACAGTCGAGACAATGTCAAGACTAGTCGAGTAAAATGTGTGCTCGATTTTACTGGTCGAGCACAAAAACTGGTCAATTCAGACTCTGAGGAGTTTGTAGTGATGTGTATCTTAGTGATAATGCCATCCAATTAACTATCGAGTTGAACTCCGATGATCTCCGATTGGCATATAAGCGATATAAACACAAATAGATTGCAAAATCGTGTAATCGGATTTATCTTTGTCTGTTTAATTTATTTTAAAGATTAAAAATATATGATAATCATCGTTTTTACATATATGATTTTGTGGATCGAATCAGCCAATCAAATGATATACCTATGTTTCACTTTCATTGTTGACATTCTTTTCCTTTAAATAACTTAACACGTACGATGTATGCAATTTTCATCTTTAGCTAAGAGATTAAATTGGTGTTATCATGAATACGAATTTAATGAGGTTAAACTATTCACTTGCAAGTGAATAATTAATCATCAATGTTTCTTAGATTATTATGACAAAATAGAACCAGACAAGCTGTTAAAAGCGTATTATTATTTCACTGTTAATCTCCATTAATGATTGAAAGAAACAATTCTTATTTTTTTTTATTTATCTCATAACTAGTGCCCCTTTAAGATTGTTCTCGAAAATTAATTATTAAAAAAAGAAACATCACATGTGTGTATCAATGTCTATAAGCTTACTTCAAAACAATAGATTTGGTATGTATATATACAATTCGATTCTCTTTTATATCGCAACCTTGGCATACTGAGTGTCAATTTAAATCATAGAAATTCAGGTGAATTTTATCTCGTATACAATACCATTAGTTTAAGCTCCTAGAGATATTTCTAATTAAGTAATGTATCGCCCACAAAAAGACATGCTTAATTTTCACTTATGAAACTGTTACGAAAATAACATTACATAAAGCTACACTATTCAATTTATTTCAACGTTTTTTGTCGTTCTTATGCAGTGTAAAAACCTGAGGCTGTTGGAAGTGTTTGTAATAGCCAATTATTGTACTTTCAATACTTATCGGTCGATGACTTAAATTGTGAAATAATTGTCAAACACACATATCATTCAATAAATCATCACAAAACCGCTCATTGCTTTACATTTTAGTTTTATATTTATTTAGGTAGACGTTATTGTAATAACCGCAACTAAAGATCTTCAATTAATAAAGGGTGTTTTGTCAAAAGTAGTGTTACACAAAGCTGGACAAGAAATACAATTAGCTTGCAACGAAAAACAATCAATTGATGATGGTGAAATTGCTGTCGTTAACGCTTTCAAATTGCCGTGTAAAGAAGTTTATTTTGGATATCTTCAGAAATGGAATAGCAGTCATGACAACACAGCAAAAAAGGTTTAGTAACAACATTTGATATTTTATTAATGAATTTTATTAATGGATGATGATGATGATGATGATGATGATGATGATGATGATGATGATGATGATGATGATGATGATGATGTAATTCATCACTGCACACGTTGTATTGGGGAGAAGAGCAAAGAATGAATTAGAATAATTTTTCTGGGTATTTAAACTACACTTACTGTTGATTGTTATGCTGCGAGACGAATTACGATGTCCATATATCACAACTCGTTTGCTAGTCCAATGTATGTTCTTGCGTTTTTAATTGACCAATTGCAAGCACATTTACAAATTGGCTTAACATGTCGGTTTATTACAAAGCAGATGATTTAATTGACATTCTGATCACATTATAATAACTCCATCTTGCGGGGTTTATTTTTCACAACCTGTTCCCTATTCCCGTGTTTGTTGTAACGCTTTTTTAATTAAATGAAGGTAATCTATCAACTACTAGTAAATAAACAAGGAAATTATTCCGTTACTACAGCTTACATAAAGCCTTTACGTAATGCTTCCATGAGTACAAAGAGTTGATTAGGAAGTTTGGTTGTAAATTCGTCCTAACAGGATAGCCCATTCTTATTTTTACGGATATGTTGTTTACCTAACCTGGACATTTAGATACGATTCAGAAAGATTATGATCCTTTAAATCAACGTATTCAAAAGGATACCAATTCAACACTGTAAGAAGATCTTTGAAATTTTTTTATATTGGTATTAATAATGACTTTTTTTATCTGTAAATTAAAATCAAACCATATATATTTTTATATATACGAGTCTAAATTGAAAACTACGTTCAAACCTATGATTGCGTTAAAAAAAGGGCAATTTTTATCCGTGTGCATGTAAAACATTTCGTTGTAGAAGGGTCTAAATACAGCACAAAGAACATTTTCCAAAAGACCTAAAAAGTGAAAAAGTATATTTGAACAAAACGCACTTTACTAACAGGTCGAACAACTGATGTTCTTAAACCCTGCTGACTGCCATTGGCGATTGCCAAATAAAATTGATCACGAGATGTAACACAATGGATCTTAATATAAATTTAATACTAAACAGAAAACAATAAACTTATGGTTAAGATGTTATACCACAAACACAAGGTGTCAATATTTTTTTTTAATATAAACATGCATATTCATTACATGGCTCTGCAATCTCTAAATACCTGTATATTGTCATGTTTTTTTCTAACTGTTTATAGCATCTTTAAACTAAGTCCATTGGATTTTTATATCTGTTATAAAAATATGAACATGTCAAACAAACATTGGGAAGTTATACAATTGTATTACCGTAACTTTGACTGATACTCCGACGCGAAAATATACATTTAAAACAAATTACCATCAAGAAGCACAGAATAAGGATGTGAACAATTTCAAGTCATTATTTTAGCCTTTAACAACCGATCAATCTCCTACCTTATTCCTATCTATTAAACGGCTGCAGGGTGACAAAATAATAAATAGTCAGAAAGGGAAAACAAATTTCTTGGTGTAAACCAAACCAGCTAACCGACTTTGTGCATAACAAAATATAGGTATAATTAAGTACTTGCAGAATGTAGACCCATATGTGTAAATATTTTGATAGTAATACATGTTCTACTGAATATCAAACAATCATGGGAACGCTCTTTGTAGTTCTTTCTTTAAACGTTAATATCATTCACTTAAAACATTGAGATATATTTTCATATGAAACTATGTCAATGAATGAAAAAATGAACTCCATATATTGAGAGGGAAAACTGAATATGTCATAAATCGGTTGGTTAATTACTGCTCAAGTGAACGATGACAAATTAAAAAGGTTCCAATATACCAGTTTTAATATAAAAGTATTTTAAAACAACAAAGAATAATAAGGCCAGAAACTATACACGATAAGTTTTTGTAATAATTTGTCACAAAAGAAAGTGCATGTATATCTTTAATGATGCTCTAGACTTAAAATATTTGAAATATTCAAAACTGAATACAAAAAATTTAAGAGCTGATAAAGACATACGCTGTAAAGAATTCCAAATCTATAACAGCATATTTCAGGATTGCAGAGTAATTTGACGCCTAAAGACGGATGCAAAATACACAAACGATCTCATTTGGAACAATTTACATGATATGGAAACTGTATTTAACGAGTGTACTGACAAAACATCTTTCGTGTGACGCTTTATTACCTACAAAAAAATCAGATTATCGACATGCATAAGTTATTTGTTTTATTTTTTTAGAGCTTAGAACATTTAATACTAATGTGCCTTAAACAAGCAGAGGAACAAAGAAAAACAAGCATTGCTTTTCCAACATTAGGTACTGGTTCACTGGATTTTCCAATAAATGTTATGGCAGAAACATTGACATCTTGCTGCATGAAATTTGGAAAAGAAGAAAGGCCAAAACATCTTGACAATATTTTCATTATCATATATGATGACATAAACAACAGGAACAGGGACAAAGAAGAAAAGGTATGTATGTGTTATCGTTCATACAAACTTAATTCTTTTTTCCAAATCATGTATACATGTATGTTAATCATATCAAGTGTTTGAAATACGGTCATTCAAAAAAAACTTAGTAGATAAAGGTTTGCAATTGATTCTTGCGATTAGAGGTGTACAGTTGAGATGGTTAGATGAGGGAATATATTAAAAGTGTCAGTATAGTGAATTGATAGCTTGTAAAACAAGGCAAGTTCCAATAAGAAACAAGTTTAGGCAAATACCTGTGTTAGCAAACAGCATTAATAAAAGTGTTTTCGTAATTTTTGTTTTAAGTTGAACACGTTAATTTTATAGCTGGGATGATTAATTTCATATAGATCCTTAGCAAAGGGAAATGCATGAATACTTACACATAACATATGTTATTCAATGACATCTTTAGGCGAGGATCCTTGCAAGTTTCCATACACATTGAAATTTATAAAGGAATATTAAGGGATATTTTAGAAGGTGGAAATACACTCATCATATATACTGGGATTGAAATTTAGTATTTGCGCCAGACGCGCGTTTCATTTAATGAAGACTCATCAGTGACGCTCGAATTACAAAAAAAGTACTTATTTGA
The DNA here is from genome assembly GCA_037788925.1 of Mytilus galloprovincialis. Classification (NCBI taxonomy): domain Eukaryota; kingdom Metazoa; phylum Mollusca; class Bivalvia; order Mytilida; family Mytilidae; genus Mytilus; species Mytilus galloprovincialis. The sequence goes on along the minus strand of CM075336.1, from coordinate 90,571,075 downwards.
AGCATTGATAAGCAAAAATTCCTAAAACAAATTGCACAATACATCTAAAGTAATCTATTCCTGCCTTAGTTTGTTAAAAATTCAAAATTCAACAGTTAATTTATATTTATGACCATGTAAAAAGAGTAATGTAAGATCTATATATGTTCCTAGAAATATCAGGATTTAAATACAAAGATATAGGTTGCAGTGCCTCAGACGGAAACCAGACATTTAATGCCATAAATCATGTTATTCTTTCTTAACATGTTTAAGTAACAAAAAACTAAACTCAAATACCACACGTGGATTATCAAAATAAACCGGTCCATTAGCAAAGAAGAATTTGGCCTACAATTGAAGAAATACTCTTATCCCGTTTTGAATGCGCACATTTATGTCGTGATGAAACGCTTGGTTTTATAGTTTTTTTTCAAAAATGAAATAACAAATAACAAACCATTCGCTTACTTTGTATTGATTTGGTACTGTATAATGTACATAATTTTATGATATTTCTCTAAACGTTTCTTATGTTTGAACGCAAAAAGACTGTTCAAATATTTAATTGAATAGAGTTGGATGGACACTATATTGACAATACTATTTTGGTACACATGGAGTTTTCAGAGAACGCTACAAAAAAATTAACAAGGATGATTGTCTTATTTCATCTACATTGTACATTGTTGTACGTTTTACCTAAAGTGTGTTTAAAATTCCTTTTGACAGGCACTTACGCAAGAATTTTCAAGACAAAAAGGTATTACATTTTAGTATGATATTATACATTGATCAATAATATTACTTTCAATTATTTTGCTTTAAAAGTATGGATAAGTGTATTACTTGTAAGGTTTTGGAAGCTTATCAGCATAAAAAAAAAGCATGAACAAAATACATTTTGTAAAAATATTCATTTACATTAGGGTTTAACAACTTTGTGCTTTCAGACTTTTATTCAATTTGTTAATGTAAGTCTTCTTCGATATTGCTAACCCATGTTGTATTTGTTTTATGGGTTTCAGTTTTGAAACATATATCCGGTTTATTTTATAATAGGTCACTAAGTCTGATAATAAAATATTTTTGAATTGCCTTATTTCAGCAAATCTACAGAAAATTCATTTAGAAAACGATCAGGTGAGATTTGATTAAATGCACATTAAGAACAAATAGTAAAGAACTGTGAATATAATCAATTAGTTGATTTATGCTTAACATGTCACTTTCGACAGTCTTTGCTTTCCTATGACTGTCGACCTTGTATTTGCAATCGAAGCCGTAGAACCAGGAGAACATCAACATTACTTGGCACAATCCTTGTCAATCTAGATCGAAGTCAAATGCACCTACCGCATGCTGAGTTGGAAATCAATGAGGATATCACAAACAAAACTGTATATAAAATCCAAACAGGCAATTTTAATGTCCAATACTGTAGACTTATATACATCCTATGAACAAAGCTGCTCTTTCTTGTGCCCTTCTCCGAATAGTATGAACCTGTACTGTAGTCATACAAAACCTGTTGACATATATAAAAATAAGGAAATGTGGTATGATTGACAATGAGACAACTATCTTCCAGAGACCAAGCGTAATGGATGTAAGCCATTATAGGCAATCGTACAGTCTTACGGGATCCCGCTAACATGTTTAACCCCGCCACATTATGTATGTCTGTCCCAAGTCAGGAGCCTGTAATTTAGTATTTGTCGTTCGTTTATATGTTACATTTTTGGTTTTTGGTCATATTTTGTACATAAATAAGGCCGTTAGTTTTCTCGTTTGAATTGTTTTACATTGTTTTTTTCGGGGCCTTTTATAGCTGATTATGCAGTATGGGCTTTGCTAAATGTGGAAGGCCGTACGATGACCTATAGTTGTTAATTTCTGTGTCGTTTTGGTCTCTTGTGGACGGTTGTCTCATTAGCAATCATACCACATCATCGTTTTTCATATGATGTATTTTCAGCTGGTTACCATCGTGTATAGGCATATACTTATTTTGATAATGTATCACAATTATCTAAAATGTGTTGGTTTAGAGTTCGTGTTTGAAATATGGGAAAGTAGGTAAGATGTTAAATGTACAAATTTGCATATGGCACAAAAATAAAAATTCTTAACTTTACTTTATCTGAACACGGATCTAAAATACGATAAGAAGAAAACTAAAAGACAGCCAAATCGCAATGTTTGCTGTTCAGTTGTGAGTTGCGAAAGATGGCAAACAACTTTCCAATGACTTTCATACTAGTATTCTACATATCCAAAAGGAAATATACTTTCAATACAGGATTGAACACATTTTGTCTTGTTAATAATTTAAAAACGGGGAGATTAACTAACAAATTGCAAAGCTTTAAGTCAGTGACCCATTTAAGACATTGACAACTTCTAGACATACTAATCTTAATTCAAATTTTTCAACTGATCATACTAATTTAGTTTTCATTGGCTTTATTTATCGTCAAATACGTAGATGACATGTAGCGAATGAGGAGTGAGCCGCCATTTGGACTGGCTCGCGTCCATGAATGTTCGATTGATGCATTTAAGTCGAAAATAAACTACAAATAAATCAAAAACAATATATAATCAAAATTTGAAGCAAACAAGTAATGTAATAACCACCTGTCTTTTTTTTTAATGAAGTCAAGTTTTGCCATAAAGATATGTACCAAGATCTTTCAAGAAATTTCGCTTTTTGTCATCATCAATTTATAAAATCTTCACTTCACTATTTCTATTCGTGATGCATTTAAACAGGAATAACAGTGCTGTAGTATTTTTATTTCAATGTTTACTTTTGTTAGAGCCCAACATTCACCTCAAGTGGATTGCGCATGAATGACTATGAAAGAACTTTCAGCAACATCGTCTTTCGAAGTATTTATCAAGGGAAACAATTCTCACGGAACATTCCTGTTTTGTTATTACGATAATTTGTTCAATCATATTAGATTTATTTGAAATTAAGCTAATTATCTAACTACAGGAAACAAATAAAAGAAAGAAGAAAACAACGAAAAGAGTAGGTATAATTTGATAAATGAATCTAGTTAACGGTTAACAAAAATAAGACTCGATCAAACACGTGATCATCAATGGCACTGTACAAACATACGTAATGGTAATTTTCTTACCATGAAGTAGTATCAATCCTTAATTCGAAAAAGTATAATCCATCATGATTCAGCATTGACAAATAGTGAGAGTCTGGTACAAGAGAGAACAGTGTGATTTTCATAGAAAAAAACTAAAAGGAATATGACTGGTTGTACACAGATGTTGTCATCAAACTAAATGATTGTCCTTACAAACAACGATATATTGGTTGGGTGTTAAATGCATCAAGGGATATTTTATAATATTATAGGCATCTGTTTATCAGCAAACAAAACCTAACGTTTGGGTTAATGTGATAATACTTACCCTTGTCTAGAAATTATGGTGCTCATATATTTATAATTAATAACTCGGAGGAGTTTTACAATTTAAATAACTATCCACATGCAGATACTAGTATATTACAAAAGTTAACTCTCTACAGAATTTTTTTTTCACTCTGGCCACCGCTGAAACACATTTTTTTTTAAATAAAACACCCTGATGCCAACATACTGTAACTGACTTGATCAAGATTCTTGGCTTATTTTCATGTATTGATTGGCCACATAATTGTGAAGTGTGTAGGACACAATAATTTCAGAATTTACAGTAACTCATCGGGTCTTCCAAATGGAGTATAGGACTTATGATTTTTTACTCTGGAAAAATACTATCAACATTCTTTCATTAGATGAGTCAAGGAAATAACCTAACGTGACGTGTTGCCATTATAGTACAATACAGTTTACTTAGATAGGCAGAAAATTAAAATATAATTCAATTTTAAACATTGTTAAATGAAAAACATTTAAATTTCCCTACAGACAAAATGAGAACAAAAATCAACTCTCTAGTAAATGTGAATAAATTTCTTCTGATATGTCTTCTACTTTAGCAAACTTTTTTCAAGCGGAAAAGTAAATACAGTGAAAATACATCAGATGGTGGAGGTAAGTACGTAGCATGTTAGTGTTCTTTACAAAACACTTTTTGACTGTGGTGTATTTTAAATTTGTATTAGACAAACGGTTCTTCATTTTACAGTATTAACCGTAACAAATGAATTATTTTGTTTTGGTACTATATATTTAAACACTTATTCAATATCTGCCATTCAATACACTATGGGTAAAATCGAATAATTTCTAACTTCAATTGCATCAAATAATGATATTCTTTATATAGAACTATAGAACTATATGTTTTGACGTAAGACACAAATATTTTCAAGCCAAATAGTATACATTTAAAAGCAAAAGTTTTCTGGCTTTTGCAACAAAAATAAATCACCAGCAACACAATTTTGAATACAACATAACAAACACCGCAATGAAAGAACACATTGTTCACCAGCATACCTTCTCAGTGGCTTATTGTTTGATTTATTTAAGTATAACCATAGTTGAAAATCACAACTGTAAGGGGGTGGGAGAGATCACCAAATTTTAAATAAAGTCATTTCATTTTGCCATTTCTGACTAGAACCACGTGCTACATTATACTATCGATAACTTGATGACCATTAAACAAAGTAAGTAGTAGTTGAATGATGTTCCGGTGTTAATCTGACTTTAGCCGGCAAATAAATCATTCTTTACATCACTCCTAATCTTGGAGAAACAAAACAGTCAATAAACACTTCAAATAAGAAAACAAATATTATTTGGCAAATATAATCAAATACATTTTAACTATATGATTAGAATTTCATATTTGACTAAGACACATATAAATATGGCAAAACTATTTTTACATTTCATATGTGTGTTATTGATTTGATGTCCTTCAGAAGCAGATGTTGCAAATTTTGAAATAGGCAAAATAGAGGTGCAAATTCTGAAAGACGATATTACCAATTGCAAGGTATTAATAATTATTATAAATTTGTCATGCGTTACTTTGTACAAATTATTCATTTCTTAAACATCCTATTTGTTTGTGTTCTAATGTCAACAATGGAAGATACAATTAACTGCAGATAATATTTAGCATTTATAACACATAAGACGGAAAGGCGAACATGTTTTATGAAGTTTTAAAGATGTTAAGGCAAAACTTACTAAAGGCGGATTTTTTTAAAGGTTTTCCCTCAATTTTTATTTCTGAGGAAACTTATTTATTTATACCGCAACACACAAAAGATATATCGTAAGTAAACATGCTGTGTAAATGCATGTTTTTAGATTCATCACTGCACAAATTAATACTTTGTTTTGTATATCATATTCCAATAAGGTTGATTCTTAGACTTGACTAGCTCGTCATTAACGTAGCATCTGTTCAACTGGTCAACACCAAGATTTTTTAACAGAAAAACATGACGTGTGTCACTGATGACACAAGTACTGCAAAAGAGGGCCTTACGTATCTACTTACTTTTCGTACACGGATAGCACAGATACATCCTTTTATGCTTGCTCGATTATTTGCATTAACTCTGACAAAATACAAATTATCTTTGAATCACACGAGTCTACCGCTGAATGTATTGTGTATTTCTTTTTTGTTGAGAAAATTTGATACAGTACGGTCATATATTTCTACTACTATATTGTAATTTAAATTGCATAATTTCTTTTGATGTTATAATGAAATAATTTGCCTAAAAAGTGTGTTAACCATGGTATATTATCTGCTATTTGATGTTTTACCAAACTTTGAAATTTAAGGAAAAAAAACTTAAAGTTTCTTTTTTCAGGTCTGAATTTTTATACAATCTCATTGGTCAAATGGTTACGTGATTTTCTAACATTTGTACAAGCTGTGAATCAATTTATTTACATTACAAAGGATATATACAACGTATCTTACTCTTTAACATATTCAAACAAATTCATTCTTCGGATTCGTTTGTTTAAATATGTCAACTCGTTAGCTAGAACTATGGTATATATATTACTAATAACATAATGTTAGATAATTAACATCATCATATGTTACCAAAGTATAATCCTTAAAAGATAAAATCCTTGTATTTCAAAATATATTTTTACCATGTTTGTCATGTTTGTCTTGTTTAATTGCGGGTTTTTTTTATTAATTAACTGTATCGATTTTACAGCACCAGAGGCGCATGTCGACAATAAATGTGGAATATGATTAAGAGACGATAAACCGACCAAAAAGCGGACATAAGTCGAATGCTATCAAGGCAGCGAGAAAATTGCGCACCCGGAAGTGGCCCTCAGCTGGCCCTAAATAAATGTGCACTAGTTCAGTGAAAATCAACGTCACACTTAACTCCAAATACATGTCTTTTCAGTGATCCTATAGGCAAACATATTTTAACATTCAAATTTGAATAGCCGATAAACCCTCATAGTACTACAATAAAATGATGCATTATCGATGATTATATGAACAAACGATCGCCATATCAGTCATTGCAATAGAGACTACATGTACATATTTACATACTCAGAACATTCAATCGTAAGTGATTTTGTATTTTATGATATTTGTTTGAAATTTAACATTTTTTGTGTTTGCTTATTTTAAAGAAAGTGTTTTCAGATTATGATACATATTTATCAATTTGTAGGTAGAAGTGATCGTATCACCAGCGCCGCATGATTTCAAAACCGGATCAAGCGCTATATACAAATCTATTGTCAAATGCGCAGGTTTGAAGATACTTACTGATTGTAAATTGAAACAAACTGATGTAGGCTTTAACAGTGGTGATATTCTTTCTGTAAGAGGCCACTGTTTGAGCTGCAACTTTGTATATTTTGTTAACATTCCAAGTTGGAGAACTATTCTTGATGATAAAGTCGATACAGAGGTAATACTGCTTTGAAAGAAATAAAACGATGAAACCATTTAGTATATCATACAATACTAAATTTTATCAGTTACAACAATGCCATAATCGTATTGCAATTTACATACATATATTTGAAATTTGACATTTAAGACATCTTATACACAATTTTCCTACAATATTAAGATATGAACAAGTGTCGTTTAAAATCATATTTTACCAAAACGAAAATATTTATATCAGTCATTATCAATTACATAGTGTGAGTGTGACCTAATACGATATGTATGGTGTCAGTATAATCTTTATGGGTTTAGAGCGAAGCAATATACGATTATTTTTTTAATAACATACAGCAATGTAGAAAGTATCTGAATAATATATGAACTAATAAGATGTTTCGTTAAGTAACACGGTTGCATGTCATACAGAAGCACCAACACTAGTCAGAAAACATTTCAATTGATTTTGTATAGTCCGCAACATTGTATATTTATATTATATTATGTGTTCGTATAGGGGACTTATTCTGATAAAGCTCGCATACTATAACAGAATATAATGAATATTCATTTGGTACCCAATAATACTATAAACAAGCTTTAACCACCATTGTCTACATTAGGAAATGTGACTTTCCGTAGTAAACTTTCTTTGGATGTCTTTATTTTTGTATTTTACTTTTTAGTGCCAAATACAATGTAAAAACGCAGAAAAAGATGAATTTATACTGCTAAATGTTAGCCAATGTTTTAAGTAATGCAGCGCAGTTGTAGTTTTTTAAATACAGTTTAAATACCATTAATAAGAAATCGTATTGTTTAGGTGATAGAGACTGTTATGACAAAATGTTTAGAGGAAGCTAACAAGCATGATGTACATAATATTGCATTTCCGACTCTCGGAACAGGAGGTTTAGGATTTCCAATAAATAAAGTTGCTAAAACAATGATATGTTGTGTGAAAAACCATTCAGAAAAGTATCGTGATTCCAAGTTGAAACAAATATTATTTGTTGTGTTTAAACATGGGAAGGATTGTGCGACAGAGTTTAAGGTATGCATTTTTATCTCATAGTAGGTTTTTAGATTAACTCCTTAAACATTGTTAGTATTTACTCAATGTATTGTATTAATGTATCGTTCATTATGTGGTTTCTCATGTCTACATTTTCTAATTTCTACTTCGGGTACACTGAAATTTACCTCTAAATATATCTTACGCAACAATTTACAGGTCATTTATATGCATTAAATGCATAATATGTATGTTATGTATATAAATCCTCTTACTATAAGCACCAACAAGGAATATTGTGACAAAAGTACCTTTCTCACACTGTATCGGTATGTATTAATGTGAGCCTAAGTAGCCTACTACAAAGCTGTTAAAGGCAATGTAAAAAAAACAATGATGATCACAGCGAACATTTACAGCCTTTTTTATGTGATTAACCAAACACAAAATAAAAAAAGTAACATAACCTGACATATGTCAAATGAAAATATGAAGCTATATACACTCCAATTATCAATCCGTCTTAATTCTAAGAAAGAAAACAAAATCATTCTTGTCTCAAGGAATTATTTTAGTAATTATTAATAATGCTATTGTATGATAAATAGACGCAAGAAATATGTACACTATTTAAACCGAAAACACAAAACCTTAATGAATAAAGTACAAACATTCATAATGTTTTTGTACGAAAAAAAAATTCTTCGACATATGTTTTCTTAGCCCAATTGGTACACACCTTTTCTTTCTAATTAAGCAACACGAAAACCAACTTATATAAGAACTTTCGTTTATGTTTTTCTTTTCTTTCCGATTTGAACAAACCACTGGCATATGTTATGACGAAGGCCCTCATTTGTGCTCTGTGCACAACTTGGTTATAAAAGGAAGAAGAAAATATTCATTATTTGCTAAATCCACCAACGCCTTTACAAACAAATAAGTTAAATCCTTCTTGAAAAAGGTCTGCAATTGTCATATACTTTGAACTAGTCAAGAATTGAAAGTTAGGACTTGTTGTATAAGAATGAAAGTAACAATTACACTATGAAGTTTGCTTCAAATAAGAAGTGTTATATTTACGGAAAAGGTGTTTATATTATAGTATTAATGAATGGGCGTTTTTATTATGGCCCTGTTATATGTCCAAGGTCTGTAATAATGGTCGAGGAAGTCTGTAATGGCCCGAGGCAACGCCGAGGGCTATTACAGACATCCGAGGCCATTATTACTGACCTTATGGTACATAAATCAAATATAACTGTGTTGAATATTGTACCTTGCAGGCTTTATCTGAAGAATGTAATAATATCACTAAAGACATTGGTAAGATCAAATATAATTATTGTATTTAGAATTTTTCTCAAAAGGCACCTTTAGGGGCATCAAAGTTCATGTCCAGTTTTGTTTTAATGGGTTTGTGTTGCTATTGTTTTAGTTTTAAGTGTTTCATTTGTGCTATTATATTTTTATGTGTCTCGGACTGCTTTAACCGTTTAACGCTTGTCTACCTTTGGTTCAGAAAAATTAGCAGAATTTAAGGACAGGTGACACAACTGGAACATGAGCTGCTATCCCTTCCGGAGCACATTAGTAATTTCCGGTTTAGTTTGATTTGGTTCGTGTTGCTAAATGCTTAATTCTTTGCACAGTGATTTGAAATTATTGTGTGTTTCTTTGTAGATTTTTTTTTAGTTTTTGTTAAGAGCATTGTCTGTTTTATTTTTAACTTATTTGATACCTTGGTATTATCTCCCGCCATACAAAATTATCTTCGTCTTGAAGGGAAGGGTTAACACTAGTCAGATTTAGACTCGAATAAAAGTATTGGATACGGTATACTTTGTTGTTTGCTTTTTAACTGATTATATGTATATTTAACCTGTATCTTTTGTGATTTTCTGGATATTTTAAGATGGATGAGTGACATTTTGAAAAGAGGGACGAAAGATACTAGAGGGACAGTTAAACTCATAAATCGAAAATAAACTGACAACGCCGTGCTAAAAATGAAAGAAGACAAACAGATAAACAATAGAACACACGACACAGCACAGAAAACTAAGAAATAAGCAACACGAACCCCACCAAAAACTAGTGGTGGTCTCAGGTGCTCCGGAGGGTAAGCAGATCCTGCTCCACATGTTGCACCCGTCGTGTTGCTTAAGTTATAACAAATCCGGTAAATAGTCTAATTCGGTATGTCACATTCATGAAAAGGAAGGAAATGACTGAGTATTAAGCCGACTATGATTTAATCCGAAAGAATTTTTTCGGCGCAGGTTACCATCGATTCAGAAATGATTTAAGCTCGTTCTTGTAATGATTCACAGCAGATATATTTTAAGATACAAGTATGCTGTTATTTTATTAATTCTATAGTATGTACAGTATCAAAACTGTTATTTTGGTGTAAAAACAATGACTAAACCAGTGTATGTTTCAATTGTTTTAGGTTCACTAACAAACATAATCCCTTCTGGAATTAAAATTAGAATAGAAGACGGGGATATATTTGAGCAAACGGTACGTAATTTTATGAAAAAATGTGTGAGCATTGATTCACTTACAATACGGAACAAAGATCGGGATGAATGGTCAGTCAGGTATGATATGAAATCCATTGCAATCAAAAAGCAAATCTCCTGCAACTTGTATTAACGTTTTTTTTTTTCATATTCTATTTCAATTTGCCTTCAAATCTGCAATTGATGTATCGTATTTTAGAAGTGAGCACCATTTTGACATGGCAAAATGAAACAAAGTTCCTAATTTATCGTAAATAATACAATATTTCTCTTCAAAATACCACTTTAACCAGATATAAGCCATAATAGAAGCATATTTGTAACGGTATTACCTTATGTTTGAGCGCCTAAAATTCGTTAATAATCTTTTTTTTTTACATTTTAACAATTACTTTCTAAATTTTTTGCGTAAGTTTTGATATTCCAAATCATTTCTTCTTTTGTATTTAGATACTGTCTGAAAACTTCATTGAAGTTACCAATGTAGTTTGGTTCATGCTTTTCTTGCTTCCAATATACATTGCTAACATATTTTCCAAAGAAGACGTAGATAATCACAACTGATACATGTACATAAGTACAGATATTTGATTACATGAACGAACCAAAAATACCGTCACGTGAAGCCGAAACATATGCTACAGAAGCAATAATTATTGGTTTTATGGTATCTTCAAACAGTCTAGTCACATTCAGAAGTTGATACTCAATATAATTAGTTATACCATATTAACCCTTGAGAAAATTTGACATAATTATGTTTTATTGATTGGAACGTGTGCTATAATTGTAACTCATCATTAAATAATGAAACGCCTATAATTGTTCATAGGTTGACGTGATTTGTACGCATGCTTTGTTCGATGCAGCAAAGAATAATCAAGAACTACCAAAGAATTTAACCCATGCTGCTGGGTCCAATTTAAAAGCGATTTTCAGGAAATCTCATGCAAACGGTATCAGCCCGGGACAAGTTGCTATTTTCAACGACCATAAACTCGACTGTAATACAATATACTTCGGTTTCTTTCAAAAGTTTAATGAAACAAACAATGGTTTAAAGGTGAGTGTAAATGTTTTCATTTCGATTTCGATTTCAAAGATTTGTTTTTTTTAAATAACTGTGACATGTATTAACTGGTTTCGTTTGTATAGTCTAAAGCCCTGTCTTAAGATCAGTTTTAATAATAATTTTGCTTTTAACACTTATTCCTGCACACATTCAAACCATTTTTTTTGTAACCATTACTTTGTCGACATTATTCTGATTAGTCCGGAATTGTAGTGAATATTGTATTGATGGACATTCAAAAACTTGAATCTATACTAATCCAGACTATCGGTTATAATTCTCATTTCCTTTTAACTCTTAATTTTACAATAAGTCAATGTAAATACTTTCAAGTACTTGAATATTAGTACCACAACACAAAGCAATAATAACCAACATAAGTTGCGATGTTTCGTAAATACATAAAGGTGTAGGTCCGATAAGGGTCAAGTTTGGACCTAAACTTCAAGTACATCTGATAAAAAAATTTGGGCACTTTTTAAACGCGTAAGTTTCTACTTCAAACGATTCCATTAGTTGATGTGAAAGATTTAAACTAATCTAGTCATTCAAGACGCTCATATTTAAGTTTACATATAAATAGTCTATCAAATAAGCTCTAAAATGACATTTTTTAATGTTTTTTTTTTTGTCAAAACGGTGTCTGTATTCGTGTTCAGTCTCAACCTTTATATATGTTACGTATTTTCATCAAATACAACATTCTTTTAAATCTAAAGAACGGACACAAATGCGGCCACTTCCATGAAAGACGGAAACCGTTAAAAAATTAGCTCAAATGGTAAGATTACAGTAATTTTGCATGACTTGATGATGTCAGTACCTGATGTGAATCAGCCCATATTTATGTAACAAAAGTATTCTACTTAAGTAATAATTGATACAAGCTTTACTTTATTGTATCTTTAACATGGGGAGCCATTTTATTCGTGATCATTTTTGCCCGAGTGATAGTGAAGGCTAAAATAACAAGAATATAATGCCTACACATGTCAAAACTACAATAAAGTAAAGCTTGCATCAATTATTTCGATTCTGATTAGGACAATTAAGGTAATTTCTATGTCCGATGTGTATAAGTGTAGAGCGGTTGTGTAGACTCTTCCATGAACCTTCCTTTTTGTTTGTAAACAAGCAAACAACTGGCAAAGGAGTTTTGAACAGCCTGCATGAACGATTGTCGGTACTAGGTCAAATATGTCAATTTCGAATTGCAACACATTACAGTCATACTGAATGGATTAGTAACAGCATGTGCATCATTAAAGAGTTTGGAAGTGTTTTAAGTTAATTAGATATATTTAATGCATGCCAATTTGATACAAGTCATTTTTCAGCAGTAGTCAATATACGCATGTGCAAAAATAAATATTTGGGTTAGAGCATGGGTTTATTCACAAAGCGAAAGAAGTACGTCATTTTAGAATTTCCAATAAATAGCTGTAAGTTTACATTTGATCAATTTGTAAAACTGTTATATGTAAAGCCAAAATCGTGGGCTTACTCCTTTAATAACTTATGCAAATATGCATTTCAGGTAAGAAAAATATAACTATACATAAAAAAAGAAGTTGTGGTATGATTGCCAAGGAGACAACTATCCACAAGAGACCTAAATAACAAAGAAATTAACAACTATAGGTCCCTGTACGGCCTTTAACAATGAGCAAATCCCACACCTCATAGTCAACTATAAAGGGCCCGGAAATGACAATTGTAAAACAATACACACGTAGATTATTTGTTCAGAGAACGTTAACATGATCAAAAGTTTCACTCTCCTGTACTCGATGTATAATCATCAATTAGTCAATATACGCATGCGGTATGAGCTTTGTTCATTGTTGAAGGCCGTACGGTTACATGTAGTTGTTTATGTCTGTGTCATTTTGGAATCTTGTGGACAGTTGTCTCATTGGCAAGCATACCACATCTTTTTTTTATATGATAGAAATAAAGCATAAAAAATCAATTGGTTAACAGATTCACATGGGATTTTTACACACAAGAACTGTCTAATTGTCTGGTATATGAAAATTATAAGTAACATCACATATTTTTGTGACAAAATAAAGAAATAATGCATTTTATAACCTTAATTGTTTTAACTGATATTTTGATAGATTTTTCAAAGCTTTGTCAAAGCATGTTTACAAAAAGCTCAAGAAGATTCCCACACCACAGTTGCTATGTCAGCTAATATTGAAGAATACGGATACTCCATTGACAGTGTGGCAAAAGTATTTAGAGAGTGTATTCAAGAATATGTAAACCCTGATTTTCAAGACTTTGAACTTACAATTTTAACAACAAAGTATAAACGATTTGAACAGGTACTATTGTAAGAATGAAGTTTTTTAATATATAAATAGTAAAGAAAGCATAATATCATAAAAATATCTGGCTATAGCGGTACTCCATTTTTTATAAATAAAGATGAGTTTTAACTGTAAGGATAATTCATGTCGCAACTATATGATACGGTATGACGTTATACACATCAATTACATACAAAAATATATACATATCTTTCACTATAATGAAAATAATTGAATCAGGAACAAAATCGTATGTACATTATACGCAGCTTAAGTCAACCGGAATATCAGTTTAAATCAGCATGCATATCTGATAACCCAAACAGGGATATTTTTGATGAATATTTAACAAATGGCTCTCTGTTTTCATAAAAAAAATGTTTTTTGTAAATTATTTTGTAATCAATGCTGACATTTTATTGCAGATTCATAATAACATAGTAAATTACTATTTTCTAGGTTTTTAAGAGGAAATGCCAAAATAAAGGTGAAAAGTTCCGTCAGCAAAATATGCCTTAATTTTGTAAAAGAAAGAATGACTAGTGACGTACAGAACAAGAAATGTTACATAATAAATATGTATAAATATTATCGTTCTAGTAAAGTTTTATGGTATAAATGAGAAGATGTTGTATAATTGTCAAACAAATCTCAGAGACGAGATAACATAGAAGTTAACAATTATAGGTCACCAAACAGCTTTCAACAAGGAGTAATACCCATACCGCGTAGTCAGCTATAACATGCTTCGATATGACAAATGTAAAACAATTCAAACGAGAAAACTTACGACTCCTGCCTTGGGACAGGCACGTAACGCAAATAACCTATGACAGTGATGTAATAGTACAATGGATTACAATTTATATGAATTCATTTGATCGATCCAAAACAGAATCAAAAGTATCAAAAACACAGACCAGACATGGCACATACATCCCTTCACTGAAAAATGACACTTAGCGCAGATCTCAGAGTATTTGTTGTAAAAAACATCCAATGTGTTTATTAGTTTAGTTGATATATTAGAGACATCTTTTGCATGGATGAATAGGTATTGCTCAAATCGTATACAATATCATCTACATCGCAAACCATATTATGAGTGACAAGTTAAATCATTATATAATAAAACATTATTTAATCAAATCATTGTAAAAGAAGTGACTGATTTGTTATCATCAAGAACATTATAAAAATCAGTTGAAAAAAAATAGATAGACAGGTTGACCCTCATTGATTAAAATGATATTTTGTAAGACGAAAACATTCTAACCAACATTACCATGATCTTATAAAACTAGAAAAAAAGTAAAATCACAAAAATACTGAGCTCCGAGGAAAATTCAAAACGGAAAGTCCCTAATTAAATGGCAAAATCAAATGATAAAACACATCAAACGAATGAACAACAACTGCATATTCCTGACAGGCATTTTCAAATGTAGAAAAAGGTGGATTGAACCTGGTTTTATCAGCGCTAACTTTCTCACTTTTACAAGGCACCTACAAAGAAAATACAATGCATAGACAGATTGTTGTCAAATATTGCATTCACCTACAGTATGTAACACTTCACTGAAAATCGAGAAACATGCATTTTTCTCACTCTTTGATTTTCGGAAATATTTCAGAAAATTAAATTTTGGATAATTGACTGAGAGTTGTTTGTTTATCAGCTCATAAACATAATTTTTTCATGTGACCGTGCCGTCATCATTTTTTTTTCGTGATTTACTCCTGAAAATTAGAATTTAGAATTAAATTGTAACATGTGTAAGGTCTGACTGACTAACATGTGATTCACGCTTTTATACAAGGCGCTACGCGGTTTAATCAATATGCACCACATGTTTTATGTTATTTCTTCACAGACAGAAGAAATATAACAGTCATTCCATTAACAATCTGTTACAAAAACAGGTGAATATTTGAAAAGAATACACATGAAATCAGGAATAAAACGTTCTTACATTATTTCTTTTTTAAACTGGTATGGTCTTAGTCTGATATACATGTTTTTATTTGTATTAGTTGTTATTGACTTTGGACTAGCTGTCAATACCTGCGAGTACTCTCAGGTCTGCATTATGTCATTTTTGTTGTTATGGTTTTTCTGTATATATACCCTGGCTGCCAAATCCGGTCTGTTTTTTGTTTCGTTTCATGTATTTCTTTTCATCGATCTGACGAGTAAAGCCTTTTAAATGAGATTTATAGTTTGTTCCTATGTTGTGCTGTTACATCACTGTTCCAGATTAGGGGATGGTTGGCTTTCAAATATTCGGCTTTGAGCGTTCCTGATAAAGGTCAATCCAGAAAAGCGCTTCCGACGCATGATATTTATAACGTGTTGTTTCCTTTGTTGAGATTTCAAAAAACATGGTCACATTCTTTATCTGCCTGTCCCAAGTCAGGAGCCTGTAATTCAGTGGTTGTCTTATTTTGTAAATTGTTCTTTATTTTCCCTAGGTACATGTAGTGTACAAGTTAAAAAAAAATCAAGGCTCTACGGCTTTACAACGCAGTAACTTACACTTATTTCGATGTTTTGTTGTATTTTTTAAACCAAGAGTAAAATGATAGGTGATAATTGTGTTGACATGATTTGATTGGTGATCATTATGCTGATACCCATGGGGACGAAACGTCCACAAGCAGTGACATCGTCCCAGTGGTGTAAATAGTTATCAAAGGTACCAGGATTGTAATTTAATATTGGTCCGGTCGATTTGTGCAGATTTTTTAAGCAATATTGCTCAAATTGTCGCAAAAGCATGCAATTTGACATAATAGAAGTATAGGTCATGAAAAACATTTTCAGCTATTGACCCATTCTTAAAGTCGAAATGTGTAGGAAAGGCGGTAATTTTTTTATATGGGGACGTTTGATTTCTATTAAATACTTCAATATAATATAATTCATATATATTATATATCGTAAACTACTTCGAAAATCTTCTCCTCTGAAACTATATCTCCCAATTGATATGATATTCCCGTGCTTGCATTTCCTATCATGATTTTCTTGATAGAGGGTTATTGCTCACAAGAAGCTATTAAACCAAGAGTTCCAAATGGTGAAGTTGAAATCATCCCTTCGTAAAATTTACGGACGCCATCACGAGTTGGTTGACCGTTATGGACTAACCGTTTCACAAATGATATCGGATATGTTCCTTACGTCGTAACTACAATCCCCTTCCCTTTCATGAATGTGACCTACCGAATTAGACTATTTACCGGATTTGTAATCACATAAGCAACACGACTGGTGCCACATGTGGAGCAGGATCTGCTTACCCTTCCGGAGCACCTGAGATCATCCCTAGTTTTTGGTGGGGTTCGTGTTGTTTATTCTTTAGTTTTCTATGTTGTGTCATGTGTACTATTGTTTTTCTGTTTGTCTTTTTGATTTTAAGCCATGACGTTGTCAGTTTGTTTTAGATTTATGAGTTTGACTGTCCCTTTGGTATCTTTCGTCCCTCTTTCCAACTTTAACTGAATGTTCCTAAGGGTATCTAGTGTATAAATTGACCCATCGAGAAAGATGGCCACTATGGCCAAAAATAGAACATAGGGGTCAATAGACTGGTTATCTGTCCTTTATCTGTTTGGCTTTGATACCCGTATGTTGCAAGGGAGAGGACCAGCCTAAGGGGTCGAATGCAGTTTTGGCCTATATCTCAAAAACTAAAGCGTTTAGAGCAAATCTGACATGGAATAAATTGTTCAATTGGTCAAGATCTATCGGCCCTGAAATTATAAGATGAATCGAACAACCTTTTATTGGGTTGCTGCCAACAAATTGGTAGTTTTAACAAAATTTTGCAGTTTCTTGTTATTATCTTGAATATTATTATAGATAAATATAAACTGTAAGCAGCAATAATGTTCAGCAAAGTATTATCTACAAAAAAAAGGTTCATATGACAAAATTTGTTAATTGACCCTTTAAGGAGTTATTGCCCTTTAAAGACAATTTTACACAATGTGTTCATCAAGTTTGCTAATATTTAAAAATCTTCTCCCCTGAAATACAGGTAAGCGATTCAGGCTTTTGAGAGCCTCTTGTTTATATAGATTAGACCGTTAGTTTTCCGTTTGTATGATTTTGAACTAGTTATTTTGGGGGCCCTTTATAGCTTGTTGTTCGTTCGGTGTGAGCCAATGCTCCGTGTTGAAGGCCATACCTTGAACTATAATGGTTTACTTTTATTAATTGTTATTTTGATGGAGAGTTGTCTCATTGGAAGTCATACCACATCTTCAGATATCTATCATACGGTCCGACCATACGCGTACAGTTTGACCATATGAGTATACGCATATGGTCGTGACCATACGCGTATGGTCATAATACTCATATGGTCCGGAACATAAGCATAGATAATTCGAATTGAGACGTACATATGAGATGAGATATATGTTTGTTTTTAAAAGAGTATACATCTTAGATATTTCATTAACTATTTTTCTTGTAATTAGGTCTTTCCACTTTTCTGTGGAAAGAACTATTGTTTTTCTTCTGATTATTTTTCTTTTCTTCCGCCAAATTTTGTTCTTGCGATAAACATTTGTTTCGCAATATGTCGCTTAGATATTTGATATAATATATCGAACAGTTTATGCGCTTTTGAAATTTACCCTGCGTAACCGAATACTTTTCTTTGTAGGAGTTATCTCCCCAAACACTGTTTTCCTTGTGATCACAACTCCTTCGCAACCGTAAAAGATAACGACAAATTTATTTTATAAAATTGCTCGTAATATCCTTCGCATGATTTGTCCAATTTCGACCGAAGCAATATGAACGCTCCATATAAGAGTTATTTCCCTTTTTGTATTTGAAATTTTGAAATGTATTTTTAAACTGGAACTCCATAAGTGATAGAGACCTAGGATATTTTGATTTGAGGTCCTTGGTCCAAAAAAATGAAAATTAGGTCAAGGTCGTATTTTAGATTTTTATTTGTTTTTGATTTCCCTATAACTTTGGAATGGTTATAGATACAGAAAATTTAAGTAGTGAAAAATGCTTGGTACTTCAAGGGGCAACTTTGTTACGTTATGAATGTATTGGTTTTACCATTATGTAAGGGACATAACCCCCATTTATGGTTTATAAAAAGCCATAATTAGGCAAAACTCTTAAACAAAAGGTCCTTGACCCATAGGGTCTTTTGCAATGACATTGTGGAGCAATGACCTTGACGAAGGTCGAAAGGTCAAAGGTCAAGATCATGTACTAAGAGGCAAATTATGTGATTTTGGCACTATTTTTATGTGTGTTTGAATTCCAACCAACCAACCAACCAACCAATCAATCAATCAATCAATCAATCAGTGCATGCATGTTTCCGTCTCATGTGTTTAATATGGGGTCCAAGATCTCATTTATTTCTTTTCCGCTTGTTTCAAGAAACACTATTCAAATTGTTTAACCAACCAACGTGTTTAATCAACCAATCAACGTGTTTAACCAACCCACCAATCAATCAATCAATCAATCAATCAGTGCATGTTTCCGTCATGTGTTTAATATGGAGTCCAAGATCTCATTTGCTTCTTTTTCGCTAGTTTCAAGAAACACTATCCAACCAACCAACGTGTTTAACGTGTTTAACCAACCAACCAACCAACCAATCAATCAATCAATCAATCAATCAGTGCATGTTTCCGTCTCATGTGTTTAATATGGAGTCCAAGATCTCATTTGTTTCTTTTTCGCTTGTTTTAGGAAACCTATCCAACGTGATTAACCAATCAACCAACGTGTTTGATCAACCAATCAACGTGTTTACCTAACCAACCAACCAATCAATCAATCAATCAATGCATGTTTACGTCTCATGTGTTTAATATGGGGTTCAGGATCTCATTTGTTTCTTTCTCGCTTGTTTTAGGAAACCTATCCAACGTGTTTAACCAACCAACCAACATGTTTAATCAACCAACCAATCAATCAATCAGTGCATGTTTCCGTCTCATGTGTTTAATATGGAGTCCAAGATCTCATGTTTCTTTTTCGCTTGTTTTCCAACGTGTTTAACCAACCAACAAACGTGTTTAATCAACCAATCAACATGTTTAACCACCCAACCAATCAATCAATTTATGCATGTTTCTGTTTCATGTATTTAATACGGGGTCCAATGTTTCATTTGTTGTTTTTTTCCGCCTGTTTCAAGGGACTCTATCCCACGTGTTTAATTGATCAACCAACCAACCAACCAACCAACCAAACAATCAATCAATAAATCAATCAATCAATCAATCAATCATTGTATGCATGCATCCGTTGTGTGTGTTTAATACGGTGTCCAAGTTCTCATTTGGGTTTTTTTCGCTTGTTTCAAGAGACCTTATCTCAAGTGTTTAAGTTATAAACCAACCAACCAATCAATCAATCAATATGTATGACAGTTTATTTATTACAGTATATTTAAAACAATATGGAAAGAAAAAACTCTCAATTATTCAAGATTTTGAATTTTAATATTTTTCTTACATCTCTTCTGAAAAAAAAATCCACATGTACTCTGAAACTACAAGTCCAATCGACCCCAAAATTTGCAGTCAGCAGGGCATACATGTACTAAAGGTTCATAAAACAACGTGGTGCAGATATCTCCCAAGACTTTTCCTAGAGAAAAAAAATGGCAATGCCGTAAAAATCGCTTGCTAGGTCCGTAAATCTCAGTGACATCCTACAATAAAATGTCCGCTCCTAGATTGAAATACTAATCTGTGTTACAAACAGGTGCTGAAAAATGTACATTATCAGAAAATAATCCTTAAATGTGTATTAAAGTTACATCGGATCCAGGCGCGTAGCTACGTTTACGTCAAAACGCCCGGGCGTACACTTGAATTCTGGTAAAAAAAAATATTTTAATCTCAATAAATAAAAAGATCTGGGTTAAAGCCCACCAGTCTTGTAAATCTTTCTTCAGTAGCTTGTAATTATATTCTTAATATACACAAATGACCTCCCAGAGTACATCCAAGAGAGCAAAATCAGACTTTTTGCAGATGAAAGTATAGTCTACCGACAAATTAAAACTCATAACGACTGCCTCTAGCTTCAAGAAGACATAGAAGCTGCCATACAATGGGAACAAGATTGGCTTATGTCTTTCCATCCGGACAAGTGTAACATCATGAATATAACAACAACAACAAAATCCCATCCACTTTATTACAACATATATGGACACATTTTATAATCAGTAAACATGCTAAATACTTAGGTTAGTTAGGTATTACCATTTCAGCAGAACTAAAATGGAACAAACCGCCGCAGAAGCAAACAAATCATTATGTTTCATCAGAAGAAACCTTAAAGTCCAATCGCAAACAATTAAAAGACCAAAGTTAGAATAATGATGTTCTGTATGGGACCCATGTACAATCGAAAATATAAAACCCCTAGAAAAAGTACGGAGACTGGCGACAAGATATGTGTGCAACAGACATCATAACACCAGCAGTGTGTCTGAGATGCAATAGACACCATGAACTGGCAAACATTACACGAACGCCGACTACGAACAAGACTTATAATTTTCCACAAAATTGAACATGAAAATATAGCCATTCCATCGCATAATGTATTACAACAGAGTCAGTCTACTACGAGATCTACCAATCTAACGGACAAATTCAATGAAAAAATAAAGACCGCTATACATTTTTTTTTCTCTCAAACCATCAAAGACTGGAACAAATTATCCTGTGAAATTACTATAAAACACTAGCTCTACAGAAAACTTCAAGGGTGCACCCACTCACGATGTGCTTTTTGATACTCACCCTCATCTGAAATAAACAGATACCCATGTTTGTATCTTAAACCAAAAAATAAAAATAAACTTGAAATGAAATATTTAAAACTAAATAAAATTTTGAAAGTACATTTGTTTCATTTTTCAATACGGACTTACCTTTTAGCAATTTACAGACGGTCAATGATTATTATTTTTTAAAATGACGATTTTGAAAAATTCAGATATAGTCCGTCATGAAACCTGTAAAGGACTGATAAATGGATTCAATTTTCGAGGGGAAGCGATAATCCCAGGCAATAACCACGGTTCCATGGAACCCTTTACGAATCTTTAAAATGCACCTAAACAGCTATGGCATAGATGTTTAGGTGCATAGATGTTTAGGTGCATTATAAAGATTCGTGCAAAATAATCATTTCATATCCATTAACGACAATTGCACAAAAAGAGGTTTTAATTGAGTAATTGCAGTACCCCACGGTTCCTTTTAAACATATTTTAAAGTGACTGGTTTGGATATTTTCTCTAACAGTAATGTCCCTTAGATGTCAGATCAACACAATGAATATACATTAAACATTAAAGATTTTTTTTAAATAGTCCCGAAAGTATGTTCAAAGTTGGGGCGTACACTTAAAAAAAGCCTAGCTACGCCACTGGGATCAATTAAATCCAAAACATGCACTGCTGGTGAACTGTGATCAAAATGTCAATTTCTTACAATGACAAAAGAAATTACATTGTGTACATTCTGTCTCTATACATTTTGTCTGTTCAACGTCCCCACCTGAAAAGAAATAAAAATACTAACTTTTCGTTATTATAAACCCGCGTCACGTGATGTCTCCTCAATCTGGCGCGCGCGCTGTACCTAAAATAAAATAAAAACTTTCCAAACTAAACATGAAACTTCTCCGGTATCAATAATATAGACCCCATACAAAAACAAACAAACAAACAAACAAATAAACAACCCCCCCCCCCCCCAATTCAATCAATTTCAAAGGGGGAAAGACCGCCTCCAATTGCTTTTTAAAAGCA
Organism: Mytilus galloprovincialis; assembly: GCA_037788925.1. Classification (NCBI taxonomy): domain Eukaryota; kingdom Metazoa; phylum Mollusca; class Bivalvia; order Mytilida; family Mytilidae; genus Mytilus; species Mytilus galloprovincialis. The sequence continues at coordinate 90,548,450 of CM075336.1, read as the reverse complement.
ATTGATTTATATTTATTATTATTATTCTTTTTGTTCCGCCAAATTTTGACAAAATAAACCTCCGTAACCGTAAACCATGTCGCTTTCATGTTCACACTTTGTATCGGTGTCATGAATACCTATCCTGAACTCACCCTGTGAATCGAAATATTTTGTCGGTTCGGAGTAATCCCTCCGAAACCCAAAAACCTTGTTATCGTTCCAACACCGTAACAGTAATAGGTAGAAAAAAAACGAAGGGTGAAATTTGTTCAGGACCAGACCCCGGTTCTTCGTTACATTGGATTGAAAAGATTCAACAACTCATTGGTAGGGTTATGCCCCTATGAAAATTAACCGGTGTCGGTTGGCCACCAAAACTCAGAAACCGTAAGTCGTAGACACCTAGGATCCTCACCAATCATCATCAATTCATGTATCTTTGAAAAATACCTCAAGATCAAATTTGTATGTTGACCTTGACCTTTGACCTAATAACTTGTTATGGGATAATCTCAGAAACCATTATACTTACAGAAGTTTTGAATAGTGGAAAATGTTTGGGTCATTAATGCACAACTTTGTTACATTTGACCAAAGAGATTTGACCTTTCTGTAAGGGGCATAACCCCTGATTTAGGTTTCTGAAAAGACAAAATCAGCTTTTACTACATAACCAAAGGTCCTAGACCCATGGGGTCTTCAGCAATGACATTGGGGACTAATGACCTTGACAAAGGTCACAAGGTGAAAGGTCAAGGTCATGTCCCAGATAGCGAATTATGTTGTTTTTGACCTTATTTTGATGATTTTTAGTGTGTTTTAAATGTTTTTAAGGTTAACCTTGACCTTTGACCTTTGACCTTCCAACTTGTTAGTCGATATCTCAAAAACGGTTAATCTTACAGAAATAGTAAACATTGAAAAATGTTAAGTTGACTGAGGCACAACTTTTTTACCTTTTGACCAAAAGGAATTGTCATATTCTTAAGGGGCATAACCCCCGTTAACGGTTTCTGAAAAGGTAAAATTAGCTTTAACCCTTGAACGAAAAGTCCTAGACCCATGGGGTCTTTTACAATGACATTGTTGACCAATGACCTTCACAAAGGTTACAAGGTCAAAAGCCAAGGTCATGTCCAAATTATCGAATTTGTTGTTTTTTTTCATTTTCTAACGGTTTTGTGCGTATTTGAGAGCTTTTCAATGCATTCTACGCCTATTGGAACATGTACTTTACATTTCGAAAAGGAAAGACTTCTCAATTGTTCAAGAACAATTGACATTTTATTATTATTAAGGTCTTTCCTTTTTCAAAAGGGAAAGACCTTACTGTATTTCTTCTGTTTATTATTATTATTATTATTATTATTATTATTATTATTATTATTATTATTATTATTATTATTATTATTATTATTCTTTTTCCGCCAAAATTTGACGAAGTTAGCAGCCTTAACCGTAAGACGTGTCGCTTTCATGTTCACACTTTGTATTGGTGTCATGAATACCTATCCAGAACTCACCCTGTTAGTTGAAATATTTTGTCGGTTCTGAGTAATCCCTCCGAAACCCAAAAACCTTGTTATCGTTCCAACACCGTAACAGTAATAGGTAGAAAAAAACCGAAGGGTGAAATTTGTTCACGACCAGACCCCAGTTCTTCGTTACATTTGGATCGAAAAGATTCAACGACTCATTGGTAGGGTTATGCCCCTATGAAAATTAACCGGTGTCGGTTGGCCACCAAAACTCAGAAACCGTATGTCGTAGACACCTAGGATCTGCACCAATCATCATCAATTCATGTATCTTTGAAAAATACCTCAAGGTCAAATTTGTATGTTGACCTTGACCTTTGACCTAACACCTTGTTATGGGATAATCTCAGAAACCATTATACTTACAGAAGTTTTGAATAGTGGAAAATGTTTGGGTCTTTTACAATGACATTGTTGACCAATGACCTTCACAAAGGTTACAAGGTCAAAAGCCAAGGTCATGTCCAAATTATCGAATTTGTTGTTTTTGTCATTTTTTAACAGTTTTGTGTGTGTTTGAGAGCTTTTCAATGCATTCTACGCCTATTGGAACATGAACTTTACATTTCGAAAAGGAAAGACCTCTCAATTGTTCAAGAACAATTGACATTTTAATTAGGTCTTTCAACCTTTCCGAGATCTACAATTGGTTTTTAATTATTATTATTATTCTTTCCGCCAAACTTTAACGAAATTTCCCCAAAAAAGTACGCGACATGTTGAAATGATATTAGGTATCTAGTATCGGTTGACCAAAAGCTATCTTGTGGTTAGGGCACGACCCCGTGACATTTCTTTTATAGGGGTTATCTCCCCTAACACCGAAAAATTTGTTATCATTCTAACTCCATAACAATAATAGGTAGAAAAAAACAAAGGGTGGAATTTGTTCAGGAACAGACCCTGGTGCTTCGTTACATTTAAATCGAAAAGATTCAACGACTCATTGGTAGGGTTATGCCCCTTTGAAAATTAACAAATGTTGGTTGGCCACTAAAACTCAAAACTGTAAGTTGTAGCCACCTAGGATCATCACCAATGATCATCAATTCACTTGAACATGAAAATTGACCTAAGGTCAAAGGTCAAGGTCATGACCTTGATTTTGACCTTAGCTTGTTATCGGATTTACTAAATAACCATAAAAGATGGCTGCTAAAATGTAACAGAGAAAATATGTGTCTTGTCGAGATCTACATTTGTTATGTTGGGTTAAAAATCATTGGACCAACTGTTATGGAACTAGGGCACCAAAACTGTTTTTGTGGTCCGAAATGATGATTGTTTGCTTATAACTCAAAAGTGGTTAGAGATAGAAAGAAACTTTGAATTGCAAAAATGATCAGCATAATAAGATCTACAAAGTTAGGTCAAGGTCAGAGGTCAAGTCCCTAGCAACGACATAAAACACCATAGCAACCATATATTTTTGAACTTAGAAGGCTATGAATAATATAAATATGACATTTTTATTACTGGAAATGACATTTTTGTCCCTAGCAACGACATACAAGTCCTTAGCAATCACTTATTTTTTTAACTTTAAATACTATGAATAGTACATATGACATTTTTAATAACTTATTTTAATATATTTATCCTTAGGAATGATTTTTGCCCTAAGCAACCACTTATGAACATAAAAGTCCTTAGACACCATATATTTTTTAACTAAGAAGGCAATTAATAAAAGAAAAAAGGAAAGACCATTCAATTGTTCATGAACAATTGACTTTTGAATTTTTTCTATTTTTCTGTGGTGTGTTTCATAGCATTAGTTTTACGTGTGTGCTTGTGTGTATATATAGTCCTTATGATCAAGGTACAACTGTAAGAATAATGTTCGTTTCCATTACATTTTATGGAATCTTATTCTGGTTTTTTTGGACAACCAATTATCTGCATTTGTACCAATTCAATTCTTTTATTGATTCATCCTTGCAAAAGCATACAAACAATATTTTATTATTTTGTTTCAGTGGGTTAGTTTTTGTTTCCCTTGTTGGTATTGTTTTTAGTGTTTAATGGACATCTTTATTGCATCATACGTTCTCTTAATAATGCATATTTGATAAAAAGAGACGTTGTATACAACTAGAAAGTACTCTTCAACAGAGAAATGGACAAACATGTAAATGAGGGACGAACGATACCAGAGGGACAGTCAAACTCATGAATCAAAATAAACTGACAACGCCATGGCCAAACATGAAAAGGACAAACAGACAAACAATAGCACACATGACACAACATAAAAACAACTAAAGAATAAGCAACACGAATCTCACCAAAAATAAAGTAAAGTTCACAGGTATATATTATTTAACAGAAAACTTACCATGTGTATTACTTCAAAGAAGTTCCGTTTAATATTATAAACAACAGTATTTGCACAAAAATACTCATTCCGTATTGAATAAAAAAAACCCAGCTTTAAGTTACAAAAAAGGCAACACAAATTGACTCCCTAGTTTTCAAACCTGTCATTAATATTAAAGTGTAAGCAAAGGCTTGATCGGTATTCACATTTGTACAGTCACGATTACAAGTTTAGGTACGTCGGTTTTCTTCTCTAAAACACATACATTGTAGACATGTATGATCAAAATTGCGCTTATATCCTGACCGACTTAAGAAACGCAACACTGGTCTGGTCTGAACTGTCCACAGATCATGTCTGGTCAAGCAGACCTGTCCAGAGGTCTGGTCAAGCAGACCTGTCCAGAGGTCTGGTCAAGCAGACCTGTCCAGAGGTCTGGTCAAGTATACCTGCTCACTGGTCTGGTCTGATTCGATCTGGTCCGGTCAAACAGACCTGTCCACAGGTTTGGACTGGTCCGGTTGTGCTCACAGGTCTGGTCTGGTCAAGTTGACCTGTTCACAGGTCTGGTCTGGTCATGCTGACCTGTCCGTGGAACAGGTCTGCTCAAACAAACTTGTCCTCAGGTCTGGTCTGCAGCAGTCCTAAAAAATCAGACATGAGATCTGGTCTGCTAGGGATAAAGTTAACTTACAAGTCTGCTAAAATGTCCACAGGTTAATCTATAGAGCAGTCGTAAGGACTGCTTTAAGTTAACTTGTGTAAAGGTTGGGACCGCACCCATCTGTAGATTAGTCTTTTTAATCCCATTTTCAAATATTCATTTTTTTGTAAACAAACTTATAAAAAGAACGTTCTTTCATTCCTTCAATGTTTAAAAAAAATGCCAGTTCGAAAGTTGAGTTGATTACGTCATTTTCAACGTTCAAATATTGTGGTATACACTGTAACCAATTCTGTTCGGCACATTATGGGTTCTGTTTTTCATCATCTGATTTTGCCGTTGTTCCTCCCATTACAATTGATTTTGGCAATTATGCGGTTGAAACTTTAAGGCTGTATATGGTTTTTTTCTGCGGTCGATTCTTTGGCAGTTCAGTTAATGTGAAATATTTATGGCATTAATCAGTGCAAAATTGCATTCAGCAATTTGATTAGCAGTTGACGTTGCGGCCGGAGGTCTGTCTCGCAAATGACGTTGCGTAATCAAATTCTATTGGCTTGGCATTTTCACTACATGTTGATCTTGCCATTGATGGTCTTTAACAAATCCCGTGTACCGGTATCATTGTCGAAAATACAGTAAGACGAGTTTCTGACGTCAAATGTCTGGTTGCAGCACGTTCACGTTTTCATGTTTGCAGTATTCTAATGGGTTGATTCTGTTTTATATTCCTCAATTTTTGCAATATGGAGATGCAACATTTTTGTTTACTGATTTAAGTGTAGCCAAGGATTGAAAGAACTGTTTCACAAGTAAAAAATATGAAGCAATCTATTATTGGTTCGAAATTTTGCTTTCTGAAATTGCGTGCGATCTCAATAATTCGATATGTTTAATAACCACAGGTAAGTCCGATGTTGATTTTTTCTAAAGAGAAAGAAGTATGATGAGTATGAATAGTAGTTGTATGAGGATCAAACATGATTTGGTAAAAAAAAATCTACAAAATGAGTGTTGCGTTTTTAAAGTCGGTCAGTATATTATGGAATAAACGTTAGGAATACGTTAAAAGAAATTCATGTGAATGTTATAAAACACTATATATCAATTTAAAAATATATCTGTATTGATGTTCCCATTCTATATTAGAACTCTCCCATTTTCAGATTCTTCATATTGGTGTAATTTGGACTGTCTCTTTATTTTTGCAAACTGCAGCGATGAGAGGTGCAAAGGTATGTTCATAATCTTAAAGCATACTAACAATGTGTTTTAATAAAATTTTACATTATTTTTTGGTTAATTGCTTTGTTTTAGTTATTTTTGTTTATGAGAGGTAAAGAAAATGGTAGAATGATTGACGTCAAAGTCAAAATTTATTATACTAAATTATGTATTTCGGAATATTCTTAATTGACAAAAAATATTTTTTGAAAATAAATAGTTGTCGTTCGGCTATTTTTTGCTATTTGGTCGGGTTGTTGTCTCTTCGACATATTCCCTATTCTCTATTTTAATGTTTTGTAACATATGATTTGTATTAAAACATATCACTTTTCATAGAATAGGGCCTATAAATAAAACACGGGTAGCTCCACAAAATGAAAATGACGGTGGCCTTGGCTGCAATTTATATGTAAAGGGCGTTTCAATCTATCATTCCTCTTTTTGTGTACTATGATATTAAGAAAAAATAAATTATTCTCAAACAGCCTAGTTTTAACTGACGCAAGTAACGTTAAGAAGTGTGATGACCGATTGTTGCTGGATATCCAAATACATATCCGAAGATTGATTTGAAATCATTTTTATCCATAAAATGTATAAAATCAAATAAGATTCCATTCAAATATAATGAAATGCAGGGAAAATGTATAGAACAAATTTAGAAATTCTGTTCACCTGCCAGCTTTAATATCAGTAATTAATTGATCAATAGGTTTTAAATACAATATCAATGCAAAATTTCAATTAATTTCATGTAAAATGTATTTCGTTTATTGTTTTATAAATCATGAAGTTATTTTTTTCTTTTTGATTTCATTTCGGGGCCTTTGATAGCTGACTATGCGGATTGAGTTTCGTCGATTGATGGAGGAAGTACGGTGACCTATAGATGTTAAAGCCTATGTTAACCGTTTCTCGTAGATTTTTTTATAGATCAATCCGGCTGCACTATTTGAAAACTACTGCAAAACATTTACCAGGATATAGTATAGACATTCAAAATTAAAAGCAGGATATTGGCTAAAAATCATTCAAAAAAGAGGACCATCTTAATTTTTATCAAGCTATACTTAATTGTTATTCTTACCATATATCCCAGACAACACAGCCTGACAGAAACTTCTTTACAATTCAATGAATTACGTGTCACAGACAAATCGACATATTTAAATAAAACCAAATGATCCTTCAAATATTAAAAAGAAAAAAGAAGTCAATATTAAACAGATACCCTAAAACATTATATGGAATGTCGAATTCTTGAAGGTGAAAATGAAGTTAAAGACCACAGTATAAAGTATTGATAACATATGCTTCAAAATTGAAGTTAATCTTAGCTTTCCTCAACATTACATTATTACTGTACATTTAAGTAAAAATATATACCACAGGTTTTTTTTTTTTTTTTTAACTTTTTCATATATGATAAAGTAACTTTTGCATAGATTGGGTGTCTAAATTAAAATCCATATATTAATTTATCTAAAATTTGTCAAATTTAGTCTAGATTATACATAGAAAAACAAATTAAACAAAAACATCACCATAGAATTTTGAGATATAATTTGAGGAAAAATCTCTTATAATATGCTTTTAGATAAGAAAAAGAAACAATAGGGTCACGTGATATTTTTTCTTGCTGTATGATAGAATAGGTAAATTCCTAACACATTCAATTGTAAAAGTAACTTTATCTGAATTATCTGTCCTTACATTTGAGTTGTCTCCCCTTATGTTTCAAATTTGGAAATAATTGAATCAATCAAAAGTTTTCTATTTTGTTTTTGTAAAATACAGTCATTAATTGATAATTGATTTTCTATAATTGAAAGTTCTTACACATAAATTACCTACAACTCTCGAAAAAAGATCTAAACCGATTGTTTTCTGGTATTTAAAAATCAAAGATAAAGATAGACACCCTAGCTCCCTTAAACCAAAAAACTATAAACAAAAATGTCAGAAATATATAAATAAAGGGAAAAAAGACGTCTATACAAATAAACGATTACATAATGGAATGACGTTAAAGTCATAAGAAACGATTGACCGTGAAAAATAATCATGATAATGTTCTTCCAATTCTTAAACCAATGCATACAAACATCATAAACTTAGTCTTCTGTGCACGATCTTATAACTTTTTTCGTGTAAATTTCGTATAATCGTCAATTTTTTTTTCAATCGGTCAGTGTTGTTGTGAAAATATGGCAGGTAATTGAAGTTCGTGTTTTGAAGCCGAAGTTTAACGATTGTCAACTATCGACAAAAAATCAACAGAAAAACATGGAAATTGAGCACGTGTTTAACATGTAAATTTAGATAATAGTTTATTTTAAGGACATCCATGCGTATTGTGATCACCGGATTTTTACGAGATGGTTCACACTGAGGTCACTTTGCAGACGGAAAATATGTCGGGGGAATTGCTTCCTGGAAGTAAGCAATTAAAATAAAGTAAACTTCTTCTAAATATGAATATATTAAAAAATATTCTTCAGAAAAAAAGTATATGTACATAAGTTTTATAATGAAAACTATCCATTGAGTTATAAAAAAACAAATGCATTATTTTTTTTAATTTGAGGTTTCTTATGACTTTAACTCATAGTTATCACGACGTTACAAAATTCCCGCGGTACTACGATTTCCATTCACCTAAACATACAGTTTAAATCAAAATATATTTAAGGAAATTAAACAGATCTATCATAATTTGGAGGGTTTATTGCGAAACATACCAGTCTCAGGACCTTTTTAGCTTGCTGTTTGGTGTGAATCAAGGCTCCTTGATGAAGAACGTACCTTGATCTATAATGGTTTTCTTTTATAAATTGTGACATGGGTGGATAATTGGCTTATTAGCACTCATACCATATTTTACAACCTTGTTGTCAGTCTCAATAATGAAAAGTAACTTCACTGCGACAACCAGTTGAAAACGTGTGTTAAACATAGGGGAATTAAAGTTTCTTTGGTGATCCTTTACCAGTAATGATAAATAAACATATACAAAAATAAATGTTAACGAAACAGCAGAACGGCTTACTTGTGTGTTTACCATCATGAAAATGGTAAATGTGTTAAAAGCAGCTAAAATCAAAGTAAGAAAAGATTTCGATCCTCTAAACAATTATTGCTGTTGCATTGTCTCATGCATTAATTGTGAACAAATATATCAGATGAGCGACACATGCTCTATGAAGTCTCTAGTTTGTATAATTAAAAGTTGATTTTCTCACACAATACACTAGGAAAACCAAGTACACCAATAATAGTTTAATATTTGATAACAATTGCCACTCTATATCACAATTAATGTTGGGGTATATCGGATAGGGAAAAATTATAATTAAAACTATCAGTTCCGTGTTGTTACCTCAACCATGGAAATATTATATTGAAATGAACTATTACGCACCTACTTCAAACGTTTCATCTGCGATGCCACGCGTAATTTAATGATAAATTAAGAAACTTGAATGACACGTTATTTACACAACTGCGCCTTTAAATATTGTCATTCTCGGTTGTTTTCGAAATTTAGGAAATAAAAGAAGAAATTAAAAGTTGTGATATTTATTTTCCGTAAACCTAAATCTGCATATGTGTTACGATTGCGTGATCAGGGTGATTGATGGATTTATGCTAATGCGAGGATTTATGCTAATGCGAGTCATTATTAAGTCTACAGAAAAACACATTGACCATGGAAATTTGTACTAAACTTATTGAACAAAGGCCCCATTTTCATCGATTTTTTGTTGTTGTAGAAATTGCACTATATGTAATATAACAACAAAAAATCGATCTAGCATAAATTTGACCCTAAATTGCAACAGAAGATTTTTAAGTTTTAATCTTTAGCATTATACCCAAAATATACACAGAAAAAAAGTCCTCTGAAAACTTACTTGAGGAAGACTGAAAAAAATCACCATTTAAAATTCCTATGGAGATTTGCATTGAAAAGGGAGATTTCTCTTGCAAAAAAGGCAGAAATATCAATAAAAATTGATACAAAATTATAACTTTACCGCTTCTATTCATCAGAATGTATTGATTCTTTACTTTTTAGCGGTCTTAAGAGTATAACAAACAACTCTTAATGTGTTTTCATATCTTTTATCAAGCTATAATCTAGATTTCGTATTTCATTAGTTGACCATTTATTTAATTTTTCAACATGCCAAGGTAAACATGGTAAAGAATCTCAAGTTTAATAAAAATAATTAAGGATGTATTCTTCTTTTTGTGGTTTTAAGTTTCTTTTGACAAGTAAGATTCTGAAAAAAATATAATATACAGATATAAACAATACCAAATTTTCACATTATTTTTTCAAAATGGTGACAAAGCTTCAAAATTTCTTTAATGAAAAATGCACAAAAAAAATAAAACTACCCATAACACTTCGGTTTTGTACATTTCATGAGCAGAAGATTATATAATTTAGTCAAATAAAACTTATAACCCCATCAAATTATCATACTTCACATCAATTTCAAAAAAATCAACCGAAAAAGACAAAAAAAAAAACCCTCATTTTTGCAGAGTTATCTCCCCTTCGAATGTTAATTTCCATAGGAAATTAAAAATGCTGATTTTGAGTTTTCCTCAAGTTAGATTTTACGGACCCTTTTTCTGTGTATATTGCGGGCATAATGCTATAGATTAGAACTAAAACATTTTCTGTTGCAATTAGTTTGAGGTTAAATCTTAATTTGACTGGGCTATAAGTAAATAATTCATATTCAATAATATATTTTTAGTTTATTTTGACCATATGAACCAACTGGCTGCTAAAAGCCAATTATTATTTCACTATTTGCATTTTATTAATGATTGAGCAAAAAAAGAATATATATTAGATTTTTTATATATCTCGTAGCTAGTAACCCTTTAAGTAAATAAACAGTTGCATAACAAATTCATTTCTTAAAATATTAGATAAAGTCAACCATGGTATAGCAAAACATCGAATTTCCCTCACACAACCATATTACACACGTTCACTGCATGGACATATTTATGTCAAACGTTAGATTACAGGCACAATACCTAAAACCACAATAAATGCCTAACTAGACAATAGAACTTATTTATACTCCAAAGAATATTGTTTTAGGGTGTTGCAGTAGCGAAAGAATGCTTAGAAGAATATAAAAAGCTGAAAATGCATAAGGCATATCATTACATAACATTCAAGCTAGACAAAAACATGAAAAACATTGTGGTGGACAAGACATTCAGACGCAGCATTTGTGATTCAGGTATATACATGTGTTCCTGATGTTGTAACTACAATCCCGTTCCACTTTCACGAATGTGCTCTATCGAATTTGTAATAACATGAGCAACACGACGGTTCCCACAAGTGGAGCAGGATCTGCTTACCTTTCCGGAGCACCTGCGATCACACCAAGTTTGTGGTAGGGTTTGTGTTGCTTAGATTTACGTTTTGTATTGTGTGTCTTGTATATTTCACCCTGTCTTAACTTTAACTGTTAACAAAACTTTGATTTTTTGAAAAACTAAGGATTTTCTACCTCAGGAATAAATTACCTTAGTTGTATTTGGCAAAACTTTTAGGAACTTGTAGTCCTCAATGCTCTTCAACTTCGTTTTGTATTTGTCCTTTTAAACATTTTTTTTATTCTAGAATCACTGATGAGTCTTGTGTAGACGAATCGCGCGTCTGAGGTAGATATAAAATGTTCATCCTGGTATCTATGATGAGTGTATATCTAACTCCACTCAATTATTGCAGACACTCATTCCTCTGTGCTGTGGATACAAGAATTACATAAGGGACAAACAACGTTAGTCATCCAAGTACTCCTCGAAATTCTATTTTTAATTATTTACAACAGTTTTGCTAGCAATCAACGCGAGGATTCAGAGTTACTATTAACAATTCATTGAGAGGGCAATGTAAATCAACTTTGGCTAAAACAATCCAAAAATCAGCTCAAGTGCATATAATTTTAATATATATATTTTCTCATGCATTAATGTAGGCAAGCGTTATATTTCTGTATTCTTAACACAGTCTTTCGATATGTTTTTATTGATATTTTTACTTTTAAGGAATGTAAAATTCTATAACTAGAAAACAAGTATGAATAATGAAAATAGCACTTCATTAATGTTTGCACATCGCATACGCTTTTTGAAATTAAGTTTTGCCAGATACTAAATATCTATAAAGCCAACGAATTATAAGACAAACAAAACAATTTGATATTGTATACAGGTCTTTTATAGCACGAAAATAGATTTTCTCTCTTTTAATTAAACAAACCTGATTTTTTTTCTCTCAATTTTTGTTGTGTTCTTGTTGCTCAGTCTTTACCTTTCAGTTTTCAGTGTTAATATTTGAAATATCCCTTTTTGAACAAGGCCGGGTTTTATTGGACGCAAATTTTGTTTTTTATATGTTCTATTTTTCTATCAATAATTCAACTTACATTCTTTTTAGACGTTGCTTACAAACGATTCCTGCAAGAATTAGTAGAAGTGGGTGATTGTAGATTCGCAGTTTTTGATGTGCAGTGGCAATACCAGCAGCTCACAAATAAGAATACAATCGTATTCTTTAGTTGGTAAGTGTATTTAAAGATTTATCTTTCGCGAAATTGTTCCACTCAGAGTGCATCTCCTCGGAAAATAGCTGACTCTTTCATATTGCATAATTCAACAATGAAATTGATAGATGTACACCGTATTTAATTGAAAATGGAAACGAGGAATACGTCAAAGAGACAACATCCCAACAAAAGAGCAGATACATTGACAGCTTAAGGTCACAAATTGGTCCCATTGCAGCGTACTATCCCACCGCCGGAGTGGTCTTCAGCTGGTCCATATATAAACTTGTGTACTATTACAGTGAAAATGGACCTCATACTAGACGCCAAAACATAAAAATGATTTAAAATAAAACACAAAAAACATACAGTACTAACAAAGGCCAGAGGATCCTGACTTTAGATTGATGGAAACTATGTATTCTTATATTACTACCTCATATTTCCTAGATTGCTAGTGACTGGTTTGCTGAAATCTGAGTAAAAATGATGCAAAAAAAAAAACCAATACTATAAGTTTGCATATTAAATTGCAAATGTTTAAGATTTTAACACAATGTTGACTGCTGTATCCCTATTTCACATTTTTATCGATGTACTGTTATTCACACATTGATGTCATAATATTAAAATTGGATGCGAGGTTTAGCTAAAAATAAACTTAGTTAAATCCCCCTTTCTACTAAAATGACTGTACCAAGTCAGGAATATAACAGTTGTTATCCTTTCGTTTGATGTGTTTTTGCTTTTGATTTTGCCATTTGATTAGAGAATTCCCGTTTTGAATAGTCCTCGTAGCTCAGTATTTTTGTGATTTTACTTATTATGTTATTCCCTTTGTAGAAAATAGTGGATAGGTAGCTAAGCATTATATATTGACAGCAATGTGTGATCAAAATATACAGTAAAATGGTTAAAAATGTAAAAAAAAGAGGTACAACAGTCAACATTATGGTATAATCTTAATCACTATGAAGACAAAAATAATTATAAAAAAAAAAAAAAAAAAATAATTCAACAATGATTTAAGTTCTGTTTATTTTTCTAATTGTATCATAAGTTGAATGATACAACTTTTTTCCCCAATTGGTTTTAAAATACAATAGCAGTAAGAAACTATTTCATTTTTATAAATTCGACCTTTGGAAAGCTAGTACTTGAGATAAAACAGTTATGAAATTGAGCCATATTAGTAGAGATTGAGCTGTCATTTGCTCGTCTTTTAAATTGACAATTGGATAAGTAAGGTTAAAATATTTGACATTATAGACAAGGGTTTTAAAACAGTATAGGCATTGTATCATGAGTACGTCACTTGTTAAACGTTGTGATTGTCAATGTGTCAAATAATAGACGCTCTGACTGTGTATCATAGTGTACATGAATCATATGAATATGAAGTAAGAATTTTCAAAAAGGGAAACTTCTACTTGATATAAACATGATAAATGGTAAACCAATATAAAATCGCAAATCAATTTTTCAATATTTTTAGGATCCATGAAGTGTGTTGAACTCGACACTATAGAAAAGAAGATGTGGTATAATTGCCAATGAGACAACTCTCCACAAGAGACCAAAATGACACAGAAACTATAAGTCACTGTACGGCCTTCAACAATGAGCAAAAACCATATCGCACAGTCAGCTATAAAGGGCCCCGAAATGAAAACATTTCAGACGAGAAAACTTTCGGCCTTATTTTAAAACAAATTTGCTTTTCGCGTTATCAGAATCTAAATGAATGTTCACGTTTCAACAATGTAATACCATCACGTGATTAATTGAAATGGTATTGGACATAATGTTTTTTCCAAATCACAGCATGTTGTTAAGCGCTTTTCGAAATATTCCCACTGAGAATGCATTAGAATTTGCTTTTGGTTAGGTGACATATTTGTCAGTGATCCGCTATCTAAGTAATTAGCTTGTTCAATTTCGACACCGCCCATTAGGTTAGTTCATATCTGGCTTACTACTGTTCCGAGACCACAATTGTTGTCCCTTGATTTTCGTTGTCCACGAATGTATTCCCTAGCGTGGACAGTGTTTTACTTGCAATTTTTTTTAATACCCCTTCCAAATGTATTTCTCCATGTTTTATGCCTCAAATAGTAAGTCAAGGGATGAAATGACACTGTCAAAATATATTGGTAATGAATTTTAAAGTAAAGTTGTTATTTGGTCCCGTTGAAAAATGTTAAAAATTATCACTTCGGAAGCTGTCAAAAGATTTCAAGACCCCCTTAACATAAAATTGTCCATATTTTAAGTTAGAGCCGATGAAGTTTTCTATAATTTTGATATAATTTGTCCCAAAGGTAGTACAACAAACTGTAAACATTTTATTGAGAAAGCGCAGGTGGGACTTTTTTAATTTGCATTTATCATGTTTATTGTCTTAAAGAAATGCACTACGAAATAATGGTGGTCTCGGACCTAATTGCCATACAGGAATGTGCATATAATTTACCACTGACCTATAAACAGCCAATCATCAGCATATGTAATACAATTTGTTGTTTTCTGTTGTTGCTATGGTGATATATAGATATAAAAAAAGTTCACACTGGATTAAAAGCCTTGTTGATCTCAAATCATATATTAAATATTAATACCACAAGCACTGGCAATTAAAGAGTCTGAAACACTCATTATGATTTATGCATCATCTCAAAAGTCAGAAACTAAAACATCGTTCAGATCTTACTAAAACGTTACTGTGGATTCATTATTATTCGTTGGATACCAATTTTCGTTGATTTCGTGGGTACAGGTTAAGTACGAATTTAAACGTCCAACGAATAACAAATTTTCCTTAGAGATTTTTTAGAATTCGGCAAAATCACGAAATCAAATGTCCACGAACAAGCAAATTTCGCTCAATCCACGAAAATTGGTACCCACGAAAATAAATAAATCCACAGTATTTGATGGTCTTAGATATATTATTATAGTAAACTCAGTGCTGTACATATTTTGTTTGGAGCTAAATAAGTACTGTCCAATACGTGCAAATCAATATATTCTGGTTTTAAAAAGTTAATAACAGCTACTGAACAATCAGAAATAAAATGTACAGATATTAACTAACTGAAAACAGAACCGAATTAATCTCAGTGATCAGTCTGTAAATTGACTGAAAAAAATAACATGACTATACAACTTATTGTATTTTAGAGCTGTTCAAATTAAAAGAATAATTTTATTTTATACTTAAATTTCTAGCGTAAAAGATACCTATTAGTTGGTCTGAAATACAAATTTACCTTTTTTGTTTACAGGTCACCCGATGACAGCCCTACACGCCACAAGATGGTATATACTTAAAAAAAAGACGAGATAAAGAAAGCGTTACAAGTCAGTTTAGAAATACAGGGAACAACCATTAATGAATTTGATTTTAAAGAAGTAAAAGCCAGGATCATGAAAGGCAAAAAAATTTGAGATTACGAATTTAATAATTAAAGTCTTAAAATAGATTTTAATTGTCTTTATTTGATTCTTTTTGTCACTTTGAACATGGGAAATACTAACCTTTGTCTTAAGTGAAGTTTTAAGGAAGATTAGTGAACATTTTTAGAGACTTCAATGAAAAGATACGGAAATTTCTGAAATCAGGATCAATATTCTTTCTTTAATTCCATACTGTTTCTTTACAATTTCATTTGTGTTTTGGAAGGACGGTTCTTAATTACATGTATCCCTTGCAGATTCATGATGTATCTTGTTGTAAACTTCACATAACATCTGTTCATAAACATTTTACCATGACCTTTTATTTTTTTGTAAATCTTTGGCAGAATCAGCAAAATCCTACAAATAGTAAATAAGCTTGTGTTTTATCATTGATTTTTATTATTATAATTTTTTTGTAATATTTCTTAACTACGTATTCTTTTTTTTTTACGTAGAAACTAGTAACACATCTTTTTTTTATGTTGTAAAAACACTTTTCGTTTTGTGTGAATCTGATTTTGAACTATTGTTATAAAATGTTGTTTTACTGCAAGTATTAATTGTAAATGAGTGTCCAAAATAATTCAAATACAATAAAAAGTTTCCCTTTTTAGTATTAGTGTTTTATTCGTACTTTATTTGGCCTTTTTATTTTTTTTTTTAATCGACCGTCACTGATGAGTTTTTGTAGACCAAACCCGAGTCTGGCGTGAATACTAAATTTCAATCCTGATATCTATCATGATTTTATTGTCTTTTTCACATCGGACTAAAAATAGTGAACTTGACCAAATAAAAAGCAGATCTGAGACACATCGGATATGTAGGCCTAACATGAATTTATTACCTAAAATTTAATATCCATGTCCTTAATAGTTCTGTAAAACAGTGATATAATTTAGAAATAATGTGACCTAATTTAACCCACTTCATTTTGAACTGTATCATTTGTATGTTGAAATTGAATCATTATGATTTTTAAGTGTATTTCTGACACACTCTTTAAGTATATGGGACATTTAAGTTCTACATATTTGCATTTCATTATGAAATATCACGAGTTACAAGGGGAGACATATACTTTTCAAGTAAAAAAAAATAAAAAAATTATGCTTTGAAATCGGAATATTTAGTAGGAATTGTCTTGTCCGTACTTGTTTTTATTTTATCGAACTTGAATCATGTAATAATCTCAAATTGTGTAATCAAAATGCAAGTGCATTCCACTGCTATTGGTGTTTTTATTCCCCAAGGGTATCACCAACGCAATAGTTAACACTCCTGTGTTGACATTAGTGACCAATGATATGGTCATATTATAAATTAACTTTTTACAAAATATTTTAATATTTAAAATATTAAGGCTTATTTCTAACTCCGGAATCGATGACCTTAGCTGTATTTGTCAAAACTTCAAGAAATGTCGGTTTTAATGTCTTTCAACTTCGTACTTTATTTGGCCTTTTTAACTTTTTTGGTTTCGAGCGTCACTAATGAGCGTTTCAAAGACGAAACATGCGTCTGGCATAAAATATTTGCGGCAGACAGGCGTTTCGCGTACAGAAGACTCATTAGTGTCTCTTAAATCAAAACATGTGTAATAGACCAAAATTGAAGAGCATTCAATTTACAGAAATTGTACGGATAATTGACAGGTGAAAATACTTATATGAAACCTTATATATTTATATTCATATGACGAACAGGAACATGGGTCATACATACATGTACGATCAATACAGATTAACTTCAATGCATAATCTATCATATTATAGATATTCAAGGTTATCTTAGGTTTAATCTTAGTGAAACAATTCTCTTTTTAAGTATTGATTGATGTACAATGACATCATTTGTAAATATAACTCAACATGCAGACTTCTTATACGTTCAGGTAATTCACACTTAATCTTTCATGGAAATATTCTTTACAAAGCACAGAAATGTCGGTATTCACCTCAGAAGCTAACAAAACCTTTAAACATACTAACAAATGTATTAAGAAGGAACATAGTTACGATACTGTTGTCAGGTCATTAAAGATTGCATATGTTGGCTTTAAAATTGATTCACTTATAGGGTCTTCGTATCGGAATTAAAACACATTTATTTAAAAACCAGTTGTTAGCATACATTGTATGATGGTATAATAACAAACCCCTAACGAGAGAGATTGTCCCTGACATTCATATGATGAAGACATAATCTTTCAATCAGTTTATTTGAGGTCAAGAGCTGGCATGTCAGTAACTGCTAGTAGTATGTTGTTATTTATGTATTATTGTCATTTTGTTTATTTTCTTTTGCTACCTCTTCTGACATCAGACTCGTACTTCTCTTGAACTGAGTTTTACTGTGCGTTTTGTTATGCGTTTATTTTTCTTCATTGGCTTGAGGTATAAAGGGGGAGGGTTGAAATCTCAAAAAAACATATTGAAACCAGCCGCATTGTTGCGCCTGTCTCAAGTCAGGAGCCTCTGGCCTTTGTTAGTCTTGTATGATTTTTAATTTTAGTTTCTTGTGTATAATTTGGAGTTTAGTATGACGTACATTATCTGTGAACTAGTATATATGTAACAGTGAATTTGTATAATCAGTGATTATGTAGAATCCCTGAAATTTTCAGGGATTATGTAGAATCACTGGCTAGTGAAAATAAAATCACCAAAAATACTGAACTCAGAGGAAAATCAATTCGGAACTAGTAAATATGTTACAGTGAATTTGTATAATCAGTGATTTTATATAATCACTAAAATTTTCAGGGACTATGTATAATCACTAGATAAAATGTTAGGGATTATACATAAAAACTGAAATGAAGAAATAGTTTTATTTATAAAGAAAATGAATAAAACTCAAATAATTTATTCTATAAAATCAAATTAAAACATCATTATAAACATATATTGATAACCCCATTTTTTTTAAATGTTAGGCACAATGTATGTAACATATATAGTAAAATAATATGCTTCACATTTGTTTCTATCACAATATACACATTTAAAAAAACCTTTTCCTTATATATCGAATCCAATTTTTTGACACGCCTAAGAAAAATAAAGTGTTCATTAAAACCATCTTTTAGTTCTGACTGTTTTATCATCATGAGATTTCGATGCGTAAGTTCTCTCAGTTTAAATTTTCTTGTTCATTTGACTAAAAAAAAAAAAAACACAAAACAAATGTTCCGTATTCTTCTTTGCCACAAATAACAAGCTCTGGAGTTATAAATAGAACATGCATATCTATTTGACGTTGGCTTTTAAGCAACAATACAATACATGTAAAGTTATCGCTATAAAGGGAATGTTGATTATTATTAATTTTGAAGTCTTCAACTTTATCTCGAAACCCTGTGTTAGTTATATCTTTAAGATTATCCTCTGTGTTTAAAAGCAGAATTATTTCATCTGGCAAGGAATATGAAAGAAAAAAAATGATAATTTGTCTATATTGTTTATTTTTTAACAAATAAAGGATCCTTAAATTATTGATAATCCCTGAAAACATATTAGGGAATATGTAGAATAATTATAAAATGTTCAGTGATTATGTAAAATCACTGGTCATTATCAGGAATTATATATCATTACTAATGATTTCAGAAATTCTACATATTCCCTGAAAAATCAGGGATTCTACATAATCCCTGATTATACAAATTCACTATAACATATACATTTGTTAAGGTGTCAGCTGAAGAACACCTCCGGGTGTGGGAGTTTCTCGCTACATTGAAGACCTATTGGTGACCTTCTGCTGTTTTTTGTTCTATGGTCTGGTTGTTGTCTCTTGTAAATAATAGGTGATTTACACTGTGTAACTGAGTGAACCATATAAAAGAAAACTTGTGCGTTTGTTAATTTTGTTATTTTCTGAAGACTGGAAAAAATGCACGTCAAAATCCAGGAAGTAAATAATTAATTTTCTGAAACATAGACATTGTTTTTTGGGTGTAAAAACGGCAATAACAATTCCTTCAGATAAATCTTAAGTGCAAATTTTCAGTATATCATTTGAGTAGTCTGTAGCAGACGATCCTTCCAGTTATGACATATTCCAGGTGGCTGCATCGCGATTGCGTTCGTTTTAATAGACATAACTTCTCACAAAGAAACAACGCCCCACTGGTCATTAACATGTAAAAGTCAGTCAAGACCGGTTTTCTGGTCCGTTTTTTTCCTGTTTGAGACCAATGGAATTTGTTATTAAAAAAAGAAGCTAATTTCTAACCGATGCGCAATAATGTCATTTTATCATTACTAGACTTGAGTTATCAATTGTTTCACAGACAAATAAAGAATGTTTCGGGATGAAACGTCTTTGTAAACGCTCAACCCTCCAGGGACAGTGCTTTTTGTGTAATGTCGTGAATTAGATTAAGATGTTTGTTGTTATTAATTGGATAGCATGTCGAAATGTACTTTTTTTATTCAAAATTATGTATTTCTCTGCTGTGAGTGTTTTTGTATATAGTTGTGATGTATTACTGTCATGTTATGTAGTCATTTAAGATGTATTCTAAACAATATAAAGGGCACTTTTCTAGAAGATAGGATCTGAACATTAATCCTAGAACAATCTTAGGCTAATAGAAATCTAAATTAGCACAAAGATAGTAGATATATAGTGTCAAAACAAAGAATTATAAATGCGACTGATATTGCTGACAAGGCATTTTGTAGTTAGGGGAGAGAATTCAATACACAATCGTGATATTTTAGTTCATCTCAAGGGTTCTCTTTACATACTGAATATTACTGTTTGTCCTTATAAACTTGATTGCATTATCATTAGGACAGTACAATGTTGACTTGTGCATGTATAAAGAATGCAAAGACACTCTCTGTTTTAGAAGTTTTTTCTATGAATTTAACGACAAATTTAAAGGGGATTTTTTTTGTAGTATTAAATAAGTATAATGTACCAGGGCATTTCAGATTTACTTTAACAAATAATTCTTCAATGCGTTTTTACCAACATGGGTATTTCTAATGACAACGGCATGGACTCCTACTTTTTTGTGTTCTGTTAAATTGTTCTTTTTAAAATTGTTACACGATGATGACTGCTGTACCCATATTTTGACTATTTTATTTATTGTCTGTTTAGTTAACGCATCATTGTAAATATAACGGAATTTGGTGAGAGCGTTAGCGCTATAAAACCAGTTTTAATCCACCATTTTCTACATTTAACAAGGTATTTAATAAAACTGGAAATCAACATCAAGTTTAGAAAACCTCCATTTCTGTTTACCGCCTAATGTCATGATGTTAATTCAATTATTTTTTTAATTTGACGTAACTATCATTTTTTAGTTCATAGTTGATATTGTCATGTTGAACCTACTTATTATGATTTTTAGACATATTGTGCAATATAACTTATCTTAAGAAATACATTGCAAATACTTAATAAGAAAGACTAAACCTTTTCATATAATGTTAACATGAAAACTTAGGAACTAAGCTTACTCCATGCATGCATGGACGAAGGCAACTAACGTTAACTTAGTCCATGCTTGCATGTACTAAGTCTGCTTGAATAATTGAATGTTGTGTTAGTCCATGCAAGCATGGACTAAGTTAATGTTGGTTGCCTACGTCCATGCATGCATGGACTAAGTTTGTTGTGTTAGTTCATGCAAGCATGTACTAAGTCTGTTGTGTTAGTCCATGCAAGCATGAACTAAGTTAACATTAGTTGCCTTCGTCCATACATGCATGGACGAAGCCTGTTGTGTTAGTCCTTGCAAGCATGGACTAAATTAACGTTAGTTGCCTTCGTCCATGCATGCATGGAGTAAGCTTAGTTCCCAAGTTTTCATGTCAACATAACATGAGAAGGTTTAGTCATACTATCAAGTGTTTGCAATTATTTCGTTAGTTAATTATAATGCAAATATGTCTTTAAATCATAATAAATAGGTGGAATATGAAAAAATAAACTAAAAAGAAAAAAAAGATATTAATTTAACATCAAAAATAATTGAACTAACATCATGAAATTAGTTGGTAAAAAGAAATGGAGATTTTCTAAACTTGATGTTGATTTCCAGTTTTTTGTAATACCTTTTTTTATTTGAAAATGCCTGTCAGGAATATGACAGTTCTTGTCCATTCGTTTTTTATGTGTTTTGTTATTTGATTTTGCCATGCTATTATGGACTTTCCGAATTGATTTTCCACTAAGTTCAGTATTTTTTGATTTTACTTTTCAATGATGTAAATTTAAGAAAAAATAATGTTGGTGATTCCAAAGCATACTGTACTCCCTTAAATAAAAAGACAAAACAATTGCATAAAAAAGAAGTGTATCACAAAAATACTGAACTTAAAGAAAAAATCCAAAACTGAAAGTTACTAAATAAGTAGACAATTGTAAATCAAAACCTCAAACTCATTAAGCATGTTGAAGAAGGGCGGAAAATGATGAAAACAACAGCAGTCATGAACTATAAATGTCGACATAGAAAACAAACAAAAAATGAGCGATTGGAAAACTGGAAAAAGCAATAGTGATGTCGAATGCTCCGTAATAGTAAGTATTTTTTCCCCGCTTAAATTAAAACCCATATAATGATCAATTTATTTTTCAAGGTAAGTGTGCATTATCTGTTGATATGTAATAAAGCACTATAAACTGTATCTTTTAGGACTTATTTAATGGATATATTTGACAAGCCTTTTGATTGAAATGAAAGACATTCATCATTCCACATTTAGCCCAGTGATTGACGCTTTCGTACGGTGTTCTTTCGGATCCACTGCAAGGACTAAATCCTTGAAATATATTACTTTCCCAAATTCCCTTATCAAGTATATTCTTATTGTTGGCATGATTATCCATGAAAGCTTTCACTTCGAACCAATCGTTTATTGTCTTGCAACAATCCATATCAATGTCCACCAACCAGTAATGTTCACCAAATCTGAAAAAAATGAAGCTTACAAATATAGTATATAGCTCGGAACAATGGGTTAATTGGTTATGTGATTACCAGGCAGCTTGTATAGTGATTATTAGATTACCCATGCATACTGTGAATAAACATCCTTGATTGTCAGATAATAATCTACTAGTATTAATTAAATAAGTTTTGTTGGTGAAACGTCAAAACTATTTGTTTTCTATAATAGTACTGATTGAAATATTTCAAATTAAATGACCATTTGCAAAGAAAGCACGTATAACCAGTTAATCGTTTTTAAATTGTCTTATAATCTTTTCATTATTCAATTTTAAATCCATACTACATTTATTTGTGGTGGATACATAAATTTCCGTTTTAATGATATGAAATATTTATATGGTCAACAACTTTATTATTACGAACAACACCAACTTGATTGATAAGCTTTATAAAAATATCCCTCCAACCTCCATATTTGAAGTTAGGTGACTGTTCCCTCAGTGATAGGCAATTTGATTTTTTAACATGGTCTCAAACGATATTCTGTAATCTTTAGATTAAAATAACACAACCAAAACGAGTGAATTACATCAGACAACCTTAGAAAAGTGAATGAGAGAAAACTATAAAATAAAAAGACAAATTGAATAGAAGCAAAACTAGAAAATCAAAAGCTTATGCTCAAACTGACTACAACAAAACTCACAAATAAGTTAGACAAAGTGTAAAAATAGAACAAGAGCATAAATCTTGATTCACAAGCGGATGATCAGATTTTGAGAATGATATAGCCCTTATATTCAGGACAACAACAAATGCAAGAAAAAATCCTTTCTTTCTTCAAAATTTATAAAGCTCGGACTCAAACCAAACTATGAAAAGAAAAAAAGTAATGAAGACCAATATCGAAAGTAAACTAATAAAGATGAAAAGCACCAATATAGAAGAACTAGAGGAGTTTACTTATCTAGGAAGGATTGTCGACATAGAAGGGGTACAGACGCTAATGTCAAAGCAAGAATAAAAAAGCAAGAGTAATTTTTAACATTGTTGGGAAAGTATGGACTGCCAGGAACATCTCAAGAAGCACAAAAATCAAAATGTTGAACTCCAACGTTAAATCTGTGCTCTTGTATGAACCAGAAACTTCGAGAACAACTAAAACAATCTTATCAAGACTCCAAAGATTCATCAACTACTGCCTAAGGATAATCATGAACATAAAATAGTTCGACAAAGTCAGAAATGAAGACATATGGAAAAAAGCTGAACAAAAACCTATTGACATCCAAATCAAGAAAAGAAAATGGGTAAGGATAGGCCACTCACTGCGAAAACCAACAATCAGCATTTCAAGACAGACACTTGGACCCCTCAGGGAAAACAGAAACAGAGCACGGCCAAGAAAAACCTGGCACAGGGACACAACATATGAAATAAAGCATCAAGTATACAACAGTAACACTTTAGAAAAGCTGGCGTTGAATCGATTCAGTTGGAGGGATTTATTGAATGGCTTATGCTCCCCGGAGAGTCTAACGGCCTACCAAAAGTAGATTTGGGACAGGAGCACAAATTGCAGCAGGGTTAATATAAAAAAAAGAAGATGTGGTATGATTGCCAATGAGACAAGAGACCAAAATGACACAGAAATTACCAACTATAGGGCACCGTATGGCCTTTCACAATTAGAAAAGCCCATACCGCATAGTCAGCTATAAGAGGCCCCGAAATGACAATGTAAAATAATTTAAACGACAAAACAAACGGCCTTATTTATTTAAGAAATGAAATATTATAAACATGAATAGTTTTAAACATGGTTTGTGAGATCTTAACCGTCCCGTATACCTCTAGCCTGTGTAGTATAAAGATAAAGATACGCACAGTAAATCTCACATTAATAGAAGTCTGAGTTTGATGTCAGAATATGTAACAAAAGAAAAAAGCAAGCAAAATGACAATGATACATAGATTAACAAAGGCCTACTAGCAGTTGCTGACATGCAGGCATCAAATCTCAATTAAATTATGAAGACAGTTGTTTGTAATAAGTAAGAGCTTACGTATTTAGTTTGTTGTATCTACCATCACTTGGGTTGTTGGTGGTCCAGACTGAAGGTGTTCCAGGAGCGCCTTTTTCTTGAAATGTACCTTGACCAGGCTCCGGTCCATGCCAATCCAAGAAATTGTCTCCTTTTCGCCATGCATTATACGCGGCAAAATGGCCACTTGATCCAAGATCACGGCTTTGTATTGGTATTGAACAATTACTCATTGATGCCACAGGAACATCTCTGCAACCTGCAAAATAACTTTCTATTTAAACGACAATTATTCCTTTATCATGGAGAAGATCAATTGTTCCGCCATACTTATTCCGCTCTTCAGGAGGCTTGAGGGTATAACAATTTCAGAAAAAAAATTACCATTTTCCTTACAAATTTTTTATATTACCTTGAGTAGTTGTTACTTTATCATATGGTACAAAAATCATTTAAAAAAATAATTCTGTTGGCCCCAGATGAATTTTAAAATGAAGATATCATTGAAAAAGCTCCGAATTATCTCCCTTTGGTGCAAAAATGCCATGTTTGCGCATAATGATTGAAATGTCGTTTTTTTATCATCGGTGACCTATATCTTTTATTATAATTTTCAAAGAAGCTGTACTTAAATACACTATTGTAAAATTTGAGTGATTTCTGTAATTAAGTTCTTTTTTTATTTCGATATATCCTTTATTTATCTTATTCATGTTATAAGTTAACAGAAAAAAAAGTACCTTTACAAAAATATATGCTTCTTTCGAAATAAGATTGTGAGCGTAAATGAACGGTGACCCTATTTTTTATTTCATTTCTCTATTAAGTATAAGATAAAGTTCGTTTATAGAAAAAAGAGAGAGATCCTATATTAAATAAAAGATTCAATTTAGACCCGCGAACCCCCTTAAGCTCTGTGGGCCATGTGTCCTTTTTATACCTCTGGCCTCGTTATTTTTTACAAACATCTTTGTTTAAACTACTTGGCCAAATATACGGACAAGTTTTACCGAATCTGGTTTAAAACATGTTTCTGATGACCCTGCGATGCTACCAACAAAGCTGAAATGTTGTAAAAAAAAACTCGTAATTAGAGTGTTAGCCCATCACTTCTTGCAGTGTTGTCTATTTTCTTCAAAATTATAATAGGTACAAAGGTAGACAAATTAAGAAATAAACATGGTTTGCAGAACAAGATCTACAAACATGACAAATATGTAAACACGATTGACACTGTGTGTTAACTCTCAAAGAGCAGCTCCCCTTGCATGAAGAATTTGTACTAAAAATGGCCGTTGTTGAATACATAGGAGAAGATGTAGGTGAGTGACACTTACTCTTTAAAAATAATTCAATATCGTAGATATTTACAAATATAACATGCATAAAAGTGAGTATGACCTTCAACAATTGAGAAAATCCAATGCCGCAAAACAAGCCAGAAAAAAGTCAAAACATGACAAACTAGGGAAATATCTTACGAGATAAACTACGACCAAGATACGAATGTCAAATGTCATGTATAGCAACTGATAACAAACATCCATTTTTTTTTTATTTCAGTCTTCAGACTTGGACCATTTGCAAGCAGAATATAGATGATTTGTTTAAAATATTCAAACCCTCTCCATAATCTTGGACAGTTGCACAATATAAGATCATAAGTGAGGATGGGTTTACAGAATAGAGAATAATAGCAAAACAAAAAAAGTGAATGGAGGAGAGCAATGAGCCACAAATTTATAAAATTGAGAAGCATAAAGATAAATTGTAGAACATAGATATTTCTTTCTGTTGGTATTAGATTATTATTGATGGATGCAACAAGATTAGTTTTGCAACCTGTAAAATTACATCCAGAGAAAATAGTGCATATCCATTTGAATATCAGTAGCCAGTTTTTTCAATACGAAATAAGAAATGACAAACAATGTTAAATAATCGCAGGGAGAATTACAGCATATGTAGCACAATACAACATGTTCTATAAATCACATAACATCCGGGTTATAAATACTACAGATACGCAACATACCTGTTCTGGGACGTCCATATATTCCCTACCTAATTAGACCATTTACCGGATTTGTTATCACATAAGCAACACGACGGGTGCCGCATGTGGAGCAGGATCTGCTTACCCTTCCGGAGCACCTGAGATCACCCTTAGTTTTTTGGTGGGGTTCGTGTTATTTATTCTTTAGTTTTCTATGTTGTGTTGTGTGTGCTGTTGTTTGTTTGTCTTTTTCATTTTTAGCCATGGCGTTGCCAGTTTGTTTTAGATTTATGAGTTTGACTGTCCCTTTGGTATCTTTCGTGCCGCTTTTCCCCCTCTGATAAACCTGTGACAATCACATTTTAATTATTTTAAATACACAAGGGAAAATAACTCATACACATATATGGACTTTACGGACCGCTTCGGTCAAACATAATTTGAACATCCTGATAATATAAGTAGCAAATTGATGAAATAATTTTGTCATTATCTTCTACGGTTGCGAATGAGACGCGCATACTAAAAAAAACAGTGTTGGGGAGATGACTCTTACAATAAAATGTTTTCGGTTAAACAGGGTCAGTTTCAACGGTTAAATATCAAATAAAATTTAAGCGATAGCTTGGGAAACCACGATACAACGGAAGAATATAAAACAATAATAATCATAATCAGAAAAAATCAATAGAACCATCCTCAAAAAAGTGGAAAGAGCTACTTACAGATTGCGTAGCACGATAAAAGATATTTAATAAATAATTCACATTACCGAATGGTTATGAATACTACAGATACGTAACATACCTGATCTGTGACGTTCATCTATCCCCCCTCTTATGAACAAGTTTTGGCCAGACACAGCGTATTCTTGAATAAAAATAACGGTTCGTCTAGTATCACTGCATTTCTTTGAAGCAATGGTAGTCCTCAATTGAAATACAGAACTCGCGATCATTGCATTGTTGACTTTACTAGTAGTGGTTGTAGAAGGACGCATTGTTTTCGGCGGAAGTGAAGTTAAAAGATGGGTTTTATTCAATAATACTTTGACATTCTGACAGCACGAGTTCGTTGTAAACGACATTAATTTAAGCTGTGCGTCTGTATACGAATTCTTCTGGTTCAGTGAACTGATGTTCGTTGAAACTGATTTTTTAAGAATGTCTATACTGTTTTCCAGTTCCTTTCGTTTTATTAGTTGTTAGCTGACTTAGGTCCCTCTGAATTGCAGCGCATTTGGTCTCTAGTTTGGCAGTTTTATTTCCGACCCTGTACATTTCTTTCCTGACTTGCTTTAATTCCTCAATCAAATCTGATTTTGCAATTTGTAAACTTATTACTTCACTCTTTAATTCGTGCATTGTTTCTTTTAAACTCAATATAACACTTTTTATTTGAGATATTTCTTCAGACGGATAATTTGGATGATATCGTTTTAAGATTTCCACTTCCTGTTTAAGCAGGTTCATATCTCTTTGGAATGAAATAATCCTCTGTTCTTGTTGTGAAGATTGCGGATCAGTTGTAACTTGATGATTATTAGCCTTAACATCAATAAGAAAAGCAGATGCGTTTCGAAATAGTAGGATATCTAAACTGCTGAATAAACCCATAAACATCACAAAGTGATAATGTTGTGCCATTGTCACTGTTTTTCTTATTTAAAATGTTTTTCCTAAATATCAACTTCGTATTTATCTATCCATAATAGGCTCTTTTTTTTTATCAAAAAGAGAGTCTTGTGTTGTCAAATTACATGTAAGGTCATTGTTAACCTTTGTAACCACTGAATAAGATAACACTTATAAAATTGAAAATGAAAATGGGGAATGTTTATTTTGGATAATCTTTTTGAAACACTTATAATACATTTAGTGATACAACATATTTTATCTTTACCTTGACCTTAATCCGCATTGATCGTAAAATGTTTGATAAATGATATGTTGTTTCATGGCTGGTATAAATATATCATTTGAATTTTTACAGAAACTATTAACACTTAGCTGTTGAAATAGAATTGATATATTGACCCTACAAGTTGGTGAAGATGACTCAGAAAAAAACCTAATACTGCGCTTTAACAAACTCGTCATAGATACCAGGATTGAAATAACATATTTGCGCCAGACACGCGTTTCATCTTCAAAGCAGCTCAAATTAAAACATGTTAAAAAGGCAAAATAAAGTACGAAATTGAAGAGCATTCAATTTTAACAAATTTTAGGATTATTGTCAGAGGGAAATACTTGTATCAACCTTATAATATATATAATGACTATTTATATTCCAATTACACCTTATGTAAGAATACTTGGACAGGTTTTGATTGGTTGATAGTTAGTGTATTTTTCACGAATTAGTTGTTATCAAATGAAGATCGTTAAATTTTAACGCCGCCGGG
Organism: Mytilus galloprovincialis; assembly: GCA_037788925.1. NCBI lineage: Eukaryota > Metazoa > Mollusca > Bivalvia > Mytilida > Mytilidae > Mytilus > Mytilus galloprovincialis. The sequence goes on along the minus strand of CM075336.1, from coordinate 90,519,300 downwards.
GTATATGCAAAAAAGACATACATTTTTTAACCCTCTCTGCCGTGGTATTTGCCAAAAATACTCTATCCGACTGGACGCTTGTAACGTCACGATCATCAATGCATTTCTAACATTAACATTCGGTGTAATCAAACAGATATAGCATGTTCTTGAGGGGTATTTGCGAAAGATTCCAGTCTTGAGAATGACTTTCCCTCGTCTTACGGCTCTACAAATTTAACATTCTCTCGACTGGTTTTTTTTGCAAATACCCCTCCTTGACATGATATATCTGTTCAATATGACGAACAGGAACATGTCTCATACATACATGTATGATCAAATCTGATTGACTTCAGTTTATAATTAACTATCAGATAGATATCCAAGGTAATGTAAGATTTTTACTTCGTGAAATAGTTCTGACAATATATATCCACATTTAAATCAGTATAAAACTGATGCATACATGGCATAGACATATTGCAGAGACTGATCAACGATAATTTAACTAGCCCATTTGAATATTGCAGGCAGGAAAACATGAACGTGCTTTAAACAGACGATGTTACGTCAGAAAATCGTCTACATGTTTTTCCAACAACAATACAGGTAGACAGGATTTGTTGATAACCACGAACAATGACCAGATCAATATGTAGTGACAACGATAAGTCAAGAATTTGATTACGCAACGTCATTTGCAAGACATGATTATGTCAATTACTTATCAAATCACCCAATGCCATGGCGACAGATTTATGTAAAAGATATTTCCAATAAACTGAAATGCAGAAAAATCGAATGCGGAAAAACATTTACACCCCTAATGTTAAACCACAAAATTCACAAAACGCACTGTAAAGGTTGGGACATAGGCAAAATTAGAAGGTACAAAACGGATTTTTTATTAAGCCCAACATGATTGGTTGCCCTGACAATCCTTTTGGCTTTGGTTACAGACAGTCATTGCTTTCGACGGTGACAAATCAAATGATAATGGTTAAACCGGCGTTTCAGTAATTATTCCATGATTTAAATATACATATGACGTAATCAATTAAACTAACACTGTATTTTTGTAAATATATTATAAAGTCATGACTGGACTATATGTTCATCCATTTGTTTACACTAATGGCATATTTGAAAATGGGAATTAAAAAATAATTTAGTGTTGCATTTCTAAAGTCGGTCAGTACAGTAATTATGACAAATATTCATCAGATACCAGATGAAGTACAATTTAGTTCATGTAAGGTTTAGTGAAACCCATACCAAATAGTTAATCCAAAAAGACACCGACGTGATAGAGTTTAAAATATTTTCGAATGATAAATGTATCTTGTACTAAGAGTTTAATATGTATCACATCTATATCTACGAAGAATATATATTAACAAGTTTTTTTTTAATTTACGACGCACATTTGAACATTCACATAGTTTATCTAAACAAATATATATAAACGTTATCGTGATACATCGACAGCCATAAAGACAGTGGTATAGACTTAGATGTCATTTAGCTGCCGCAGTCGAAACTCTTGTTTAAATGGCAGTCCATGTATTCCGTTTATGACTAGTTTCAATAACTACATGTATTATGTGTTTTTTTTTTAATTTTCAGGGATTATGTAAAATCACTGGCTAGTTTAGGTTTTATATATAATCACTAAAATGTTCAGGGATTATGTATAATCACTAGAAAAAACGTTAGGGATTATACATAATAAGTGAAATGAAGAAATAGTTTTATTTATAAAGAAAATGAATCAAAGTCAAACAATTTATTCTGTAAAATCATATTAAAACATCATTATAAACATATATTATAAAATGTTAAGCACAATATATCAAAATGATAACCCCATTTTTTTTAATGTAAGGCACAATGTTTGTATCATATATATTAAAATAATATGCTTCACATTTGTTTCTATCACAATATCCACATTTAAAAAAACATTTTCCTTACATATCGAATAAAAATTTTTGACACGCCTAAGAAAAATAAAATGTTCAGTAAAGCCATCTCTTAGTTCTGCCTGTATTATCGTCATGACATCTAGATGCGTAAGTTCTCTCAGTTTAAATTTTCTTGTTCATTTGACAAAAAAAAAAAAAAAAAAAAAAAAACTAAATCACAAAACAAATATTCCGTAATCTTCTTTACCATGTTTACCATAAATAACAAGCTCTGGATTTACAAAAAGAACATGAATATCTATTTGACGATGGCTTTTAAGCAACAAACAATACATGTAAAGTTATCGCTATAAAGGGAATGTTGATTATTATTAATTTTGAAGTCTTCAATTTTATCTCGAAACCCTGTGTTGGTTATATCTTTAAGATTATCCTCTGTGTTTAAAAGCAGAATTATGTCATCTGGCAAGGAATATGTAAGAAAAAAATTATAATTTGTCTATATTGTTTATTTTTTAACAAACAAAGGATCCTTAAATTATTGATAATCCCTGAAATCATATTAGGGAATATGTAGAATTATTAAAATGTTCAGTGGTTATGTAAAATCACTGGTCATTTTCAGGGATTATATATAACTACTAATGATTTCTGTGATTCTACATATTCCCTGAAAAATCAGGGATTTTCTACATATTCCCTGATTATACAAATTTACTGTAACATATTTGTTTAGTGGCCAGCTGAAAAACACCTCCGGGGTTCGAGAGTTTCTCGCTACATTGAAGACCTATTGGTGACCTTCTGCTGTTGTTTGTTCTATGGTCTGGTTGTTGTCTCTTGTAAACAATAGGTGATTTTGATTCGAACGTCACTGATGAGTCTTATGTAGAGGAAACACGCGTCTGGCGTAAATATAAAATTTTAATCCTGGTATCTATGATGAGTTTATTTACACAGTGTAACTGAGTGAACCATATCAAAGGAAACTCATATGTTTGTTAATTTTGTTATATTCTGAAGACTGGAAAAAATGCACGTCAAAATCCAGGTAAGTAATTAATTTTCTGAAACATAGACTTCATATTATTTTTAAATATCTAGGTCCTGTCATGCCTTAAAACTTTCCTAGATGCATCAGTTTGTCTGTACTTACAGTAGATTTTTTGGTGTAAAAACGGCCATATTTTTCAACTCTTTCAGATGAATCTTAAGTGCAAATTTTCAGTTTTCATTTGAGTAGTCTGTAGCAGACGAGCCTTCCAGTTACGTCATATTCCAGGCGTCTGCATCGCGATTGCGTTCTTTTTTAATGAACATAACTCTTAACAAAGAAACAACGCCCCACTGGTCATTAACATGTAAAAGTCCGTCAAGACCGGTTTTCTGGTCCGTTTTTTTTCTGTTTGAGACCAATGGAATTTGTTATCCAAAAAAGAAGCTAATTTCTAACCGATGCGCAATAATGTCATTTGTATCATTACTAGAATTGAGTTATCAATTGTTTGACAGGCATAGAATAGAAAGCATTTTTTTTCCCGCTTAAATTAAAACAACATATAATCATGATAACGATCAATTTTTTTTTCAAGGTAAGTGTGCATTATCTGTTGACATGTAATAAAGCACTATAAATTGTATCTTTTAGGACTAATTTAATGGATATATTTGACAAGCCTTTTGATTGAAATGAAAGACATTCATCATTCCACATTTAGCCCAGTGATTGACGCTTTCGTACGGTGTTCTTTCGGATCTACTGCAAGGACTAAATCCTTGCAATAAATTACTTTCCCAAATTCCCTTATCAAGTATATTCTTATTGTTTGCATGATTATTCATGAAAGCTTTCACTTCGAACCAATCGTTTATTGTCTTGCAACAATCCATATCAATGTCCACCAACCAGTAATGTTCTCCAAATCTGAAAAAATGAAGCTTACAAATATAGTATATAGCTCGGAACAATGGGTTAATTGGTCATGTGATTACCAGGTAGGTTTTATAGTGATTATTTGATTACCAATACATACTGTGAATAAACATCCTTGATTGTCAGATAATAATCTACTAGTATTAATTAAATAAGTTTTGTTGGTGAAACGTCTAAATTATTTATTTTCTATAATCTTTAAATGTAACTAAATAGTGTGGAATCATATCAGACCATCGACTCCTGATTGAGAAATTAAGAACGAAACTAAGGAAAGTACACACCATGAAAAACTCGACAAAGGGTGAAATATTATGTCAACTTTTCGAGAGAAAACAGTTCAACAAAACACTTTCAAACAAATTTCACCTGCAAAGAACTTGATAACATTGATAACCAATTGTCAGATAAAGGAGATAATAAACAGCACATGTGAAGAAACTCTTGGTAGAAAATTACACACCCAAAACGAGTGAATTACAACAGCCAACCTTAGAAAAGTGAATGAGAGAAAACAGAAAAGAAAAATAGAATAGAAGGAAATTTAGAAAATCAAAAGCTTATGCTCAAACTGACTACAACAAAACTCACAAGGAAGTTAAACAAAGTGTAAGAAGGGAAATAAAAGTATAAATCTTGATTCACAAGCAGAAGTTCAGACTGGGATTTTGAGAATGATATAGCCCTTTTATTCAGGACAACAACAAATGCAAGAAAAAATCCCTTCTCTCTTCAACATCTATAAAGCGAACGATGAAAAGACAAAAGTAATGAAGACCAATAACGAAAGTAAAATAATAAAGATGAAAAGCACCAACATAGACGAACTAGAGGAGTTTACTTATCTAGGAAGGATTGTCGACATAGAAGGGGTACAGACGCTAATGGCAAAGCAAGAATCAACAAAGCCAGAGTCATCTTTAACTTTGTTGGGAAAGTATGGACTGCCAGGAACATCCTCTCACGAAGCACAAAAATCAATATGTTGAACTCCAACGTTAAATCTGTGCTCTTGTATGGATCAGAAACATAGAGAACATCTCAAACAATCTTATCAAGACTCAAAGATTCATCAACCACTGCCTAAGGAGAATTATGAACAACAGATGGTTCGACAAAGTCAGAAATGAAGACCTATGGAAAAGAGCTGAACAAGAACCTATTGACATCCAAAGCAAGAAAAGTAAATGGGTAAGGATAGGCCACTCGCTGCGAAAACCAACAATCAGCATTACAAGGCAGGCACGTAGAACCCTCAGGAAAAACAGAAACGACCAAGAAAAACCCGGTACAGGGACACAACATATGAAATAAAGCAGCAAGTATACAACATTAACACTTAATAAAAGCTGGAGCTAAATCGATTTAGATGGAGGGAGTTCGTGAATGGCTTATGCTCCTCGGCCTACTTACAGTAGGTAAGAAAAGACTCCTGGTTTGGGACAGGAGCAACAATTGCAGCAGGGTTAATATAAAAAAGAAGATGTGGTATGATTGCCAATGAGACAACTCTCTACAAGAGACCATAATGACACAGAAATTAACAACTGTAGGTCACCGTACGGCCTTGAACAATGAGCAAAGCCCATACCGCATAGTCAGCTAGAAGAGTTACCGAAATGACAATGTAAAACAATTCAAACGAGAGCACTAACGGCCTTATTTATTTAAAAAATGAAATATTATAAACATGAATTATTTTAAACATATTTTGTGAGATCTTAAGTCTCCCCTATACCTCTGGCCAGTTTAGTATAAAAAATCACATAACGATACGCACAGTAAATCTCACTTTAAGAAGTCCGAGATCGATGTCAGAATAGGAAACAAAAGAAATAAGCAAAATGACAATGATACATAGATTAACAAAGGCCTACTAGCAGTTACTGACATGGCAGCCCCAGACCTCAATTACACTGATTGGACGATTATGTCTACATCATATGAAGACAGTTGTTTGTAATAAGTAAGAGCTTACGTATTAAGTTTGTTGTATCTACCATCATTTGGGTTGTTAGTGGTCCAGACTGCAGGTGTTCCAGGAGCGCCTTTTTCTTGAAATGTACCTTGACCAGGCTCAGGTCCATGCCAATCCAAGAAATTGTCTCCTTTTCGCCATGCATTGTACGCGGTAAAATGTCCACTTGATCCAAGATCGTGGCTTTGTATTGGTATTGAACAATTACTCATTGATGCCACAGGGACACCTTTGCAACCTGTAAAATAACTTTCTATTTAAACGACAATTATTCCTTGATCATGGAGAAGATCAATTGTTTCGCCTATAGATATTCCAGTCGTAAGCTCGTTTATGGCCAAGTGAGCTTTTCTCATCACTTAGCGTCTTTCGTAAGATCTCTAGCTTCCCTCCTCGTCGTAAATTTTTACAAACATCTTCACTTTTAAAACTACTGTGCCAAATTTACTGTCAAGTTTTAGCAAATCTAGTCTAAAACATTTTTCTGATGACCATGCGTGGCAGCCAACATAGCTGAAAAAAGACTCGTAATTGGAGTAATAGCCCATATAAGATTTTCATCACTTCTTGCAGTTTACAAAGATAGAAAAGAAAAAAAAAACATGGTCTGCAGAACTAGATCTACAAACATTGCAAATATGTAAACACGATTGACACTGAGACGTGTTTACTCTTAAAGAGAAAATCCCTTGCATGACGATTTTGTACTAAAAATGGCTATTGTTGAATACATAGGAGAAGATATAGGTGAACGACACATATTCATTTCGTAGATATTAGCAAAAAAAAAGGGGGGGGGTTCTAGCGACATTTATAAATCAGAGTACGACCTTCAACAATAGAGAAAAACAAAATACAAGCCGCAAAACAAGCCAGGCAAAAAAGGCCAAAACATGACAAACTAGTAAAACATCTAACGAGAAAAACGACGACCAAGAAATGAATATCAAATGTAATATATAGCAACTGTAGACAAACATTATTTTTTTTATTTCAATCTTCTGACTTGGAACATTTACCAGCAGAATATAGATGAGGACATTTTTGGGGACGTCGGGATCGCTAGTTTTTAAGTTCGGGATTTCGGGATTGAACCTTTCGGGATCCGGGAATTCTTTTTTCGAATTTCGGGATGTCTGGATTTAAATTTCTTTGAATTCGGGACCTCGGGATTTTATGTTTTTAAGCCCGGGATTTCGGGATCAGGACCCCTCAGACCCCGCCCCCTAGATGAGTTAAACATGTTTAACATAGTCAAACCCTCTCCATAATCTAGGACAGTTGCACAATTAAAGAACATAAATGAGGATAGGGTTCACAGAATAGAGAATAATACCAAAACAAAAATAACGAATGGAGAACAATGAGCTACAAAATCATAGATTTAAAAAAAGTATAAAGACAAATTATAGAACAGAGATATTTCTTTCTATTGATATTGAACAATTATTGATGTATGCAACAAGATTAATTTTGCAACCTGTAAATTTACGTCCAGAGAAAATAATGCATATCCATTTGAATATCAGTAGCTAATGTTTTCATCAATGCATTAAAGTATCAAATAGTTTTTTTAATACAAAATAAGAAATGACAAACAATGTTAAAAAATCACAGGGAGAACTGCAGATTGTGTAGCACAATACAACATGTTGTACATGTTCTATAAATCACATTACACACAATACATAAATACTACAGGTAAGCAACATACCTGATCTGTGACGTTCATCAATTCCCCCTCTTATAAACAAGTATTGGCCAGACACAGCGTATTCTTGAATGAAAATAACGGTTCGTCTAGTATCACTGCATTTCTTTGAAGCAATGGTAGTCCGCAATTGAAATACAGAACTCGCGATCATTGCATTGTTGACTTTACTAGTAGTGGTTGTAGGAGGACGCATTGTTGTCGGCGGAAGTGAAGTTAAAAGATGGGTTTTATTCAATAATACTTTGACATTCTGACAGCACGAATCCGTTGTAAACGATATTACTTTGAGCCAAGCGTCTGTATGAGAAATCTGTTGGTTCAATAAACTCATGTTCGCTGAAACTGACTTTTTAAGAATGTCTATACTGCCTTCCAGCTTCTTGGTTTTATTAGTTGTTAGGTGACTTAAGTCATTCTGCAATTCAGCGCATTTGATCTCTAGTTCGGCAGTTTTATTTCCGGTGCTGTACATTTCTTTCTTGACTTGCTTGATTTCCTCAATCAAATCTACTTTTGCAACTTGTAAACTTTTAACCTCTCCCTTTAATTCATGCATTGTTTCTTTTAAACTCATTATAACACTTTTTAATTGAGATATTTCTTCTGACGGATATTGTTGATGAGATCGTTTTAAGATTTCTACTTCTTGTTTCAGCAGGTCCATGTCTCTTTGGAATGAAATAATCCTCTGCTCTTGTTGTGAAGATTGCGGATCAGTTGTAACTTGATGATTATTAGCCTTAACATCAATAAGAAAAGCAGATGCGTTTCCAAATAGTAGGATATCTAAACTACTGAATAATATCACAAAAATCACAAAGTAATGATGTTGTGCCATTGTCACTATTTTTCTTCTTTAATAGTTTTTTTTAAATATCAACTACGTATTTCTTTATCCATAATATTGACCTTTTTTTATTAAATAGAAAGTTTTGCGTTGTTAAAATACATGTGAGGCAAGTGTTAACCTTTGTAACCACTGTATAAGATAATACTAATAAAATTGCGAATGGAAATGGAGAATGTTTATTTAGGATCATCTTTTCAGATCACACAGAGTAAATACATTAGTGATACCAAATATTTTATCTTTACCTTGACCTTAATCAGCAAAGATCGTAAAATGTTTGATAAATGTTACGTTTAAAAAAGGCCGGTTCATATACATCATTAGAATTTTTATAGAAACCATTAACACTTAGCTGTTGATATTGAATGTGGGTGAAGATGACTCGAAAAAACAATTTAGCATAATTATGCATATTAATAAACTTAAAATCATACATACCAGGATTGAAATAATATTGTTGCGCCAGACACGCGTTTCGACTACAAAAGACTCATTAGTGACACTCGAAAAAAGGCCAAATAAAGTACGAAATTGAAGAGCATTAAATTTATACATATGGTACGGATTATTGTCAGTGGGGAATACTTGTATGAACCTTATAAAGTATATAATGACTATTTATATTCATATGACGAACAGGAACACGTTTCGTACATACATGTATGATCAAAACAGATTAACTTCAGTTCATAATTAGCTATCATATTATAGATATTCAAGCTTATATTAGTTTGTATCTCCGTGAAACAATCCTTACGATCCATATCAACACTTAAATCAGTTTAAAGCTGTTGCATATTCACACTGCAAAGACTAAGAAACGAAAATTTAAATCAGTCCATTTGAATATTGCAAGCAGGAAAATGTGAACGTGCTGTAACCAGACGATTTGTTTTTCCAACAACGATACAGTTAGACATGATTTGTTGATAACCACGAGCAATGAAGAGAATAATATTTAGTGACAACGACAAGTAAATAAATCTGATTACGCAACACCATTTGCAAGACATGATTGTGTCAATTGCAAATCAAACCACCAAATGCCATGGCAGACAGATTCATGTAAAACATATTTCCAACAAACTGAAATGAAGAAAAAAAATCGAATGAAGAAAAATATTTAAAGCCCTAATGTTGAACCGCAAAATTCTCAAAACGCACTGTAAAGGTGGGGATATAGGCAGAATTAGAATGTACGAAACGGATTTTTTTTATGCCTAACATATTTGGTTGCCTTGACAATTCTTTTGGCTTTGGTTACAGACAGTCATTGCTTTCGACGGTGACACATCCATTGATCCATTGGTTAAACCGGCGTTTCTGTAAATATCCCATGATTTAATTATAACATATGACGTGATCAATTAAACTTACACTGTAAGTTTGTAAATATATTATGAAGTATAGACTGAAATATGTGTTCATCTGTTTGTTTACAAATGTAACACTAATGGCATATTTGAAAATATGAATTTAAAAATAATTTAGTGTTGCATATCTAAAGTCGGTCAGTATTGTAATTATGACAACTATCCACCAGATACCAGATGAAGTACAATTTAGTTAATATAAAGTTTAGTGAAACCCATACCAAATAGTAAATTCAAAAAGACACCGACGAGGTAGAATTTAAAATATTTTGTTAATATTCTTTCGAATGATAAATGTATCTTGTACTAAGAGTTTAATATGTATCACAATATATATTAAAAAGTTTTGTTTTTTTTTATTTACGACGCATTTGAACATTCACATAGTTTATCTAAAGAAATATATATACTAGTCAACAAAAGAAACGATACACGACTTTGAAATAAAATTTATCAAAAAGTATTTAATATAAAACAAAATGAAATACACTATTTTAAAAAGTTTTCATTTGCAATGTATGCACATGTGATAATGAAAATTAAAACTTGTCGGAAAGTATCTAAAACAAAATGATTTTGATTGGCCAACAATCAAACCTTTTTTAACAAACAAGGGTAGTCATTTTGATAACAATATTGTTTTATGTAACAACGATGAAATAATTAATGACCAATCAAATGTTGCAGAAATTTTTAATAACTACTTTGTAAATGTAGCCAAAGATATCGGCAATGATAATTGTGAGGTAGATGATAATCATCCAAGCATAAAATCAATAAGGGAAAATTGTAATGTTGATGGTAGTTTATCTTTTATAGAAATTAAAGATGACTTTGTTGAAAAACAAATTAATAAGATCAATGTAAACAAAGCTACTGGCTTTGATGGGGTATCAGTAAAAATCTTGAAAATAGCCAAACCAGTAATTTTTAAACCTATTACTCAACTTATAAATATGTCTATTAAGAGTTCAGAGTTTCCTGACGATCTTAAGGAAGCACAGGTAGTTCCACTGCATAAAAAGAATAGTCAGTTAGAGGCAGGAAACTACAGACCTGTTAGCATTCTTCCGGTGGTGTCAAAGTTCTTTGAAAGGGCCATATATCAGCAGCTAATAGAATATTTTAGTAAAATATTTCATCCTTCCTTGTCAGCTTTTAGACCTGGCTATGGCTGTAACACCGCCTTACTAAAAGTCATTGAGGACTGGAAAAAAGCAGTCGATCAAAATTTATATGTGGCTGCTGTGCTAATGGACCTTTCTAAGGCCTTTGACTGCTTACCCCATAATTTACTTCTTTTAAAATTGAAGGCATATGGCCTGTCAAATGAGGCACTTAATTTAATTGATAATTATTTATCAAATAGGAAACAGTGTGTAAAAGTCGGTGCATATTTTAGTACCTGGCAAAATATCTATAAAGGTGTACCGCAGGGCTCGATTTTGGGTCCTGTGCTTTTTAATATTTTTCTAAACGACATTTTCAATTTTGTGAAAGAAAATGAACTGGATAATTATGCAGACGATAATACATTGTCACACTCAGGACCAGACCTAAATGGATTAGTTAAATCTTTGGAAAAGGAAAGTGCTGTTTTAATTGATTGGTTTGCTAATAACAAAATGAAAGCTAATCCAGATAAATTTCAGGCTATTGCTGTTGGGAATAAATCAAAAAGTGGGAATATTAAATTCAATTTGGATGGGAATGAAATTTTATGTGACACTGAGGTAAAGCTCCTGGGGGTGACAATAGATTATCAACTCAAGTTTAAAACTCATATCTCTGATATTTGTAAAAAAGCATCAAGGCAGTTAAATGTTCTTAAAAGAATTGGAAAACATCTATCTAAATTGGGAAGGTTAACTATTTATCATTCATATATCATGTCTAATTTCAACTATTGTCCTGTGGTTTGGCATTTTTGTGGGGAGGGTAATACTAAAAAGATGGAAAAAATACAAGAACGTGCCTTGAGGTTCATATATGAAGATTTTGATAGTGATTATGAAACTCTGTTGTTAAAATCTGGTTTACCATCTTTAAAAATAAGACGCCTAAGAATGATGGCAATAGAAACTTTTAAAATATTACATAAAGAATCACCGGTGTATCTCCATGATATCATTAATTTTAAAAATGTATCTTATACTTTTAGAAAACAACAAACTGTTGAAATTCCACAGGTGAGAACCACACATTTTGGCCTTCATTCATTAAGATATGCTGGAGCTACACTATGGAATGAGTTGCCTGACACGATCCGTGCACAGACAAACCTAAACCAGTTTAAAAGTATGATCAACAACTGGAATGGCAACTCATGCAGGTGTGGCTCCTGCAGATCTTAATACCTTTATTTTATTGTGTTAAATGTTTGTTCCATGTAGCTTATAGAAATTAGTTTGCTTTATTTATTTCATTCTGCTTTGCATGTGCTTATGTTTCAGTTTTTAGTGCTTTGCTTGCATGTGCTATGCTTTTTATTTATGAACTTTTTACTTGCAATATAGCTATCATAATTTGTATGTCTCATATGTGTGTTTTATGTATCTTAATATGTGTGTTGTTATTGTTATTAATGTCGGCAAAAAGCTCTACAGAGCTTATGTTTGTATTTTAATGTAACCCGACTTGAAATAAAATTTCTTATCTTATCTTATCTATCTTATCTTATCTTATCTAAATTCCCTGTAAACGACTATAGGGTGCAAATAAGTTTTGCGGAAAGTTGAATAAAAAATCGACACATAATTTTCTAAGTACGAAATAAAATTTCAAATTTGTTTAAAAATATTCAATATGCTAATCAAGTTGTGTTTCATGTTGTAACTAATGGGTTGAAATATTGTTATCAAATTTTTGGGAAAAAAAAGTGTTTTTTTAAAATCTCAAAAAATGCAAAAAAATTTTTTTTATTTTTGTCTCAAATGAATGCTTTGGATATGAAAACAACACACAGTAAATTTGGAACATTTCGGATCAGTTTTAAGATTGTAACCGGTTTTTGAATATCACTTTACACATACTGCCTATGGTAAATCAGTTGATAATGTATACATTTTAACGATTTCTCGTGGGTCCGAACTTTGGTAAACAAATAAACGAAGAAACTGTAGGTTTTTAAAAAACAAATTGATGTCAAACATTGTCTTTACCTTTAAATGAGAGGTTGGCATCATTAGTTGAAACTTCTGTTTTTCAAATTGTCGTTTTATGTAAATTTTGTAAAAAACAAAAAAAATCGTCAAAAAACATCACGAAAGCAAAAAAATATTTTTTTTAAACGGATTTATATATCCATAATGATTAAGTATTACTACCTTCTATATTGGTCCTATAAACGGAAATCTTTATCTTAAATTTGAAAAAAAGTCTTGTATCGTTTCTTTTGTTGACTAGTATATAAAAGTTATCGTGATACATCGACAGCCATGAAGACAGTGGTATAGACTTAGAAAGCGATGTCATTTAGCTGCCGCAGTCGAAACTCTTGTTTAAATGGCAGTCCATGTATTCCGTTTATGACCAGTGTTTTAATAACTACAAGTATTATGTGTTTTTTTGAAATTTTCAGGGATTATGTAAAATCACTGGCTAGTTTAGGGATTATATATAATCACTAAAATGTTCAGGGATTATGTATAATCACTAGAAAAAACGTTAGGGATTATACATAATAAGTGAAATGAAGAAATATTTTTATTTATAAAGAAAATGAATAAAAGTCAAATAATTTATTCTATAAAATCATATTAAAACATCATTATAAACATATATATCACTAATGGAAAGCTGAATACTAAAATTTATGATAAAAGCGATGATTTTTCATTTCCTATCGTTAATTATCCGTTTTTAGATGGTAACGTTCCCTTGTCACCATCTTACGGTGTTTATATATCTCAACTTGTACGATTCGCTCGTGTATGTAACAATGTTTTAGATTTTAACGAAAGAAATTTATGTATTACTGAAAAATTATTACACCAGGGTTTTCGATATCACAAAAAACTAGTCAAAACATTTACTAAATTTTATCATCGGTATAAAGACATCATTCGTAAATATAGCTCAACATGCAGACTTCTAATACGTTCAGGTATTTCACATCCAATTTTTTATGGAAATATTCTTTATAAAGCACAAAGGTGTCAGTATTCACCTCGGAAACTTACAAAATCTTTGAATAGACTTATTAAGAAGGGATATAATTACGATACTGTTGTCAAGTCATTAAAGATTGCATATTTTAGCGTTAATATTGAGTCACTGATAAGGTCTTTGCATCGGAACTAAACACATTCATTCTAAAAACAGTTGTTGGCATGACACGGGTTATGTTCTTCTCATATATGTTATGATGGTATGATACTAAACCCCTAACGGGATGGATTGTGCCTGATGTTCATATGATGAAATCATAATTTTTCAGTCAGTTTAATTGAAGTCTGGAGCTGGCATGTCAGTTAACTGCTAGTAGTCTGTTGTTATTTATGTATTATTGTCATTTTGTTTATTTTCTTTGGTTACATCTTCTGACATCAGACTCGGACTTCTCTTGAACTGAATTTTAATGTGCGTATTGTTATGCGTTTACTTTTCTACATTGGTTAGAGGTATAGGGGGAGGGTTGAGATCTCACAAACATGTTTGACCCCGCCGCATTTTTGCGCCTGTCCCAAGTCAGGAGCCGCTGGCCTTTCTTAGTCTTGTATTATTTTAATTTTAGTTTCTTGTGTACAATTTGGAAATAAGTATGGCGTTCATTATCACTGGACTAGTATATATTTGTTTAGGGGCCAGCTGAAGGACGCCTCCGGGTGCGGGAATTTCTCGCTACATTGAAGACCTGTTGGTGACCCTCTGCTGTTGTTTTTTATTTGGTCGGGTTGTTGTCTCTTTGACACATTCCCCATTTCCATTCTCAATTTTATTGTAAAATGTTAATTATATAAGCACAATATATCAAAATGATAACCCCATTTTTTTTAATGTTAGGCACAATGTATGTAACATATATATTAAAATAATATGCTTCACATTTGTTTCTATCACAATATCCACATTTAAAAAAACCTTTTCCTAACATATCGAATCAATTTTTTTGACACGCCTAAGAAAAATAAAGTGTTCATTAAAACCATCTCTTATTTCTGCCTGTTTTATCATCATGACATTTAGATGCGTAAGTTATCTCAGTTTAAATTTTCTTGTTCATTTGACCGAAAAAAAACTAAACTACAAAACAAATGTTCCGTAATCTTCTTTACCACAAATAACAAGCTCTGGATTTACAAATAGAACATGAATATCCATTTGACGCTGACTTTTAAGCAACAAACAACACATGTAAAGTTATCGCTATAAAGGGAATGCTGATTATTATTAATTTTGAAGTCTCCAACTTTATCTCGAACCCCTGTGTTGGTTATATCTGTCCATATTGTTTATTTTTGAACAAACAAAGGATCCTTAAATTATTGATAATCCCTGAAATCATATTAGGTAATATATAGAATAATTATTAAAATGTTCACTGATTATGTAAAATCACTGGTCATTTTAGGGATTATATATAATTGCTAATGATTTCAGTGATTCTACATATTCCCTGAAAAATCAGGGGTTCTACATAATCCATGATTATACAAATTCACTGTAACATATATATTTGTTTAGGGACCAGCTGAAAAACACCTCCGGGTGCGGGAGTTTCTCGCTACATTGAAGACCTATTGGTGACCTTCTGCTGTTGTTTGTTCAATGGTATGGTTGTTGTCTCTTGTAAACAATAGGTGATTTACGCTGTGTTACTGAGTGAACCATATCAAAGGAAACTCGTATGTTTGTTAATTTTGTTATCTTCTGAAGACTGGAAAAAATGCACGTCAAAATCCAGGTAAGTAATTAATTTTCTGAAACATAGACTTCATATAATTTTTAAATATCTAGGTCCTGTCATGCATTAAAACTTTCCTAGATGCATCAGTTTGTCTGTACTTACAGTAAATTTTTTGTTGTAAAAACCGCCATATTTTTCAATTCCTTCAGATGAATCTTAAGTGCAAATTTTCAGTTTCATTTGAGTAGTCTGTAGCAGACGAGCCTTCCAGTTACGTCATATTCCAGGCATCTGCATCGCGATTGCGTTCTTTTTTTTGTGGACATAACTCTTAACAAAGAAACAACGCCCCACTGGTCATTAAGATGTAAAAGTCCGTCAAGACCGGTTTTCTGGTCCGTTTTTTTCTGTTTGAGACCAATGGAATTTGTTATCCAAAAAATAAGCTAATTTCTAACCGATGCGCAATAACGTCATTTTTATCATTACTAGAATTGAGTTATCAATTGTTTGACAGGCAATTGCAAATAAAGAATGTTTCGGAGTGAAACGTCTTTGTAAACGCCCAACCGTCCTGGGACAGTGCTTTTGGTGTAGTGTCGTGAATTAGATTAAGATGTTCGTTGTTATTCTTTGGATAGCATGTCGAAATGTACTATTTTATTAAGAATTATGTATTTCTCTACTGCGAGTGTTCTTGTGTTTAGTTGTGATGTATTACTGTCATGGTATGCAGACATTTTAGCAGTATTAAAAACATACAAAGGGCGCTATTCTAGAAGATATGATCTGAACATCAACCCTAGAACAAGCTTAAGCTAATAGAAATCTAAATAAGCACAAAGATAGTATATATATAGTGTCAAAACAAAGAATTATAAATGCGACTGATATTGCTGACAAGGCATTTTGTAGTCTGGGGAGAGAATTCAATACAAAACCGTGATATTTCAATTCATCTCAAGGGTTCTCGTTACATACTAAATATTACTGTTTGTCCTTATACACTTGATTGCATTATTATTGGGACAGTACAATGTTGACTTGTGCATATATAAAGAATGCAAAGACACTCTTTGTTTTAGCAATTTTTTCCAGGAATTTAACGACAAATTGTCATGGGGGAATTTCTTTGTAGTATTAAATAAGTATAATGTATCATGGTATTTCAGATTTACTTAAACAAATTATTCTTCTATGCGTTTTTACCTACAGGGGTATTTCTAATGACAACTTGTGCAAAAACACACACTGATATATATCAAAAGTTCTTTTAGGGTACCCTAAAACTTTTCATGTTCAATGTACCCTAAACATAAAATAAACTGAGTTTCACCAAGAGGAGGCAGAGGAGGAATGGACCCCTACCTTTTTTGTGATTTTACTTTTCAATGATGTAAATATAAGAAAAAATAATGTTGGTGTTACCAAAGCATACTGTACTCCCTTAAACATGTTAAATAAAAAGACAAAACTATTGCATAAAAAAGAAGTGTATCACAAAAATACTGAACTTAGAGAAAAAATCTAAAACTGAAAGCTACTTAATAAGTAGACAATTGAAAATCAAAACCTCAAACTCATTAAGCATGTTGAAGAAGGGCGGAAAATGATAAAAACAACAGCAGTCATGAACTATAAATGTCGACATAGAAAACTAAAAATGAGCGATTGGAAAACTGGAAAAAGCGATAGTGATGTCGAATGCTCCGTAATAGTAAGCATTTTTTTCCCGCTTAAATTAAAACACATATGATAATCAATTTATTTTTTGAGTTAAGTGTGCATTATCTGTTAATGTGTAATAAAGCACTATAAACTGTATCTTTTAGAACTAATTTAATGGATATATTTGACAAGCCTTTTGATTGAAATGAAAGACATTCATCATTCCACATTTAGCCCAGTGATTGACGTTTTCGTACGGTGTTCTTTCGGATCCACTGCAAGGACTAAATCCTTGCAATATATTACTTTCCCAAATTCCCTCATCAAGTATATTCTTATTGTTGGCATGATTATTCATGAAAGCTTTCACTTCGAACCAATCGTTTATTGTCTTGCAACAATCCATATCAATGTCCACCAACCAGTAATGTTCTCCAAATCTGAAAACAATAAGCTTACAAATATAATATAGCTCGGAACAATGGGTTAATTGGTTATGTGATTACCAGGCAGCTTTTATAGTGATTATTCTATAAGCAATACATAATGTGACATAAATACTTTATAGCTTGTTGTTCGATGTGAGCCAAGGATCCGTGTTGAAGGCCGTACATTGATCTATAATGGTTTACTTTTATAAATTGTTATTTGGATGGAGAGTTGTCTCATTGGTACTCACACCACATCTTTCTATATCTATGTGAATAAAAAATCATGATTGTTAGATAATAATCTACTAGTATTGATTAAATAACTTTTGTTGGTGAAACGTCTAAACTATTTGTTTTCTATAATAGTACTGATTGAAATATTTCAAATTAGGTGACAATTTCGTAGAAAGCACGTAAAAGCGGGTAATCATTTTTAAATTGTCTTATAATCTTTTCAATATACAATTTCAAATCCAGACTAAATTTTCTTGAAAATATATTTGTTGTGGATACATAAATGTTCGATTTAATGATATGAAATAGTTATATGGTTAACAACTTCATTATCACGAACAACACTAACTTGATTGATAATGTTGAAAAACTTTTAAAAATATCTCTTCAACCTCCATATTTGAAGTTAAATAATTGTTCCCTCAGGGATAGGCAATTTGATTTTTTTAACATGGTATCGAATGATATTTTGTTATCTTTAAATGTAACTAAATAAAGGCAACAGTAGAATACCGCTGTTCAAACTCATAAATCCATGGACAAAAAACAAAATCGGGGTAACAAACTAAAACTGAGGGAAACGCATAAATATAAGAGGAGAACAACGACACAACACTACAATGTAACTAACACACACAGAAACGGACCAAGCAACAGACAAAATCCCACGAGAATAACAAATATAACATCAAAACCAAATACATGAATTTGGGATAGACAAGTACCGTGACACGTCTTATCGCAATGTCAATTTACACTCAAAAATAAGAGAAAACAAACGACGCAACGTTAAATTGTAACACACAGAGAAACGAACTATAATATAACAATGGCCATATTCCTGACTTGGTACAGGACATTTTTAAAGGAAAAAATGGTGGGTTGAACCAAAAATACTGTTGAATTATATCAGACCATCGCCTTCTGATTGGGAAAGTAAGAATGAAACTAAGAAAGTATACACCATGAAAAACTCACCAATGGTGAAATACAATGTCAACTTTTTGAGAGAAAAGACAGAGAAAAAACAGTTCAACAAATCAATTTCAAACAAATTTCAGCTGAAAAGAACTTGATAACATTGAAGACCAGTGGAGTCAGATAAAGAAGATAATAAACAGCACATGTGAAGAAACTCTTGGTAGAAAATAACACACTCAAAACGAGTGAATTACACCAGCCAACCTTAGAAAAGATAATGAGACAAAACAGTAAAAAGACAAATTGAATAGAAGCAAAACTAGAAAATCAAAAGCTTATTCTCAAACTATGGTGGCCAGTTAAGGCCATTTCGCGTTTTCGCGTTTTCGCCCTTCATATTCTATAGGGCGAAAACTCGAAATCGAGGAAACGCGGAGAGCCGAAGTCGAAAACTAGAAAACGCGAGATAGTTATTCTTTCCGATTTCGCGTTTTCGACTTCGCGTTTTTGCGTTTTCGCGATTTCGTGTTTTCGCGATTTCGCATTTTTCGCGTTTTTGAGATATACATCTTATTATAACATAACATTTTAAATATAATTGGAGACAAGACTACAAAGTTATAATAACATGTACAACGCGAAAGAGCGAAAACGCAAAATCGCGAAGTCGTAAACGCGAAGTCAAAAACGCGAAAAAGCGAGGTCGAAAACGCGAAATTGGAAAGAAAAAATATTTCGTCATTTCGCGTTTTCTACTTCCCTATTTCGCGTTTTCGCCCTTAAGAATATGAAAGGCGAACACGCGCAAACGCGAAATGGCCTTAACCGGCCACCATATCAGACTGACTACAACAAAACTCACAAAGAAGTTAGATAAAGTGTAAGAAAAGAAATAAAAGCATAAATCTTGATTCACAAGCGGGATTTCAGACTGGGATTTTGAGATTGATATAGCCCTTTTATTCAAGAACAACAAATGCAAGAACATTTGTTCTCTCTCTAAAACATCTATAAAGCTCAGACTCAACCCGAACGATGAAAAGACAAAAGTAATAAAGATCGATGCCAAAAGTAAACCAATAAAAATGAACAACACAAACATAGAAGAACTAGAGGAGTTTACTTATCTTGAAAGGATTGTCAACATAAAAGGGGATACAGACGCTAATTTAAAAACAAGAATCAACAAAGCCAGCGTCATCTTTAACAATGTTGAGAAAGTATGGATTGCAAGAAACATCTCAAGAAGCACAAAAATCAAAATGTTGAACTCCAATGTTAAATCTGTGCTCTTGTATGGACCAGAAACGTAGCGAACAACCAAAACAATGTTGTCTAGACTCCAACGATTCATCAACTATTGCCTAAGGAGAACCGTGAACATCAGATGGTTCGACAAAGTCAGAAATGAAAACCTATAGAAAAGAGCTAAATAAGAACCTATTGATATCCAAAATCAAGAAAAAAAAACCAATCAGCATTAAAAGGCAGGGATTTGGAACCCTAAGGGAAAACAGAAACAGTGTACGACCAAGAAAACCTGGTGTAGGGACATAGCATATGAAATAAAGCAGCAAAGATACAACAGAGACACTTTAGAAAAGCTGGCGCTTAATCGAGTTAGGTGGAGGGAGTTCGTGAATGGCCTGTGCTCCCCGGAGAAGCCAATGACCTACGTAAAGTAGGTAAGTTAAGATTCCTGACTTGGGAAATGAGCAAAAATTGCGGCAGGGTTAATACATTTTGTATATAAAAGAAGATGTGGTATGATTGCCATTGAGACAACTCTCCACAAGAGACCAAAATGACACAGAAATTAACAACTATAGGTCACCGTACGGCCTTCAACAATGAGTAAAGCCCATACCGCATAGTCAGCTATAAGAGGCCCCGAAATAACAATGTATAACAATTCAAACGAGAGCACTAACCTTATTTATTTAAAAAATGAAATATTATAAACATGTTTTGTGAGATCTTAAGCCTCTGGCCAGTGTAGTATAAAGAAACACAAAACGATACGCACAGTAAATCTCACTTTTAAAGAAGTCCGAGTTTGATGTAAGAATAGGTAACAAAAACAACTACTATTAGGCAAAATGACAATGATACACTGGCTACAGGTATAGGGAGTGGTTGATATCTCATAAACATGACTCCGCCGCAATGTTGCGCCTGTCGCAAGTCAGGAGCCTCTGGCCTTTGTTTGTCTTTTGTGATTTTTAATTTTAGTTTCTTGTGTATAATTCGGAGTTTAGTATGATGTCCATTATCACTGTACTAGTATACATATTTTTAAAGGGCCAGCTGAAGACCGCCTCCGTGTGCGGGAGTTTCTCGCTACATTGAAGACCAATTGGTGGCCTTTGGCTGTTGTCTACTCTATGGTCGGGTTGTTGTCGCTTAGACACATTCCCCATTTCCTTTCTCAATTTTATAGATTAACAAAGGCCTACTAGCAGTTGCTGATATGCCAGCTCCAGACCTCCATTAAATAAAGGCAACAGTAGTATACCGCTGTTCAAATCTCATAAATCCATGGACAAAAAACAAAATCGGGGTAACAAACTAAAACCGAGGGAAACGCATTAAATATAAGAGAAGAACAACGACACAACACGGAAATGTAACACACACAGAAATGGACCAAGCATCAGACAAAATCCCACGAGAATTACAAATATAACATCAAAACCAAATACATGAATTTGGGATAGACAAGTACCGTGACACGTCTTATCGCAATGTGAATTTACACTCAAAAATAAGAGAAAACAAACGACGCAACGTTAAAATGTAACACACACAGAAACGAACAATAATATAACCATGGCCATATTACTGACTTGGTACAGGACATATTTAAAGGAAAAAATGGTGGGTTGAACCTGGTTTTGTGGCATGCCAAATCTTGCACTTTAATGGCAATGTTAAATATAACATTGAAATGACAACATAATATTATAGGACTACAATACAAATAAATAGGAGAACGTATTAGACAAAGAAACACATGATTAATAGATAACAAAAAGCATCAGGTTTAAAATTCAATACGCCAAAAACTCGCCTCGTCCACACAAGACTCCCCCGTGACGCCCAGATATAAAAGATCGAAACTGAAAAAAAGTAAAGTTGTACAGCACTGAAGATCAAAAGTTGAAAAAGGTTGTGTCAAATACGGCTATGTTTTTATGCTTGGGATAAGAACATCCTTATTATTTAGAGCAATTAATGCTATTGCAAACAGTAAATTTTATCAAATGAATATAAAAGATATACATAATGAAACTGAAGTATTAACTAATTACAGAAAACAAAACCCGAATACATAATGCAAAGACCAACACAGAATAGACACACCCGACTCAGTCCAGGCCTCAACGCAATGAATAATAAAAATGACGTCACATACAATGGTAAAGGCACAAAAATTACGTTAAATTTGAATTTATGAAATTTCTGAAACAGCACAAAAATGACGTCACATATGAAAAACTATATCTCAAAAGTAAGATAGAATTAGGATTGATTTAAGATTATAATAGAACTAAATACTGATATTTAGTTCTAAACACAATGCATATCGCAAAACTTATTAATAGCAATTAACTATAATATATATATGTCCAGTTTGTTATGAATCCAACTTCAAACGTAAATTATCGTACAGATTACGTTGAACAAAATTAAATTTAATAAATGAAGGCGGTGATTAATTATTTTTTCTTTCTATAACACATCAATATAATAGAAAAGACGTCAACACATTTGACAAAATCCGATGAGAATTACAAATATAACATTAAACATTTAAACTAAATACATTAAACTATGAATACAGTTGTTTGTAATAAGTAAGATCTTACGTATTAAGTTTGTTGTATCTAGTACCATCATTTCGGTTGTTAGTCGTCCAGACTGCAGGTGTTCCAGGAGCGCCTTTTTCTTGAAATGTACCTTGATTAGGCTCCTGTCCATGCCAATCTAAGTACTTGTCTCCCTTTCGCCATGCATTATACGCGACATAATGCCCGTTTGATCCAAGATCGTGGCTTTGTATTGGTATAGAACAATTACTGACTGATGCCACTGGAACATCTTTGCAACCTGTAGAATAACTTTCAATTGAGAGGACAGTATTTACTGTATAATGGAGAAGGTCACATGTTTTGCATATAAAAATTGTGATTTTTAGTTCACCTGAACGTAAGGCCAAGTGAGTTTTTCTCATCAATTAGCGTCCGTCGTCTGTCGTAGTAGTCGCCTGTGATCAACCTGCTCTCCATTAAAGTCCATGTACGACTTTTAATATGACTTAGTGCCCTTACATGTCAAATTGTATCTTTTTTTGTTTTTATTTTTGTCAAATATTTGAAGAAAAAAAATAAAATAGATTCCGAGAAACCTTTATGTATTGAGGAAAACGACCAGCAAGAAACGATTTACAAACATGTGGTTGTATAACGCACACCTTTATAGTAAATCCATTTTACATCAATCAATCAATATAAAAATAACACATTTCCAATACTTAACATTACCTTAACTTAGGATAGAGCGAAGCATTTCACAGCTTTTTAGAAAGCTGAAGTTGTGATGATGGTTATTACTCTTACAAGATGATTTTTATACCATTAAGCAATTTTTATCGCCTTTGCTTTACTAACGTAAACACTATAAGATGAAAATTGTGAAATACTAAAATGCTCAACAAGATAAACTAAAAGAATAAGGCATATGGCTGTTATCAACAAGTTATGGTCCATTAAGAAGATTTTAACATAATTTTGTATGGAGGTTTTGCCTATTATTTTGAAAAGTATAATAGTTGCAAAGATATGTAGACACTTTCAACAGCAAAAACACTATCAGCAGGAAAAGATCTTCAAACATGTCGACATGACTGAAATTGCGAGTTAATTCATAATAGAGTGTTTTCCCTTTCCTGATGACCAAAATATTCATTGTTGAAGGTGAAGTTAAATTAAAAACTGGAAGATCTGGCATGATTGCCTTATAGCAAACGATCAACCAGAGACCAAATGAAGTACATTTTAGCACCAATAAGGTAAGTCACCACACAGCTTTCAACAATAAGAAAATCCTATACCGCATAGGAAACTATGAAAGGCCACAAAACGACACAATGTAAACAATTCAAACGAGAATAACAACGTCCAAAAAAAACAACAAAAAAAAAAAAAACTATGCCGAGTTAATTGACAAACCCTCGATCTGTTCTACATTTTTCTGACTTGTGGACATTCATAGACAATGTGACTGATCTATACGTGTTTTCGGAAACCAAGCCTCGTATAGGATGAGGGTGAAACAACACAATATTAGAATATTAGTCGGTCAGACTTCAATATTCGTCCTATATATTTCATTTAACTCTTCATATGTCTTGCATTAATTGAAAAAAAAACCAGCAACTTGTCAAAATTAGCTAAGTTTGCGTTCATTCTTATTCAGAAATGAAAATAGCAGCTGCTGTTACTGAAAGTATGTAATGCCTAAACATGTGCTAAATATATATGTATCACTGCGATGAAAATATCTAATATGTTTCTGTATTGTTGCTGCTTAGTTTACCTGCTGCATAAATATCATTTGTGTACACTGGTAAGCGTTCCCCAAACACACCGACATATGGTGAATACGTCAATACTTAAAAGAAACAATCCACTATTTTTTTTATTTTCAATTATATTTAGACTGTCTATAGTTGGTTTAAAACGTAGAGCAAAAAAAAAACAAAGACTAGGCACATTTTGACAAACGTTTATCAAAATATAGAATAATGAGGATTTATATTTAAAATACAAGAAAAAGGGAATCATGGGAACACATATATTTGAAATCAGACAAATTGCCTAAAAAATCAAATAATATAAAAATTAAAACCCTCTTCCCATTTTTTGTGAAGCCATGTGTCGACATAAAAGGCGCCGTATACCACAATTTATTGTTTTGCGGAATGAATAATATAATGTTAGATCTCTTGTTAATACTGCTTCAATGTGTATATCCATGTCCAAGCCATGATAATCATCATCAAAATCATTGTTTCCTTCATAAACAAAATCGAATGAGTGTATGAACAAACCCAAATTAATTGATTTACTGTTCATTTACGGATTGGGAAAGGAAGTACGGGGTTTGGAACCCCCTTTCACAACGATCGATGCATTTGGATTGAGACACATAGCATAATAAGAGCCCTCCTTTATCCTGGATTGAGACACATAGCATAATAAGAGCCCTCCTGTATCCTGGATTGGGACCGCCCCCCAAAAAAATACTTAAGGTGGTACCTAACACTTTAACTAAAATTAATTTGGCTCGTTTAATTTTCTTAAAATTTTGACAAAGTATTCACTTTGACCCTTTGACAAAAATATAAAAATTTCAAAAAATTTGAACCAACCGTTTAATCAGAAAAATTACACTGGTTATATAGCAGTTTGACAAACACTTATTTTGATCATTGAGAAGCTTAATATTCCCTTATGAACACAAGGTCATTAAAACGTTCTGCTGATTTTACAGAGTTATCTCCCTGTAGTGTTAGGTACCACCTTAAATACGCTACATACCTGATCTGTGACGTTCATCTATACCACCTCGAATGAAAACGTATTGTCCAGACACAGTGTTCTTTTGGAAAAAGATAACAGTCCTCCTAGTGTCATTACACTTTAGCGAAGACGTTGAAGTTCGCACTGTAGTCGCGGAGCTAGGTGTCATCGTAGTTGTGATTGTGCTATGGGTAGTCGCTGCTTCTGTAGTAGAAATACTACCGGTGACAGTCGACGAGACTGGTACCGTCGTTGTTTCTTTTTTAGTTGTACTTCTACTGAAACTTCCTCCGCCTATAACATTTCCCGTATGCAATCCAAAATGCGTATTTGGCTTTGCAAGCGGACCATCTACAAACAAAAGTACCAGATTTTTAATTTCAATATACAGAAGTTCAAAACACATTAATTCAATGATGAAACATCTCTATACTTTCGTGTATCTATCACCATGTTTGCATATTCCGTATAATCGTTTCTCACAGTTAATGCAGTGGCGGATCCAGGATTTGGAACTACCATTTTTTGGACGATCAATGTTTTTGAATGGGGATATATAGTTCGAACCCACCCTTTGTCCTGGGTTGGGAACCTACCCTTTTTAAAATGGCTGGATCCGCCCCTGTAATGTCAAAAGTGGTTGACATGAACAAACATGACAGGGTCAAATGCATTTCAAAAGTATATTCATTCACCATAATATTACATGAAAATACATATTGTCCAACTTCCGATTCATTTATCGATTACACGGTGTGATTTGTTTTTGTTTAACAGAAGTCTCCGTATATATGTACGAACATGTACATATTCTATTTATAACCAATAATAAAGGATAATTTCAATAGCCAGACATGTTTTTTTTTAATTTATACATGCATTAACGCAGATGTCAACGAGGTTTAAAGCAACATGTTACTATGCCTAGTAATTGATATACATATTGTTTTTTTATACTTTAGAAATAGACATACCTACTATAAACGCTAGTATTGGTCTATCAGCGTTGTCAATTTCAATGCGTGCGTATCCATTTGATTCCACAATAACTGTTTTCTTACAGTCGGTAATAAGGTCACAGTACTCTCCCGCTGGAAGTCCTGTATCTAAAGTTTCATTCATTTTGCCGTTTTTGGCCATGGCGAAAAATCCTTTTGTACCACGCGCAAATGACAGTTGATTGTTTTTGTTTCTCCAAAGTGTTTTCCACGTTCCTTCTACAGCATTGCGGAAAACTACCATGTTAGCTATTGAAGGCCATCTGTGCTCGCATACCCAACCATGTCCGCATGTACCTTGTTGTTTGATAGATGTTATAGGATCTTTCATACTATTATTTGTATATTGTGGTGGACTTAAATTCGTATCGTCGCCAAAATAATAGCTACTCATTACTCGAGTAAATCCATAATCATTCGCCAACATGAATGCATTTGCCATTTTATACTCACGCGGTGTTTTATGGGTTAAAATATTACTTATATCGGATCTTTGGTTGTCATGGTTATCGACGAAAACAAAGGCATGGGCTGAGTCAGCCATTCCTGATGAAGGATATTGAAGACCATTTAGTAATGCGAAATTATTAATTCCTGCGGCCAGTTTCCTACCAAATTGAAACTCAGTGACGCGTCCATTCGGATAGTACTCGCTACTTTTGATTGAATCTTGGTTGTAATCTTCGACGTGATTGAAAAAGTAAGGTTTCCCGCCATCTGTAATATTTCTTGTTAGTTTCTCTATGGCTAAAATGTCTTCCGGATGCATAAACTTTGCACGATCAACCCGAAACCCGGAAACTCCTAAATCTATCAAGTGATTCAGTAGATCAACAATCTTGCTGCGAACGAATGTTTGACTTTGGTCTAAGTCTGGTAATTTGTCTAAATAACAATTCCGGATTTCATCAGATTGGTTATAACTGTGAATCTTTCCATCCTGTGTCAGACACTTGCTTCGAGCATTGAAATGCGATCTATTGTATGGTACAGCAGGAAACTCAAGGCTTGAAGAGTTGAAAGTTGAGCCTGCAATGCCTTTGTTATTCATGTTAGCTTCAGTCATATGGTTTAGAACGACGTCAACGTAGATTCTACAATGTTATTTTCAATTTGATAATAACAAGGATTGTCTTGCAATAACCACAACAAATGATGATGGATAATGACATGATAATACAAAAATAAAATCTCGAAACATTTTCCAAGTATTTGTTTTGAAATTGAAAGCATAACAATGATATACTACACGATTGAATAAACGCACACACAAAAAACCACCAAAATCATTGGAGTGATCATTTTGAAAAAAGTGATTGAAATGATTCAAACTTTTTTCTGGTTTAATTCTGTGAAAAGAACGAAAAATGTTTCCAAATTAGTGAAAAATGAAATCGAAAATTTTATTTCTAGCAAATTAGTAATATGACTGTCATGTCTGTTTTTCGATGACTATTATTCGAATGCTAGATTTAATTTGAAGTTATTGATGAAAATCTCAGACTTTTGACTTTTCACTCTTTAGAATGAAATTTATCTAACGAAAATGTCTCTATAAACATGCAGTTAGGACTAATAATACACTACATTACAATATATATAATAATATGATATACATGTACTACTTTAAATACACTGTATATTTATTTAGAAATTACAACACTCTGAAGCTATACGGTAAATAGGAAGATATTGTGCGTTATTTTTTTGTTGAGTATAGTTTTACATAAATAACATTCGAATTATTTATCAATTGTATGAACGCCGTATGCTATTTCAATCCACATGAGCACGACGCATGTCTGTGGAGTAACCTTCATCAGATTTTGTGACTTTATAGACTTCTCTCAACGAATTTAGTAAAGTAAACTAATGATATACTAAAACATGGTCGGTCGGTATGTAATAAATGAAGGATGGTGCAGAAATACGTGTTGTGCGCATGCATATCAAGTGCTTTATTAAGATAACATGTACCTGATTCCTACATTTTTACAACGATCTACCATATCTTTGAATTCAGTTTCGTTTCCACTCCTCGATTCGATTTTATAACTGACTGGTTGGTATCTCTCATACCAAGGCCGATCAAAAATTGCCACATGTTCAGTGACTGGTGAAACCTGAAATAAATTAGTCAGTTAGTATACAATTAAGCAAAAGATACAAAGTGAACATTTAAAACTCATAAGTCGAAGAAAAACTGATCACGTCATACATGGAAAAAACAGTAAAAATTACGAATTAGTCAATAGAACACTACGTAGAACACTTAATTCAGATTGAGGAACGCCAATTCTAAAAAAAAAAAAAAAGAAGGTTGAACTCATGTGTTTCGGCAGGTAAAGCAATTCCCTCTCAACATGTGTCAAATATAATAGATATAAGAAGATGTGGTATGAGTGCCAACTCTCCATCCAAGTCACAATTTGTAAAAAGTCAACCATTATTGGGTCAAAGTAGGTCTTCAGCATGGAGCATTGGCTCACATCGAGCAGCAAGCTATAAAGGGCATAAAATTGACTAGTGTAAAACCATCCAAACCTGAAAACCGACGTTCTTCTCTATATATAAATCAAAGAGCTGATTGCTCTGAGGTGGAAGAAGGTGAATAAAAGGTAACTTGAATTACCATAAAAGCAGCTCCACTTACACAGTCTGCTTTGTTCCATTATCGTTATGACGTATTTTTTTCTCCAAACAAAAATGTGTCATAAGTATGTGGATTTCCCATCCGTACAATCATTTTCTATGTTCAGTGGACCGTGAAAATTATGTAAAATATTTAATTTGGCAGTAAAATTAGAAAGATCATATCATAAGGAACTCATGTGTACTAAGTTTCAAGTTGGTTGGATTTTAACTTCATCAAAAACTACCTCGACCATAAACTAGAAAACTTAATGCCCATAAATGGGGCATACAAATAGTAAGACTTGTTACATACCTGCCAACTTTTAAAGTTCTCATTTGGGGGTTTTAGTGCACGACAACAATTTTAAAGGTTACAATTTTTAGCGAAGTATTTTGCGCGATCTGGATTGTCTAGAAAAAGTGTCATAGTTGTATGATGAGCTTACATGCCTTTTTCTTAAGTCTGTTTGCATGATTCTAGTTATTAAATCAGTAGAAAATATGAAGTTGTAGCTAGCAGACCAGGGTTTACTTTCTTGTGTAAGAATATTTGACGCTTGTTGAAATTTCCAATTTTGAATTATGTACAAAGATGGACCTTTAACAGGTTTGGAACAACACTCCAAAATGAGAGGTACATTGTAACCCTCATTGGAAGAACATTACAACCCACTGTAAAAATGAGCACCTTTATATTCATATTATTTGATGAAACTTTTCCCCAAGAACTATGAATCTATCAAGTATTAAATGGTCAAAACATGTCAACAGAATTTTGTGATATTTCTAAACTTATATCTTCTTTATTAATTTAACCCCTAATTTAGAAAAGTTGTTCCAAATATAATGAATTTTCCCACTTTTGAGTTAAAAATCTTAACAATTTTCTTTCTTTTTTTTCAACAGTAAAATCACCCCTTGTTTTAGGGACAGTCCCTCATTTAAGGGACACCACTCATAATGGGGGATTTGGTGGGGGGGGGGGGGGGGGGGTCACAACCTGTTTGTTGGTCTTTGTGAAAAAAAGAATAGTACATAATTTGTTCTTTAAATGATTTAATTGAATACAAAAATAACATATGTTACAACAAGTATTATGTCAATAAATTAGTGGAAAAACTACTATTTATTATCTTTATGGTAGTACTGCATTATTGAATTTTGTCAATCAGCCAAACTGTTATCCTTAAGCATTTAAGAACCTTCTTGCAGATAAAAATTCACTTGCCATGTTCACGATTTTACAACTAGATTTTTTTTAACGATACCCTTAATATTATTATTTTTTAATAAATTCAAGGACGTATTATAAAACGTCATTTAGAAGAGTAAAGAGAATGAACACAGGGCGAACGTACTATATGAGCGAAAGAACTCAGGACGAACAGACCAAGGGCGAACATGTAAACAGGGCGAATCGACCCAATACCAAATTCACGCATGCGTACTACAAATATCTACATTAAAAATATCCGGTTACAAGTAAACAAATAACGTTCATGTAGATGAGATGAAATCTAATAATTGACATAAATAACAGGGTAAATATTTACGATTATCAAAGTGATTGTTTTCAAACCTAATTTACAAATAAAATGATTCAGATGCTTAATCATGTGTAAAAGCGGTGTCAAGAATCGGAAGTAGTTATGAAATTGTAATACACAGAAACGGATGCGGCATACGGAGGTGGTAACGGTTCAATGATTTTACAGCCGGCACCATAGGCCTTCAGAAGACTTAAAAGTCTTCTTCCACTAAAAAACGAGAAAGACTAATGAAACACACCAACAAAGGACACTGACTACTGAACATCAGGTTCCTGACTCAGGACAAGTGCAAACGTTTACTTTACTACATTGGTTAGAGGTATAGGGGGAGGGTTGATATCTCACAAACATGTTTAACCCCGCCGCATTTTTGCGCCTGTCCCAAGTCAGGAGCCTCTGGCCTTTGTTAGTCTTGTATTATTTTAATTTTAGTTTCTTGTGTACAATTTGGAAATTAGTATGGCGTTCATTATCACTGGACAAGTATATATTTGTTTAGGGGCCAGCTGAAGGACGCCTCCGGGTGCGGGAATTTCTCGCTACATTGAAGACCTGTTGGTGACCCTCTGCTGTTGTTTTTTATTTGGTCGGGTTGTTGTCTCTTTGACACATTCCCCATTTCCATTCTCAATTTTAAATGCAATTGGTGTAAACGTTTCAATAGGCCACCTTCATTCTTATCTGAAACCATAGTGTTTTTGGTTTCTAGATATACCCTTGACGTTTTCTTCTTCGTTTGAAGCAATTCTAATTAAAAAAAATACGAATTCAATATCAAAGAACAATAGTTTCTGCAAGAGTTAACAAAATTCTCATTCTTATAATATCTCATTATCATTTTTCTTTTAGAGGAAAACATTTGTTTGTTTGCGCATGTCATTTCTCCCCTTGCAACATACGGATATACTGATTAACGGATAAGCCATTGGCCTTAGTGAATATCAGTTTTTTTTCAAAAGTCAATAAAACAACATAGTATTTACCTCACCGAGAGGCAGTTATTGTATAATACAATACAATGCAATACAATACTTTACAATACATGTACCTCTCAAATAAAACTTACCTGGACACCGCAAAAGTCTTTGTCACCTAAGAATCGTTCGCATTCATTAGCAATGTCAGCAAACCGCCATTCGAATAATTCAACTATGACCTGTTTTCCATCACAATGAGGATCTCTATATTCACCTTGAGTTTTGATGGTAGCTATGTGGAGGAATAAAATAAGGAAAAGCATTTATTTCCTTCATTAATACCATTTATTTTTTTTTGTCATTTGAGTTTTAAATTTTTTCTTGGACTTTTCAGTTCGTTGTCTTGCCAAATTTTGTTAACACTCCCAAAGAAAATGTAAACGTCGTTGAATATTTAGATTCGTGGTGTGGTATGGGTTTTGTTCATTGTTGAAGGCCATACGTAGACTTATATTTGTATACATCTATGTCATTTGGTATCTGTATTTAACGGACGGGAACATCAATGTATGTTAGGAATAATAATAAACTCTGATTTGTACTGGACTGGCATGCTGAGTCGTAGATTTTTTTGTTCTTTTACACACGGTTAAGGTCCGCTGTCACATGTGCCATCCTACCTAGTCACACTATTCTGACACCGAGCATATTTTCCTACTGCTTACTACCACGATTTAGCGGAGTA
Organism: Mytilus galloprovincialis; assembly: GCA_037788925.1. Lineage (NCBI taxonomy): Eukaryota > Metazoa > Mollusca > Bivalvia > Mytilida > Mytilidae > Mytilus > Mytilus galloprovincialis. The sequence continues at coordinate 90,487,015 of CM075336.1, read as the reverse complement.
GCATCAAATTACAATTTTAAAGTTTTTTGTTTGACTCGGCCGAGGTTCTTAACCATGCGTATGTCACCTCGCAATCGAGACGAGTCCACTATCCTGGGACCAAGGAGACAATGCCTAACTTAAACAAGTTAAAGAAAATTTTAAAGAAAATTCCGGTCTGCCCTACTGCCCTTACACTACATTTGTCAGATAAATCAGTAAAACATATTCAGATAAGGCAGCCGCTCGTTATTATATAGTTTCAAAATTACTCGCTTTTTTAAAACATCAAATTTGCTGAAACTTATTGTCTTGGCCAAAAGTTTATCACTTTAAATATGAAAGAAAATATTATCAATTACCTATGTGCAAATATATCACTATTACATGTACAAATCCAAAGGTAAACATTGTCTACTGTCGTCTGCATGTAAAGTTCCCACTGTGACCTGATAATGTAACGGTCTTAAGACAAGCCTAGTATTGCTTTATCAGTGATTAATAGAACCCAATGATTTGAATATATAGGACGTTGTCCAGTTGAATGTCAAACGATATTTAAGGATACTTTCATTAAAATTAATTTGGCTCGTTTAATTTTCATAAAAGTTTGTCAAAGTATTTACTTTGACACTTTAACAAAAATATAAAAATTTAAAAAAAAATGAACCAACCGTTTTGTTAGAAAAATTACACTGGTTATATAGCAATTTGACAAACACCAATTTTGATCATTGAGAAGCTTAATATTCCTTTTACATCACAACGTAATTAAAACGTTAAGCTGACTTTACAGAGTTATTCCCTGTAGTGTTAGGTACCACCTTAAGTGTGAAAACGATTTAGGTTTCATTTTCAGATACAAAAAGCAAACCTTAGCAATCATACCACATCTTCTTTTTCACATTTACAAGCAAAAAGGAACGGCTTTATGATGATTGATTGATCATTGTTTGATAAGCCGCGTCACCTCAAAAAGTTATTGATATTAGGGAGCTACCATTTGATTTTTATGGGGGGGCTAGGATGAAAAATTTTGTCCTGCATTTTTTTTTAGCTGTAATCTCTGTCCTGCCTTTTTATTTTTCACTCTAATCGGTCCTGCCTTTTTTTTTTTAGTTTATCCTGACTTTTTTTTACCTAAATTGTCGTCCTGACTTTTTTTTTTTGCAAGTGTCACATCCTGCCTTTTTTTTTACTCAAAACTCCTGTCCTGCCTATTTTTTTCAAATTTCATCCTAGCCCCCCCCATAAAAATCAACTGGTAGCTCCCTTATACAAGAAGGTTTTTGATATTTTTAAAAAGTACTGATTGATTGTCTTAGATACATGATTTTGTTGTTAGTTATTATTGGCGTAGTTTTAGTTCTCAGTAACTACGAATACTCTTGTGTATGTAAAATTCAGATCGGAAATCGGGAATGTGTCAAAGAGACAACAACCAGGCCAAAAAGCAGAACACAACTGAAGTCAATTAATGGGTCTTAAACACAGCAAGAAAATCCCGCACCCAGAAGCGTGCAGTAGCTGGCTTCTAAACAAAAATGTGTACTAGTTCAGTTACAAGGACGTCAAACAAAACTAGGGGCCAGATGAAGTACACCTCCGGTTGTGGATTTTTTTCTGTGATGAAGAGCCATTGGTAGACTTCAGCTAGTTTCTGCTCTTTGGTCGGGTAGTTGTCTCTTTGACACATTCCCCATTTCCATAATTGTATTCATTAAACTTGAATCGATTAGTAGAACTATGGTTTATTTATAGAAGAAATGTGACAGGCTTCATGTGCAACTTGTATATAATCTCCTGTTTTGATGGCAAAAGGATTTTCATACTCCACTTCTTAAATGCTTTGTCGCCATGCTGCTGTCACATGTACAATACCATTTCTTTTTACTCATACTTTGTCACGAGTTTTATGTTGTTTGACTTAATTGTATCCCTTACTATTTTGACTTATCACTGCGTCTGACCAATGACAAACCAGTATAACAGTGTGGCTAGTACATGTACACAGGACAAGTTTGCACTACCAGAGCACTTTTTATTAATTGCTTCCGGTTTTAAGACTAATTACCGTGTTGTTGTATGCTTTGATTTTGTAGTCGATGTTCGAATTGTTTTTGTTAAATGCACATGTGTCTTGACATTTGATGTGTCTAGATTGCAGTGTCCCCGCGATTTCGATATGACATTGTAAGTATTATTTATATAATAGTTTAGCGTCATCAACTTTATCAAAAGATATAGAGTGCATACAGGCATGTTTAGCAATGAAGCAGACAGCACATACCAATTTTAAAGTCTTTGGTCTGGCCCAGCTGGGGTTTGAACGCGTTACGCCAATGGCATTTTCAATTAATTAATTAGTCGGCGATTTCTAAAGGAAAGGTGTCTCAAGTGTAGGAGGACCTGAATATGCCTGAACTAACCACTTGTTTCAGACCACCTGTGATATGTGTTGTTATTTTTCAGAGTAGCTAGTCCTTTTTTTCCAAATGCTACTCTCAAGATTGATTGAGTGGCATCATTTGTTTATTCTTTATTTTTTTACCATTTTCTCTTTTCTCTATCCATTTTGCCCATTATTCTTTATTCTTTATAATTGCGCACTCCATTTTTTTCTTATGTTTTCCGTTGTTTTGCTCTTTTCGTCCATTATTCTCTATTCTGTAAACCCCATTCAGACCCTCTTTGATTGATTCATTATATTGAACGTTCCAGTAAGTGACACAAAAAGTGAATTAATACCAGTACACTTGTTTGTCTAAAATTGAGGTAATCTTAAATAAAGGTTTATTCTTATCTAATGTATTAAACACCATTGTCCAAAGTATGAGAGGATTCAGCGATCATGTATATGCTTCTGCCAAGTTAGGAGTCTATATTTCTAGTACAGTGGTTGAATGAGTCATGTCTGCCATATTTGTTTTTCGTAAATTTTTCTGTTACAAATAAGGCCTTTATTTTGTTTCACAATTATAGCCCCTACTCGGTATGAGTTTTAGCCATTGTTGAAGGCTATATGGTAGCCTAAAGTTATAGTACTACAACTCCATGTTTACTCTTGTTGATAGATGTCTCATTAGTAACCATACCATATCTCCTAATATTTGTTTAAAACGTTTGACACCTGCCTGTCCTTGTATATTTGTGTACTGCTTTTTAGTCTTTAATTGTACTTTGCAACATGGTTCCCAAATCCTAGTTTAATTTGCTTGGTTTTATAGATAACATAAAAAGGAAACATAATTTAATTTGTATTATATTTGTATTAATTTAACTTGTTGGTATTTCAGATATTTCACAGTTGACTGCACTAAAATGAAGCACGTTTTTCATTCCACATCTTGCCCAGTGGTTCTGGCTTCTATATGGAACTTTTCCAAGAGTTTCCGGGAACATTGCTCTCCCAGTTATTATTGATGACGGCTTTGACCTCAAACCATCCATTTTCAGTTTTGTCGCAGTCCATTTCAATATCTACTAACCAGAAATGTTCTCCGTATCTATAAAATAAATATAAAATTGAGAATGAAAATGGGGAATATTTCAAAGAGACAACAACCCGATAAAAGAGCAGACAACAGCCAAAGGCCATCAATGGGTCTTCAACGCAGTGGGAACATCCCGCACCCGGAGATGGTCCATAACTTCAAGCATATATATATCCTACGCCGTCAGTTTCAGAAGGTATATCTTGGTTGCGGGATAAACCTTTCTGGTAGCACTGGTACCATTGTGTCAAGCCTGCATTTTAATAACTATATTCAAAGGCTCTAGGTTGCATAGATGGTTTAAACATATTAAGGCTTATAACATGTATTACCCAAACAAACGATTGTTTTCCATCGGTCTTTAACAGAAAGAAACGGTTCAGAAAACCGATCGTTAACGGACTTGTACAAGTTAATGGCCAGTGGGCGTGGTCTCTCTATTTAGTGTGATTTCCCTTTAATAAAACGCAATCGAAGTTGTTGATTGAATTGTTTGCAGTTATATCATATGTTTTCGTTAATTATAAAATTACAGAAAATTTTATGTTGCATTTATAAACTGGAAAATTGCACTGAAATGAGTTCCAGTGACTTAAAGTAATCACTATGACTGGTATTCACTCTTCCTATAGAAATCGTACAATATCTCGAGTATGCTTGAAATAATTTGAATTAATAAGAATTTTCAAAAAATGGTTCCTCAATGAAAAACATTGAAAAAAGGTCATTATTAAGAAATATTTTCCATTGGACGTTAAATCAATAGCTATCAATCAATTGAATGAAGCTAGTTTGTAAGATGCAGACTAGTTTATAATTACGTGTTGAGTTCATTGTATCCGGGTTTTCCGGGTTGGTTTGTAGTCCAAACAGCCGGTGTTCCTTGTGGAGTTTGACCATGATAATCTCCTTGTCCTGGTTCTGCTCCATACCAGTCTAAGTAAGAATCCCCTTGTCTCCAGGCATTGTATTTGGCAAAGTGATCACTGGATCCCAAATCATGACTTTTTATTGGAATTGCGCATGCGCTGGCCGCAGCTGTATGTTGGCATCCTGCAAAATAAAGACAAACACTTGCAGGAGATATTGTCAGACTTAACTTCAATCATTAAATCTTCTCTCTGACACTTTCCATCAGATAGTTATATACTTAAATTAGCTGTCGTCGGTGTTTTATTGAAGAAAACATGGCTGCAACACAGAATTTTAACTCGTATACTGCGTTCTTCTTATGTTCGTGAAACGAATGGGAAGGTATCAAAGATCAGTTTCAATAGGGCCAACATATGGCCACAGGGCTTCATGTTATTTCATAGTCCATTAAACAAACGATCACTGATGTATAATTTCAACGACAGAGATCAATTCAATCTGAGAAATGGCTTTAAAGTGAAAAATATTTTTTCGAAACATTTTTTTTCGAAACTTTTTTAAAAGATTAGACCGTTGGCCTCTCCGTTTGAATGGTTTACACTAGTACTAGTTAATATAGAGTCATTTTGGGGCCTCTAAATTTTTCTGTTCGATGTGAGCCAAGGCTCCTTTCTGTTGTCTGCTTTTAGGTCGTTTTTGTCTCTTTGACATGTTCCCCATTTCAATTCTCATTTTCATTTGACCTATAATTGTTTACTTTTACAAATTGTGACTTGGATGAAGAGTTGTCTCATACTCTTACCACATCTCGATACATCAATATTTGACTCACCTTGCCTGTGACCTTCGTCTATTCCACCTCTTATAAACAAATCCTGTCCAGGAGCTGTTCGTCCCTCGAAAAGAATTATGGTTCTATGAAATCCTTTCGGAACTGGTCCGTTTGTTGGAGAAACTATTCCAGTTCCGCTTCCACTTCCGGTGCCACTACCAGTACCGCTGCCGGTACCAGAACTGTTAGTATTTGATGTACCAGAGTGAACACCTGTATTTAAAGGAGTAGATGGTCCACCTTGCAAAATATACGGGAGAATATACCTAGCAATACACTTTAATTACGTTTCATAGGTTATACAAAAATAATTAAATTTGTCATATATTGGTTCAGTATTATCTGCGCCTATATACAAATTTGTTGATAAATCATGAATAATTTACCTCAAAAATGTACTGTTACTATTCAAATACTTGACTGTGTTTATCTCCAGTGCGCATACTTACCTTATATGTATATCTATTACTTACATGTAGCTAAACTTTGTCATGTATGTTATTATCTGATCATTCCTAGTTAAGTATGTGGCCACGTTTTAAATATTTTTGGGTTAATGTTTTACAGGATGAATTCTTTATCTTTGTTTTGTTACGTACCAATGTGTGTCTTGCTCTTATTGTAAGACATACATTTTAGTCTAATTGTTCGCTTATTATGTTTGTCTTCGACATGTTAATGGCCAGTCATATCCAGATTTAAAATTACTAGTAATTAATCATACCAACGATAAAGGCAAGTATTGGTTCCTCACTGTTGTCAATAACAATATGGGCATTTCCGCTTCCATCGACTGTTATCTTCTTCTTGAAGTCAGTTATAAGATCGCAAAATTTCCCAGTTAGGAGTCCAGTTTGTAAGGTCTCGTCCATATGTCCCTGTTTGGCCATGGCGAAAAATCCTTTGTTCCCTCTGGCAAAGGAAACCTGACCATTTGGTCCTTCCAGTGCATTTTCGATGTTCCGGCAACAGCATTTCGGAAGGCAACCATGTTTCCAATCAGATTCCATCGGTGTTCACATACCCAACCATTCCCACACAAACCGTTTTTTCTATTGTGACATCTTTAATACTATAATCCGAGTTATGGGGTGGTCCTTGTGAAGAATCGTCACCAAAGTAATAGCTACTCATTATTCGAGGAAATCCATAGTCATTTGCTAACATAAAAGCAACCGCTATTTTGTAATCACGTGAAGTTTTATGCGTGACTCTATTTCCACCACCTCCATGACCTCATTGGTTGTCATGGTTGTCAACAAAAACGAAGACGTGGTCAGAATCAGCCATGCCCCATCCTGGATCGTAGACTCCGCCCAATTCTCCAAAGTAACGTGCTCCTTGTGCCATTTTCTGACAGAATCTAAATTCTGTGACACGACCATTTGGATAATATTCATTCACCTTAATTGCACTGTCATTTTGATCAATTACTTCGTGGTAAATGAACGGCTTTCCTCCTTTAGGAAGATCTTTGGTAAGTTTCTGAATAGCTAAAATATCTCCAGGCCACATGTGTTTAGCTGCCTCTACTCTAATACCTTTATTGTCATATAAACATCATTACTTTGTGACAAAAAAACAAAAACAAACATAATATAGCAAAAAAATTACAATTCTATAAGAATTGAACACATCGAGAAAAGTAAGACTTCTGCCCTCAGCTCTAATGATTGTTTTATAAAGGAGCCAAATGTTCGATGATAAAGGGGTTTAGCATTTTTTCCCCTGTTTGTACCTTGGTAAGAGACATAAAATGAGAAGGTAAAACATTTTCAAATAAATTATCCCATGTTAAATTCCAAAAATAGGACGAAATTAAAATTGATTATTACATGTTGCTAATTCATGCAATGTAGAGGGTCTGGATGGGAGATCATCTATTGTGGATTTATTTATGTCTGTGGGTATCTGTTTTCCTGGATTGCGGAATGAGGAATATTTTCATTTTCGTGGATATTTGATTCGGTCGTTTTGTAAAAGTCTTTATATTTCCTATAGAAAATTTGTAACTCATTAAACTTTTAAATTCATGGTTTCCTCTGTATCAATGAAATAAAAAAAAAATGGTATCCAACGAATAATAATGTTTTACAAAATCACTGAAAATAGAGCTAGGGATTTTATAAAACCCCTGATTACAATAAAGTATAACATGCTATTAGAAGTGTGTTTTTCTTAATATACAGATAGACCAAATGAATGATCACTAATGATTTAGAAATATATTTGTTTAATAAACACTATGAGCTAGAACTTGTGTATAATGATAATGACTATAAGGCATATAAACGGGTATTTAGACCACTCTGAATTTACTTATTTTTGCAAGACAAGTTTGGGTGACATCCCTACCACTATAAGCTATTGATATGTGAATTTTCTTAACTATGCTGTACATGTCTTCAAGACATACATAATATTTTTAAAACATCTTCATCTGATGAATATCGTTTTTAACAATTTTTTTCAAATCTCTACATTGAAGAACTTCATACCTTCATTTATCAACAAAATATTTATGTTATTTGAATTAAAAGAGTTGAGACATTTAAGAAACTTATTCAAAGTTATACTACTTTGTGATAGAATACATGTGTCTGATAAATGACCAAAGTAGGCAGGGGCGTAGCTAGAAAGAAACGATGTGAAATTTTTTTTGGACCCTTTTATGCAGGAAAATGGGTTTTTTTTCGGTTTTTGGTCATAGGACAGTTGAAAGAGGAGCTACATGTAGATAGGACTTATAAACAATTTATGAATGTAAAACTATTCATAAAGCTTCTGAATAGAGTAAATCATGGTTAATTGAAAACATAAACTTCAATTTTTTTTTATACAGAATTTACTCAAAATTGTCCAAAATCTGCTCTTCGGGTCTAGGCAGAAACGAGCTTCTCTATTTATTTGTCAATATTCACACTGCAATCCCGATGAATATGCAGTAATGCTAGCGATGATAACCTGTCATTGTTCATTGTTGATCTTACATTTGATTTGAACAGACGTAGTACACTGATAGATCTCCACGGTAGCACTAGCGAGATGTTATAAACCAGTGTACGTGTTCGCCATTGAGCGACCTCCCAATTGAATTCGTCAAAATTACATACCAGGTCAGTTTCGTATGTCTCAGACAATGTTGAGATTTGTTCGTTTGTTATATTTCCTACAACACGAGGAAGCAGATACGGCACAAAGAAGCGATTTTCTGATAATACCAGACGCGACTCCACTCTCCAGTTCCATTATCATATGGTCTATAAACGCAAAATATAATGGGACTTTCTAAAACTGTTTTGGCGTGTTTGCAGGATGAATGGCTCTAGTTGGCCGTCGAACACATCGCCGTGGCATAATTTCAACGATATCGAAGGGTTCTGATAAATCTAATGCCGATTGGTACATCTCATTCCAAACAGATAAACCGTACTCTGTAAAATGTGCTCCGAAACAACATGTATTAGACTGAGTATAACAAATTCCAATCTTGTAAAAGATACAAGTTACTGTCCGATTTTGTCATGCATGATCTCCAATAAAACTTCTATTTTGAAACCAAATGTCGTTATTTAATGACATTTAATCAATTAAAAAAGTGACAACATATGTGTTTCCTTTAAAATTTCCTTTATAAATTTTTAATTTTGCAATATTTTTTTTGCGTGCCGAACCGATGTGCACGCAACTGCGTGTTAGCGTATAGGGAGCTACGCGCCTGGTAGGTTAAACTTTGTTTATTTTTGCTTGGTTAGATTAACCTATTCATAAACATGCAAGTACAAAACAAAGTATTATTACCAATATTTTCTGTTTTCTTTTTTTATTATTATTTTATGAATATAAATGTTATTTTGTAGGCAGCAAATTAATTATACAACACTTATTTGCTTTTTATAAATCAATTTTCATGCAGCAATAAGATGCTCTTGATCTGATGCATGTAATATTTGCCACTGGATCACATACCCTAACCCACTAAATTTCTTATACCTTACATATGTGTTTTTCTTCTCTAATGACAGCAATCAACCTAATGTTCAGTTTTTATATTTGATTTAAAATAATTGATATAATTGGTTTTATTTTCTACAGTAAATATACAGAAAAACTATAACAAACAGTAACTTTCTTTCAAACACGGTAGTGATAAGAGCTTGTTTTGTCTTCTTTCTGTGGCTCATTGACAAAATATTCCAAAATGTTTATCATATTTTCCCTGGTTCCATATGTTGCACTTTAATTTTACCTCAATTATTTGAAGTAACTTTTCTGTGTATGTTTGCTCTTGATTTCAAGACATTTGTGCCTGAGCCATTTTTCTACAGTATGTCAGTTGTTTTGTGCATGAAAACCGCTCACTTAATATTAAAATAAAGACTAGATTAACCTCAACTTATTCAGTGTTACTGTTGTAGTCTTTTTTCACAGAAATTCTTAATAAAAATGAATGAATGTATTTTACAAATTCCCTGAATTTAATCAGTGGATTCAAAAAAAGATCTTAATTATTTCAGGGATTTTGTAAAATCACTAGTCAAAATCAGGGATTTTATAAAATCACTAATCAGTTCAGTGATTTTACAAATTCCCTGAAATTTCAGTGATTTTACAAAACCACTGATTACACAAATTCCCTGTAACATATACAACTCGTCTAAACATCAACCCAACAATGTTAGATCTGTAAATTTGCTTTCGCAAATTTTTGGTTCTTCCCTCGCCGGGATTCGAACCCATGCTACTGTGATATCGTGACACCAAATCGCCAGCACTGCAGCCGTCCCGCTAGACCACACGACCACCTGGGCTCTCATAAAAAGAGCTTTCGCTGGCCGTGTGTTACCTTTCCTCGTCAGTTTTAATCTAGCGGCGTACTACAGTACATGATATATAAGGCATGAAGATGTTATTGTTACAGATCAGCTAAATTATCTATAGTAAAGGATCCTAAAAATTAATGTAATATACATATATACACGAGTCTAAATTGAAAACTACGTTCAAACCTATGATTGCGTTGGATAAAAACCGCAATGTTTATACGTGTGGATCGAATTTGCAAAATAAGAAATATAACACATGTAAAACAAATTTCGTTGTAGAAGTGTCTAAAAACAGCACAAACAACATTTTCCAAAAGACCAAAAAAGTGAAAAAGTATATTTAAACAAAACGCATTTGACTAACAGGTCGAACAACTGATGTTCTTAAACCCTGCTGACTGCCATTGGCGATTGCCAAATAAAATTGATCACGAGATGTAAAAATATGGATCTTAATATAAATTTAATACTAAACAGAAAACGATAAACTTGTGACCAAGATGTCATGCCACAAATACAAGGTGTCAATATTTTTTTTGTACACCAGATCTGGAATTTCGACAATATATGTCTCTTCAGTCTTGTTAGGGATCGAAACGGTATTTGGAAGGCCATATAATTTACCCTCAATTTCAGATCGACTCTTGAATTTTAAGAGTCAATATAGGATGAACGGATCATATAAACCGGAGGGAAAATATGATACAAGCCCAAACGAAAAAATATAAACGAGTCTAAATTGAAAACTACGTTCAAACCTATGATTGCGTTGGATAAAAACCGCAACTTTTATACGTGTGCATGTAAAACAAATTTCGTTGTAGAAGGGTCTAAAAACAGCACAAACAACATTTTCCAAAAGACCAAAAAAGTGTAAAAGTATATTTAAACAAAACGCATTTGACTGACAGGTCGAACAACTAATGTTCTTAAACCCTGCTGACTGCCATTGGCGATTGCCAAATAAAATTGATCACGAGATGTAACAAAATGGATCTTAATATAAATTTAATACTAAACAGAAAACGATAAACTTGTGACCAAGATGTCATGCCACAAACACAAGGTGTCAATATTTTTTTTGTACACCAGATCTAGATTTCGACAATATATGTCTCTTCAGTGATGTTAGGGATCGAAACGGTATTTGGAAGGCCATATAATTTACCCTCAATTTCAGATCGACTCTTGAATTTTAAGAGTCAATATAGGATGAACGGATCATATAAACCGGAGGGAAAATATGGTACAAGCCCAAACGAAAAAATATAAACGAGTCTAAATTGAAAACTACGTTCAAACCTATGATTGCGTTGGATAAGCAGCGCATGAATGGTCATCGTAGTGACTACACCTGCAAGCCCGACCTCCCCGTAAGTCGTCATTTAAGATCACATGCTGATCTTAAAACACTTTTCATCACCATCATAGATCACAACGAGGACTGGTCAAAGGCCGACAGACTTGCTCGGGAAAGTTTTTGGATAAGAAAGATCAGGACAGTTTCCCATTGAAGGCATTAACGAAAAAACATAGAACTCATTTTCCCTACCATCACTAATTTCCTGCCATCACTTGTGTCCAGTAACTCCGGCTTCCGTACTGGACTCTTACTCTTTTCAGGAAGTTTTGAATTATACTAGTTTTAATTACAGTTGGCAGGGATGTGTAAATACGCAGCCACGTTCTATTACTTAACCTTAGTAAAAATTTATTACTAATTTTTCTTATCATCTAATTACTATATTTTTGGGATGTTTAAAACGCAGTCTCTGTTGCAATATTAATTGCTCTACCGTTGTCATATATTAAATATTATACCAACTTAGATCTGTCAGGACTGTTTATTGGGACTGTATTCCCACGCAGTTGTTTAACATCTCAACTGTCACCACCTTTGGGAATTTAGAGTTGGGCCAGTTCACATCGTAAATTTTATTTTGGCATATCTTTGTAGTCTTTGCGCCGTGTTTGGAAATTTTAAAAATTGTTCCAGCGTTCGCTCAAATTGTATAAATTTCAAGATTTTGATAGAGTCTTAATTTGAATTGACATGTTTCATTTGTCATTGTGCAATTACCGAGGAAGGATATCTGTTATCATAAATATCTAACATATTGTTCGTTTTATTGTGTTTTTGGTGATGTTGTACCCTTTTAGACTTGTTATTTATATATATATATATTGTCGAAATCTAGATCTGGTGTACAAAAAAAATATTGACACCTTGTGTTTGTGGCATGACATCTTGGTCACAAGTTTATCGTTTTCTGTTTAGTATTAAATTGATATTAAGATCCATTTTGTTACATCTCGTGATCAATTTTATTTGGCAATCGCCAATGGCTGTCAGCAGGGTTTAAGAACACCAGTTTTTCGACCTGTTAGTCAAATGCGTTTTGTTTAAATAGACTTTTTCACTTTTTTGGTCTTTTGGAAAATGTTGTTTGTGCTGTTTTTAGACCCTTCTACAACGAAATTTGTTTTACATGCACACGTATAAAATTGCGGTTTTTATCCAACGCAATCATAGGTTTGAACGTATTTTTTTTTTTTTTTTTATTATGTGAACATTTTATGGTGTTCCGGGTGTTGGCACCTCTCTTTGCATGATGGCTGGATCCGCGCCTGTGAACGAATTGACTGCCTGTATACTATTATTACTTATTTATGAACTAAAGTATTAGAGATGTATTTATCAGTTTGTACATATACTGAATCTAATGTACTGTATGCACTACATATGTGCTCATTTATCAACATTTATTACCTAGTATTATCAATAATTTCAAGTAAATTAATTGAAATATTCTTCAAGTCAACTATGACGTACATGTAGTTTTGAAATGAATAATTGTATATGTTGCCATTATGACTTGTTCGTGTATGTGATGTCTTTGTTCAGATTTGATATAATATATTGTTCATTGTTGTGTTGAGAGTGCTTCCATAGACATAGCCTACTGCAAGGAAGACGTTACCACTGTTTCGGAGTTTGCTACTGACCCCATACGGATCCATAGGGGTCACCACGTGACGGCGTTAAACCAATCATAACGTCATAATTTATCCGATGTGCGATAAATATATTTGTCGTGGGTATTAGGAAGATTTTTTTGTGTAATTTTGTCTGTTTGAAGTTGTGCTGAAATAATGTAACGATGCCAGACTAAACGTCTATGTTATTTGGTCTCTGGTGGAGAGTTGTTTCATGGGCAGTCATACCACATCTTCTTATTTTTATAAATTTTCGTTTTTAACTGATATATGACCGCTTAGTAAGTGTTCAATGCATATTTTTATACATTTCCTGTTTCATAACTTCGATTTTAAAGGTCCACAAAATACAAATTAAAATTAAAAAACAAATTGAAGAAAAAAAGTGGGCTTCAACCTCCGGAACCCCATCCCCCCTTTTTGATCCGCCGAAGATTCATATCCTTTAACAGATGACCAAATGATAGCTCACAACATTATACGTATTTAGGTTCTAAGTGATTTTATTGTTTACGACTTATAAAATCAACGGAAAGATGATAAGTTCTTGGAAGAGCTTTTCTAAAGTTTCTTGCAATACTTTGTCGTCTTTTATTCACTTCCTCCCCTCACCACTTCAGCTTTTCTCAATAATGCTGCAGCTGCAAAAGAACACAAGGTGATTCAATGTATGACAAAGTGACGGTAGAACATTTTATTTGTATAGAGAAACAAATTTTAAAGTTGATTTTGGAAAAGAAATATCCCCTGTATTAAAGCGGAAAAAAAGAATGGTTCCATGTTTAAGTCCATTGAAGTATAAACAATAGGGCAAATTATTGTCCTATGTTTATAGATACATAAAAATATCAAACCGTTATTTCTAATTTTTCATCAAAGGAGTACTCTTAAAATAAATTACCTATATTTCCCAAAAAGGAATTGGTCATGATATTTTTATTTTTCGCTTGTCTTTTTATGTTTTATTTAAGCATCATACTGTTTTTGAAAGAGGTGGAAAATAAATGCATTTTTCGTTAACTTTTGCATTTTTATTATTGATGCAGTAACTTATCTAAAAGTTAAAGATCTACAAACAACTGTGAAACACAGTAGAAGAAATCATACTTTCAAAACCCGGATAACGTAAAACCAAATAGATAAGCATATTTATATAGAAATACTACAACGCGTCTAAAAATATCCTCATCATTCCCGTAATGAAATTAATGACTATAACTAGTATAATTATATTGAATAAAGTCTGGGACTTGAAACTGTTGCTTTAAATACCTTTAATATACCCCCTTCCCCGCTCGGACCCCAACCTATTTCGAGAAAGTATACTTACGTAATGGTTGTGGTGTCAAAGCTGGAAAATTAATATTAATAGATTTAGTTTATTCATTTTTTCTCATTGAAGAATTTGTGAAATTGATTTCTTCTACTTATATTACAAAGTGTAAGCAAATCAATTATACTAAAACGAAGAATGAAGTAGCCTTATTCATTTTTCATACATTGGAAGGTTTAGCTACCTGTAAACCTATGTTCAACCCTCCATTTTTCGAAATTATCTGTAACAAGTCAAGAATAAGATAGTTGTTTTCCATGAGTTCCGCTGAATAATATAGTCAAGTATTTGCAAAATGGTTTTGTTTTGTCAGTTTCCCCTTTTTATATTTACATTGGAGTTCGGTATTTTGTATACATTTTTATATTTCAGTGTGCATAGCTAATACATATATGTGGGCACAATTGATTGTGTCGTTACAAAACAAAAAAAAAAACAACAAAAAAACACGTTATAAATTTCATGCGTCCGAAGTGCTTTTCTGGATTTACCTTCATCAGGAACGCTCGAATCTGAATATTTGAAAGCCAAAATTAAATCATGTTAGTACCAAAGTACCGACTACTGAGTTGGTGATAACCTCGGGGACTAATAGTCCACCAGCAGGGGTATCGACCCAGTGCTGTTATAAATGAAAACAAGACGTTATAAATTTCATGCGCATGCGTCCGAAGGCACATACAGAATGTAAACAAGATATTTGAAAACTTCATCTTTTGCTGAGAAAAGCTTAGTGCATCTCCTCCTTTATACTTGATACGTTTACAATACATGCATACACGCACATTTCCTGTATACATGTAGTGTGAAAATAAGTCCGGTGACCCATTCTTTTTATTAATGTTCTTAAACAAGCAGGATATAAACTACATTTTGGAAAATTATTAAGAAATTCTATGGATTATAATTTAGACACCCCATCTACCTTAATTCATAACAAGACTGGCAGAATTGGACAAAACTCATATCTATGACAAACGTGGGGATTTTAACTTTCCCATTGTGAACTTTCCTCTGTTTAATTAATAACAGAATGCTTGTCCAGCCTATGATATTGACTTATTCAATAGATATAGATAAACAAAACAAAAATGTATTTTAGAGCATGCGAATATGATGGTTCAAGTCGATGAGACAAATCGTCCTGATCATTCATGTAATATTTTCAACTGAACGTCAAGTCGACGAGATAAATCGTTCTGATCATGAATGCAATATTTGTCACTGAACGTCAAGTCGATGAGATAAATCGTCCTGAGCATGCATGTAATATTTGCCACTGAACGTCAAGTCGACGAGATAAATCGTCCTGATCATGAATATGATATTAGCCACTGAACGTCAAGTCGATGAGATAAATCATCCTGATAATGTTGTAATATTTGCCACTGAACGTAAAGTCGATAAGACAAATCGTTCTGATCATGCATGCAATATTTGAACACTGAACGTCCAGTCGATGAGATAATTCATCCTGATCATGCATGTAATATATGCCACTGAACGTCAAGTCGGCGCGATAAATCGTTCTGATCATGCAGGTTACATTTGCCACTGAACGTCAAAATAATGAGATAAATTGTCCTGACCATGCATGTAATAGTTGCCACTGAACGTCAAGTCGATGAGATAAATTTTCCTGATCATGCATGTAATATTTGCCACTGAACGTCAAGTCGATGAGATAAATCGTCCTGACCATGCATGTAATGTTTGTCACTGAACGTTAAGCAGACAACAATCAAGCAATCAATCAGATGAAAATCCAAAGGCACAAAATTACTAAAAAGACAACTTTTCTAAGAGGTAAACATACGAGTTCTAACAATTATAGACAGACGTCTATACAATACGATAAGCTCTACATTGGCTAGAGGTATAGGGGGAGGGTTGACTTCTTACAAAACATGTTCAACCCCGCCGCATTTTTGCGCCTGTCCCAAGTCAGGAGGCTCTGGCCTTTATTAGTGAATGTTTTTTTAGTTTTAGTTCTTTTATATGTTTTGGAGTTTAGTGTGACGTCCATTTCACTGAACTAGTCCGCATTTTTTAAGGGGCCAGCTGAAGCCAGCCTCCGCGTGCGGGATTTTTTTCGCTGTGTTGAAGAGCCATTGGTGGCCTTGGGCTGTTTTCTGCTCTTTGGTCAACACGACACATTCCTCATTTTCAATCTCAATTTTATCTTAATCTTTCCCGAGTCTAGAAAAAACCAGTTTGAAAAATTAAAGAGCAGCAATGGAAGATCTGGCATTAACATAAAAATGCCGCAAAGGTTATACATGTACATGTAAAGCAGACGATATATATACTACTCCAAAAAGTTAGCAACACAACTTCTGAATAAATAATATAGTACAAAATATCGATTTATCTTTCAAATTTGTGTCTAAATCTTGAATCATTATTGTATTCAAAATGATTATAGTTATGTTGGTCAAATACAACTCTGTTTGCAATCTTTGATGGAAGGGGTAAAAATTGAAAGTCACAATTCTTACAATTTTTTTGCACATATTCTATTTTTAAAAAGTAAACAACGCACAAAATTGACAAAGTGCTGAATCTGATGGCATAATTGATTAAGTGACACATTAGTCATTCCCCCTCCCCCTAATTGTTATAATATTTTTTCATTGTATTGGGTAATCAATTCATCATCTTTTAAATCAGAAATTCTGTCAATTTCAGATCAGTCTGAGCATTTCTTCAAAGATATCAGCCTTCAAAATTTGATCCTCAATAACCGCAATTGATCATGAAGTGTTTCAAAACCTTCTTTGAATAGCATATATGTTATCATAAGGCTAGTTCACAAACAGGTACTGTAGTGAATATATTTACTTCAAAGTATATGGATTGAATTATCATAACAGTGTCTACCTGTTTCAACATACTCTGTCATTGATTTAATATGTGTCAGATATTTGCCACTGGATATTTTTTTTTCTGTTTTTCATTTTCTTCACGCGCCACTTGCTCTTGTCTCAATTCAATGTGTGTTCGTGCAACCAGCTGTCTTTTCTCTCACATATGCTTGTTTATATTTGTACTTAATAGTTCCTTGAACTGACCATGGTATTCAAATTTTATATTTTCAAAAAGGGGTACTAATTTGTTTTTAATTGTTTGTGGGTGCAGGTTAAATTGTCGAAATATCATGTGTATACAGTAAAAATTATATATGAAAAAGACTCAAATTTTTTGGAGGAAACATGAAAAAAACATATGACGGGTAATGCTACAAGTTATATATATAGCACGCCTTTAACGAATTAAATATGTTAATGAGTAAGGCGTGTCTATATATAATTTGTAACATTAATGGGTTATGACACATGTCAAAGATGAAATCCTGACCAATAAAACTTTACAGCACTTTTCGATACGTTAATCAAATAGTGGCGTGATACTATATCTGATTTCCCACTCCTCTAAAAATTACAGAAGTTATATAACTCACTAGAAGATCAAAGGAAAATTTACCATTCATGTTACAAATATAAAAAAAAAATTACGTTTGTCTCCCAATACCTTCGTTTGAACATCAACATCTTCTTCTTTCAGTATTGACATTCTATCACTATTCACTTTTACTACGGCTTTCTTTCTATTTTTCAAATTGATAATTACTGTACAAGTACTACTCTCCATGTTGATTGTTCTTGTTTCATTAAGTGTATTTATTGTCTGTGCCTCCTGTTCCGCGTGAGATATCTTCATCCTGTCCTTCCTTGATTTCTTTTTTACATACCCCATGCAAATTATCCATAACACAACAATTAGAAGATAAGTGCTAATCCATCAAAGATGGACCACACCGCAATAGCATGCTTACAATGATAAACACGTTTTAACTTTCTTAAAGCTGTGGACTGCTTCACTCTATCATACTTTAATGTAATATGTGTGCATGTGGTATTTTTAGATAGTTGATTGATATAAAATGGATTTACTTTAAGAGTGTGCGTTATGAGTGTGTCTCTCTGGAGGTGTGCCTAGATTAGGAGAAGTTATAAAATACAGATAATACTTTTTTGAAAACGTTGTATGAGTCTCGATGCACCAGAGTTATCGTTCTTACAGCCTACAATAACGTCTGGTGTCAATTGTTGAGATGTATGTTATATTCATGAGCCTCGCACCAGATTTTCGGATTTTTTTTCTAATACGCGATTGGATGGTATTAACATGTTGGATAATAAACTCCTCCCTTACTTCAATAACAACAAAGTGGTCGAAGAGCACGTGTATCGTGCTGTTTTATTTTAAAGAGGAGAGTTTTATCTTTTATTCATGTTATTTAGATGCATGCATTTAGGAATGATTTGTGTTAAAAGCGAGATGACAAAATATTTTCATTGAATGTGTAAAACTCCTGTATTTAGGTATAAAAGAATCTTAATAAGGATTCTATAAGTATTTCCATATGTACATGCATATGATCCTTGGTTAAAAAATAATATATATTGTTTTGGTATAAAAGAAACATTATAAATCTCGAACCCATTCTCCACCTCATCAAAAGATGAATGATTGAACCATTTATTTGAAAAAGCAAGTTTCAATTTCAGCCTATTGGTGGCACCACTCTCGGTTTTTTTTTAATGCGGAAAAATATATGGGCTGATTATAAAGGGAATAACCACAGCAGACTGCATCGGCCCCTCTGAGACAGTCAGTGAAAACTTCTAGATACGCCACTCACGGACACTTCATGTATATTGACATACACGCTTTGTGTATTATATCAACATAATCGGGGTTTTAATGATGTCACGGTGGGGTCGGTACACAAATCACTGATTTGTCAGTATCAATACAATAGCGAATATATTGTGTTTATCTTGACAACAACTGATAGTGCTTTTACTCCCCCCTTCCATTTCGGAAAGATGATTGATTTGTTGTTAGGAAAATATGTCATGCATGCATTTTCCAGAGGATGCAAGCTGTATATGCCAAACAGCTACATGTATATATATATACCGATTGGTCATTATTGGTATCAGAAATAATGTTTACTTTTGATTTATTTATTTTCTTTCTTTCAAATTTCAAGATATGTGTACTTGACTGTGATGTCAAACCAAGGAGTTGTATATCTACTATCCTTCTGGAAAATGCATGCAACAAATCAATCATCTTTCCAAAATGGAAAGGGCATTAGTAAATAGTTAAACCTCATAGATTTAATCATATTGACTTTATTTTGTTTTCAGTTTTGCTATTATCTTGACACGGTAGAAATTTGACATAACTGCTATACCTCAAATTAAACATCATGGTGCTTTTTGTGGTATATAATTAAGTAAAAATAATTCGGCTGGCCGGGAGGTGGGTTACATTTGAAATAAATAAAAAAAATTAATGAATATTTTTCACATTTACATATATTAAGATTAAATAAAACACTTGGAATTCAATATTGTTAATCTTTCATTTTATA
Organism: Mytilus galloprovincialis; assembly: GCA_037788925.1. Classification (NCBI taxonomy): domain Eukaryota; kingdom Metazoa; phylum Mollusca; class Bivalvia; order Mytilida; family Mytilidae; genus Mytilus; species Mytilus galloprovincialis. The sequence continues at coordinate 90,467,235 of CM075336.1, read as the reverse complement.
CGGATCTTTTTTCTAGATGCTAACATTGTCTCGCTGTTTTACACGGCTAATAGTTCCATGCGATGGTAAAGGCCCTTCTCTATATCTTTGGGAAGAAAGAGGGGGGATTTGTCATCGCACGAAAAAGATGCAATTGTTGCTCCTTGTTGACGGCCTCACTGGTTTTGAGAGTTTGAATTGTTTTACATTGTGATTTCGGGGCCTTTTCTAGCTGACTATGGGGTATGGGCTTTGCTCAATGTTGAAGGCCGTATGGTGACATAGAGTTAATTTCTGTGTCATTTTGTCTCTTGTGGAGAGTTGTCTAATTGGCAATCATGCAACATCTTTTTTCTTTCTTTATGTTTTATTACTAAAAATAGTGCTGTCCATTTGTTTGTATATGCGTGTAGTGATTAACCCCCCAAAAAATAGTGTAAAAGTAAAATATGACAATGATGACAATGATGACCAAGAAGGCTGAGTAGTGAATTCATAAACAAGGTAAAATAAATTAGTATGACTGCTGAGGAAACTAAACTTGAAATTGATAGAAAATAGCAAATGCAAGTTATTTGTAGTATATTTTAATTCATATGACATACAAAAACGGGAAAATTTAGAAATTTTTAGGTGAAACCGTACGGATATTGGAAAAAGGGCTTTACTATTGCTCGGTTCACAAATATCTATGAAATGACCTTGGTTAAAGTATTGTAGTCCACCATACGACATCAATGAACAATGGGCAAAATTATTACCGTATAGTCTAAATCAGGCCTGACATAACCAAATGAATAAAAATTATAAAAAAGGAAAGACCAACGGAAGAATGAATGACAAAATAATTAACAAGAAAAAGGCATGCAGCTCACCTTAGCAAATGGCATACACAATCGTGCTGTAGAATATTACATTTTTGCACACACATAAGAAGTCTGGACCTCTCTTTCTTTGGAGCATAAACATTCTGCAATTCATATCATCGTTGATAAGTTCAAAGATTAAATTAGTGAAAATTGTTACTGTAACTAATAAGAAAACCACACCAGTGTCATTCATCAGGCTTTTTTTTTTTTATAGATAAAGATCAATCAGGGGCGGATCCAGCCATTTGAAAAAGGGGGGGTTCCTAACCCAGATTAAGGGGGGGGGGGGGGTTCCAACTGTATGCTCCCATTCAAATGCATTGATCGGCCCAAAAAAAGGGGGGGTTCCAACCCCTGGAACCCCACCACCCCCTGGATCCGCCAATGACAATGCATGGAGGTAAGGGGCATGGACTTTGGAGGACTGCTCAGAATGTGAAATGCTGAGTCTTGTAAATGCTGTACAAATCCAGACCTCTTTCTTTTTTAGAACGATGCATTTGAATCGGGACATCTGGGATCCGCCCCTCTAATGTGCATCTATAAAACAGAGCAGTGCTTTTATTCATTTGGCATGAACTTGTTTTTAGGCAGCAACCATTTGATTTTCTGGGGGGGGCTATGGTTTTTTTTTCTGTGCAAACTTTTTTTTTCGCCTTCGGCGAAGAACAATCTATTTTTTTAGCGACAAACCGAAGACAATTTTTTTCTTTCAATTTTAGCATTACATATAGTGGCAGCTGAGGGTGAAACAAACAATTTTTTTTACTCAGGGTCCAAAACAAATTATTTTTTTCACCAAAACCTGGAAACAAACTTTTTTTTCCAAAAAAAACCATAGCCCCCCCCCAGAAAATCAAATGGTTGCTGCCTTATCCTATAGGTAGATTTCTGTTATATTTCTTGTTGGAGTCATAAATTAGACTGTTAATTACATTTTTACACTTATATCGATTGAATGTGTGCTGATTGATGCTTTAGTCTAAAGAAACAGATTTTTTGTTATTGTTGTTGTTGACTTTGAACTAGCTGTCAGTAACTGCCAGTAAATACAAGTTCAGTCCTAATCAACTGATTTTCATAGTTCAACTTCATATATGGTACTGTTTTAAAAATCATTGTCCAAGGTTGGAAGGGGGTTTGGCGCTGGCCAACATGTTTAAGCCCACCACTTTTGAATTCTGAATGTGCCTGTCCCAAGTCGTGAACCTGTACTTCAGTTGCTGTATATCATATTTGTATTTAATTCATTTTTAACATAAATCAGACCAAGTTTTCTTTCTGGAATTGTTTTACATTTCTATTTTGTGGCCTTTTATAGCTCACTATGCAATATAGGTTTTTCTCATTGTTAAAAGCAATATGGTCACATTTATTGAGTTATCAAGTTCCATGTCATTTGCTCTCTAGTGGAAAGTCGTCTCATTTGCAATTATAACCGCATCTTCTTAACTAAGTTTTTTATGTATAAAAAAAATATTGACAATTGTATGTAAATGTTCACTGCAAAAACTTAAAAGACTTAATAATGAAAAGATATATTTGTAAAGTTTGCTTCAAATAATATCTTCCTTACACCAATTTTAAGCAAATCTACCGTCTACATTCTAGGACTGTTTGACTTTGACTTTTATGCATGAACCCAAAAATGTAATCTTCATGTTTATATAAAAATTGCAAAAGATTCAGACCCTATGAGTATAATATAGCAACATGAAATAAAATATTCTGCACTGAATATCTTCTTGAATTTGATCATAAATTATTTTTTTCAAGATTTGTAAAATAAGAAATTTAACCAAGAGATTGATATCTTAAACAAGCTGAAATGTGTTTCCTGCTTAAATGATTTATATTATCAGTCTAACAGATAAAATTTTACTACAAGTTTAAAGATATTAATGATTCATAACAATGAGGTCAAGGTCTGACAGATAAACCAAGCCTGACAGACTTGTAACCCTTACAATCATTCCATAAACCAAATAGACATATAGAGACAGTTTGTTTCTAGTATCTTAGAGGAGGATCCACCATTTGAAAAGTTACACTGACTTATGAACCATGAACAAAGACAGATGATGCATGCCAGCCAGACATGTAGACTTTACAATCAATCTAAATAAAAGCATCTTTGGGGTTTATTATATTTCTTTACATGTAGGTAAATGTTGTCACTTTTATAAAAATTGTAAACTCAACACAGTTTTAATCATTTTATAGTTCATACGTTTTTTGTTTTGCACCATTGAAAATATCTACAGCTTTTTCTTGTTCAAAGAATTAACTGTCATCGTTGTATGAATTTCATCAATGCATCCAAATTTGATTAAGTCATCATCCACAGCAAATTGCAAAAATCACTCTTAGTCCTGAATCTTCTCTATTCTACTGTTGATAGTAGAATTAGAAAGCAATAGTAGTGTAATGTAATCTTAAGGGCTAGAGTTATAGCTCTGAAGAACATTGTAAATATCAGTTTCATGTATACACTTCATGAATGGTTCTCTGCATCTTATTTCCCTACAAAGATATGACACAAGTTCAGACAACTGCTTTATTAATTGGAGACAAACATTATGTATTCAAAGAATTACTGCATGCGTTTACTCTTTTAATTGTTTGATATTTGACTGTAGGGAGCATTAGGTTTGATTAGACAGTTAAAACAAGTATCTTGATATGTTCCTTTGGTTATTCTTGTAATTGAGTTGCTGTCTCATTGGCATATACCCACATCTCTTCAAACAGTGTAAGCTCCATGTAATGATCTTAAAAAAGGTTCATACAAAAGCTTAAATCAAAAAGGTTATTGTGTATAAATTAAGTGCTTTATTTCTTCCAATTAAAGAAATTATAAAAATCCATTGAACAAAGTTAAAACATTATATTTTTCTTAAAAATATGTCTAAATAAAAAAGTTAAGACTTAAATTATACTTAATGATTTTTATGGAAACTTAAGACAAGACCATATACATATACATTAGTTTCTTAAAGCCTTACAATTTCAGCATTTAAAGTCTTGAAGCATGGAAAGTCTCCTGTCCTTTTACAAATGAAATTATTCTCCTTCAGTTGTCCATAGAACCGTGGTAAATTTTCGCAACTCCATCATGTTAAAAAGAAGTGCTAGAAAATACAATAATGGAATAATCATTAGTTTAAAAACTATAAAATTTTAATAAGTATACAATTAACGATGTCTCCAGATCTGTTTTAATTTGCAGGGTTGCAAAATAATGAATAATAGAAATTATGAATAAATGAAATTATATTCACCCATAGCCAAATATGGTTGTGGTTTGAACAAAAAAAAAAGATAGCTACGGTAATATATCTTTAATTGATAAGATCATCATAATATCTGGCAATTTTCTATGATCTGAAATACCAAAAAATCACTGACCAGTGAGTTGTGGAATGCATGCTTGCAGACTAGAGTTCTTGAAAATAGAGGATTCTGTGCTTGATCACATTATGAATGATTCAATCAGCGTGTAAATGGAAGAAACTACATGTACATGTTGTTATGGAAATTCTAATGTTTATTTCAAAGTCAGTTTAAAATAAACACTTATAGATTTATCCTATCACTAAAATCAAATAAAGGCAACATGCAGTTGTATACCGCCGTTCAAACAATCTAGCTTCATATTCAGCACTCATCAGGAATAATGTCCACTTTGCTATATTCCATTGTTTGCTTTACTTTCTCTCCAAGATGTGCAAAATTGATCTGAAAATTATAAATGACAAAATTGCAACTTTAACTGTTTACTGATGATAATAAAGGGGACTGTAATTTGTTAATAACAAACAGACGTATCTGCAAGAAAGTAATGCACGTACTTGAGTATGCAGTGTTTTATTTCTTTAGAGGTAGTTCTTATTAATGAAGTATTTGAAAGTATATTTAACAAAGCTTCAGATATAATTGCCTAGCTTTACAAATTTTTCAGGCATGGATGATCATGGCATGGTGATTGCTACTTCCTCCGTTTGTTTTCATCTAGTTTTATCGCAAAGAAGTCAAGAAACATTCCGAAAATATCAAACTCGTGTGTTTGCATATTTGGACACGCCCTCGCATTACAATCATTCGAACCGATTGGATCCAGACTACATATACATATATAATCTGGATAATCGAGACTACCCCTATATAATACACTATGGTCTTATCTTTCAATAATTATCTATAATAAGACCATGAATCATTCTATCCATACACCATTGTCTTATCCCTCAATAGTTATTTTTAAGACCATCAATCATTCTAGCCTTTTATAATACACTATGGTCTTATCCATCTATAGTTATCTCTATAGTTATCTATAAGACCATGAATCATTCTAGCCCTCAAATATACACTATGGTCTCATAAGACCATGAATCATTCTAGCCCTCTAATATACACCATGGTCTTATCTCTCAATAGTTCTCTATAAGACCATGAATCATTCTAGCCCCCTATGATCAACCATGGTCTTATCTCTCAATAGTTCTCTATCAGACCATGAATCATTCTAGCCCTCTATGATAAACCATGGTCTTATCTCTCAATAGTTCTCTATAAGACCATGAATCATTCTAGCCCTCTATAATACACCATGGTCTTATCTCTTAATAGTTCTCTATAAGACCATGAATCATTCTAGCCCTCTATAATACACCATGGTCTTATCTCTCAATAGTTCTCTATAAGACCATGAATCATTCTAACCCTCTAATATACATCATGGTCTTATCTCTCAATAGTTCTCTATAAGACCATGAATCATTCTAACCTTCTAATATAAACCATGGTCTTATCTCTCCATAGTTCTCTATAAAACCATGAATCATTCTAGCCCTCTAATATACATTGTCTTATCTCTCAATAGTTCTCTATAAGACCATGAATCATTCTAGCCCCCTATGATAAACCATGGTCTTATCTCTCAATAGTTCTCTATAAGACCATGAATCATTCTAGCCCTCTATGATACACCATGGTCTTATCTCTCAATAGTTCTCTATAAGACCATGAATCATTCTAGCCCTCTATGATAAACCATGGTCTTATCTCTCAATAGTTCTCTATAAGACCATGAATCATTCTAGCCCTCTAATATACACCATGGTCTTATCTCTTAATAGTTCTCTATAAGACCATGAATCATTCTAGCCCTCTATAATACACCATGGTCTTATCTCTCAATAGTTCTCTATAAGACCATGAATCATTCTAACCCTCTAATATACATCATGGTCTTATCTCTCAATAGTTCTCTATAAGACCATGAATCATTCTAACCTTCTAATATAAACCATGGTCTTATCTCTCAATAGTTCTCTATAAAACCATGAATCATTCTAGCCCTCTAATATACATTGTCTTATCTCTCAATAGTTCTCTATCAGACCATGAATCATTCTAACCCTCTAATATACATCATGGTCTTATCTCTCAATAGTTCTCTATAAAACCATGAATCATTCTAACCCTCTAAGATACATCATGGTCTTATCTCTCAATAGTTCTGTATCAGACCATGAATCATTCTAACCCTCTAATATACATCATGGTCTTATCTCTCAATAGTTCTCTATAAGACCATGAATCATTCTAACCCTCTAAGATACACCATGGTCTTATATCTCAATAGTTCTCTATAAGACCATGAATCATTCTAGCCCTCTATGATATATCATGGTCTTATCTCTTAATAGTTCTCTATAAGACCATGAATCATTCTAGCCCTCTATAATACACCATGGTCTTATCTCTAAATAGTTCTCTATAAGACCATGAATCATTCTAGCCCTCTATAATACACCATGGTCTTATCTCTTAATAGTTCTCTATAAGACCATGAATCATTCTAGCCCTCTATAATACACCATGGTCTTATCTCTCAATAGTTCTCTATAAGACCATGAATCATTCTAACCCTCTAATATACACCATGGTCTTATCTCTCAATAGTTCTCTATAAGACCATGAATCATTCTAACCCTCTAATATACATCATGGGCTTATCTCTCAATAGTTCCCTTTAAGACCATGAATCATTCTATCCCTCTATGATAAAACATGGTCTTATCTCTCAATAGTTCTCTATAAAACCATGAATCATTCTAACCCTCTAATACACCATGGTCTTATCTCTCAATAGTTCTCTATAAAACCATGAATCATTATAACCCTCTAATATACATTGTCTTATCTGTCAATAGTTCTCTATAAGACCATGAATCATTCTAACCCTCTAATATACATCATGGTCTTATCTCTCAATAGTTCCCTATAAGACCATGAATCATTCTAGCCCTCTATGATAAAACATGGTCTTATCTCTCAATAGTTCTCTATAAAACCATGAATCATTCTAACCCTCTAAGATACATCATGGTCTTATCTCTCAATAGTTCCCTATAAGACCATGAATCATTCTAGCCCTCTATGATAAAACATGGTCTTATCTCTCAATAGTTCTCTATAAAACCATGAATCATTCTAACCCTCTAATATAAACCATGATCTTATCTCTCAATAGTTCTCTATAAGACCATGAATCATTCTAACCCTCTAAGATACATCATGGTCTTATCTCTCAATAGTTCTGTATAAGACCATGAATCATTCTAACCCTCTAATATACATCATGGTCTTATATCTCAATAGTTTTCTATAAGACCATGAATCATTCTAGCCCTCTATGATATATCATGGTCTTATCTCTTAATAGTTCTCTATAAAACCATGAATCATTCTAACCCTCTAATATACATCATGGTCTTATCTCTCAATAGTTCTCTATAAGACCATGAATCATTCTAACCCTCTAAGATACACCATGGTCTTATATCTCAATAGTTTTCTATAAGACCATGAATCATTCTAGCCCTCTATGATATATCATGGTCTTATCTCTTAATAGTTCTCTATAAGACCATGAATCATTCTAGCCCTCTATAATACACCATGGTCTTATCTCTTAATAGTTCTCTATAAGACCATGAATCATTCTAGCCCTCTATAATACACCATGGTCTTATCTCTTAATAGTTCTCTATAAGACCATGAATCATTCTAGCCCTCTATAATACACCATGGTCTTATCTCTCAATAGTTCTCTATAAGACCTTGAATCATTCTAACCCTCTAATATACATCATGGTCTTATCTCTCAATTGTTCCCTTTAAGACCATGAATCATTCTAGCCCTCTATGATAAAACATGGTCTTATCTCTCAATAGTTCTCTATAAAACCATGAATCATTCTAACCCTCTAATACACCATGGTCTTATCTCTCAATAGTTCTCTATATAACCATGAATCATTATAACCCTCTAATATAAACAATGGTCTTTTCTCTCAATAGTTCTCTATAAGACCATGAATCATTCTAACCCTCTAAGATACATCATGGTCTTATCTCTCAATAGTTCTCTATAAGACCATGAATCATTCTAGCTCTCTAATATACACCATGGTCTTATCTCTCAATAGTTCTCTATAAGACCATGAATCATTCTAACCCTCTATGATAAACCATGGTCTTATCTCTCAATAGTTCTCTATAAGACCATGAATCATTCTAGCCCTCTATGATAAACCATGGTCTTATCTCTCAATAGTTCTCTATAAGACCATGAATCATTCTAGCCCTCTATAATACACCATGGTCTTATCTCTTAATAGTTCTCTATAAGACCATGAATCATTCTAACCCTCTATAATACACCATGGTCTTATCTCTCAATAGTTCTCTATAAGACCATGAATCATTCTAACCCTCTAATATACATCATGGTCTTATCTCTCAATAGTTCCCTTTAAGACCATGAATCATTCTAGCCCTCTATGATAAAACATGGTCTTATCTCTAAATAGTTCTCTATAAAACCATGAATCATTCTAACCCTCTAATACACCATGGTCTTATCTCTCAATAGTTCTCTATAAAACCATGAATCATTATAACCCTCTAATATAAACCATGGTCTTATCTCTCAATAGTTCTCTATAAGACCATGAATCATTCTAACCTTCTAATATAAACCATGGTCTTATCTCGCAATAGTTCTCTATCAAACCATGAATCATTCTAGCCCTCTAATATACATTGTCTTATCTCTCAATAGTTCTCTATAAGACCATGAATCATTCTAACCCTCTAATATACATCATGGTCTTATCTCTCAATAGTTCTCTATAAAACCATGAATCATTCTAGCCCTCTAATATACATTGTCTTATCTCTCAATAGTTCTCTATAAGACCATGAATCATTCTAACCCTCTAATATACATCATGGTCTTATCTCTCAATAGTTCCCTATAAGACCATGAATCATTCTAGCCCTCTATGATAAAACATGGTCTTATCTCTCAATAGTTCCCTATAAGACCATGAATCATTCTAGCCCTCTATGATAAAACATGGTCTTATCTCTCAATAGTTCTCTATAAAACCATGAATCATTCTAACCCTCTAAGATACATCATGGTCTTATCTCTCAATAGTTCTCTATAAGACCATGAATCATTCTAACCCTCTAATATAAACCATGGTCTTATCTCTCAATAGTTTTCTATAAGACCATGAATCATTCTAACCCTCTAAGATACATCATGGTCTTATCTCTCAATAGTTCTGTATAAGACCATGAATCATTCTAACCCTCTAATATACATCATGGTCTTATCTCTCAATAGTTCTCTATAAGACCATGAATCATTCTAACCCTCTAAGATACACCATGGTCTTATATCTCAATAGTTTTCTATAAGACCATGAATCATTCTAGCCCTCTATGATATATCATGGTCTTATCTCTTAATAGTTCTCTATAAGACCATGAATCATTCTAGCCCTCTATAATACACCATGGTCTTATCTCTTAATAGTTCTCTATAAGACCATGAATCATTCTAGCTCTCTATAATACACCATGGTCTTATCTCTTAATAGTTCTCTATCAGACCATGAATCATTCTAGCCCTCTATAATACACCATGGTCTTATCTCTCAATAGTTCTCTATCAGACCATGAATCATTCTAACCCTCTAATATACACCATGGTCTTATCTCTCAATAGTTCTCTATAAAACCATGAATCATTATAACCCTCTAATATAAACCATGGTCTTATCTCTCAATAGTTCTCTATAAAACCATGAATCATTCTAACCCTCTAAGATACATCATGGTCTTATCTCTCAATAGTTCTCTATAAGACCATGAATCATTCTAACCTTCTAATATACATCATGGTCTTATCTCTCAATAGTTCTCTATAAAACCATGAATCATTCTAGCCCTCTAATATGCATTGTCTTATCTCTCAATAGTTCTCTATAAGACCATGAATCATTCTAACCCTCTAATATACATCATGGTCTTATCTCTCAATAGTTCCCTATAAGACCATGAATCATTCTAGCCCTCTATGATAAAACATGGTCTTATCTCTCAATAGTTCTCTATAAAACCATGAATCATTCTAACCCTCTAAGATACATCATGGTCTTATCTCTCAATAGTTCTCTATAAGACCATGAATCATTCTAACCCTCTAATATAAACCATGGTCTTATCTCTCAATAGTTCTCTATAAGACCATGAATCATTCTAACCCTCTAAGTGAATCATGGTCTTATCTCTCAATAGTTCTGTTTAAGACCATGAATCATTCTAACCCTCTAATATACATCATGGTCTTATCTTTCAATAGTTCTCTATAAGACCATGAATCATTCTAACCCTCTAAGATACACCATTGTCTTATATCTCAATAGTTTTCTATAAGACCATGAATCATTCTAGCCCTCTATGATATATCATGGTCTTATCTCTTAATAGTTCTCTATAAGACCATGAATCATTCTAGCCCTCTATAATACACCATGGTCTTATCTCTTAATAGTTCTCTATAAGACCATGAATCATTCTAGCCCTCTATAATACACCATGGTCTTATCTCTTAATAGTTCTCTATAAGACCATGAATCATTCTAGCCCTCTATAATACACCATGGTCTTATCTCTCAATAGTTCTCTATAAGACCATGAATCATTCTAACCCTCTAATATACATCATGGTCTTATCTCTCAATAGTTCCCTTTAAGACCATGAATCATTCTAGCCCTCTATGATAAAACATGGTCTGATCTCTCAATAGTTCTCTATAAAACCATGAATCATTCTAACCCTCTAATACACCATGGTCTTATCTCTCAATAGTTCTCTATATAACCATGAATCATTATAACCCTCTAATATAAACAATGGTCTTATCTCTCAATAGTTCTCTATAAGACCATGAATCATTCTAACCTTCTAATATAAACCATGGTCTTATCTCTCAATAGTTCTCTATAAAACCATGAATCATTCTAGCCCTCTAATATACATTGTCTTATCTCTCAATAGTTCTCTATAAGACCATGAATCATTCTAACCCTCTAATATACATCATGGTCTTATCTCTCAATAGTTCCCTATAAGACCATGAATCATTCTAGCCCTCTATGATAAAACATGGTCTTATCTCTCAATAGTTCTCTATAAAACCATGAATCATTCTAACCCTCTAAGATACATCATGGTCTTATCTCTCAATAGTTCTCTATAAAACCATGAATCATTCTAACCCTTTAATATACATCATGGTCTTATCTCTCAATAGTTCTCTATAAAACCATGAATCATTCTAGCCCTCTATGATAAAACATGGTCTTATCTCTCAATAGTTCTCTATAAGACCATGAATCATTCTAACCCTCTAATATACATCATGGTCGTATCTCTCAATAGTTCTCTATAAGACCATGAATCATTCTAACCCTGTGATATACATCATGGTCTTATCTCTCAATAGTTCTTTATAAGACCATGAATCATTCTAGCCCTCTAAGATACACTATGGTCTTATCTCTCAATAGTTCTCTATAAGACCATGAATCATTCTAATCCTCTAATATACATCATGGTCTTTTCTTTCAATAGTTCTCTATAAGACCATGAATCATTCTAGCCCTCTAATATACATCATGGTCTTATCTCTTAATAGTTCTCTATAAAACCATGAATCATTCTAACCCTCTATGATAAATAATGGTCTTATCTCTCAACAGTTCTCTATTAGACCATGAATCATTCTAGCCCTCTATAATACACCATGGTCTTATCTCTAAATAGTTCTCTATAAGACCATGAATCATTCTAGCCCTCTAATATACACCATGGTCTTATCTCTCAATAGTTTCCAATAAGACCATGAATCATTCTAGCCCTCTATGATAATCCATGGTCTTATCTCTCAATAGTTCTCTATAAGACCATGAATCATTCTAGCCCTCTAATATACATCATGGTCATATCTCTCAATAGTTCTCTATAAAACCATGAATCATTCTAGCCCTCTATAATACACCATGGTCTTATCTCTCAATAGTTCTCTATAAAACCATGAATCATTCTAACCCTCTAATATACATCATGGTCGTACCTCTCAATAGTTCTTTATAAGACCATGAATCATTCTAGCCCTCTAATATACATCATGGTCTTATCTCTCAATAGTTCTCTATAAAACCATGAATCATTCTAGCCCTCTATAATACATCATGGTCTTATCTCTCAATAGTTCTCTATAAAACCATGAATCATTCTAACCCTCTAATATACATCATGGTCTTATCTCTCAATAGTTTTCTATAAAACCATGAATCATTCTAACCCTCTAATATACATCATGGTCTTATCTCTCAATAGTTCTCTATCAAATCATGAATCATTCTAACCCTCTAATATACATCATGGTCGTATCTCTCAATAGTTCTCTATAAGAGCATGAATCATTCTAGCCCTCTATGATAAAACATGGTCTTATCTCTCAATAGTTCTCTATAAGACCATGAATCATTCTAACCCTTTAATATACATCATGGTCTTAACTCTCAATAGTTCCCTATAAGACCATGAACCATTCTAGCCCTCTATGGTAAAACATGGTCTTATCTCTCAATAGTTCTCTATAAGACCATGAATCATTCTAACCCTCTAATATACATCATGGTCTTATCTCTCAATAGTTCTCTATAAGACCATGAATTATTCTAACCCTCTAATATACATCATGGTCTTATCTCTCAATAGTTCTCTATAAGACCATGAATCATTCTAGCCCTCTAAGATACACCATGGTCTTATATCTCAATAGTTCTCTATAAGACCATGAATCATTCTAATCCTCTAATATACATCATGGTCTTACCTCTCAATAGTTCTCTACAAGACCATGAATCATTCTAGCCCTCTAATATACATCATGGTCTTATCTCTTAATAGTTCTCTATAAGACCATGAATCATTCTAACCCTCTATGATAAACCATGGTCTTATCTCTCAATAGTTCTTTATAAGACCATGAATCATTCTAGCCCTCTATGATAAACCATGGTCTTATCTCTCAATAGTTCTCTATAAGACCATGAATCATTCTAGCTCTCTAATATACACCATGGTCTTATCTCTCAATAGTTCTCTATAAAACCATGAATCATTCTAACCCTCTAATATACATCATGGTCTTATCTCTCAATAGTTCTCTATAAAACAATGAATCATTCTAACCCTTTAATATACATAATGGTCTTATCTCTCAATAGTTCTCTATAAAACCATGAATCATTCTAACCCTCTAATATACATCATGGTCTTATCTCTCAATAGTTCTCTATAAAATCATGAATCATTCTAACCCTCAAATATACATCATGGTCGTATCTCTCAATAGTTCTCTATAAGACCATGAATCATTCTAGCCCTCTATGATAAAACATGGTCTTATCTCTCAATAGTTCTCTATAAGACCATGAATCATTCTAACCCTCTAATATACATCATGGCCTTATCTCTCAATAGTTCCTTATAAGACCATGAATCATTCTAGCCCTCTATGATAAAACATGGTCTTATCTCTCAATAGTTCTCTATAAGACCATGAATCATTCTAACCCTCTAAAAAGTAAAAACACAAAAATACTGAACTCCGAGGAAAATTCAAAAAGGAAAATCAAAAATCAAAAGGCAAAATCAAAAGTCCAAACACATCAAACGAATGGATAACAACTGTCATATTCCTGACTTGGTACAGGCATTTTCTAATGTAGAAAATGGTGGATTGAACCTGGTTTTATAGCTAGCTAAACCTCTCACTTGTATGACAGTCGCATCAAATTCCATTACATTGTCAACGATGCATGAACAAAACAAACATACTCAAAGAGTAAAAATGTCAAAAATAGGGGTACAACAGTCAATATTGTGTTATCATCTTAATATCACTACATAAACAACAAATGTAACAAAGTAGCACAAAAAGGCATACATCAAATTTAACATTCTCATTTTGCTTTTCTTATACGGCTGAATTTATCTATGTAAAGTCTACCCATAAATGAAAGAAGGTTTTCATTACTGGTGTAAAATTGCGCGTTTGAAATTCGCACAGGTAGACATAAAAATAATTTTGTCGTATGACGGCATACATAAATGCAGACTCACGTAAAGTAGATATAACAAAAAACAGACTTACAGTAAAAATAATAAATAAAATAATGGTGTGGTTCAAAGTATGACGGGACACATAAGTACAGTTTCACGTCAAATACGGCTGAATTTATCTATGTAAAGTCTACCCATAAATGATAGAAGGTTTTCATTACTGGTGTAAAATTGCGCGTTTGAAATTCGCACAGGTAGACATAAAAATAATTTTGTCGTATGACGTCATACATAAATGCAGACTCACGTAAAGTAGATATAACAAAAACCAGATTTAACAGTAAAAGTAATAATAATAAATAAAATAATGGTGTGGTTCAAAGTATGACGGGATACATAAGTACAGTTTCACGTCAAATGTATATCATAAAAAACAGACTAAACAGAAAAAGTAGTCTTATTGAATAAAATAGTTTAGTCATTCATAGTATGTCAAGATCCTTAAGTAAAAGTAATATCAATAAATGAAATAATTTTGCCGTTCAAAGTATGTGGTTTTACGTAACCACAGAGTCACTTCAAATGAATATCTAAAAAAGACATATAAAAGAATACTATAATACGTAATTAAGATGATAACAAACGTCAGTACGCAAAATCTATACTTCAAGACCATCTTGTATTATTTGTGAAGTTGATACGGAATATTTATCAACAAGTTCTGGGTATCTTCCGATGAACTTTTTTAGAAAAAGGACGAGACGTTCTTTGACATACCCTTGGTTCATCAATTTTCTGCTCAGACACTGGTGACGTTTTACAAAGTCTGAATAGGAGCTGCAAGCTCTTGAATACCTAATAAGTTGGGAAATGTATATTCCATATGCAGGTGAAGTTGGTATATTACTACTAAGGTGGGGGAAATTGATAATTTCAAAATTAAAATCGTCTCGTTTGTCATAGATTCTGGTACTGAGATGACTGTGTATGTCAAATTCGAGGTATAAGTCTAAAAATGAGGCAGAGGAAGCCGTGTCTGTGGTCTCTTTAATTTCTAGTTCTGGTGGGTATATTAATGGAATCCAATCAGAAAAGTTCGGATTGTTAATGGAAAGAACATCATCAATATATCTGAAAGTGAAATTAAATAACCTGGCTTCTTTGATCTTCTTGTTTTTGACAAGTGTCTGAAGGAACTCCGATTCATATGAAAATAAGAAGAGGTCGGCAAGGAGAGGCGCACAGTTCGTTCCCATAGGAATGCCGACAATTTGTTGAAAAAGTCTACCTCCAAATTCAACAAATATGTTGTCAATAAGAAACTCCAGCATACTGATCACTTGTTCCTCTGTGTAGTATGTTTTATCCTTTTGTTCCTTATTAACAAAATATGCCTTATGGTATCCCAAAGTGATAAATTTATAGCGTATGCTACCATTTTTATGATGAAAAGCATTGTGAATTATTTCTTTTAGACGGGTTTTCAATTTCACATGGGGAATATACATCATGGTCGTATCTCTCAATAGTTCTCTATAAGACCATGAATCATTCTAGCCCTCTATGATAAACCATGGTCTTATCTCTCAATAGTTCTCTATAAGACCATGAATCATTCTAGCCCTCTATGATAAACCATGGTCTTATCTCTCAATAGTTCTCTATAAGACCATGAATCATTCTAGACCTCTATGATACACCATGGTGTTATCTCTTAATAGTTTTCTATAAGACCATGAATCATTCGAGCCCTATATAATACACTATGGTCTTAGTAACTTAGCTTTCATTAGGTATGCATACGACCATGCATCTAGCCTTCAATAATACCCCATGGTCTTACCACTGAATTAATTTCCATGGGCACTTACATTCATTTTAGCCACTGATATCATATTATTTTTAATCCAATATTTCCAATCAAATTTTTTTTTACAGCTGTCAACAAGGCAACAAAGGAAACTGCATCACCACCTGGAACGACAGTATTATCAGAGCCATCAATATCACAGTCAAATTTTCCATTATATTTAAATGTGTTACTTCTTTGAGTTGTCTCCTAGAAACGCACACAAATTTCCCAAAAGGCCTCTTTAATCAAAATGTTTTTTAAAAAGATGGATTCTCAAATAAACTTCTGTTAAATGAATTCAAAATTCGTCTTTTTTACTACAGTTGTTCTACACTTTGTTTGTTTAGAAGGTATACATTCATTTCAGTCCAAACTATCGTATTAATTTGAAAAAAATCAAAAATATCTATTTCTTGGGGCGAAATTGTAGCTTCTCAATTTCTGATGCGGTTCGGGATACTCGTCTCTTTAATTCTCTGAGCATTTTGCAGACTGGTTTGTCTTTTTGTCTTTTTGTCTTTTTGTAGTTTTTTTAATTTGTTTTTTGTCGTGTCGTTGTCAATTTTCTTTCAACTTGTGAGCTTTAAATGTCCACTTGGTATCTAACAAGGTCTAAGAAAACTTCGGGACCTTTTATAGCTGACTATGCGGTATGGGCTTTGCTCTTGTTGAAGGCAGTACGGGGACCTATAGTTGTCAATTTCTGTGTCATTTTGGTCTTGTGGGGAGTCGTCTTATTGGCAATCATACCACATCTTCTTTTTTATATTCATTCATTAAAACACCTATTGGTTTTAATATTGATTTGCATAACAAGCAATGCTGTGTAAATATCTGAAAACCCGGATGTGAACTGACACTCACTATACAGTCCTGATGTCAAATAATGGTCTTTTATCCAATCAAAACACAATTTTTAAACAGATAAACATTACCACGTGTATATTAAACACAGAAGAGTCAGAAAATTGTAAAACATGCGTACAAAACGGAATCATATTGCATAACACTTACATTCAACATTCATCTGAGCTCTACCAGAAAGAGGAACACTTATAAAAGCACCATAAAGAGGGTCTGGATGAGGTTTACAGGATAGAGAATTATGGTCCACAGAAAAATGATCCTAAAAGATAAAGAATAGAGAATAATGGGCAAACATATAAAGAATAGATAGAAAAAAAATGACCCAGAAATTAAAAAATACAGAAATGAAGGTCCCCATCCATACCCTGTCATGATGAGCACCAGTCTTCCATTGTCTTTGTTTCTGAAGCTCTGCCTAATAGTCTGTAAACGCAGCATGGTTTTTTAAAATAAATTTTGATTCTAAATTCATTTTATAAAAAGTAGATGAGAAATAAGAAATACTTTGTTTTATCTGTTGATTAGTTGAAATAAAAATAAAAAAAATCTTGTCCTTTATGTTTTTAAAAAAGAATAGTTCTTTTTTTTTGTAGAGCAAATTGTCGGGACCCCCGCCCCGCGCCCGCCCTTTTCCCTAAAAGATAAATGATTGGTGCCTTCGCAAATACCCTTTTTTCTTCTTGGTCTCACTTTTGGTATATTATATATGCACTCGCAGTTAAGATTTTTTTACACAAAGAAACAATTATTTCATCCTCACCTATTTCAACATTTTGATTATTAGTACATATTAAGACTTGATTAGACACAGTTGCTCTTGATTTTGTTATGGTGTGTAAACAGAGAAAACATGCATGTCTAAAAATGCCATGTAAACCCCCTCAAAGGACTCAATTTTACGTCGAATTATATAGCCCAATGTACTCTCGTGGATCAAAAGGATTACGAGAAAATGAAAAAGAAGAAGTAAATAAAACAAAAATGTGTGCTCAGGTTTTCTAAAATTCGACATACAGTGGACATCAGTTCTAACCTCTCATCAATTCTGTCAGAATCTGTCAGGAGAACTGTTCTAGAACAGTATGTAGAACTGTCAGTCTGACACCTTTTAGTCAGTTCTAGGTTAGAACTGTTCTAGCTAGAACTGATTTGGTCAGTTCTACCTAGAACTGATTTAGACAGTTCTAGCTAGAACTGATCCTGACAGTTCTACCATAGAACAGTTTTAGACAGTTCTAGCTAGAACTGACCAAATCTTTGGTCAGTTCTACTTCTAGAACAGTTTTACGGTTAGAATTGATTTCAAATTCTACGGCTAGAATCGATTTATAAATTCTACAGCTATAGAATTGATTTATAAATTCTACAGCTAGAATTGATTTATAAATTCTACGGCTAAAATTGATTTATAAATTCTACGGCTAGAATTGATTTATAAGTTTTAAGAAATCTTTGTCTAAATATAAAGGCTTCGGTAAAATAGCGATTAATATTATATAGAATTTTTTCTATTTATGAATTGTTGCCGGTTTTATTTCAGATTTATCATCGGCAAGAGAACATGTTTAACCCCGCCATATTCTGCATGTATGTGCCAGTTCCAAGTCAGGAGCCGGTAATTCAGTAATTTTCTTTTGTTGATGTGTTACATAAATTATTTGTTTTATTTTCATTTTTTGTACATAAATTAGGCCGTTAGTATTATGGGGGGGGGGGGGGGGCATTAATATTTGAATTGTTTTACATTTGTCATTCCGGGAGTCAGGATGGCTAGTTATCACATAACAAAATTATCTGACCTCATTAACCAAATGTAATAATTTTTTCCCCCATCCACAAATGTTATATCTGTTTACGAGTAGTTTTCATACCTCGGACGGACCTGTTTAACAAAAATCTTTTGACCGCGTCAATCTAAACTGACATTATAGGCTCTTTCTTTCTGCAAATCTATATAGCTGCACAGTACTTCAGTTATAATTTAAGGTCAAGAGGGACTGTAATATATACAAGTCACAGCAATATTGGAAAACAGTTTTGTTCGCATCAATTTATAGTGCCAGCATGCAGAGGCGAATCCAGCCATTTTAAAAAGGGGAGGATTCCAACTATATTCTCCCATTCAAATGCATTGATGGTCCAAAAAAAAAAGGGACCCTCCCCTCTGGATCCGACAATGAGCATATCCTCCATGTCCTCTTTTTATTCAAAATATCGAATCATAAACAAATATCAGTACTTTTCATACTTCAGACTGAGTCGTGTAATAAAATCTTTTGACCGCATCAACAATAACTTACCATGTTTGCTTTTTTTAATATAAATCTATATAGCTGCACAGTAATTCAGTTATAATTTTATGTCAAGAGGGACTGTAGTATATAAAAAACTGCAATATTTGAAATCAATGACCAAATTTTTTTTTCGCATCAATTGAGACTGCCAGCATTTCCTATTTTATTCAAAATATCGCATCAGAAACAAATATCAGTAGTTTTCATACCTCAGACTGACTCATGTAACAAAATTATTTGTCGGACTCAATCAAAACTGACCATATTTGACAGCATCAACCAAAACTGACCGTATTTGACCGCATCAACCAAAACTGACCATATTTACCTTTTTTTATGTAACTCTTAGAGTCGCATAGTAAATCTGTTATATTTTTATGGAAGGATGAATTGTATAATCATGATAAAACAAATGATAGAAATATTGGAACACAAAGTCAATGCTACCTAATTTAATTTGCATCAATTTAGAGTGCCAGGATGTCCTCTTTTTTTTCTTCAAAATATTGCATCATAAACAAATATCAGTAGTTTTCATACCTCAGACTGACTGGTATAACAAAATTATTTGTTCTCATCAACCAACATCAACCAAAACTGACCATATTTGCACTTTATTATGTACATGATGTAAATCTTAATAGCTGCAAAGTAAATCACTTATATCTTTATATTAGGATAGATTTTTAAATATATATGTAACTGAAAGCAGTATTGGAAAACAAAATTATGCTTGCATCAGTTTACAGTGCCAGCATGTCCTCTTATTAATCAAAATTTTGAATCGTAAACTAATTTTAGTAGTTTTGATACCTCAGACTGACTCATATAACAAAATTATTTGTCCGCATCAACCAAAAACTGACCATATTTGACAGCATCAACCAAAACTGACCATATGTGACAGCATCAACCAAAACTGACCATATTTACACTTTATTATGTAAATCTTAATATATATATATATATATACATGTAGCCACATAGTGAATTACTTATAGTTACATATACATAACGATGGATTGTATAATTCAAATGACAGCAACATGAGCATGATGAGCAATATTGGAACACATTGGTTACAAAAAAAAAAATTCCACATCAATTTAGAGTACCAGCAAGTCCTCTTTTTATTCAAAATATTGAATTGTAAACAAATTTCTGTAGTTTCAAGTTATCAGACTGAGTCGTTTTAACAAAACTATTTGACCGCATCAACCAAAACTGAACATATTTACACTTTATCATGTAAATATATATGGCCTCATTGTAAACCAATAATATTTCTATGTCAGGACGGATCGTATGATAAAAATGACACCCACTTTGGAACACAATACACCTTATCACTAATCCTGGTTGACCCGGCCACTTGAACTGTTGAAGCATACAACAATCACTTTACATTGTGGCGTCAGATATTTTGTTTCATGATGTCAAAATTTTACGGGAACCTGTGTGATATCCAGTAATGGCGGACAAATAGCGATAATATAGGGTTATTGCATGAATAGTGGGGAATATTGTCCCGAGTAGAACTTTATATTGCACGAGCTTGCGAGTGCAATATATGTTCTACGAGGGACAATATTCCCCAGTATTCATGCAATAACCCATTTATTGTATAGCAATATAATATTTAAAAGTAAAAATTGGTTTAAACTAAGGTTTTTTCGTTCATGACGTCATGAATTTTGAAGATTTATTGCACTAGAGCAATATTAGAATTTATTGCACGCTAACTTTTGGTTACTTTCTGTGGGAAATATTATATTGCTATACAATAAAGTGTATTTATACCATATATAAAAATTTAGCGTGCCGTTATTTCCTCTCTGTATCCATAATAATGAGCCGTCACTAAAGTGACTTTTTAAGTCTGTAGTTTGTGATGGTTTTTTTTTAAACAAAACTATTTAACGGCATCATCCAACACTCACATGACTGATTCATATACTTTATTTTAAAATAAAAAGTACATGTATGGGAAGTTCTCTTCTTGGAATAGTAGACTGCTAATATAATTTGAAGAAGGCAAAGAAAAATGCATGATTTTGTTTGTAGCCGAACGTCCAGTGGCAAATGTTTCATTCATGTTCAGATCGAGTATATTTTTCTGACGTTCCAGACTCCCAGATATCCTTTAAAATCGTTATGGATAAGTCTGGCTAAATTGACGAGATGGTGAAAATGTATATATAGTTTTTACGTTATACAACATTTTTTTCATTAATATCCCATAATTCATCCACTGTACAATTTTTGTTTGAACATATGTTAAAACAGAATCTTAAATCACGAATGTAAATCCAAGGCAAACAAGGTAAATTACGATTAAAATTCCATGAATTAAATGCAGAGTTATATTTAGGAAGAGACTGTTAAAAGCGGGGAACGAAGAAACGTAAACAATGATGTTTCATATGCAATCTTATAAAAATATTTCTCCGATGAGTTGGATAACCCAGGTAGCACAAAAAACATTTTATTGATATTTTTAAAATATATTGCAAAATGTCACCAAAATATCATTCAAAAACATGTTTTTGACGTGATATGTCTGGCTTTACTCATGTGAATAGCATATTTTCTGGAAATATTTGTTCTGAATGTTTAAAGAGCATTATTTTTAAATATCTTGATTTTATATTGAAATAACATAATTTTGATATTATTCAGTGTCAATTGAAAATATTCAGACAACATCTTTCAAACATCTTGACAATATATTCTTCTCATGTCTAGGATATGTTTTATGGATGTCTACCAAATGTTTTTTAAATACAGTCTGTCAACCATATACCCATTTTAATGAAATGTTGATGCATTGCATAGAATGATTATAAGACAACTCATGAAATCTACTAGTAGATATTATATTATATATATTCAGTAATTTCACAACTGTCAAGAAAATGCACTCCTGTCACTAATCTGTTGATTGACATAAGATGAAAAAAATGAAACTATATTCAAATTGTATTTGTTGTTTTGGGCTGGTTTTAAATATTTTATGTTTGTGCATAAAATTATTCAATCATTTAGATAAATGCATTTAAATGACTACACAGATTTGAAAATGTTAGATAAAGAGAATGAAGAGCACATTTTTTTTGTTAGAACGTTGGAATAATATATAAAAAAAAAATTCAATTATGTGGTATAAAAGGGGGGGGAGATAAGTACCTAATACGTTGGCATATTGTTGGCACAATGTTGGCTTATATTTCTTTATTGGCATGAAATATCAATGATATTTTTTTATAAACACTGTTTTAAATACTTGGAATTAGGCAAAATACAAAGAATTTTCTAGTTCTAGGCACAGATTATCATAGTCCTATTTAGTATGACTTTATCATTTGATTTTTTACTGAGTCCTCAATGCTTTTCAAATACAATCGCTATTTGCTAGATAATTTTTCTCATGACTTAATTGGAATTTTCATCTAAGTTAGATTAGAATTGTTAAAACTCTTCTACCAAAAATGAGGAGACATTCATGTTAATCTGATTGAAAAATTATATAAAAAAGTATTTCCTTTTTCATATCAAACATGGGCTTCACACAAATATCACTTACAAACATTAAAATAACATTTGTCGTACATCTTACAAATATTAATTAGAAGTACTATGTAAAAATGTTTATAAAATATTTCTTTTTTCATATCAAACATGTGCTTCACTCAAATATCACTAACAAACATTTGGAAAACATTTCTATCAGACATCTAACAAATAGCTATTAATCATATTAACTTAAAATGTTGATGAAACAGTCTTTAACTAATGTTTTCTAAATAAAATCGAACAAATATATTGTTATGATGTTATTGAAATATTAATTAGATATTACCATTTTTATATTTTTAATTAGGAAAAGAAAATTATATTTATGTTACATCAAAAAGATATTTTATTATACATCAAAAAGATATTTTATTATGCATCAAAAAGATATTTTATTATACATCAAAAAGATATTTTATTATACATCAAACCTATGCTTTACATAGATATTAATCAAAAATGTTTTATAAATATTTCTTTTACACATCTAAAAAATATATATATTAAATGTAATATAAAAATGTCCATCAAATATTGATTTAATATTGCAAAGAAATATCTCCTTGACATACAATTGTTCTCATTTATAAAACTGTCTATTTGACGTTTTAAAAACATCAACAAAGAATATTTATTTATTTATTATAAAAAAATATTTACAAAAAATGTTTTTATATGAGCAATCAAACAGTCGGATGAAATATTATTGTTAAAATATCTTTCATGTATAATTTCTGATGTAAAAAAAATGTCTATAAAATATTTTTTGGTAAATATTTTTGACAAACATACGTATAACCAGTCAATAATATCATGAAAATATTATGTGTTAGCTGGGAACCTCTCTATCCACTTCGATATTTGTTCATGTATAAACGTTTGATCAGTAAAAAATAAAGAAAATCTGCTATTATAAAGTAATTGGAAGTGATTTTTTTATTCTAAATTATAAAGTGCCCTTACTGCAGTGACGTCATTTACAACTGTTCTACAGTCCTGACTGATTAAGTTAGTTCTGCTGACAGTTCTACGGTTAGAACTGATTTGGACAGTTCTACCTAAAACAGTTTTAGACAGTTCTACCCTAGAACTGATCCTGCCAGTTCTACCTAGAACTGATCCTGCCAGTTCTACCTAGAACTGATCCTGCCAGTTCTACCTAGAACTGATTCTGACAGTTCTACTTAGAACAGTTCTAGGGTAGAACTGTTCTAGGACAGGTTAGAACAGTTCTATGACAGATTATTCTGACAGTTCTAATGAGAGGTTAGAAGTGATCTCCACTGTAACTGATGGTTGTTGGTTAATGTTCTACATATATCAGTGAAAACAATACTAGCTATAAATTATTTACTATGAATTAATGAACTCCTTTTCCCCGAATGTGACCTACCGATTTTTTTATTTAATTCTTTTTGCCATGGAGTATTCAGTTAATTTTCGACTTAGAGTTTGAATATCTCTTTGTTATCTTTTGCCTCTCTTTTATGATAAGATATTGCTATTTAATGACATATGACACTATCTGCCTCTCTTTTATGATAAGATATTGCTATTTATTGACATATGACACTATCTGCCTCTCTTTTATGATAAGATATTGCTATTTAATGACATATGACACTATCTGCCTCTCTTTTATGATAAGATATTGCTATTTAATGACATATGACACTATCTGCCTCTCTTTTATGATAAGATATTGCTATTTATTGACATATGACACTATCTGCCTCTCTTTTATGATAAGATATTGCTATTTAATGACATATGACACTATCTGCCTCTCTTTTATGATAAGATATTGCTATTTATTGACATATGACACTATCTGCCTCTCTTTTATGATAAGATATTGCTATTTAATGACATATGACACTATCTGCCTCTCTTTTATGATAAGATATTGCTATTTATTGACATATGACACTATCTGCCTCTCTTTTATGATAAGATATTGCTATTTAATGACATATGACACTATCTGCCTCTCTTTTATGATAAGATATTGCTATTTATTGACATATGACACTATCTGCCTCTCTTTTATGATAAGATATTGCTATTTAATGACATATGACACTATCTGCCTCTCTTTTATGATAAGATATTGCTATTTAATGACATATGACACTATCTGCCTCTCTTTTATGATAAGATATTGCTATTTAATGACATATGACACTATCTGCCTCTCTTTTATGATAAGATATTGCTATTTATTGACATATGACACTATCTGCCTCTCTTTTATGATAAGATATTGCTATTTAATGACATATGACACTATCTGCCTCTCTTTTATGATAAGATATTGCTATTCAATGACATATGACACTATCTGCCTCTCTTTTATGATAAGATATTGCTATTTAATGACATATGACACTATCTGCCTCTCTTTTATGATAAGATATTGCTATTTATTGACATATGACACTATCTGCCTCTCTTTTATGATAAGATATTGCTATTTAATGACATATGACACTATCTGCCTCTCTTTTATGATAAGATATTGCTATTTAATGACATATGACACTATCTGCCTCTCTTTTATGATAAGATATTGCTATTTAATGACATATGACACTATCTGCCTCTCTTTTATGATAAGATATTGCTATTTAATGACATATGACACTATCTGCCTCTCTTTTATGATAAGATATTGCTATTTAATGACATATGACACTATCTGCCTCTCTTTTATGATAAGATATTGCTATTTAATGACATATGACACTATCTGCCTCTCTTTTATGATAAGATATTGCTATTTAATGACATATGACACTATCTGCCTCTCTTTCATGATAAGATATTGCTATTTAATGACATATGACACTATCTGCCTCTCTTTCATGATAAGATATTGCTATTTAATGACATATGACACTATCTGCCTCTCTTTTATGATAAGATATTGCTATTTAATGACATATGACACTATCTGCCTCTCTTTTATGATAAGATATTGCTATTTAATGACATAAGATATTGCTATTTAATGACATATGACACTATCTGCCTCTCTTTTATGATAAGATATTGCTATTTAATGACATATGACACTATCTGCCTCTCTTTTATGATAAGATATTGCTATTTAATGACATATGACACTATCTGCCTCTCTTTTATGATAAGATATTGCTATTTAATGACATATGACACTATCTGCCTCTCTTTTATGATAAGATATTGCTATTTAATGACATATGACACTATCTGCCTCTCTTTTATGATAAGATATTGCTATTTAATGACATATGACACTATCTGCCTCTCTTTTATGATAAGATATTGCTATTTAATGACATATGACACTATCTGCCTCTCTTTTATGATAAGATATTGCTATTTAATGACATATGACACTATCTGCCTCTCTTTTATGATAAGATATTGCTATTTAATGACATATGACACTATCTGCCTCTCTTTTATGATAAGATATTGCTATTTAATGACATATGACACTATCTGCCTCTCTTTTATGATAAGATATTGCTATTTATTGACATATGACACTATCTGCCTCTCTTTTATGATAAGATATTGCTATTTAATGACATATGACACTATCTGCCTCTCTTTTATGATAAGATATTGCTATTTAATGACATATGACACTATCTGCCTCTCTTTTATGATAAGATATTATTAATTTCGCAAGAATAAAACAAAATGCCCTTTGCCGGTTTTTGTTTGATATTTTTCTTCTAAAAATCATATGAACATAATAGAACAGAATACTATAGTTCAATTGTATATTGAAATGTTAACTGCGCAATATTTACAGAAAATTGCAATTTCTTAAAAATCCTTCGAAATGATAAAATTGAGCTAAAAGCAAACAATTTCTTGTGCTATCAATATGTTAATATCAAACATGAAATAAATTTATCATTTATTGGTGAAAGATTTTTTTTCGTCATTTTAAACTGCAATTGATTTAATAATGGTCAGGAGTCAATGAAGCTTCTGTAGTTCCCATACATACCACCATCTGCAAACAGGGATCATCTTGCTTTTCATTGTATAGATAAAACATCGATTGTTGTCAATATCAGGAGAAAATAATTTAGCATATTGAAAAAAAGGGATAAAAAAAGTGATTAAGGAATATACAAGGTATATAAGGTAAACAATTATCTTTCGATGTCGAAAGTGGAAGACATGTTAAGAAGTTTATTCTCGTTCATTATTCGAATGAATACCGTTTGCACCACGTGCTGAACAATCAAAAACCTGCATTTTTTTTTATGATAGCACATTATTACATACTATATAAGTTGTTTTTATCAAATATGAATGAAAATTGTTATCGTGGAATATTGGATACCCTTTCTGAGCAATTTCAATCACCACAGGTTAAAGGTCGTGTTTTGCGGATTGTTGTTAGTCTCTCTTACTTGTATGGCGTTGGTCATGGTGTCAAATGTGTGTTTATCGGAAATGTAGGAATCTTCTTGTCTCTACGCTCATTTTTCTCCCTTTCATTCATATGTCCATCCGTTTGACTAAAGAAAACATTGAAATGAGCAATACTCGTTCTACGTATACATCGCTTGGTAAATTTGAGTGAAGTTCAAAGTTTTGAAGTGCACATATAGAGTTTGTACATGAAGTTATATTTTAGATTGTTTATTTATCTCGTAGCTAGTGCACCTTTAAGGCCTGCACAGCATTTAAATGTACAAAAAAAACTCGAAGCTACTCATTCATGTTATTGTTTGTATAACGTGTTAGGGGTTTCTTTATAATTTAGTTTTGGAAAAGACATTACTTCAAACCAACTGGTTTTGGTAACAAATTTGTTTACGCGACGTTTGTGATTAGAAATATAAAGCAGATAGAATTAACCTCGTTCTTCTCTAGTATGAAATTAAATAAAAGTGTGAAAATCGCCAAAACATCCTTACCAGGTCAACAACAGAGGGCTTAAAGCAGAAATATGGAAAGCGCTTAATATGTTTTGTCAAAGGTTGCCTACTTTTACAAAACATTCTTAGTGATGATTGATTGAATTGTTGCTGTAACACACTAATTTTTTTCTTTATAGCCTTTTATTTTATATGTAATAATTCAACTATTGCTAGAATTTTTAAATCAAAACATATAAACTGTAAGTTGATGTAGATAAAACCAGCATAGATCATAGGCTTAAAATGTTGTACGCGAGACGCGCGTTTCGTCTACAAAAGAGTCATCAGTGACGTTCGAATATGAGAAAGTTGAAAAGTCCATATAAAGCACGAAGTTGAAGAGCATCGAGGACCCAAAATTACGAAAGGTTTTGCCAAATACATCTAAGGGTATCTTTTGCTGGGGTAGAAAATCCGTAGTATTTCAAAAAATTAAATGGGTTGTACACAGTGAGTTAATTTATAATTATGACCATATAAGTGAAAATTCATGTCAACACTGAAGTGCTGACTACTGGGCTGTTGATACAATTGGTGAGGAAACCTCCTCCAGCAGTGGCATCGATCCAGTGATTGTAAATAAACTCATCATAGATACCAGGCTCAAATATTGAATGCAAGACTCGCGTTTTGTCTACAACAGACACATTAGTGACACTCGAATTGAAAAAAGTTAAAAAGGCTAAATGAAGTACAAATTGATAAGCATTGAGGACCCAAAATTGCAAAAGGTTTTCTTACTTCAGACAAGCACAACGAACATTTTCAGTGTTTAGAAAATAATAGTTTTTTACTTTGTTCGTCAATACACGATGCAGTTGAAGCAACCAAGAAAAAAAAAACCTTTACTATTTGTACAAGAGAAATATTCGAAATTCAGCTTTCATTAATACTGGTTCTCTGTAACTATTTAAACTCTTACATAGGGTGTGTGGCACGCATGGTCAGGGATTTTCTTCAAACATCACACATTTACTAGTCTTAGTAAAAAAAATAAAAAATCGCAAAATTTTGGTTGCTAAGCACATTGGTTGCCATAACAACCGATGACCGGTTTTACCTCTTCTTGATATCTATAAAGGAGTAGGTCCAGTAAGACCCCTTTTTGGCCCCAAAATAAAGCAGTTTTACAAAATTGTTAAAATGTACACTTTTAGTTATCTATTGGACAGTAGAATGCTTCTACTACATTAATATGGGCTGTTTTTGACAATACAATGCACATATATCGGGTACTAGCACCAGTAAGTCATGCTAAATTACTGAAATCTTCACAATTCTAGCATTTTAGTCAAATTTTTTACACGGTTTCCGTGTAAAACGAAAGTGGCCGCATTCGTGTTCATCCTTAATATTAAAATGTAAGTTGTATTTGATGATAATACATAACATATATAAAGGTTGAGGATGAACACGGATGCGGCCACTTTCATTTTTGACAAAAACCATCCGAAAAGTGACATTTTTCGGCATATTTGGTCGATTTTTTCATATTTGAGCTGGAATCGGATCGTTTTTAATGCCTAATCAGTTAAAATCTTTCTCATAAACTAATTGAATCAAAAAAAATAGACACTTTAGTGTTTAAAAAGTGGTCAAAATCTTTCGTCAGATGAACTTGAAATTTGAGGCCAAAATCGGTCCTTATCGGACCTACTCCTTTAAGGTAGCACAATACAAAGATTTTTTTACTTCCAATCACTAACCTTTAAAATGGTGTAACTTTCTTATGAATGCATACAAAATAATAAAAGAGGTATATATAGATGGATAAAAGATTACTCTTTTAAATGAATGCAATATTTTTATTATGCAATTATTATGTAATCAATTATTACGTTATTAGTGGCAAAATCTCGGTCAGTTCACTTGAATGAATTTAGCTCTATCATCTCTTTATCTATACAGAAAATTTTAACGAAATCTTAATCTACACATCATGGGCTTCAAAAGGGTGTCTCAAATAGTCCCTATGGTATTCCATTCTCTCATAAATCTCTAATTAGTGTAAACATCCTAACCACATAAAAGAAGAAAATGTTCGATTAGGTGTAAAATTTGTTCTATACATTTTATCTGAAATCTGAGACACTCTTTTGTAGATAATGGCCATAGGAACAACATATAATAAAATCAACCCTCTAGGAATACCTATGCAAAAGCTAATTTCAATTGAAAGTGGAAATTTGGTGAAAAATATTTTAGACACAGTAAACATCATAATTGGTTACATATTTGTTGCATAATACTAACATTGCATTAATTGGAAAGAGTAATCTGTTAGCTATCCATAACTACCACTTTTATAAATTTCCAAGCATTATTAAGAAAGTTACAGCATTTAAAAACTTGGGAGTTGGAGTTATAAAATCTTTGTATTGTGCTACCTTAAGCGCAAAAAGGCTATTTTCAACATAATTTTTCATAATAAAAGATTAAGAGAAAGAATGTATTTTTATGATTTTATTAAATATATGCATTTTATTAATGTAATTTAATAACTGATATTTTCATATTCATTTTCAAACATAATCACATAACCCCCTCCCCCCTTTTATTTGGTTTGCATAAGGTAAAAAATACTCTTTTGAGGTCATTTTTGAATGCTCACAAATTTTTTTTGCGGACACCTCAGTTAGAGTCAACCATCGATTCATAAAAACTATAGTCTTATCTTATCAATAATTTAAAAAAGTCATGGGGAAGTATGTCTCATTTTTTTGTTACCATGGATACAAAATGCCAAGTTTTCATATTTTAAGAAAAAAAAAATTGAAAATTTTTGAAAAAAATTGTTTTAAAACCTAATTCTGCAGTCAAAAAAATAAATATATATAAAATTTGTAGAAATTATTGTAGTTATCAAAATTTTAAACAGATTCATATAAAATTGTATTATAGTTTTAACTGTGTTGCTATGGAAACAATTTTATGATGATACATAAGTTAAAAATAATTTTGAAAAAAAAATCAGTTTCTTAAATTTGCACAAAAGTAGGAAAACTGACACGCTTATTAAGTTTCACTGTATACACATATATATATAAATGATTATGCTAGTATAGTATATCCATAATGGTGTAACCACTTGATGGATAGAAACACAATTTCTCTAATCTGGTTAAAAGTGCTGATTATGAACAAATTTCAGTCTGTTTGCTGTAGTGAAGTTGAAAAGAAAAGTTTCAGAAAGGTCCTGTAATAGGGGTACTAGGCTTGGATGAAGGCGGAAAATTTGAAATATCACTGCAAATGGAGATCAATTAGATAAGGACAGAAATTTCAACTGGTCAACTAGGGAGCCCCTAAAAAAATTAACGCAATGGTTCTTTAGCAAACTAATTGCGTAACCAGCCAGGATGGGTACAGTCGGCCGTTGACCCAATGGTCCCTGCTATCCATCCGGCATATTTCTTGTTTGCCGTTCTGGCCCGGAGGAATTTTCGAGATTCTCCAAAAAGTTTCATCTCCCTACGTGGACCCGTGAAAAATCTATCAGCGGGTGGCCTCGGGTCTTATGACGAGCAGCCGGGGGATATAACATTCAGACAATTTTCATATAAGGGGTGCCACTGACTGCCTCAAGAGAAGGCCCGCTAACATACATGCTTCAGTGATTCCATATGTAATCGACCAAATGTTCCCAATGAAAGGAGGGGACGGGCCCTCAGGGCACCCTGGATCCGACTAAGGTAGCACTATCTTAACATTAGTAATAGGCATTGGATTATAGAAATTTGAGAAATAACGATTATCTTTATGGATTTTTAGCAGCAAATAAAAAATATTGACAATATGATAACTTTATACAGGGTAACGTTAAAAGAATTATATACATATACATATAATTTGATTTTCACTGAAAACCCATTACAGAAAGATGTTTCTCAAAATATTATACTGTCTTTCTTTTAACAAACAAAAATAAGATTATACTATGAAACAGGACTCAATATTCTGACAGTTATCACGATCAGGAAAACATGACTTTATACCTATTTATATGTAATAGACTATCAAATTGTATGAAATGTTTAGAAACACTTAGATTGAACCATTAATTGTATCAAAAAAATAAAATAAAAATTATTTTCAAAACATACTAGCAAACGACTTTCAGGAACATTTAAACTAACACAAGGCTCTGGCATACTTCAAGTTAAGTCCGCGAATATGTTTACTTATATTTTATGAACGTTTAAAACTACCAAGATATCGTGCATACAGGGGGTCAGGCATACCTCAAGTAGCCCGCGCAATGTTTATTTGTGTGTTTTGAAAATATTTAAAACTACCAAGATATCCTGCACAAGGCTCGGGCATGCCTTAAGTAGGACGTTGAAATAATTATATATTGTTAAGAAAATATTAAAAAACAAACTATATATTGAATTCATCAACTTAAATGTATATATGGCCTACTTCACACATTGTGTGTATTCCTCTTTATTTGTGATCGAACGTGTCAATTTATAACCAGAAATACAACATAATTTACAAAACAGTAAAATACAATATAATACTCAATACGAAAAAAAAGTTTAAATAACCCCATGCTCGTCACAATACCCTAAACTGTTTTCCCCAGGTCTTTATTATTATTTGATAAAGATTTTACCATTCAATCTTACTGTTGTTTTTTAATAAATTTTAAGCAAGCCTATAAGATATAAATACTGTATTAGATAGTACAACAGGCAGGACACAGTGAATGTTGGTAAGGTCAAGTTTTTTACCCAAAAACATACATTTGTCCTGTTTTTGTTTTTTGTAATAGTCTAACACAGAAAGTTTCATGGGTTAGGTCATTGCTGTTGTTGGTCAGGTCATTTTCAATGTTACAAAAGTCTCTTTTTGGAATTTTTTAATAATTTTTTCCTATATTTAAATGATAAAATTTTATTATTATTTCATAAGTTTCCCTTATTTTCTTTAAACAATTTTTAAATGTGTTTCTTCACCTAAAATTGACTACATAATTTCTTTTTTAACATAGAACAGCTAAAAAGCTATCTTTTTGCAGATGGTGGTATTTTTGGCAACTGTATAGGTTGATATGATTTGCTGTGTCATTGGCAAGAAACGTTATTGCAGTAATTTGATCATGTCATAAACTTCGAAATTCCTTAGCACTAAATGAAACATTTCATTTGGTTATATAGTCATTAACAATTGAATCACAGACAAATATTTAGGTTTTCGCTCATTTCTATCCTTTTCATCGGAATTTCAGGAAAAAGGCACTATTTATTAAAAATACGTTATTTATATTTTAAAGTGCGATTGACATTTGACAAATAGTCTCTGTCCTAAAAGTTGATCATATTTCCATACAGAATTTTATTATTTAGAAGACATAAATGTTAATTTTTGTAAAATAAGAAATTGTCCGTCCTTGAACTTTCGAATGATATATGATTTAGCCGTATGTTATATGGGTGCATTAAAAATTAAGTTTTATGGTAAATGTCGCTCGACTACTATGCATTATTTGTTACTATTTGATTTAATAAGTTTGATTATGCAGTTTTAAAGGGAAATATTTTAGACGGACAAGGGAACAAAATGATGACAATGACGAATACCCAGTGTTTGTATAACATCATTGAGCTCTTAAGAGCCAGGTAAGTTTAAGGAAAAGATATTTGAATCATGATCAGAAAGATTTGTTTTTAATTTTTGTCATCAGCATTACGAAACAATGCTTGTTGCTATGGATTTTCCACGATATGAGAATGGCTACTTAAGTATAAGCCTAGCAACCATCATTTTTTGCAATGCTGATGACAAAATTTAAAACAAATCTTTTCTACTTGATATAAAATTACCTAGCAACCATTCATAATTGGATTCAGAATAATATGAACTGTTATATAGATCCTTATTAAAAGGTAAAGGGTTAATATTCACCAATGAGCCCCTTGTTGTAAACCTATATATATGCCTGAGAAATCAGCCTTGGTACTTATTTCGAATGATTAAAAGTTTCATGAACACTAAATACTCACACAATATATCTATGATGTTTTAAGTCAGAACATGCGACAACGTGGCTCATGATTACTTGAAATACACACGAGAAAAATCATGTCAGTAAATTATTTTTGTCCTTAAAAAAGGAATTTGACATTCTGATTGAAAGAAAGAATCACAATTTAGTTTCAAAGTTTTGGAATTTTGTCACAAGGGAGCAACATATTGATGACTTCTAGAGAGTTTTCAACTATGAGAATGGCTACTTAAGTATTCTGATAACGATATTGACCCCTCACCTTTCAATAAGAATCTATATAACAGTTCATATTAGTCTGAACCCAAATATGTTTGGTTGCTGGGTAGATTTATATCAAGTTAGGTTCATTGCTAAGAACATGACCTCTAGCGTTTAGCCTTTTCTCCAAATAAAAGCAATAATCGTTCTAAACATTTTTCTATTCAAGGTATCGGTATATTTGTAATCATTTCTGACAAAATAAAATAAAAAAGACTGAAGGTCGAAGGTCAAGGTCATCAATAACTAATTCCTTTGGATCAAACTTAAGTTTTTTTTTCAATTGATTTTCATTCTTTATCTACCATAATTTATAATATATTTTAAAAACAAGGTCAAAATTATTTTTCAAAATAACAACAATTTCACTTTTAGGTTCCCTTAGCAACCACCCTAGTAACCCGAATCCTAAATCTTTAGTTATAAAATATTGCTAGGCAACAGTGTTAGTTTACATTAATAACCTCAATTTAAATGGGTTTGGATACAAAAGTATATAATGAGTTCATGCAAAATTCCTATAATTTGCCTTCTTGAATACAATGAAACTCAGTTATTTTAATCAGTGTTTCCACCTTTTCCATTTTTCATTAGAATTATGTTTTATCTTTTATCTAACTAATTTAATGTTATATTTTAATGAATAAATGTTTCAATAATCATCGAAATTGAAATCTGTGCAAAATAACTGCCTGAAAATGCTAATGTTTCTATCTAAAAAAAAAAAGCAATTTGAGCCAAAATCCAAGAGGAACCGTAACCATGGCAACAGGAACAAACACATTTTTTTTTGTCTATTAAGAAGAAAATAGATAAATAAACTAAATTAAATCAGAATCATTTAAAGACGACAAGTTTATTAATTCCTCAATAAAACATAAAAAGTTGAAAAAAAGAAATAGATTTAATCAATAAAATGTAATTTAAGAACAACAAACATATATGATCAACAGATAATTCTTTCTTTAAGATTCGAAAGTTATGTTTAATTCTAATATAAATAAACATTGTTTAAATTAAAATGTATCACCAACTAAAAAGGGCATTACTCCTATGCATCGATCTGGCTCCCTGCACGAATCTGAACACGGTCTGACAAATTTGAATGTTATTTTTTATGTTTGGTCTTATTTCGTCTGAAACTATCTTGATATTGCCGATACAGTTAAATCTGCCTATTATGTCTTGATTTAGATTTAAACATTTACAATGAGGGACTATTGTTTATAAACGATGGTTTAGAACAAAAAAATTACGACAAAAAAGACGATGTCAGCTCTTTCATTTTTATGTATCTACTTTCCAGTAGCACCTGCATATGGAATAATCACTTTCCAGTTGATATGATATGTCAAAACCTGCAGTTTGTATAATGATTTCATTGACAGAGTAAACTGCTTACAAAGAGTCCATTGAACCAAGGATTTCTACCGATAAAGAAGAAGTCATGCTGCTAAAGTTCTACGGATTATGGAATATTTGTGTTAGAGATGACCAAGAATAGTTTATGTTTCGATTATCGCAGTCACATTCCCATTAGCTTTTCATCGATTGTAATACCACCGAATAATCACTTACCATATGCAACACGACGGTTGTCGACATAATTTTTTTGCCACAGTTTATTAGTTTATTTTCCCCTAATTTACTTTGATTGTCCCTTTGGTATATTTCGCCTCTTTCTTTACCCTTTTTCCCACAAAAAAGATAAATTGTTTGTTGGAAAGGTCGTAAATACAAATCGGAATTAAAAAAAAAACTGAAAGGTTCTATGAATACAAATGCTACGTCAATCTTTAAAGACTCATGTATTGCTATTCACCTTTCCTACCTCAATGAAAAAACTGTCGTTATCCCCGCAGATAAGGCCCCCCAAAAAACATCGAGTTTTTTTGTAAATCACATCACACAAACTGCTTGATAAATGAATTAGGAATTACCAATTTCACTTTGAAACTCAACATACACCGCAATGACACATAGCAAGGCCGCAATTCTGGATAAGCATAGAGCTATTCTTCTTTGCTTTGTAATTTCAACAAAAGCTGAAGAACTGGATCTTCCTTTACTGTATTGAATACGTAAATTACATAAGTGTCCTTACAAACCAAGTTATTTTGCTAGGTTTTCCAAGCTCTCCATGAAACATCTTTCTAAATTTTTAACATCAATTGTATCAGCAATCATAGACGGACTTCAAAGTTATTGTGAAACTCTCTATTCTGGATGCGGTGTGAATCAGATGTGGATACTAAAACATTATTTTGACAACCTTCTCAGTTTTGTTGCGGTCCTATCGTCCTCATAGGTACTGCAAAGAACTGGTGTTTTATGGTAAACTTTTTGCATGTTCGTTCTCAGCATGAGTTTACATGCACTGCATTTACGAGCCAAATTATGTGTGTCTATATAAGACGACATTAGATTAAAGAAAAAAAAGAAGACATTAGATTCACAAACGAACTTAATGAAATCTACAGTGTACATTTTTTTGTTGTTGAGGTTCACTTGCATCTACTACTCATAAAAATGAGAATTTATAAAAAGATGCTTTATTTGCTTTATGAGTATCAAATAAACATGCATAATTTACAAGAACAATTGGTACTCTTCGTGAATCAAATGCCATTGAATTAGCTTTATACTGCAACCAGCCAACTATTGTACAAATAACAGGTGCACAAATAATAAATTTTTGTTTTATTTGTACATGTACAAATAAAATCTCCGGTTATCCGCCTCCATGTTGAGCAAGCGGTAATATAGATAATTCTTTCTTGGTAACAGTTCATGTTGCGGTCCTCATCCCGGTCCGCGTTTCAACTATGTCGATTTCTTGGAAAAATGATTTGGATTTAAACAACAAACCTCAAGTACCGGGTGTAAAATGCAGGATAAAAACAATATATGTACATTGTCCAATATAGTCAATGTATTTGTACTCGCTACGAAACAGGAGAAAAGCTCGGCGAGACTCGCTTTTGGTCCTGTTTCTAAAGCTCGTACAAATAAATTTTACATTTTCCGGCAATGTACATATATTGTATATGTACATGCAATTTAAACATTTGTTTTTCCGGGGTGAAAATCTATTTGCAACCATTTTTCAATTATTTTGAAAGCAATGCGACTGCTTCTTCTTTTAATTTTGTATTATCCATTATTTGTATGTACATATTTACTCTACATCATTAAGCACATACTATGTAATGTCTATGGAGAACAAAGACTGTTCGCTTGTACTATCAATTTAGATTGAATTTAAATTGTAATCTATCATCCTGTTGACTTAAGGCATGTGTGAAAGGATATGTACAAACTTGTTGAAAAAGTTGTGTTTTCAGATAATGTGTACATGATATCATATTGCGATGAACATTAGACGGTCATTAATCATTCGGATTGATATGTTTCATCCTTTTGATTTATAATTATATATTTTCAACAATGAAGAATATTATTCATATTCTACATTGGATATTACAAACTGTTATATTTAGATAATTGCAATTGATTTTTTTTACAAGTAAACACCACCTGCTCGTTTTGAATATGTTTTTGTAAAAGTACTTGTTAATTACGTAACAGAAATGAGACAGCAAATGTTACGTGTCTAGACGAGTTGGAGGTATAAAATCAGCAACATCGTCATAATTCATAGAAATACAGGTATAAACCATTTTTATTACAACAACAACCAATTAGTCAAGGCATGAATATATCATTTCAAGCGGTTATTTATATTGCTGTAATTACCGGTGTCTGTGAAAATGTGATGGCACAGAGGAGATACTACGGATACGGAAGAGGTAAAGACAATTATGATTATGAAGTCAAATTTCTTATATAAAAAATGAAACTAATAAAGTAAAAAAAATATAGATGAAAATGATAACAACGTTAACATCTTTCTGAAGCAAGTCCTGCAGGTGTGGTATACACTCTCATGAGTTAAATTTGTTCCGATTGTCTGACTTTACATACAGATGGGTGCAGTCCTAACCTGTACAGCAAGATAACTTGTCAGAGTTAAACTGTGATAGGATTTAGGACTGTTCTGACCAGTCTTAGGACCACAATCAAGTTAGCCTGAAAAGCGGACTTGGTCCTAGGACTGTTTGTATGACTGCAGAAAAAGTTAGCTTTGATACAGGTCCGCTACTATTATAAGTCAACTTCGAAACCAATCCTGCAATGAATTAACTTTGATTTTGACAACTCCAATCGAAGCAGACCTGCTCTCAAGTTAACTTTTGGCTGGTGTGCTCAACACTAAGTTAACTTGTTACCAGGACCGCTCTATATCGATTTTTTATAGAATATTTTTAAATGTCTTTGTTTCTTGATATAAACAAATCAGACTAAATACATTTAGAAATAAAGTTCTCTTAAAACTTTGCTTGTTATACAAATTTCTGCGTGATCTGCCTTCTTATAAATTGAAAACGATACTGGTTACACTGCTAACGTGCATTGAATATATATTTCAATAAATATCAAATTCTGTAAGTCGTATATACATGTATTTTATATAAAATATTATCAGTCCTGGTCTGGTTTAAAATGTAGCATTAATCTTATAAACTTGGTTATCAGATAAAATC
The DNA here is from genome assembly GCA_037788925.1 of Mytilus galloprovincialis. Classification (NCBI taxonomy): domain Eukaryota; kingdom Metazoa; phylum Mollusca; class Bivalvia; order Mytilida; family Mytilidae; genus Mytilus; species Mytilus galloprovincialis. The sequence goes on along the minus strand of CM075336.1, from coordinate 90,428,491 downwards.
GATAAACAATGGAAAAAACGCATAGTACTTAGATTGTATAAAATAATCATGATAAATGAAATTATATTGGTGTACAGTTACAAATTTTTATCCTGTTTATGGTCGGCTACAATTCAGAGTGTCCTAATTACTAATGTTTATTTTTCTGCACCAATTAACACTGTCATCATGTCCTCTTTTTATTCAATAATTGAATCATCACCAAAAATCAGCAGTTTTCATATCTCAGACTGGCTCGTATAACAAAATTATTTGACCGCATCAACCACAACTGACCATATTTGCACTTTATTATGTAAATTTTTATAGCCGCTTGATAAATAAGTAATTTCATTTTTTTTTTTTTTTTATGTCAGAATGGATTGTATGATTTAAATAACAGCAAAACTGGAACACAATGACTACACAAATTTGTCCACATCAATTTAGAGATCCAGCATGTCATCTTATTATTCCAAATATTGAGTCGTAACAAAAAATCAGTAGTTTTAATAAGCGGGAGGTTTGATTAGCCATAAAACCATGTTCAACCACCATTTTTTCATTGAATGTCCTGTACCAAGTCAGGAATATAGCAGTTGTCATCAAATAGTTTGTTTCTATGTATGTTGGCGTTTGTTTTTGTTGCACTTCAGTGATTCTGTTGCTCCTTTGTTTTCCTTTAGTAGTTGATGTGTTTCTCTCAGTTTTAGTTTGTAACCCCGATTTGTTTTCTTTTAATCGATTTATGACTTTTGAACACCGGTATACTACTGTTGTCTTTATTTGATACCTCTGGCTGGCTCGTATAACAAAATATTTTGACCGCATCAACCAAAACTGACCATATTTACACTTTATTATGTAAATTTATATAGCCGCATAATAGATCAGTATTTTTTTTTTATGTCAGAATAGATTGTATAATACAAATGAACACAATGACAACAGAATTTGTTTGCATCAATCTAAAGTGCCAGTATGTCCTCTTTTTATTCAAAATATTGACTCATAACAAAAATTCAATAATTTTGATATCTCAGGCTGGCTCGTATAACAAAATTTTTTGACCGCATCAACCAAAACTGACCATATTTGCACTTTATTATGTTAATTTATATGACAGAATAATAAATCATTAATTTTTTCTATGTCAAGATTGTATAATACAAATGACAGCAGTATTGGAACACAATGACTACAAAATGTTGTCCGCATCAATCTACAGTGCTAACCAGTCCTCTTTGTATTTTAACTGTAAATCAGTAATTTTTTTCTATGTCAGAATAGATTGTATAATACAAATGAACACAATGACTACAAAATTTTGTCCGCATCAATTTAAAGTGCCAGTATGTCCTGTTTGTATTCAAAATATTGACTCATAACAAAAATTCAGTAGTTTTGATATCTCAGGCTGGCTCGTATAACAAAATTATTTGACCGCATCAACCAAAACTGACCACATTTGCACGTTATTATTTAAATTTATATGGCCGCATAATAAATCAGTATTTTTTTTTTCAGCATAGATTGTATAATACAAAGGACAATATTAAAACACAATGACTACACAATTTTCTCCGAATCAATTTAGAGAGCCAGCATGTTCTCTTTTTATTGAACATATTGACTTGTAACAAAATTTCAGTGTTTTGATTCTTCAGGCTGGCTCGTCTAACAAAATTATTTGGCCACATCAACCAAAACTGACCATATTTGCACTTTATTATGTAAATTTATATGGGAGAATAATAAATCCATATTTTTTTTTTATGTCAGGATGGAATGTATGATACAAATGACAGCAATATTGAAACAAAATGACTACAAAATTTTCTCCGCATCAATTTAGAGAGACAGCATGTTTCTCTTTTTATTCAAAATGTTGACTTGTAACAAAATTTCTGTGTTTTGATACCTCAATCTGGCTCGTATAACAAAATTATTTGACCGCCTCAACCAAAACTGGCCATTTTTGCACTTTATTATGTAAATTTATATGGCCACATGATTAATAAGGAATTTAGATTTTTGTTTATGTCAGAATGGATTGTATAATAAACATGACAGCAATGTTGGAACACAATGACTATAAAATTTGGTCCACATCAATTTAGAGTGCCAGCATGTCCTCTTTTTATTCATCATGTTCAAAATATTGACTCGCCGCAAAAAATCATTAGTTTTGAAAGCTCAGACTGCCTCATATCACAAACACATTTGACTGTATCAACCAAAACTGACCATATTTGCACTTTATTATGTAAATTTATAAGGTTGCATAATAAATCAGTAATTTATTTTATGTCAGGATGGATTATATAATACAAATGACAGCAATACTGGTACACATTTACTACAAATATTTGTCCGCATCAATACAGAGTGCCAGCATGTCCTTTTTTTTATTCAACACGTTCAAAATATTGACTAGCCACGAAAAATTATTAGTTTTGATATATCAGGTTGCCGAATATCACAAAATTATTTGACCGCAACAACCAAAACTGACCATATTTGCACTTTATTATATAAATTTATATGGCAGCATAATAAATCAGTAATTTGTTTTATGCATGGATGAATTGTATAATACAAATGACAGCAATACTGAAACAGAATGACTCCAAATTTTGCCTGCATTAAATTAGAGTGCCAGCATGTCCTTTTTTTATTCCAAATATTGACTCGTAACAAAAATTCAGTAGTTTTTTTTATATCTCAGGCTGCCTCATATAACAGACTTTTTGACTGCATCAACCAATCTGACCACATTTGCACGTTATCATGTAACGTTTTTTATTATGTCATGATGGATTGTATAATAAAAATGACAGCATTATTGCACCACAATGACTATTAAATTTTGTCCGCGTCAATGTATGGGGCTAGCATGACCTTTTTTATTCAACATATTCAAAATATTGACTCGCAACAAAAAAATCAGTAGTTTTGTTATCTCAGGCTGCCTCATATCACAAACATATTGGACTGCATCAACCAAAACTGACTATATTTGCACTTTATTGTGTAAATTTCTATGGCTGCATAATAAAGCAGTAACTGTTTTTATGCATGGATAGATTGTATAATACAATGACAGCAATATTGGAACACAATGACTACAAGATTTTCTCCGCATGAATCTAAAGTGCCAGCATGTCCTTTTTTTAATCAAAATATTGACTCGTCACAAGAAATCAGTAATTTTGACACCTCAGGCTGCGTCATATGACAAACTTATTAGACGCATCAACCAAAACTGACCACATTTGCACGTTATGATGTAAGTTTACATGGCTGCATTATAAATCAGTAAACAAATAATAATGTCAGGATGGATACAAATGACAGCAATATTGGAACACAATGACTACTAAATTTTGTCTGCATTAATCTAGAGTGCCAGCATGTCCTCTTTATATTCAACATGTTCAAAATATTGACTCGCAATAAAAAAAAACCACAGTAGTTTTGATATCTCAGACTACCTCATATCACAAAACTATTTGACCGCATCAACCAAAACTGACCATATTTGCACGATATTATTTAAATTTATATCGCCTGAAAATAAATAAGTATTTTTTTTATGTCAGGATGGATTGTATGATACCAATGACAGCAATATTCGAACACAATGATAACAAGTATTTGTCCACATCAATTTAGAGTGCCAGCATGTCCTCTATTCATTCAAAATATTGTCGCATCACAAACAATCAGTACTTTTAATATTTCAGGGTGGCTCGTATAACAAAAATATTTCACCTCATCAACCAAAACTGTTCATATTCGTACTTTATAATAAACATGATAAAAGTATGACATGTATGAGGTGGCATCATCTGGGATTCGTTTACTGACTGACCATAATATTCATGATTATTCGCATTTTATAGCCGCATCATAAATCATAAATTTGTTCACTCAGTATGGATTGTATAAAACAATTGACAACAACATGGGTACACAATGGCCATGATGACTACAAAATCCTCTACAGATCAATTTAGAGTGCCAGCATTTCCTCCTCGTACATGTATTCATAATATTGAACCGTCACTAAAGTCAGTAGTTCAGGATGGTTTGTATAACAAAACTGTTGACCGAATCATCCAACACTGACATGACTGATTATTTTGTGCTATAAAATGAAAAGTATCATATGAGAAGTTCTCATCTGGGAATACTATACTGACTGACTGTTAGTATATTATGTCGGTTGATTGATTTTGTTGGCAGCTAGACTTCCAGGGGCAAATATTGCATTCGTGTTCAGAACGAGTATATTTTTTCGGACGTCCCAGATATCATTTATAATCGGTAAAGATGAATCTGCCGAAATTGTCGAGATGGTTTATAACTATACAACACCTTATATATCCGGACACTGTACAATTTTCTTTTGAACATTTTGTAATAAAACAGAATCGTAAATCAAAGAACTACAATATGCTCAGAGTCTGAATTGACCAGTTTTTGTGCTCGACCAGTAAAAATCGAGCACACATTTTACTCGACTAGTCTCGACATTGTCTTGACTGTACTTAACTGTACTTTAGTGTACTCGACTAGGTCTCGACTTTACTTAATTAGTCTGATTCAGTACTTGATGATCTTTGTTTAGTCTGAAATGGTCTTGACCAAGGCTCGACCTGTCTTTATCTGTCTTGACTAGTCTCGACCTGTCTCGATGGTTAGATGGGCTGATTTACACCAGTCAAAACTAAATTTGAAGGCCAAGACTAGTCTCAAAACAGGTCAAGACTGGTTGAGACTGAGTCGAGACTAGTCGAGACAGGTCGAGACTAGTCAAGACAGGTCGAGCCTGTAGTACATTTGGACCCTAATTTTCAAAAAGTATAACATTTAATATATTTTTTCTGACTAGTATTATTCTGTTGGTATAATTGCTTCCAATTATATATAGGAAGTAAGACTTCTAAATACTTTAAAGTCTAAATTCAATCTGATTTTGATTGCGTTCAATCATAACACTTATGAAAACGTGTAACTGATTAGAATTTCATTTTGATTTCATTATATATTGAAAATGTATAAACATTTATAAACGCCTTACATAAAATGAATCAGTTCAAACGTTTTCTTAGAATAAGGTTGATTTAAATCATTAGAACATTATGTCGAACATGTTTTATTTACTTGAGTCTTTTAAGGACTTGACAGACAAAGATTCGAGCTCAGCTTTTAGTTATTATTTGTATCTACAATCTGATCTTAAACACTTACATAAATCATAAGACATCTTTTATATATATTTGCCGATATTAATGAACAGAATACAATACGTTATATTGTCTATGTTTTAGGAATTGTAAGACAAAGACGAAGCGAACCTGAATACATGCCCGGTATGTATCCACATTGTTATTTGTGTGTGCTAATTCTTTGTCTATGTTTGCTTATCAATTTATAATTCAAATAGTTCAAATCATGCGATTGCATGATGAAACCACTTTACATATTACATGATATGAATAGGTTCAGATGTTTTCTTAAAATTAGCTTATTGTTAAATGCTGTACCGTAGTACTAATGTGCATTTAATTGCTAGAGATTAATAAAAGATTTGACAGAAAAAGTCATAACAATAGTAGTACATGTAGTAATGGTCAGTAGCTATATTCATATAAAATCAAAAGCTTACATGAATTATGCAGAGTTTTATTTACAATATCTGCCAAAGATCGAATTACATTGATAAATATAATACGATATACTGTAATTTAATTTATTTTCCCGGATACTATATCGCGTTTAAATTAAAAATACAGAACTGAAACAAAGAGACAAAATTTGACATACCAATATTTTAACGTTGATATTTAGAAAAAAATAATTGAAGGTATATCTTGTATGTTTTATTAAGTCTGCAATCCTGTATTTTACTATACGAATAACAATAACGATGTCATAACTTATGTACCAATAATACTTACTATAGAAAAAGTATATTATATCTTACGAGAATATAAGTATATTGTTTTTTTTTTTATATCTAACATCAATCAGGTTTGCATTGAGTGTATATTGACTTTTTATCATAGAGATACCGTACATTTTATCTTAATTTGTTTGTTTGTGTTTAAATCTATGTTGTTGTTATTTATTTGAATAATTACCTCATATTATGTCTTATGAATAGCACCATGTGTTCCAACCATGTGCCCTGCTGAATATGCATTGTTAGATAACCAAACTGCTAGCCCAAATTGTTACTACATCAATGACGGGGATAAGAGAACCTGGTATGAGGCTGTGGTTAGTATGTTTTGTGTCGTATCATATTTGATTATTCCTAATCTAATAACGTATCCTCCATTTTGATTTGCTGATATCTAAAGTAACTTAAATATAAAAAAACCTAAACTTAGATATATATCACCGGGAGAAAATGCAAGAGGAAATGATGCTTTCTGAAACAACAGTTATTTTTGTCTAAACGTATAAGCGTTTGTTATTTTTCATGGATTCAATGTGGCTGTTTTTCCACCTCTATATTGGCATTAAATTTCACAAATGTTTAACTATAAACATCTCTTTTTGAGAACTTAAATATAAACAGACCGACATTTCACACCTCCAGGAAATTGAAACGTTGATTTTCCCTCAGGTTTTTGTTGTCCCAAGCACCTTTTCTGAACATAATGTTTCGGTACAAAATACTGTACTTTAATAGTTTGTAATATTGAAGTAAGTCGAGAATCTTTATGCATTAATGACGCAGTCATTATCATGAAAAGTTTTTATTTTATGGAATTTTACCTTTCAAAATGGAATAATGCAACCAGGTTTGAATTCTATAGGCAATGCTTGGCAATTCATTGGAAAACAAATCCAATAATAGTTGCTTCTATTAATAAATACACAGATATTTGTAAAATTTATGCAGAGGATTCCTAAAACAAATTGTACATTCAAAATGTTTCAGAGTGATAACAACATATTTGTCTCTCAGAACACACATTTAAAACCTAAACCCTAAACCTAAACCCTGTTGCAACAAATTAAAAAACTGATATTTACTTTAGCATTACAGCTCATTAAAATGCTCGAAAGACAAAAATGCTTAGAATAAAAGGTATTGCCAAAATTAAAAATTATAATTTGATGTTATTCTTTCGCCTTGGAAACAAAGCAATGTTCTAATTGCAATAAAACATGGACTACACATGATTGACGTCACAATTGAAATTGCAACGCCGGAGAAAAAATGGACATTTTTGATGATGTATCTCGCTAGGCAATTAACAAAAATCATTCTTAAATTAAGTCTACATGTATCTGTTTATTTTTTTTTATCGTGAAACGGTTGATTTTCTACATCATCTTGGCTTTATAAAGTCATAATGGCGGCCTGACGTGTATTATAAGCCCGCTTCGAAGAACAAAGTTCCAAATTTCATATTAGAATCGAAATAGTTCTATCATGCCATGCTCTATGCTAATGTTTACATGGTTAGGCATTATATTTGCCCACATTTTACACCTCGCTTCCGCTCAAGATGCATGATAGAATAATTTCTTAGATTTAAATCTTTGACAGGCATCTTGTTATTATGGGATTCAATTTTTACCTCTCATGTCTATATAATATATATTACCTTTGAGGTCAACATAATCTTATGGATGTAGTAAAAAGCAAAATCACAAAAACACTGAACTCCGAGGAAAATTCAAAAAGGAAAGTCCCCAATCAAAATTGCAAAACCAAATGCTCAAACACATCAAACGAATGGATAACAACTGTCATATTTAGGTGAGGTTTAGGATTTTTTTTCAGATGTTCGGTTTTTTACCACGATAAAGGATTTTGTCTCATATCACTCACTTTTCTTTTCATATAAGACTTCAATAGCTCATAAAGGGCCATTTACCAAAATTTAAGCAGATTCTAGATTTTTTTCTTACGATTTCAAACCCAACTAATGCCTATGCTAAATATAAGGTAATATCATAGTCATCCTTTAAAAAAATGTATCGAAAAGGAGTTCCATAACCTATCAAAATTTATATATATAGATAAGAAGATGTGGTATGATTTCCAATGAGACGACTCTCCACAAGAGACCAAATGACACAGAAATTAACAACTATAGGTAACCGTACGACCTTCAGCAATGAGTAAAAACCATACCGCATAGTCAGCTATAAAAGGCCCGAAAATGACAAATATAAAACAATTCAAACGATAAAACTAACGGCCTGATTTATGTGCAAAATAATGAACGAAAACCGAATATGATATACAGAACAAACGACAACTACTGAATTACAGGCTCATGAATTTGGACAGGCACATACAGAATGTGGTGGGATAAAACATGTTAGCGGAAGCCCAACCCTCCTCTAACCTAGGACAGTGGTGTAACAGTACAACAAATGAACAAACTGTAGAAATCGGTTGAAAAGGACTTAACTCATCAGATCGATACCCAGTAACAAAATTACAGAGTGGACATGCAGGGTACTTATACATCCCCTCAACAAAAAGACAATACAGATCTCAGAGTACTCGCAGTTACTGACAGCTAGTTCAAATCCAATAACAACTAATAAAAAAACCATGCATCTTAGACTAAAATACCCTATCAGCTTATTTTGTTCCTAATGCTCTTCAGATTTATAGTATCATTTTTAAATTCCCGATTTGTTTAATTCACCTGGCTACAACCTTAAATACATTGACAGCGAAGAAATCCAGAAGCAATTGTTTCGGATGATATATATCTGTAGATGTCTATCAAATAACAGGTTTTGGCTGATAAATTTTGTTTATCCTCGATGAAGTCGGAAGACGTGTTGTAGAAATGTTATCACTGGAACAATCACTATTGTTTTCTAGTTGGTGATTGTGTCTACTAAAGGAGAACTACTAATGATGTTTGGTATGGACTTATATACGCATACACACATAATATATTCGTTGAGGTTTTTGGAACAGACCTCCAGTTATTGCCTGTGCTGGTAGAGGTGGGATCCCCGAGGGTATCACAAGACCAGTATCCAGCACTTCTGTATAGCCATGAATTCTCAATTATTTTGTCACAATTACAAAAAAAACACGTTTATACAACTTTAAAGTTATCGATGTTCTACCTCAAAAATATATTACTATAACTATATTTGGTACAACCGTTCGGATGTTTGTGTCCTAAATGGTATTAATTTTCGTTATTTATTTGGCTTTTAATTTTGTTGGATTTGAGCGTCACTTGTTAGACTTTTGTAGACGAAACGCTCGTCTGACGTACAATATTTGTAATCATGTTGTTTGTGTGATGAGTTTATTTACTAGACATGTTTGATGTTAGTTATTGGTGAAGTATTTACAAAGTAAGAACATACTTTTGCGTGTCATTTGACAAAAGTCCAATTTTCCTGTCAACTTACATGATACAGGCGTCACGCTGGTTTAGTAACTGCAGAGGTAATTAAACGGTTATATGATGTGTACGTTAACGAGACAACCAAATAACAACAGAAACAAAAGAAACTTCGAAACATATTACTTAACGTGACAGTTTAATTGTCAAAACTCGCAGTACTGATGTAGGAAAAATCTGCGTTATTGTTGATTATATTTTTCCAATGTTAAAGAAAAGAACGAACGTAACATTTTTGTATTAATAAGAAAAATATGTTAAAAATGAAGATGCTGCATCAATCCGAGTCATGTTTCTGAATTTTAGACGTTCTGCATTGGGACAACAGGAGCCAACCTTTGGAGGACAAATAGTGAAGCAGAAGCTTATGGGGTCAGAAAACTATTCAATATCGGTAAGTTAGTCGAAAATAATGTGTTCTAATTATTTTGTGTTGTTTTACAGGGTTTTTTTTTGTTTTTGTTTAGAAATATTTAAATAATTGTAAAAAGCCAATCAAAATGCCTTGTGATTTAGGAATGATTGTTGATCATCGTAGGATTGAGTCTTTTTAATATCTTGACTTTCATCTTGAAATTGACAATGAGGGTCGGTTGAGAACAAAACTTTACGACAACAGAGATGATTTCAGCTTGTCAATCGCAACCTTTCTAAATCTATGTAGCAACATTCAAGTTTTGCTTGCATATGCAGTAAACATCTTCCAATTGATACAATATTAAGAAGTTTATGTTTCCCATCATGACTTCAATGATAGAGAGTAAATACTTTCAAAGGAGATGTTAAACATAGGGTTCCAATTGGGGAAGGGGAAAGTATCTTTCTGATATGAAAATTCTGTTTCACAGCTGACTAAATATGTTTCTTTTGTCGTGAGCCCAACGATCTATAGTTTTCATCATAACTTTAAATCATTACATAGCACGAAATAAACTACATTCGGTAAAGGGTGAAATCAATGTTGTCATATATTGTCTACACTACCATAATATGATGAGTTTATATACTACCTGAGTCTATATGCAAATTGTCAGTACGTGATCCTGCAACGACTGAAATTTCTTTTACCTGTTCGCCATTTAGCTGATATAGGTATGAATAAATATCATCTTTTAAATATTGCATAAACTATAAAAAAAAAGATGTTGTATGATTGCCAATGAGACAACTATCCACAAAAGACCAAAATGACACAGACATTAACAACTATAGGTCACCGCACGGCCTTCAACAATGAGCAAAGCCCATACCGCATAGTCAGCTATAATAGGCCCCGATAAGACAATGTAAAACAATTCAAACGAGAAAACTAACGGACTCATTTATGTAAACAAATGAACGAAAAAAAAATATGTAACACGTTAACAAACGACAACCACTGAATTACAGGCTCCTGACTTGGGACAGGCACATACATAAATAATGTGGCGGGGACGCCATCACGAATTTGTTTCCTGATATGAAAATTCTGTTTCACAGCTGACTAAATATGTTTCTTTTGTCGTGAGCGCAACGATCTATAGTTTTCATCATAACTTTAAATCATTACATAGCACGAAATAAACTACATTCGGTAAAGGGTGAAATCAATGTTGTCATATATTGTCTACACTACCATACTATGATGAGTTTATATACTACCTGAGTCTATATGCAAATTGTCAGTACGTGATCCTGCAACGACTGAAATTTCTTTTACCTGTTCGCCATTTAACTGATATAGGTATGAATAAATGTCATCTTTTATAAAGCATATTTTGTTTGCCGTAAATTCATTACTGTATTTGTACATTTTTTCGCGCGAAATTACTTTTGCGAAATCGGTATTGTCGATGAATTCACGTGTATTTAATTTCGCGGTATTGCAAAAATATCAAAACATTGATAAATATCATTCTGTATTAAGTAAACAAGAGTTTCAATTTTACAAGGTAAATAGCTTTTATGTTAAAATTGAGTAAAATCTTTTAAAATTTTTATTAACTTGATCTTCAACTTTTTGTTAAACAAAAAAATAAACTACTAAAAAGCAAGTAAGTTAAATTGTAAAAAAATAAACAAAGATTGTTCCGTAGACGAAACAGTCGTCTGCTAAATAGACAAAATACTCAGATTAAGTTGTAGTTTCACAATAAAGTTGTCAGATTTGGCTTGGGTCATTATAACCTTTTGTCCTTAATTGATTTTTCTGTCCGGATCATTGGTGTTGTTTTAACAGTTTCAAAGTTCAAACGAGGAGATGTGAAGGGAAATCAGGTAAATGTTCATGTACAGTTGTAAGTTCTAAAGACAATTATTCAAAGGGTTTTACGTCCTTTTACGCTGCATTTGTATTCGTGTATATTCGTGAAAATAGATATACCGCGAAAAAGAACACATACAGTAGTTTTCTATTATTTCAGACACATTTTGTCTAAATGTAATAATTTGGTCTTTTAAATGTTATCTACTACACATATCTGCCTCAAAAAGCAAGGCTTTGAATTTCAAGTGTTATCCTTTTAAGGTAGACAATTTTATTACTCCAATTTTAACTGCTCTAACTGAGTTATGAGGAGAAAAGATGAAAAAATGAGGCTACGTAAATTTTATGGACACCATCACGAATTTGTTGATTTATACGATGTGTCTGTGTCTAAACTAATTAACGACATTTTACCACGTCTAAAATTGTAATTTACCATCTACGTCGTCTGGTCTGCGAAGTACCAAACGTGACCTATTCCCAAATATGACTGTTTTGCCGAGTATGAATTCGCATTGCTATACGACGTGTCTCTGTATTAACACATCCAACATTCATGTTTTCAGATATGATGTTTCTTTTGTAAGTCTGGTTGGATATTGTGATGTGTCTTATCGTTCATGGTTTGAATTCTGTATTTTCGGTACATTTCACATATGTCTTATTTGTCAGTATAGTCGAGTTACTCGTGGTTCGTCTACAGTGTTTTTGTTTTATATTGTTTGTTTTCAAGTGTGTTTACTGTTTGGTATTACATGATTTTGCCTTATATTACAATTGTTTTATTTTTATTTTCTATATGCAACTATATGCACAGGTTTTATTTTCATAAACAGTTTTGAGTTAGAAGAAAAACCGACATGGTTAGAAAATACAAATAAAAACACCATTACAAACTCAATCTTATATTCTTGTTCGTGTCTGCAATAAAACATATCGATTCTATTTTTTGAAAGTTACCTGTAATAATATAAACGTCACAAAAAAATACGTTACTTTTTGTGGCGGTGATACATTGGTGTGACGCACAGTTTATAATTCGTTTGTGGTGTCTTGGTGAACTGTCGTGGATACACGGGAGGTGTCCGTTGTTATTCTGTGGTTTACATGTTGTAATGTACTATAATTATATTATTTATTTATGTGTTTCTCTGTCCTGAGTGTTCTTGTGTGTATTTGTACTGTATTCGTGTCACGTAATGTTGTCATTTTAGCATTACTTTTAGCATTGCCATATAAGCGGGAGGTTTGGCTAGCCATAAAACAAGGTTCAACCCACCATTGTTTTCTTAAAATGTCCTGTACCAAGTCAGGAATATGGCAGTTGTTATCAAATAGTTCATTTCTATGTATGCTGGCGTTTGTTTTTGTTGCAGTTCAGTGTTTCTGTTCCGTTGTTTCCCTCTTATAGTTGATGTGTTTCCCTCGGTTTATGTTTGTGACCCGGATTTGTTTTCGCTTAATCGATTTTTAAGTATTGAACAGCTGTATACTACTGTTGCCTTTCTTTATCAATAGAAAATAACAACCAGTAACTAATGCACGGTATTTTTTACGACTTTGGCTTAATCTCAATCGAAACTTAATTGAATACGCCAAAGACTTTTGACCCAATTTCATTAGGTAGAATAAGTCTCCTCAATTGATCAAACAATGCATATATAAGATAATTAAAATGTTCCCATTTATCCACGGATAGTGTAAAACGAGCCAATCAGATATCTACGCATAACAGTCCTTAGGTACAAATAGCGATTTTAGATATACTATATTTAAGTCAATGCGGCAAAAAATCATGACTTTTAAAAATATATTTGTTTTATATATGTACCATCAAGTACTATTGAAATTCCAAAATACTTTCCTGGTGAAGTTAATCCAAAAAACCGCTTGGGACGTGCAAAATTAATAAAGAGTTAATTGAATTTGAATTTATTAGCGCTGGATCGATAACACAGCTGGTGGACTGTAAATCCCGAGAGTACCATCAGATCAGGAGTTAGTTATTCGGTTCTGACTTTATTTTGAAAATTTTATCCTTAAATTCTCCGATGTTAAATTCAAAATTTAGAAAGAATCTAAGGTTAAAAAAGGCAAAGACAACCTTCGATAAATTTGGTAATTATTTTAGGTCTACTTCGGTTATCAAGCTCTTCACATGGTTAGGTGTTATACATCATTGTCTGTCAAATGATTGAATTTAAGCGTTCCTGATGGATTAACATTCAAGACAAATGCTTCGTACTCACAAAATAAAGAAACTGCTATTTGCATTTTATACTCAGAAAACAGTTTTACTCCGATCACAAACAGTTTATTTATTTTTCCAGGGTTCTGTGTACAGATTTTTTTTCTGTCTGACTTGAAGTCGCTAACGATTTAATTCTTTTTACAGCAAAGAGCTTCGATCTATGGACTGGTGCTATTCCTGTTACAGGTAATTATCAGCTTTAAACATAATTAAGTAAAAAATGTTTCGTAACTAAAATGTATTTCCTTGTGTTAATGATGGGGTAATCATTGGCACTCGAATGCAAAAAAGTTGGAAGGACAACTCAATAAAAAAGTTAAAGAGCATTGATTCGTCGTTGATTTATTTAGATTTTAATAAGAACCTACAGTTCAAGCTCATTCAAGCAAATTTACATTAGACAGATTTGATTTTGAAGGCAATGCATGTTGGTTAATTTTGCCATGCTTTTGCAAGTACCTATACAATTTTGGCATCAACATTATCGAATTTCAATTACGCAAAAACCGCCCGGACACAACTATAGACTTATGACATTAAGAACAGCTTATTCAAAATTGTTTTTTTTTTTTTTTTTTGTGAACGGTTAATAGATTTGAAATGTCTGCTTGTTTGATTTTACACTTGTGTATCGATATGTCAGGTAACACCATCATCATTGTACCATTCAGTTCAGAATTGCGACGCATGTTTCGTTTACCCATTAGAAATTCATTGATAGGGTTGGGTTTTTTTTTTTCTCATTTGTTTCTAATTTTCAACTAATTATGTTGTTTTTCACATAGTTACACATTTATTGTAAATAAAGATTTTTTTTTGTTTGTGTTTCAAGGTTTTTCAACAAATGATAAGAAATGTATGATTCAAAGATTCAGCAACGGCATACTTCGCAATATGTGGACAAATTGTGATATCAAACATGGATTTGTTTGCTTATTTACTAAGGTTAGTTTGATGCTTTTGAAATAATTCTAATTTTGTATCCTACTGTAACATACTCATTCGCATACTTATCAGAATCAAGTTTTGCCTGCTTGCTGATTAAAAATTATGATAAAGAAGCAACATTGTAACACAGTCATATTGAATCTTACTGAAATTTTGTTTCTAAAGAGTCTTAAGCTTTGATGTTTAGTTAAACTTTAATCAAGGGGTAAAATATGTGGCAGAAAATCTTGCTTTAATTTATATCCTTAAAAGAAGAACGCTTTTGAATGATATCTATTTTCAAATCTAAGAACTCTAACTTAACATCTACAATTGAATATATTCCTGACTTAAGCATTTGCTTTGTGAATTAGTGAAAATGATAACAGGTCAAATGGAAATTCGCTTATTTCAAACACGTTTGAGTGTGAAAGGAGTAGAAGAGAAACTTAAAAACTATGGCAAATTGTTGTAATTTTAAATTCTAATTTGAGTATGTGACTTAATACTGTATATTTTGAAATATTCTAAACTTTAACAACTTTTATTTTTCAGAAAACTTGTACATAAAAGTGTATGTGGATATCGTTATATTGCAATGGACGAATATTATGATGAATGATGAAAGATAATAAATCAGAATCATTTAGTTTGTACTGTTTGAATTTTTAAGGCCATGAAATGTCCATTCCCGTTATACAATGACTCTATTTATTCCAGGTTTTTGTACGATGATGAATAAAATATGATTTATATTATATAAGGAATATGATTTATAGCTTACTGCTGAGCATACACCAATGGAAAAACAATTAAACGAAAGGATTGAAACAGAAACTACAATCAATATCTTAAATCAAACATACAATTGTCTACATTATCACCCCGAATCGTCACTTAACTACATTATTTTAACAACCGGCCGTGTGTAAAAAGGAGTAGGTCCGGTAAGGACTCATTTTGGCCTCAAATTTCAGTTTCATCTTACGAAAGATTTTGACCACTTTTTAAACACTTAAGTGTCTATTTCACTTGATTCAATTACTTTATGTGAAAGATTTTAACTGATTAAGTAATTAAAAACGATCCAATTGAAGCTCAAATATGAAAAATCTCTCAAATATGCCAAAAAACGTCACTTTTCAGATTGTTTTTGTCAAAAATGAAAGTGGCCGCATCCGTGTTCATCCACAACCTTTATATATGTTATGTATTATCATAAAATACAACTAACATTGCAATATTAAGGATGAACACGAATGCGGCCACTTTCGTTTTACACGGAAACCGTCTAAAATTTAACTAAAATGATAGAATTTTGAAGATTTCAGTAATTTAGCATGACTTGATGGTGCTACAACCCGATATAAGTGCATTGTATTGTCAAAAACAGCCCATATTTATGTAGCAGAAGCATTCATCTGTCCAATAAATAACTAAAAGTTTACATTTAACAATTTTGTAAAACTGTTATATTTTTGGGCCAAAAAGAGGCCTTACCGGACCTACTCCTTTCACAAACTTTGAACAAGATGAGACCAGGCGTTTCAAGGATGATGTATATAGGCATCTATACTATTTATTGATTTTGTAAATCAAAAACGTCCGACGACTTCTTATACATTGTATATTGAACGTTCCAGTAAGTTACACAAAAAGTGAATTGATACCAGTACACTTGTTTGTCTAAATGATCTTAAATAAAGGTTTATTCTTATCTTGTGTAGTTACACCACTGTCTAAGGTAGGGTGAGACTTGAGCACTACTTTTTTTAACCCAACCTCATTATGTACATGTATGTGCTTCTCATTATTTAGAAGTTAGTACAGTGGTTGTCATTGGTTCATGTCTGCCATGTTTGTAAACTATTCTGTTAAAAATTAGACCTTTAGTTTTTGTTTCAATTCAACTTGGTTTGAATTTTTCATAGACAACTATATATGTATATATATACGGTATGGGTTTTGCTTATTGTTCAAGGCTATACGGTGGCCCATAATTGCATACTACAACTTCATGTCAACTCTTATTGATATATTGGTCATTAGAAATCATACAACGATCCTGAATTTTTGTTTACAATTGTTGATACATGAGGCCTGTCCTATATTTTTTTAACTGCTTCTACCTATCATTGTTCTTTGAAACTGGATTCCTGATGCCTACATGTAGTTTAATTTACTTGGTTTTCAAAATATCATAAAAAGGAAAACATAATTTAATGTTTATTATGCTCATTAAATTGTTGGTGTCTCATTAGGAATCATACCACATCCCCGCATTTTGGTTTAAGAATGTTGATACCATTTTGTGTTCTGATTTTAGTTATCATTGTGCTTTGAAACTAAATTCTGGAAGCCTAGTGTAATTTGCTTAGTTTACAAGATAGCATAAAAAGGAAATCATAATTTTATGTTTATTATGTTGATTAACTTGTTGGTATTTCAGATATTTCACAGTTGACTGCACTAAAATGAAGTACGTTTTTCATTCCACATCTTGCCCAGTGGTTTTGGCTCCTATATGGAACGTTTCCATAGTGACAAGAGTTTCCAGGAACATTGCTCTCCCAGTTACTATTGATTACGGCTTTGACCTCAAACCATCCATTTTCTGTTTTGTCGCAGTCCATTTCAATATCTACTAACCAGAAATGTTCTCCGTATCTATAAAATATTTTAAGGATTTTAAGCATATATATCGTACGTCGTTAGTTTCAGAAGGGACTTCAAGATCAACGTTAAGGAACAAACCGTTCTTGTATCGCTGGTACCTTTACATGTATGTCAAACATGCATAATAAAATAACTATATAATCAAAGGCTCAACATCAGGAACAGATACATTGGTTAATTTATTAAGCAGTTCCAATAGTTTTTCAATCAGATGCTATCAAAATTCATAAATCTCGCGATGTATCGAGAAGTTCAAGATTTAATCTATTTTATACTGAAAAGCCTGTCAGATTTAGTTCCCGTTAGATATAATGTTCCTACAGGTCCCAGGTAGCAAGGATGGTTTAAACATAAAGAGTTGTCTTTGATCCAAGTTTACTCATTTCATATAACAATTTATAACTCAACACGAAAAGTCGAGTGTCGACATCGTATATTAAATGTAAAAATGTTGTTGAAAATCGGAATATTTGAATGATACATTAGAATATAGTATTAACAACCCAACCCATCCATTAAAAAATCGACTATCTTCAGCAATTGCAATACCCCAATCAAACAGACAAACAATATATTGTACATAAGGAACCATTAGTTTAAACATATTTATTTATAGTGGATTGGGAAACAAGTTTTTCAACTTATTATAATCCCTTTCCACTTTGCGGGTGCGAGTGCTGCCTTGTAGCGGCATTAGCCTGCTCTTTTTTTTTTTAAATCTACAAGGGTGTCTTTAACGTGCAAGTGATATGGAACCATTACAATGGCCGTTTTCGAGTAAACTTAACTTATTAAAAATTTATGATGTAGAAGCATAACTGAAAATTGCATCCCCTTAATTGTTTTTTTAATTCATTTATCAATTGCAGAAAAAGAATTTAATAGTTCAAATAAATCTACTTCTTATGCAATATCTTGGGCCAGATAACGGCTTTTATCAAATATCTCTTCATTTGTTCTCGTCCTCAATATGCATGAAATATTTGCAGTTTGACGTGAAATAAATAACAATCAAGCAGTCGAATGAAGCTAATGTGAAAAATGCAGATTAGTTTATAATTACGAGTTGAGTTCATTATATCCGGGTTTTCCGGGCTGGTTTGTAGTCCAAACAGCCGGTGTTCCTTGTGGAGTTTGACCATGATAATCTCCTTGTCCTGGTTCTGCTCCATACCAGTCTAAGTAAGAGTCCCCTTGTCTCCAGGCATTATACTTTGCAAAGTGATCGCTGGATCCCAAATCGTGACTTTTTATTGGTATTGCGCATGCGCTGGACGCAGCTGTATGTTGGCATCCTGTAAAAAAGAAATAAGCAATTGGAGGAGGTATTGTTAGACTAAACCCAATCATTAAATCTACCCTATGACATTTTCTATCAGATAGTTATATTATTAAATTATCTCTCATTGGTGCTTTATTGAAGAAAACATGGCTGCAACGCAGAAATTCGTATGTTGCGTTCTTTTTTTGTTCGTGAGACGATTTCCGAATTGGAAGGTATTAAATATCAGTTTCAAATAGTCATACATAAAACCAGTGGACCACTTCTCATGTTATTTAAAAGTCATTAAAACGGATGATCACAATGTATCTTCATCTTTGGGGTAACCAATGGCTGTATAGCCAGTCAAGTCGTTAAAAACTTCCATTATCATCACGTACGTCTTATTTCAGCGATAGAGGTCCTTTCTGTGTTATGGCTCTGAAGCAATATATATCTTTTTCGAAACATTCATATCTGACTCACCTTGCCTGTGACCCTCGTCTATTCCACCTCTTATAAACAAATCCTGTCCAGGAGCTGTTCGTCCCTCGAAAAGAATTATGGTTCTATGAAATCCTTTCGGAACTGGTCCGTTTGTTGGAGAAACTATTCCACTTCCGCCCCCGCTTCCAGTGCCACTACCAGTACCGCTTCCGGTTCCAGAACTGTTAGTATTTGATGTACCAGAGTGAACCCCTGTGTTTGATGGAGTAGATGGTCCACCTGGAGAATATACAGGAGATAATACCTACCAATACACTATATTTACGTTTCATAGGGTATACAAAAATAACTAAATTTGTCATATTTTATCCAAATTGGTTGAGTATTATCTACGCCTTTATGCAAATTTGTTGACAAATCATGATTAATTTACCTAAAAAATGTACTGTTACTATTCGAACTATCTTGTTTATCTCCGTTGAGCTTACTTGTACCTTTTATCAACTACAAAGCTAAAAATGTGTAATTTTCTGGTCCACCCTAGTTAAATATTCGGCCACGTTTGAAATATTGTTTGGGGTATTTTTTTACAAGATGATTTCTATATCCTGGTTTTGTTACGTACAAGTTTAAATGAGAGTCCCATTTCTGCATTTTAAAACAAAGACTTTTCCTTAAAATCAAAATAAATCATCATTAAATTAAACAAAATACAGAATATATATCTTGCTGTTATTTTAAGACAGAAACCTATCAGTATCAGTATCAGAGTTTCATTCTTTACTTTGTCATAATCATGTTAAATGGAAAACATATCCAGACTTAATATTACTACATTGTTGTAGTTATTAATCTTACCAACGATAAACGCAAGTATTGGCTCCTCGCTGTTGTCAATAACAATATGGGCATTTCCGCTTCCGTCGACTGTTATCTTCTTTTTGCAGTCAGTTATAAGATCGCAATATTCTCCAGCTGGGAGTCCAGTTTGTAAGGTTTCGTCCATATGTCCCTGTTTGGCCATAGCGAAAAATCCCTTATTCCCTCTGGCAAAAGAAACTTGATCATTTTGGTCTTTCCAGTGCACTTTTGTTGTTCCGGCAACAGCATTTCGGAAGGCAACCATATTTCCAATCGGGTTCCATCGGTGTTCACATACCCAACCATTCCCACACAAACCGTTATTTTCGATTGTGACATCTTTAATGCTATAATCAGAGTTATGGGGTGGTCCTTGTGAAGAATCGTCACCAAAGTAGTAGCTACTCATTATTCGAGGAAACCCATAGTCATTTGCTAACATAAAAGCAACCGCTATTTTATAATCACGTGGAGTTTTGTGCGTGACTCTATTTCCACCGCCTCCGTGACCTCTTTGGTTGTCATGGTTGTCAACAAAAACGAAGGCGTGGTCAGAATCAGCCATGCCCCATCCTGGATCATAGACTCCGCCTAATTCTCCAAAGTTACGGGCTCCTTGTGCAATTTTCTGACAGAATCTAAATTCTGTGACAAGACCGTTTGGATAATATTCATTCACCTTGATTGCGCCGTCATTTTGATCAATGACCTCATGATAAAAGAATGGCGTTCCTCCTTCAGGAAGATCTTTAGTAAGTTTCTGAATAGCTAAAATATCTCCAGGCCATATGTGTTTAGCTGCGTCAACTCTAAAACCAGCTACCCCGAGGTCAATAAGATGATTGAAAAACCCTGCAATCTTATTACGTACGTATTCCTGTTTCTGATCGAGGTCAGTTAATCCAACAAGGAAACAATTCCTTACATTGTTAGGATCACCATAGTTGTTTACCATGCCATCATGAGATGGACATTTATCTTTATCGTTGAAATGTTGGCGGGAAAATGGAACACCTGGGAAATCGTAGTTGCTTGAATCAAATGACGATCCGCCTGTTCCCTTCCCTGTTCTACCTAGCCCAGCCATGTGGTTTATTACAACATCGACGTATATCCTGAAAATACATAATGAACTATTTTTAGAGAATATTCTAATTATAACTCTGTAACAGATTTATTCTTCGTTGGTTTTTTTTATTTAGACTATTGCTTAACATTGTTTTTATTTTGTTTTATGTTAATGTTAAGTTTGAACCTTAAAGTTTGCCGGAATTTTCCATTAGAATCTTTATGTCACAATCTTGTACAAATTTTCCTAAGTATTTCACTGAAATTAGGCAATATTAACCAAATAAAACAACAAGAAGGGCTAACATTGACAATGACACAACTATGTTAATAAACTGTATAAAAATGTTAACAAAAAGCCTAAACGGATTGGACCGATTTGTTATAGTACTTTTTTCAAAATTTAATAGTCAGTTAAAAGCTTTAAATTAAAAAAAATAAAGCAATGGCCTGCATATGTAGATGTATATGTAATAAAATCTATTTCGCATACCTTACACCTACATTTTTACATCTATCAACCATATCTTTAAATTCAACCTCGTTTCCACTTCGCGATGCTATCTTGTAGCTGACTGGCTGATAACGTTCCCACCAAGGTCTTATGTACTCCTTTGTAATGACGGTATACTCATTTACAGGCGATGTCTGAAATATATTATGTATTTAGTTCTCAAAGTTTACGAATGTATAGAATATCCAGATATTGTGCAAAACATATATATACTAGTATATTGAAAAAAAAAGCCCTAGATAAGGCAGTTACCATTTGATTGTTATGGCTGAGATAGGATGAAAGGAGTAGGTCCGGTAAGACCCCTTTTTGGCCCCAAAATATAACAGTTTTACAAAATTGTTAAAATGTAAACTTTTAGTTATTTATTGGACAGTTGAATGCTTCTGCCACATAAATATGGGCTGTTTTTGACAATACAATGCACATATATCGGGTTGTAGCGCCATTAAGTCATGCTAAATTACTGAAATCTTCAAAATTCTAGCATTTTAGTTAAATTTTAGACGGTTTCCGTGTAAAACGAAAGTGGCCGCATTCGTGTTCATCCTTAATATTGAAATGTAAGTTGTATTTTATGATAATACATAAGATATATAAAGGTTGTGGATGAACACGGATGCGGCCACTTTCATTTTTGACAAAAACCATCTGTAAAGTGACATTTTTCAGCATATTTGGTAGATTTTTCATATTTGAGCTGGAATCGGATCGTTTTTAATGACTAAATCAGTTAAAATCTTTCACATAAAGTAATTGAATCAAGTGAAATAGACACGTAAGTGTTTAAAAAGTGGTAAAAATCTTTCGTCAAATGAAACTGAAATTTGAGGTCAAAATGAGTCCTTACCGGACCTTCTCCTTTGAAAAAATGGCAGGACAAGAGTTTTGAGTTAAAAAAGGCATGATGAGCAACTGAGAAAATTGGCCAAAATAAAGAAGGCAGGATGACAATTTTTATGTCAAAAGAGGTCAGGACCAAAAAGAGTGAAAAATTAAAAGACAGGACAAAATGTGTTCTTCCTAGCCAATGCCCATCATCATGTCTTACTGTATAGGATAGGAATTACAAAGGCGGATTGATTGATTATTTCGGCAATCACGAATCATGACTTAGGCGGGCTCTCTCTACGGTTGACAGTGCCCCCCTTTTTATGAAAATTACTGGATCCCCACGGAGCCAGTCTATATATTGCATATACATGTACCTGCACACCACAAAATCCTTTCTTTCCTAGATACCGTTCACATTCATTAGCAATGTCAGAAAATTTCCACTCAAATAAGTGGACAATCGCTTGTTTTCCACTACAATGAGGATCTGTATAATCAGCAAGAACTGAAAAGTAAATGCAATACTATTAAATGCAGGTATACAAGTTTAAATGCAACTCAATGTTTAAACAGAAACTGAAAAACACAGGAAAAAAGTAAAGGAGCTTCTTTTCGAGATATTTCACTTTTGATATTGGCGGGAACTTTTACCTTTTATTTGCATTAGTGTAATTTGGGTCTAAAATTGTAGGAAAGAAAAATAGAATCTGCTTAAAATTTGATAAATGATCTTGTATAGCTTACAATGCGGTATGGACTTTGCTCATTGTTGAAGTCTGTACGGTGACTTAAAGTTGTTTCATTTGGCATCTTGTAGATAGTTGCCTCATTGGCAATCATATCACATCTTTTTGTATTTGATGAGCTGTTTAAGTGTTATATGAAATTAAAAAAATGTGTTATTGAGCAAAACATTACATCCTGTAACAGAGGAAAAAAATCAAGGAAGCCGAACATTTGACAAAATTTCCTAACCCTCAGTTAAGTATATCAATAAGTCTAAACAATAGTCTTATAGATGTATGATTGTTTTTAATATTAGTTGTTACTGGCTTTGAACTAGCTGTTTTTACTGCGAGTACACTTAGATCTGTACTTAGTGTCCTCTTGTTGTAGGGATGTACAAGTACCCTCCATCGTCTACTCTGTGTTTTTGTTAGATGTACTTTTATGTGTATGCAAGTGATTTTTATACGGTTTGTTCCTTAGGGGGGTTTGGATCCCGCTAACATGTTTAACCCCACCACATTATTCATGTATGTGCCTTTCCCAAGTCAGGAGCCTATAACTCAGTGGTTGTCGTTTGTTGCTGTGTTACATTTTTGTTTTTGGTTTCCATCTTTTGTACATAAATTAGGTCGTTAGTTTTCTCGTTTGATTTTGTTAGCAGTTGTATAATTTCGGGGCCCTTTATAGCTGGGCTTTATTCATTGTTGAAGGACGAATGGTGACCTATAGTTGTTAAATTCTGTGTCATTTGGTCTCTTGTGGAGAGTTGTCTCATTGGCAATCATACCACATCTTCTCTCTTAAAGTAATTACATAATTCTTAGTTTTGTGATCATCATCTACGTTTTGCACAATAAATGCGTTAAAGGCTAAAACATAAATAAAAGCGTTCCATGAATGCTAATTTTTTAAAGCTACTCAGAGCAAGGTTTGGGTACATTATGATTGTACTTTATATATTTGATATCGTAATGTCCCTCTAATATCGGTTGTTGCTATTTTGACGTAGATTGAGGGGACCCCCCATTTTATATTCTTGGAGATGATATGCCGTGATACGTTTTCAACAAGAACATGACTTTTCAATCGTTGCGAGAAACCATAATATATTATGTGAGACAATACTGCAAGATTTGATTATTTTTTTCTGTGAAACCTTTTCAATCATATTGCGGAACAGAATATTCATTTTCTGTCTGTCTTTTGAGAGACTATTCTTATTTTGCAAGTTGCATAGGCTCATCATATATATTTTCAATTCCCTTTCCTTCCCAATACTATCACAATTTGTTTGTCCCCTTATAAACAGTTACCATTTAGGCCATACAAAAAAAATGAGTAAAAGTTTGTTTTTACTCAGATAGGCATGACGAATAAAAAATGTCCGATACCAAAGGGATGTTAAAACTCACAAGTAAAAATACTGACAACGTTATGGTTTAGGTGGTGCCCAACACTTGCACTAAAATTAATTTGGCTCGTTTAATTTTCATAAAATTTTGTCCAGTACTTACTTTGACCCTTTAACAAAAATATAAAAATTTCAAAAATTTTGAACCAACCGTTTTGTCAGAAAAATTACACTGACAAACACCAATTTTGATCATTGAGAAGCTTTTAATATTCCTTTTACAACACAACATAAGACATAAGATATAAGACATAAGACATTTTATTTCACTAAAGCCCCCACATGGGGTATGTTAGTACAACATTTTTTAACAAACAATAAAAGTGTGAACATATTTACATTAGAACAACATGGTTAACAAAGGTGCAATAATAGTATATATAATTAATGCAGATATTTGACAGGAAGTACAAATTATAACACAACAACGTAATTAAAACGTTTAGCTAACTTTACAGAGTTATCTCCCTGTAGTGTTAGTAACCACCTTAAAACAGATCAAATCAGCAACAAACAAACAACAGTACAAAACACAAACCTAGAAAACTAATTTTAAAGATTGAGCAACATTAACAATTGTTAAAGTTGATTTATATACAGAGTAGAAATAAGAGCCACTTTTCAAGTGCAGTGTACACGTGTGACATTTTTGGGAAATATTTGTTTATGGTGAAAAACATGTGCATGTTCTTAGAGCTTTTCATAGTCAAATACTAGAACAATTTACGTAGGGAATGCCGAAACATCAAATTGTTTTAAACGCAAGGTATAGTTCATGGTAATGGAAAAAAAAGTTAATATTTGCGTATTCACAATTATTCCACCATGTTTGTATGACACACTTTGATCTGGCCTTTTGATTTAATCAACACGCATGCACATGTCAATTTGAAATCTCAAATTTTGGAATAACAACTATATAGTCTGACAAGTTAAGGAATTGTCTATAATTTCAATAAAATAGTATACATACCAAGATGCAGAACTGTCAGAACAATACCTACAAAAAACATGGCAAGAAATGTCCCAGAACGTAGCCACTCGACGGCAGACGAACAAAATGTGAAGGTAAATAATTGAACACACTGAATAGATTTCTTATCTGTCTGCAACGTATAAATATAGATCTTGATAATATGTATATATAATTATGATAGTCGCTTTTATGGTCTTAAATTACATGTACGTAGTCTTATAATATACAGTACGATTACAAGCTACATTTTGTAGGTGTATTGAAACTTTTATCGGCAAGCAACCAGTTATAGACAGGAGTATTTAGATGTAGACGTGTTAACGGCAATGTGACAGCAACCAAACGACAAAAGAAAAAACCAAGAAGCAAAGTGCTAAATTCTAAGATGCATTACTGCATATATTGCAAAATGAGAATGCTAACAACTTGTTATAAGTTATATATATCATTCTAAATGTCAAACAACACCTCTATCACACAAATGACCAAGAAGACTGAAATAATTTGTGGTAAATAAATAAGAAACAAATACATATCTTTTAATAATCATGTTAAGTAATTATGTCAACCAACTTTTTGAAATTATTCATTTACGAATAGTCTTTTCTCATATTACAGACTTTTGCCACCGAAATCCCCCCCCCCCCCCCCCCCCCACGACAGATTACATACGCTGTGGTACAATGTAAGATATCATGCTACCAAATCGGGGGAGAAAAAAGAAAAGCAGTAAAATCAAGCTTTCAATCGGTACAATTTGGGAGGATATTTTCTTTACAGGCAAACTCATCGGAAAAAAGTAAACTACATTGTATCCCTCAAATTACACCGATTATATGATTGATTTTACTGGTTTTAAAAGAGTAAAATCACAAAAATACTGAACTCAGATCTAGAGTGAAATCAAATCGGATAGTCCATAATCACATGGCAAAATCAAATGACAAAACACATCAAAAATTAATGGACAACAACTGTCATATTCCTGACTTGGTACAGGCATTTTTAAATGTAGAAAATGGTGGATTGAACAATTTTTAATTGGTTGCTCCTACTTGAACGAGTACAAGGATGTCCTACTACAGAAAGGTAACCTGTTAAAAAATACAATCCGAAGTCAGAAGACGGTTATGAGAAAACAGTCTATAATTGTTCTATTAGATCAATACTTAATGTCCCAATCCACCTTAAAACATTATCACGCCGTTTACCAAAAAAAAAAAAAAAAATAAATAAAAAATACTCCAAAAATATGCTATTGGAATATCATATAAAGGGTCATACTAGACTTCTTACTTATTTTGGTACTGGTCTGTACCACACTAATCATTAAAGATTACAACAAAAATAACCAACAGGTACACATTGGCCAATACAAATAAACCAGGAACAGGGAAATATGATCTTTATCTTTGAAATTATCGAGCAAGTTGTTTTCGAAACAATTGTTAGATATGTTTACAACTTAATTAAGTATTATAATACATACCATATATGAAAAAGAAGATGTGGTATGATTGTCAATGCGACAACTCTCCACAAGAGACCAAATGTCACTGAAAATTACAACTATAGGTCACTGTACGGCCTTCAACAATGAGCAAAGACCATCCCGCATAGTCAGCTATAAAAGGCCACGAAACGACAAATGTAAAACAATTCAAACGAGAAAACTAAAGGCCTTATTTGTGTACAAAAAATGAACGAAAAACAAATATGCAACACAGCAACTAACGAAAACCACTGAATTACAGGCTCCTGACTTGGGACAGGCACATACTAAAAGAATGTGGCGGGGTTAAATATGTTAGAGGGATCCCAACCCTCCCACTAGCCTGGGATAGTGTTTAACAGTACAACATAAAAACGAACTATAAAAATCAAGGCTTATCTCATCAGATGGATACAGATAGAAATACATCTAACAAAAAGTGGACGTGTCCAGGTACTTGTATATCTTCACAATAAAAAGACAATAAGTTCTGATCTGAGACTACCCACAGTTACTGACAGCTAGTTCAAAGCCACTAAAACCAATAAAACAAATCTTGCATCTTAGACTAAATTATTATCAGTACACATCTAACATCCAATGGATTACGTGTAAAGACGCCATAAACAGTCAGAGAAAAACAAGACCTTGTGCAATACAGAGATACAGGTATCGATATATTGTAGAGCCATGAATGTGTATATGTATAATTATGATAATATTTAGTTTGCTTTTAATTTTTAGAAGAAGTTTATTTAAAGGATCGATAAGTTTATCAGGATCGTTACTAAATTCCGTGCACGGTAAACAACATGTCCGTATAAAAACGAGGATGTGCTTTCCCGTTTGAAATAAGTTTTCTACAGGTACAATCAAACTTTAAAACCAAATCTTTATATCTATTTGATTTATATTGATTGATACTTTTATCTTGGAGATTTGTTGTAATTGGCTCTGGTCCAACTTTATTTTAGTGGCTTTGTCTCTTTTGTTTATATGTTAGTTGTTTTTTGTGTCTCGTACTGATCTTATTATTTAGTACTGAATTATACCTATTGCAACTGTGTTCTCATGTTATGATGTTACACCATTGTCCAAGTTTAGGGCACAGGGGTTTGTTACAATTTGCCGGGTTTACTATCCATACGAACCCCGAAAAAATCACACAGGGGTTTGTTACAATTTGCCGGATTTACTATCCATACGAACCGTTCGTATACATAGTAAACCTGGCAAATTGTAACAAATCCCTGTGGTTAGGGGATGATTGAGTGCTCACACGCATGTTAAACCCCGTCACATTCTTTATGTACAGTGGAGATCACTTCTAACCTCTCATTAAATCTGTCAGAATCTGTCAGGAGAACTGTTCTAGGACAGTACGTAGAACTGTCAGCCTGACACCTTTTAGTCAGTTCTAGGTTAGAACTGTTCTAGCTAGAACTGATTTGGTCAGTTCTACCTTGAACTGATTTGGACAGTTCTACCTAGAACTGATCCTGACAGTTCTACCCTAGAACAGTTTTAGACAGTTCTACCTAGAACTGACCAAATCTTTTTGGTCAGTTCTACTTCTAGAACAGTTCTGCGGTTAGAATTGATTACACATTCTACGGCCAGAATTGATTTATAAATTCTACGGCTAGAATTGATTTATAAATTCTACGGCTAGAATTGATTTTGTTTAAATTTAAGAACTCTTTGTCTAAATATAAAGGCTTCGGCAAAATAGCGATTAATATTATAAAGAGTTTTTCTATTTTGCCGGTTTTAACCCCGCCATATTGGTGTCATACCACCAATTAAAAGTCCCTATCTGTTCAACCAAATTTTGCAATTTTCACAGCTTTCTAAATATTTTACCTTAAGTTTATTAAACTTCATAGAAACTAGGTATATCCTGAATTGTACAGGTGTCACCTTTCTGCATGCCAATTTTCAACATACATTCAAAATCATATAAGAAAGCAGAGAGCTTCCGAAAGGAGGTACCACTAAAAATAACCCCTGGTTTTCTGGAAATCTTAAATTAGGGAGCTACCATTTGATTTTTATGGGGGGGCTAGGATGAAATTTGAAAAAAATAGGCAGGACAAGAGTTTTGAGTAAAAAAAAAAGGCAGGATGAGACACTTGCAAAAAAAAAAAGTCAGGATGACAATTTATGTAAAAAAAGTCAGGATAAACTAAAAAAAAAAAAAGCAGGACCGATTAGAGTGAAAAATAAAAAGGCAGGACAGAGATTACAACTAAAAAAAATGCAGGACAAAATTTTTCATCCTAGCCCCCCCCCATAAAAATCAAATGGTAGCTCCCTTAGTATACTATGGAGCGTATTAATCCTCAATTTTTAATGTAAACTCATAGACAGGTAAATTTTGGCTCAAAATGGTCTTAATATATTTCTCTTTCAACAAAACTTTCATTTATGCAAATTTGTTGGTTAGTTTAGGTGAACAATGACATCTAAATTTGAGGGAGTAATTGGTGGTATGACACCTATTCTGCATGTATGTGACTGTTCCAAGTCAGGAGCCTGTTATTCAGTGATTTTCTTTTGTTGATGTGTTACATAAATTATTTGTTTTTCTTTCATTTTTTTAACATAAATTAGGCCGTTAATATTGGAGGGGGGGGGGGGGCATTATTATTTCATTTATTTTACATTTGTCATTCAGGGAGTCAGGATGACTCGTTTTACATAACAAAATTATCTGACCTTAATGTAATACGTTATTCCGGCCAAAACCACCAGGGACGGATCCAGCAGTTTAAAAAAAAAGGGGGGGGGGGTTCCAAATAAAATTTATTGTCCTCATTCAAATGCATTGATTGTCCATAAAAAGGGTGCTGTACAGTAATTCATTTATAATTTTAGGTCAAAAGGGACTGTAATATATACAAGTTATAGCAATATTGGAAAACAATGACCTAAAAATTTTGTACGCATGAATTTATAGTGCCAGCATGTCCTCTTTTTATTCAAAGTATTGAATCGTAAACAAATATCAGTAGTTTTCATACTTCAGACTGAGTCGTGTAATAAAATCTTTTGACCGCATCAATCTAAACTGACCTTATTTGCTCTTTCGTTCTGCAAATCTATATAGCTGTACAGTAATTCAGTTATAATTTTAGGTCAAGAGGGACTGTAATATATACAAGTTATAGCAATATTGGAAAACAATGACCTCAAAATTTTGTTTGCATGAATTTATAGTGCCAGCATGTCCTCTTTTATTCAAAGTATTGAATCGTAAACAAATATCAGTAATTTTCATACTTCAGACTGAGTCGTGTAATAAAATCTTTTGACCGCATCAATCTAAACTGACCTTATTTGCTCTTTCTTTCTGCAAATCTATATAGCTGTACAGTAATTCAGTTATAATTTTAGGTCAAGAGGGACTGTAATATACAAGTTACAGCAACATTTGAAAACAATGACCTCAAAATTTTGTTCGCATGAATTTATAGTGCCAGCATGTCCTCTTTTTCTTCAAAGTATTGAATCTTAAACAAATATCAGTAGTTTTCATACTTCATGTACTTCAGACTGAGTCGTGTAATAAAATCTTGACCGCATCAATCTAAACTGACCTTATTTGCTCTTTCTTTCTGCAAATCTATATAGCTGTACAGTAATTCAGTTATAATTTTAGGTCAAGAGGGACTGTAATATACAAGTTACAGTAACATTTGAAAACAATGACCTCAAAATTTTGTTCGCATGAATTTATAGTGCCAGTATATCCTCTTTTTATTCAAAATATTGAATCGTAAACAAATATCAGTAGTTTTCATACTTCAGACTGAGTTGTATAATAAAATCTTTTGACCGCATCAACCAAAACTGACCATATAATTTGCTTTTTTTTTTATGTGAGTCTATATAGTTGCACAGTACTTCAGTAATATTTTTTTTTACTGTAGTATATATAAATAACTGCAATATTGGAAATTGAACAAACATCAGTAGTTTTCATACCTCAGACTGCCTCATGTAACAAAAATATGTGTCTGCATCAATCAAAACTGACCATATTTGACAGCATCAACCAAATCTGACCATATAAACTGCATCAGCCAAAACTGATCAATCCTCATTTTGCTTGTTTTAATGTAAAAATGCGCGAAGCGGGTTTTTTAATAGTGTGCATCACATTTTTTATGTGATTTCGAATAGACAGAAAAAATGATAAGTCATTTCTTATAATTTAATTCTAAATTCTAAATTCCATTTTAAACCTTGCCAAACCATGAAAAAACGTTGATGACATTACGGTCACATGACTAACTATGTCTATGGGCGCTGATAACACAATAACGACAGAAGACCCGTTACATCCAAACTTATTAAATAATGAACCGTCACAAAAAGTGACTTTTTAAGTCAGTAGTTCATGATGTTTTTTTTTAAACAAAACTATTTAACAGCATCATCCAACACTCACATCACTGATTCATATACTTTATTTTAAAATGAAAAGTACATGTATGAGAAGTTCTCTTCTTGGAAAGGTATACTGACTATACTGTTAATATAATTTGAAGAAGGAAAATGATTGGTTTTGTTTGTAGCCTTACGTCCAGTGGCAAATATTTCATTCATTTTCAGATCGAGTATATTTTTCTGACGTTCCAGACTCCCAGATATTATTCATTATCGTTATGGATAAGTTTGGCAACGAGATGATGCAAATCTGAGACCTCAGTTCAATTAATGTACATAACTTTTCTTGCGTTTAACAACACTGTGTTCATTAACTATGATATCCCATAATTCATCCACTGTACAATTTTCGTTTGAACATTTGTCAAAACAGAATCTTAAATCATGAATGTAAATCCAAGGCAAGGTAAGTTAAGATTAAATTTACTTGAATTAAATGCAGAGTTATATTTACGAAGAGACTGTTAAAAACGGGGAACGAAGAAACGTAAACAATGATGTTTCATTTGCAATCTCATAAAAATATTTCTCCGATGAGTTGGATAACCTCCTATCCACTTCGATATTTGTACATGTAACTTTTGATCAGTAAAAAATATAGAAACATCTGCTATTATATATAGTACTGATTTTTTCTTCTAAATTCTAAATTGCCCTTTCTGCAGTGACGTCATTTAGAACTGTTCTACAGTCCTGACTGATTTAGTCAGTTCTGCTGACAGTTCTACGGTTAGAACTGATTTGGTCAGTTCTACTTAGAACAGTTTTAGACAGTTCTACCCTAGAACTGATCCTGACAGTTTAACCTAGAACAGTTCTAGGGCACCCTAGAACTGTTCTAGCTAGAACTGTTCTAGGACAGGTTAGAACAGTTCTATGACAGAATCCCTTACTGAAAAAATCAGCCTCCTGCAAACATTTGCTGCAAGTCTGATGCGAACTTGCTGCAGACTTGCAGCGAACATAGAGACCGTGTTTGCGGCGTGTTTGCTGCAAATACGCTGCAGGTCTGCTGCAAACAATTTACCATGCAAATGAGTGTTTGCCGCAGACCTGCTGCAAACATTTATATGCAAATGAGTGTTTGCTGCAGACCTGCTGCAAGCATATTTATGCAAATTAATCTTTCTCCTGCCTGTTTGCTGCAGACCTGCTGCAAACATTTATATGCAAATGAGTGTTTGCCGCAGACCTGCTGCAAACATATTTATGCAAATCAATCTTTCTCCTGAGTGTTTGCTGCAGACCTGCTGCAAACATTTTTATTCAAATCAATCTGTTATACAATTAACCAATGTCGTGTTGTGTACACATCATTTTATCTATATTACACAGCAAATTCTTAAAAAGTTATGTTACAACCATACATTCATAATATAATTCAATTACTTTATCATTTGAAAAATTATCATAGCATACGATTATACCTTTTTACATGTTTAATAGGTTAAATTATTTCCAGAGACATATATACACATGTGTATATATGTCTCTGATTAATTCCAAGTACGTTCTCAAATCAATTACATGCATGAATCTAAAGTTAAAAAGATTTATTTGAAATTTTCTTTGCGTAGTATATCATTATATATAGCTATAGTTAAACTAAAATTGTCACAAAATTCAACTAGACTTACATATATTTTGTAAGTTATAATCTCTAAGCATATGAGGGAGTACATGTATATTGCATGGTTACATATTTGAAAATGTATTTTAAACCTCGATCATGCAGATATCTGTGAAGGGAATGAATTTCATAGGTTAACATTCTACGATGAATATGTACTTACTAGTAATGTCTTTAAAAACTAATCTGTTTATTGCCAAACTATAATGCCTCCCTGAACACTAATATATATCATGACACAAACATCACCAACATTTTCAAATTTCAAATCTTTATCTTCCAGGAAGTTATCAATAGGCATGCTCAGTCGTTTTATGTAGTTTCTTGCAATGCTCTTGCAAACATATAAAATTGTCAAAGATTCCTGCAATCTAGCTGCGAACATCCCTTAAATTCTAGTTTTTCCTGCAATCTTACTGCAAACATATTTGTTTCTGCAACCTTGCCGCAAGCTTGCAGCAAAACGCTGCAATGTTTGCAGGAGGTTTGCAGCTAGCTGCGAACATCTGCAAACATTATTCAAAGGGTTCCTGCAAGCATTTTGTTTTCAGCAGACCTGCAGCAAGTTTGCAGCAGATCTGCTGCAAACATTTCAGTTCTGTAAGGGATATTCTGACAGTTCTAATGAGAGGTTAGAAGTGATCTCCACTGTACCTGTACATAGTCAGGGGCCAGTAGTTCAGTGGTTGTCGTTGGTTTATGTTTGCCATATATATTTTTTCGCCAATTTTGTTGTCATAAATTAGACAATTAGTCTGTTTGTTTAAATGGATTGACAATTTCCATTTCGTGGCCTTTCATAGCCGAATATACGGTATGTGTCTTTTCCATACGGTTGCCTATTATACAAATACAATGTATATATTATGCTTAAATCGCTTCGACCAATTTAATCGTACATTTTAGTAGATAGTTGTCTAATTGGCATTCATACCACCTCTCTTTATTTTCATATTACATACCGGAGTCCTGAAAATGCATGAAACATTTGTCACTGGACATTGACAAAAATTCAACCAACAATCAAGCAATTTAAAATCGTGTAAAACAACGGTGTAAGCGTTTCATTTTCTTTATGGTGGATCTCTTTTGGCGTACTACCAAAGAACAAGACACAGACGCTATGTATAGCTAGCCGTCAGGCCTTTGGCTTTGCTGATGGTGTTGTTAAAACCTTATTTGATTGTTAAGACATGTTTATCTACATCGCATGTATGCTCCTTCCAAAGCCAGGAACATCTCGCCATTGATAGACTTTGTGCTGGCATGTCAGTTAACTGCTAGTAGTCTTTTGTTATTTATGTATTATTGTCATTTTGTTTATTTTCTTTGGTTACATCTTCTGACATCAGACTCGGACTTCTCTTGAACTGAATTTTAGTGTGCGTATTGTTATACGTTTACTTTTCAACATTGGCTAGAGGTATAGGGGAGGGTTGAGATCTCCTAAACATGTTTAACCCCGCCGCATTTTTGCGCCTGTCCCAAGTCAGGAGCGTCTGGCCTTTGTTAGTCTTGTATTATTTTTAATTTTAGTTTCTTGTGTAGAATTTAGATTTTAGTATGGCGTTCATTATCACTGAACTATTATATATATTTGTTTAGGGGCCAGCTGAAGGACGCCTCCGGTGTGGGAATTTTTGGCTACATTGAAGACCTGTTGGTGACCTTCTGTTGTTGTCTGTTCTATGGTCGGGTTGTTGTCGCTTTGACACATTCCCCATTTCCATTCTCAAATTATTTGTTATAAACTATGCTATGATATATCAAAATACGTAACCATTTTAATATAACATTCACTGATTCGGTACCTTAGTTATTACAAATCAAGAGACGAATGTCTGAGCTTCATTAGGTCACATATTTGATTCAGTAATGTATACTTTCAACTGAATGTGTTCAAATAAATATAACTTTGACCATTAATAATTTAAGGTTCCGAATAACATATTTATAAACCCCAAATAATATACATTTAAAAAACGCAAATACATTTTAATATAGTATGTTATGAAAAGGAGGGTCATTTTTATATAAAATCCCACAAAATTATGACCTATTTTCTAGTTTTGGCACATCCCCGTAAACCCAATTATAGGAAGTGACCGCCCTCCCCCGGCCGCCATTCTTCAATACAAGGTACATGTATATGTACAATATCTACTTTCGTCGAGTCATTAACAATCACAAATAAAAACTTTTAGTTTCCAAATTTATTTACTGCAGACTATGTTGATAAGAAGAAAAGTATTAAATGATTTACTTGAAATCATTAATAATACACTAGGTAATAAATATTGATAAATAAATGTAAGCGCAAAATGTAGAATATAAAAAGGATATACACATTGGATTCAATATATATACAAATTGATAAATGCATATCTGATACCTGAGCTCAAATATAAGTTATAAATGTACTTATAAAAAAGAAGATGTGGTATGATTGCCAATGAGACAACTATCCACAAAAGACCAAAATGACACAGACATTAACAACTATAGGTCACCGTACAGCCTTCAACAATGAGCAAAGCCCATACCGGATAGTGAGCTATAAAAGGCCCCGATAAAACAATGTAAAACAATTCAAACGAGAAAACTAACGGCCTTATTCATGTAAAAAAAAAAAAAAAGTCTAGTATACAATGTACAGTCTGTCAATTCGTTTATAACCTTTTAACCTTTTACGAATGACCGAATGACAGCTTACAACATTATGCACGAGATGTTCGCTAGAAACTTCAAATTAAAAAAAATATGAAGCATTGTAACTTAACGGCTAGTTTTTATTAAAAAAATTAAAATGTACATTTTAGTTTTTTTTCTGCAGAAAATTAATTTATTTTTCCAAATTTAAAAGATGTTTATCTGTTTTTTAATTGTTGGCAGGGAAATGATTCTCTCATCTGATTTCAACATTTGTCTTTTTAAAAAACAATGAAAAATAACAGGGATTTTATCAGATTTTCAAATAATGGCCATATAAACGATATGTGATACAATTATAAAACAAAAAGTAAGAGTAAATCAGCAAAATTTTGATTGGCATTACATACATGTAGATAAAACTTGATTTCAATGATGGACATAAAAAAGCTAAAAACATGAGAAACGATCTTCCATAACTTGTTGTCTTGAAATACTTTTTCGTCCTTTATATTTTTCTCCTCGCTGCCTCAGCACTTTTCAGTAATTCTGGAGCTTCAAAAGAATAACATGTGATTCACTATACAATGTATGACACAGTGACGGTGTAGAACATTTTTGTTGATATGGACAAACATTTTTAAAATTGATTTAGGGATAGCAAAAATCTACTGAAAGTGATAATTTGTTTATGATTTATTTAGTTGTTTCAGCCAATAAAAGTATATCAACAATAAGGTAAACGCGTCGCCAGTAAACTTAATTTGCAACCATCAAATCCCCAATTGATGCCGTCGGAACTTAATATACAATACAGTTATCATCATTCTAGTTAGATAGATATATTGATTCTGTTGCTTTATATATCTATAAAAAAAAAACTTGTGCATATCCCCCACCCCTAATTGGGAAAAGTATACTTACGTAATGGCTGTGGTGTCAATGCTAAAATTATAATAAAATATTATGTAAATTCAGGCTTTTTGAATTTTTTAATTTAAAAAAAATGTTAATTTGGATTCTTCAACCCTATATGTTTCAAGTTGCATGTGAATCAATTAATAAATATGCAATGAATACTGTTTCTCTAGTTTACTTTCGATTCCATAAGTTTGTGTTTGTAAACTTTGATTTGTTTTCTAAATGGATTTATGGAATGAGACACCGGTAAGCTTTACCTCAGTTTACGGTTACCTTTAAATCATGACAAGGTTAGCAGAGATTCAAAAGTCACAATTGATCCGAAATATCTGGAAATAGTTTAATTTTGGATATAACACGTCTTCTGATTGGCTGACTTTGTTTTGTTTATCAGCTCATAGACATATTTTTTTTCATGTGACCTTGACGTCATCAACGGGTTATTTAGTGTGCACCACATTTTTTATCTAATTTTCAGTCATAGACAGAACAAATATTACAGTCATTCCTTAATTAACACAAAATGACACAAAGGGTATAAATGTACATGAACTTGTGGAAACATATTCTGTAGATTTTCAATAAGATTGGGTGTAATTGATCATTATACTGTCGTTTCGTCACAATTTACTGTGGACATATGCATCCTTTGTAACAGATTCAAACTTTTTCACCGCCTTGCCTCAGTTTTTTTGTTTGTTTACTATACGGGATGTTTGCTCTTATCTCAATCCAACTTTAGTTGATGCCATCTGGCTGTCTCTTCAGTCATATTGTTCTGTTTGTAATACAACTTAATTACTACTTGTTTGTTCTGACATTGGTATTATAATTTTACCTTTTTAATAGTTGTGTTTCTGTATGATGGTGCAGATTTTGTTGTCGAAATGTCTAACTTCAAATACAAGCTATACATATATAATGAATTTTATTTTCTTCAAGAATATAAAAAAAACAAAGGAAATAAAATAGAGTTTGGAAATGGGGAATGTGTCAAAGAGACAACAATCCGACCAAAGAGTCCAAAAATATACAGCCTATGGGTCTTCAACACAGCGCGAAAATCAAGAACCCGGATGCGGACTTCATGCTGGTTGATCGAGCTACAAATATTATGAAACTTACGTTTGTTTAATGCCTTCGTTTGAACATCAACATCATCTTCCTTTATTATTGACATTCTGCCATTATTCACTTTTACCACGGCTTTCTTTCTATTCTTCAAATTGATAATTACTGTACAAATGGTACTGTCCATGTTGATTGTTCTTGTATCATTTACTTTGTTGATAGTCTGAGCCTCCTGTTCCGCGTGAGATATCTTCATCCTTTCCTTCCTTGATTTCTTTTTTATATACCCCATGCAAATAATACATAGCATCGCAATTAAGAATATAAATGCCAGGCCACCAAATATGGATCCCACTGCAATAGCACGCCTACAATGACAAAAAGCGTGTGAAATAAAATAACTTATCATAGAATTTTAGATTACAAATTCGACGTGTAAATGAATCAGTAGACCCTTCATTTTCATAGGAAGCCAATGAACATTTTATTTGAAAAATGTCTACCGAATCCCGAGTTTGACAGTTGTTTTTTTTTCCATTCTTTTTGTTAGTTGATAAAGTCTACCGTTTGATTTTGTATGTTTTCATGGACTCCGCCTTCTTCACATTTACAACAGAGTCTAATATTTTTGTTACATTTCGAAATTTCCCATATATATATATAGTGTTACTTCTCGCAGTTTTTCCATAGAATTTTCCAGATGGTCTCTTTTAATCAATATGGTTCAAAAATTGACTTTACAAAAACAATTTCGATAAATTGAATTTTAATTCATCTTTGTTCTGCATTTTATCGTTCACTTTTTATTAAAAGTTATACATTCAGTTTTGCACAATTTCAAAAATATCCATTTTCGGTAAAATTCTAGTTTACAAATCTTCATTGAGGTCGTGATATTTTTTAGTCTTTAGTTTTTTATAAAGCGTTTTGCGGACTTGGTTGTCGTTTGCTGGTGTTTTTTTTTTTTTTTTTTTTTGTTGCTTTCTTGTTGTCAGTTGTTCTTCAACTTGTGAGTTTTTATTGTTGCGTTTCTTTGACATCTTCCATTTTTTTCTCAAGTTCTTAATGTTTACAATTCAAAAACAAATGCATGGATCTGCATAACCTACATGTATGCATACATTTGAACAAAAATTATGTATAACACATTCTCTATGTATAATGGTTTAAATTTCAGCAACTGTGTTTAAAAAAAAATGTCGAAAATTAACCATGTAAAGAAAGGGAGGGTGTACACGGCATAAATTTGTATAGAACCATCTGATATAAATGAAAGTAAGATGTATAATAAAGAAATATCTCTTGAAGATACAAACGACAACTACTGAATGTTTAAAATGCCATGTAAACTCCCTTTTAAGTTCTCAATTACACCACATGATTATATCGCGCGCGGTGATACATGTAATCTCGATTTGTTGCAGCTTTTTCGTTGCCTTGCAAAATCACAAAATAGCATTTAGATTAAAAAAGTCAATATTATATTTTCTAGTTTTAATTAAATGTAGCATAACATATTAACACTATATACGGTTTTTTAAACTTAGATATACATATAGGAAGGTGTGATATTAGTGCCAAAGAGACAACTCTCCGTCCATGAAACAATTTATAAAAGTAAACCATTATAGGTCAAGGTACGGTCGAACATGCTTCGATTTTGCTAATCAGTGATACATGATACTATCTATATACGTGTACATTTACTTATCTGCACAGCAACTGTTTCCACAACAGCCATATTCGCAAAACACCTCGCAATATTCAGAGGTAGCTACTTCTGAAAAGAAAATGTCGTCTGCTTAAAATTGACATTCTTGTACAATCACAACAATATCATGTTAATGACATATGTTATATCCTATACTCGGTACTAAGTTGACACGCCGAGTCGGACTTTGAATATGCCAATAGGATTACAGCCTGCAAGAAGGTTTTTACATTATGTTATCCCAACTTTTCGCTAACGCTCTTGGTGTTAATGGGTTAGAGTAAAGACTTCGACTTCAAATAAAAATATGCGCTTCGGCGGGAAGTAACAGAAGTTTAGTTGAAACAACATATACCCTGCATGTATGGATAATAAAGGAGTTAGAACAAAGACTTGTCACCTCGAATCAGCAAATGTGTCCGATTCAGGTGAAATATATACATGTATCGAAATGGCATTTTCTCTTGTTAGCAAGCGTCGTGTTATGAGTATACATGCAGGGTTGTTATATACATTTAACCGTAGGCCGATAGTTTTCTCGTTTGAATTGTTTTACATTTGGCCTTTTTTAAGATGACTTGCGATATTGGTGTAGGTAATTGTTAAAGGCCGTTCATTGACCCATAGCTTTTAACTTATATCGTATTATTTAATTGTCTGTTGGAGAGTTGCCTTATTGGTAATCATACCACATTTTCTTATCTTTATAATTTAATTTAGTTTACAAGTTATGGTCCTGAATTAAATATCCTTGTAATATTTGTCGCTAAATTTCAGACATGTTTCGTTCATTTATCTTTTAAAATAATAAGACAGGGTAAACAGAGCAGATGTTATAAACAATATTGAATGAATTGTACATGGATACTATATAACGTATAATATATGACATTAGCCAAGCAAGTAGAAATTTAACAATAACAATTTGAGGCAATTTGATAGTTTTAACTCAGGATTTCTTTTCTCGTTATATAAATCAAGTTTTGTTGCTAGCGACTCGGCGCTAACTTGATCCGTTAGCTCTTACGATTTGTTGTTACAGTAATGTAGCACCCCGTATGAAAAGACTCCCCTGTTAACCCTTCCTTCCTGACGGAATTAGCAAATACGTCTATGAAAGGGAGTTTAAATATGTTCATTTCAATTCTTACACCCCCTAACCGTTCATTTTAAGTCATAAATGCCTAGTGTAGCGTTTACTGCATTATATATAGAAATCAGCTTTAGTCATTAAAGATCCAGGAGCTGCATATACGGAGTTGTATGACCTTTTGATTCGGATCGAAAGCCTCGCCGTGGACTTTCGAACGAAAAACACCAAGAATAAAAAATGTTCCGCTGCTTCAAGAACTTTACGTAAGGAATTCAATTTGTAAATTAATATACCTTTTTCCTTCTTTTAAAATAATTTACTATAAGTAAATTTCCAGTCTAAGGCAAGTCATTTCATGCACATGTAACACAACACAATATCTTACCTATTAGATATCATTTGTATATGTGTTAAGAATCATTTGAAAAGGTTAGCTAATTAAAAAGATTATATCAAAACGTAGGTAATATTTACCACTAGAGATTCCAAGAAAAACGGCTAGTTTAAGAGCATTTAGTCCATAGCGTGTACTCATTTTTATATAAAAATATTCTTGTCATTTATGTACATAATTCCATTCAATGTTAAGAGTGTCCATATTTGTAAATAACGGTTGTTTATCAGTATGCATTTGAAACAAATTGTGTATTGAATTGTAAGATGATATCATTTAAATGCCTGCGTAGTTACACAAATATTGAAGTGCATTTACATGTTACTTCGTACATTGCCATGTGAAATATATTTTACAATTATTATACTAGCAGTTTAAAGATTGATGACTTATGCTGAGTTCACACGTAATTCGTCAATTTTAATTCGAATTACAATGCGCGTCAAATTCGCCGCAGTTTACTGTCCAAACGACGTTAACTTTTAATTCGTATTCACAAAAGCGTATTTCTAATGCGAATTAGATAATTCGAATTAGCCAATTTGAATTAATTCGAATTAGCCAATTTGAATTAATTCGAATTAAAAAAGAAGAGTGTGTGAACGCGATTTTCGATTTCGATTCGCATTCGATTCGAATTCAATTCAAATTAAAAGTTCGTGTGAACGAGGCATTAGTTACAAATGTCGTTACAGTTTCCAATGATAAGAAAAGATTCGCTCGATTGCTCGTTATGGACCTGCGCACTTTCACCTTTTGTTGCTTGAAACCGATTTATTTTCTCTACTCGACCTATCTCGTTTTGTAGTTATTTTCCTTTGAGATAACTAATAAATATGTTCAGATAAACATTTCGCCAATCGGTAATATTTTTTATGTGTCCCTGCGAGAGACGTTAGACTATGTTTTTTTCAGAGAAAAAATTATACTAAATGGTACATGATGATGTATGATTTATGGAACATGTATAATGTTTTATGTGCAACACTCTATTAAAGAATGCCTGTATTTTATCCTTCAATTTTCGAAAAATAAACATTATTATTTGTATCAACTTCGAGTTTCGATAATAGTCGTGTTTCTTAAGTTCAGACAATAAAATTATTTATCAGATAATTGTCTTGTTTCAAAAATTCGGACAATCAATTCATCATAATTTATATCACAATGCGAGTTTTTATTATTACGATCTAACTCACCCTGTCACAATATTCGCATTAATAAAAACCTCGCAATAATTTCTGAATTTACAATATATAAACGAAACACCGATGATTTATCTTTGGGAGTAGGTGTGGCTGACGGAGCATGGGTCAGCATCCTGTTTTTCTTTCGTTTTTGCATGAGCGAACTATTTCAACGTTCATAAAAAACACACAAGATAAAAACAATTTTGAAACTCAATGTTTATAATTTTACTCTGTGATTTCAATGTATAACTTGTATTTAGAAACATATACAATTATACACTTATTGAGAAATAACACTCCTAATACACGTTCATGTACTAAGTATTTTTATTTTTACCAAATCGATTTCTATTATATGTGCTTGTTTAGCTCTTTTTGTCTTGAACTAGCGTGAAATATTAGCCACTGGACATTACGCAAATAACACTCAATGAATCTTATCTCGTTGGATAAGTTTAATACACATCATCTTGCATGAAATACTTGCCGCTGGACGTTGAATATCAACTATTCAACTAAAGGATCTCACTATCCACGGCATTGATTACGACATCGAAATAATTAATAGAATTCTGCAATATTTTGCACCCCCCTCCCATTCAACATTTTTTACTTCCCTTGACAATAAATGTAAGCAGAATAATTGTTTTTAAAAGATAAATTCAATATTTTCACAATTCAAAATAGAATTGAAACAAGAGTATTGCACATTCTTTTACAATAAGCGGACATGTGTAAATCTATCTACGAGGTATTTAAACTATAAAGATATTGAATGGTGTCTTTGTTCAATTATCGGAAAATGTTATGCACTTTAAATATACTTTTTTGAATTGTTAAGGTGTATACACACGGTCGATCTATATAATTGCATGTATTTAAAATGACAGTTATTTTTGACATATTTTTAGCAAAAATATAATGTAGACAAATTCACTCTAAGCTTGTTTACTTGAAGATGGAACTTTATTCAAATTTATTGTCAAATATTATTGGGATAGGACTTATATTTGTATATTCTGTTATAACAGGTAAGTAATAACGAACCCGGAAGTCGGAAATACAATATGTTTACCTTAACAACATATCAAGAGAAAAAGGGGGAGGGCATCTTCAATC
The DNA here is from genome assembly GCA_037788925.1 of Mytilus galloprovincialis. Taxonomy (NCBI): domain Eukaryota; kingdom Metazoa; phylum Mollusca; class Bivalvia; order Mytilida; family Mytilidae; genus Mytilus; species Mytilus galloprovincialis. The sequence goes on along the minus strand of CM075336.1, from coordinate 90,385,177 downwards.
GCCAACAAACAATGTATTGTCCCTTTTCGATTATCCTAAAGATGCACGCATCACACACGTATATATACATGACGTGTACTATGAATTTAAATACACTCTTGTACTAAAGTATAGCATTGGCAAACATCCAAAATCAAGATACAAGACTTCAAATTTTGCATCAATTCCGAAAAGAGCATACCATGTATATTGAAAAGCATTTACTGCTGATTCAGATGTGAAGCTTTCGTTTTTTCATTGATGAACTGCATGTACCACTTCAATCACCCCCTTTTCCACACATGACGCGGAATGTTGATCCCGAATTTTGAAAAAGGGGTTTCCCAAACTAGACAGTCCATGATTGGAGTGGGACATGTTTTTGCATTGACCATACACATAGGACCACCTGGTCTCCCCATTAATCCCTCCTTTCTGTCCCTTTTTTTCAGATTGTTGATACATGTACATGTATATCATGGAATGAAGGTACTATTAGTTACTGGTCATACTGAACAACTGATCAGTACACGTCATGTACAATAAACACTATGGATAAAAGGGGTTCAACATTAAGAGCACATCGACTTTAAACTGGTTTCTTTAAAACTTGAAGATCGTGAACAGTTTGTTATGTAACTACACATTCTCGTACATGATTGACATACATCTTACATCTATAATACTAAAATAACGAGGTCCAATTTGTCAGCCATTCATCAGGTAAAAACGGCAAATCAAAGAATTCCACTTTATATATAGCTAATATAGGACATTGGTGTTGATTAAAAATTACACCACTCCAGACCCTTTTGTTGTTCACAGTAATTAATATTGCCAATAATTAACAAGTTCCGGGTCGAGTCCGATACCGATACCAATAGTAATATATTCACCTGTTACCTATTACATTATCTGTACGTTCCGCATCTAACAGGCGCACCACCATACGGTGTATTTAGGATTTTGCTACAGTATATACACGGGTCATAACCACAGGGTTGACACTACTAAATTCAACCATTGTCACATTGTTCCCTATGGTAGTATTTTAATCAGTATGTTCACCTGTTACCTGTTACCTTATCTGTACGTTCCGCATCTAATAGGCGCACCACCATACGGTGTATTTAGGATTTTGCTATATACACGGGTCATAACCACAGGGTTGACACTACTAAATTCAACCATTGTCACATTGTTCCCTATTGTAGTATTTTAATCAGTATGACTTTCTAAGATGACAATACGAATACTAAAAATCTGGACTTAAATTAAGGTGTATAGGTACAGTTTTCTATTTGTTAGCCGGCATGACGTAAACCATCGAATCAAAGAATTAAACTTTATTTATAACTAATATAGGACAATGCTGTTGATTAAAAAATACTCCATTCCAGGCACTTTTGTTTTTCAAATAATTAATATTACCAATAATTGATAAGTTCCAGGTCGACGGGTTCAAACAGAAAGCTTTTTAAAGCAGAGAAAACTGTGCATCTTAATATAATCGGCATTACTTTATAAGATACTACGCAAAGTTGTATACTTTAATTCAGTCACAGACCTGCGATATCACGGGTGTGTTCTAGTTTTTGTTAAGACAAACCCTTGTGACATTCCGCACTCTGGACATTCGGATGTGTTTGGGATTAACTATCCTTTGATAGCTTTACCCTCTGCTTTTATTAATCCGTTAGGGCACTAACAAAAGACATAACATAATTTACAAAAAAATCAAGGAAATAAAGAATTACTTAAGGACTTGACTACTTTGAAAAGAGGGTTGTTTACCTAACCTAATAATGACTTCACGGTTCACCTAACAAGCAAGCTAACCAAGGATTCTAACTTTCCCTACACACTCACCGAAATCGGCTGTAATGATGGTCTTAGTATACGTCTTTAGATTTGATAGAATATGGGTTATCAGTTCAGTGTTAATAGGTGTCAGTCATTTTTTATATCGTAGATACTATTTTTTTTTAATTTGTACATGTACTACATAATTTAATATTATTTCATTTATATTATTTTTTAGTTAAGTTTGACGTTCATTTTCACTAAACAAGTACACACTTTTATTTTGGACCAGCGGAGGCTGACCTCCGGGTTCAGGTTTTTCACGTTGTGTTGAAATACGATTGTTAGCCTTCGGCTTTTATTTGCACTTTAGTCGAGCTGTAACAGTTGTCTCTTCGACATATTCCCTATTTCCATCCTCATTTTTATTAAATAGGTAAATGGATTCATCCTATTTAATAGATTTTGAGTTCTTGTCTCTTTATTTACTTAAGTGTGAAATATATTCTGCCTGTAATTTTTGGATTATTTCTTAATTGATATATATTCTTATTATAGGTGCTGATGCTGCATCATACTGCCCTGTCAATTCTTATGCCCAGTCCTGTGAGCATGGCTGCTGTGGAAACGGATGCTGTGTTAACAAGTAAATATTACAAGGATAACATTTTTAATATTTTATGCTTGTTCTGAGATTAAAGTAAAAATGAAATGATATGTTATCTCAATGATTTACCAAGTTAAGATTTTGCTTTTCAATTATTTATGACAACAAAATATTGACTTACCAAGATATTGTAAGGAGTGCATAAAGTGGCAACACCTATATTAAATCAATCATTCAATCAATTGGTTTTCCTACTGCACACCGAAAAAGGTTTGATTGCATCTTTTGGGGCGGATCAATGGTTCTTGGAAAAAAAGGTATCCGTTATTATGGTAATACGCAATTGTTTTGTACAAAACAAACTCATCATAAATACCAGGACTAAATTTAGTATTTACGCCAGACGCGCGTTTTCGTTTACAGAAGACTCATCAGTGACGCTCGAATCCAAAAAAGTTAAAAAGGTCAAATAAATTATTTAATTATTAAATCATTTATACTAAATGCTATTTCTTTTTCGATTAAAAAGGGGGACGTAAACCTTGTAAAACTTCTTCATTCAAACACTTACTTTGTTCTTTTACAGGGTATCATTAGCATTAGGTTTGATATTTGGACTAATCGGTTTAATACTTCTATGCAGTGGATTTGCGATATGTTTTGTACAATACTTATATAGGAGAAAGAAAAAAACAGCAACTAAAGATAGCTATGCACAAACTGGAGGTAAAAATTATAGATCAATATATTTTGATTTTGATTTTTTTTGTTTGCAATATCTAATTTCTCATATTGTATGAATGGTAAAACGATGAAAAGACACAATTCTCAGCAAATTAAGCATTATGATTACAATAAAGGGACGTCACTGAGATTCAAAATCCAATTATATCCAATAAAAATATAAACTATAATTTCTAAAAATTATTGTACTGTAGAGTTTTATCAACCAACATAGGTTGTTGGATTCATTTAAGGTGTGGGTTTATCCAGAGGATCGGTATATAAAGAGATGCGTTCTAGATCAACACATATGATTTCTACTTCACTTTCTATACTTTAGTCGAATAATGATGATATTCCGCTTTTTAACCTTATATTCAGGATACTTGTGAGTGTGAAGTGAAAACTTGACAAACTTTGAAAGTACACGTATTATATATCTAATTGTTTTACAAAAACCACCATGACCAACTACATTGTAGCAAAGATGACTATGGTCTTAATTTGCATATTCTAAGACCAATCGAAATGCATAGGCATATGAGTTTCATTTGTCTTAGGTATTTTAATATTCCTCGTTCACTATGCAGAATTATAAAAAAAAGACATAAAGACGGAATATCACGTTAAAAAGATAAATATGACCATACATCCATTGCTTGTTTTAATGTACACTGTATATATTGATCGAATAGAAGAAGAAAAAACCAATTGCCATGGAGTATCCATTCAAGGCACAAAATCAGTACACGGACAGCAAAAAAAACCTAAAAAACCTACACACAAATTAAATAAAGTATGTTATTTTTCAGATCCAACTAGCGGAACTGTTATGAAACCTACGCCAATACCACCAATATGTAAGTAGAACAAGTAAAAGCTTTTCGAAAAAGCTCGAATGACATTAACAACGTATTAATCTTTTCACCGATGATCAGCTGAAAAAACTTCTAATAATGAAAGATATTAAAACGAAAAACAAAAACAAAATATCGAGATTTCAGACTTGACATTGGATAATTTTTGGCATCCGAAGACATAACTTTTGTCTTTTGCAAAACTAATTTTCGAGAAGAGATGAGGTTTGAGTTGTTTTTGCTTTTTAAGGGTTAGTGGCAGGTACGACTTGCTTGTTAACCATTTAATTGCTTTATATGAAATCATCTTGTCTAATAATTTAGTTTGACTTTCTAAATTTCGGTTTATAGGAAAAGTTTAACCATTTTGCCCCGCTATATCATTTTGTGAGACTAGATCAGTTATTTTTTTTTTTTTATAATTTTTATAATTATAGATAAAGTGTAAATGAAATAACTTACTTATAAATGTATCTTTTAACCTCCAAATCGCAATTTAAAAGGTGACGACTGTAAAAATCATACGGGATAATAAAAAATAAAAATAAAAAATAAAGAGAGTTTTAAATGTCATAATTATGTCTTAATTATACTCCACGTAAATAAGGGACCATATAAGGTACTCACGCCAATTTTTATTCAAATAACAAATTGTTTATTAGACAAGTACATAAACATATTTTATCATTTAAAATCTACACCAGTGATGACATTGTTTCAGTAGACAAATCAGATGTGATGCAGAACTGTCATTTAATTAGAATTGCAGCGGATTGTTAATTTATCAAACATTATTTTGTTCTTTTTCTTTTTAGTTTTAAGACACAAGAAAACAGGTGAGAATTGTACATTAGTATAAAGACTTTTGAAGTAAAGTTATCTGAATTCATAGTAAATACATGAGTATTTACCCGGTATTATCATGTCCTGGATTGGGTTTTACATAGAAGAGGGGGGGGGGGGGGGGGGGATAGATGGACATATAAAGAATAAACAAAATTACAAAACAACAAAAGAATAGAGAATACTAAACAAAAAGTATTCAGAATAGACAATGGCCCTGATAATTAAAGAATACAGACCCTCATACAAGATCTTGTTTGACCAATACGAGCCTTTTTAAAATGTTATATGGTTTTAACAACTATTTTAAATTTCGTTAAGCAATATAATCATAATCATAACTTCTGCAATATAAAATTATCTAAAATCCTAAATTTCTTTCAGATGCAGAAAAAAAGAAAATAGAAGAAGTGAAGATATCATTAGATAACACAGACGAGAAAAAAGAAGGCAAAGATACGAAAAAAGCAACATAATCATTCTGGACAAGTCGTTGTAGCTTGGATAGGAATTTAATTGTCCTTATGCATATGCCTTCATGATAAACAACGAATTCATTATCAAATATTATATTTCATGTCTTAACATTTATATTTGTAGCAATAAATTTCCAACAACTCCACGGAAGATTACTGTATAGCTGTCATTATTTTAAAAAAAATGATGATTTCTTAGTCTAAAAAGGTATATGTTTTGTATTTCAATTACCCAATGAATAAAAATATGAACTGTAGTAGGTAGTTTCCAAAGTATTAGAAAATATGTCTTCGCATGCTGGCTGGTACTAGAAGCTAAATGATCGATATGGAATGTTTAGTATTTGAAAATGGCCATGAACATGTTGTTATTGTTCAATAATGACCTTGTTAGCTTTTTTTTTTTATATAAATGCAGCAATGGAGTTTGGACAAGATTTGGATTAAATAAGTCAGCATCAAATAGCGACCAAAAGTTGAAGTATTTATACAGCCGAGGATTTTTTTTATTTCAGGTTTAGGCATTCATGTTTAGGTAGATCATACGTATAGAGTTTTTGAGACAAAACTGTCTTATAATTTGCCAAAATGAAGGTTTTACTAAAGTATGCCTTTTTCAAAAAAAAAAAAATAAAAAGTCTGGGTCACCGTGCTTTTTTGCAAATTCGTTGTTGAAAATTGCATAAATTTGATTTGATTGTACATGAAAAAACACATTTGTGTGCATAAAAAAAATTCTATGATATAGAATTTGAAATTAATTGTAAGAAGATATGTTTATTAATAAAAAAGAAAAAAATGGTGTCACAAAACTTGTTTTCTTGCTACAACATGTACAAGTAAAAATAAGAAATTTCCCTATAAGTCCAGTTTTATTTATTTTTACTGAAAGAGTTATCTCCCCTTAAATGGCTCATTTGAAAAACATGACTCTTAAAACAAACAAAAGTGATATTTGTTTAAATATTTTGGATAATGCAATGAATCACCAAGTTTTCTTTATATGAAAACAAGTCTAAGTAAACCATTAAATTGCAAATTTGTCTCCAAATTTGCTGATTTGGGCAAATAACTAGACCAGTTTTGTGCTGTGATTGTACAATCCAAGATGGCGGTATACCATGAATCTACTTAAGCACTGTCTTCAGGTTGACTGTTTACCTCTGATGTCATTGTCAGCTCATTATTCAGTGTTTTGGTACTGTCATCCTTTTGTTAGTCTCTGTTGAATTATTTAAATATCATTATGAAACTAAGGGTTGAATGCATCACACAGAGCTGACATCTGGTGTATTTGGCTGTTGTTTTTAAAAGTGTTCAGTTTTATAGTTTATGTCTATATTTGAGAGCCCTTAGATTTCGATTTTGAGGTTTGATTGATGAAAGTTGGTCTATAAATGCGTCATGGACGCATCAAAGTATAAAACAAGTATCTGATTGTTTTAGCAATTGTTCGAATCGTACATGCTGTTATTAAATTGTCCAGTTCCCGAATGTTTTTTCATATTAAAAGAGAGGAACGAAAGATACCAGAGGGACAGTTAAACTCATAAATCGAAAAAAAAACTGACAACGCCATGGATAAAAAAGAAAAAGACAAACAGACAATAGTACACATTACAAAACATAGAAAACTAAAGAATAAGCAACACAAACCCACCAAAATTGGGGGTGATCTCAGGTGTTCCGGAAGGGTAAGCAGATCCTGCTCCACATGTGGCACCCGTCGTGTTGCTTATGTGGTAATAAATCCGGTAAATAGTCTGTTTCGGTAGGTAACATTCATGGAAGGGAAGGGAATTGTAGTTACGACGTAAGGAACATATCTGATATCATTTGGGAAACGGTTATTCCATAACGGTCAACCAGCTCGTGATGGCGTCCGTGAAATTTACGAACATTTAACTCATTGCGTTAGAAATTGTAGGATTCATAAATACTACTTGAACCAATTTTAAAAAGAATCACTGGGGAAAACGTTTGGACATATAGCTCTATTCAAATATTTATACATCTAGTAGTATCATCTCGGTTGAAAGCATATATCATCGGAAGCATCATTTTTTAACAAACAAACATTTTCTACATTGAAAATCTTGATTGGCGACGTTTTTATTATTTTTTTTTGCTGTACGCAAGCTTTAAGTAAGTAAGAGAAGCTGCGAGTTATCTGATACCGGTGCACAACTGTCACGTAATTTGTGAACTATCTGTCAATCTCTTGATTTGATAAGCCCTTTCCTATTGAGATTGGTAGAGTGTGCTTATGTTGTGCTGTTATAACCTTCTCCCAGCTTAGGTGAAGGTTTGATTGACATAAACATATTATATCATAATACATTGCAAATTCATGAGTCTGTAAATCAGTAGTTATCTTTTTGTGCGATATTTATAGATTAGTTGATCATCTCGTTTGAGCTGGTTTTGCGAATGGGAGAAAAGCAATTAATCGAGATTACCAATTATAATCTGCTAATCGCTATTTTACCTATGACGAGGTTGTCAATTTCAGGTCAATTTCATTGACAACGCCACGTGCCCACATAGTTTTTTCATATCACCGTTGAGAAGCTCAGAGGAAATTAGCAGTTAGCAAGATCAAAGGGAAATTTCGTAAAAAAAGCGATAAACTATATTTATTTATAATTTTTTTGTACACACGTTTGTATTGTCATTCGAATTGTATTACATCTTTCATGTCGTGAACATTGAAGTTGAACAATAAAACACAACATGATTGTCGTGTATTGCTTGCCATTTAAATGTTATAACTAACTGCAGTTTGCCTCTTAATTAGGATAAATAATGACGTATGTCTTTAGCTGTATGCCTTAAATTACATTTCATTGAAACTTGATATCATTCGGAATGACTTTTCCCAATGGAAGAATTATTTTCTTAGCCATAAAACCAGATTCAACCATCCTTTTTTCTTTAAATATCCTGTATCAAGTCAGAATACGTCAATTGTGATTAAATAGTCCGTTTCTATGTATGTTGGTGTTTGAATTTATTGCACGTCAATGTTTCTGTTGTTCCGTAGTCTTCCTCTTATACTTTTTACATGTTTTAGTTTTTAACCTAGATTTGTTTTATCTCAATTGATTCATGACGTTTGAACAATGGTATGTATATACTAGTACTGTTGTCCTTATCTATCGTTCTGTGAACATATGTTCTCGTTCTGTTTTAATTTAATAAGTTAAAAAAGGCAAATATTCAAGTTGAATGATACAGAAAAGGTGCGTAATTGATAGCTATAGATTGTAGCGTACGTTTGTTCATGAACTTTTTGAGATGAGAGAAAACAACGGCCTGTTTTATGTACAGAACCAAAAACACTTTACGTGATTTACATTAACCAACCACAATTATAGTAGATCTTACTTTGCTGAACATTATTGCTACTTACAATTTTCTCTATCTGTAATGAACTTGGCTCTTTAGTTACAAAGGAAAATATTTTGTAAAAACTTACCAAAATTTACCGAATTAATGAAAACTGTTAAAAATTGACTATAAAAGACAATAACTTCTTAAAGGGTCAAATCACCATTTTGGTCATGTTGACTTAATTGTAGATCTTACTTTGCTGAACATTATTGCTGTTTACAATTTATCTCTATCTATAATAGTATATTCAAGATAATAACCAAAAACAGCAAAATATCCTTAAAAATTAACAATTGGGGGACAGCAAGCCAACAACCAGTTGTCCGATTCGTCTGAAAATTTTAGGGCAGATAGATCTTAACTTGATAAACAATTTTACCCTTACAGAATTTTTATCCAATGATGTTGCTCCTATGAGTGTGCTATCGATTTTATACTCCAAATCTAATACCTCGGTTACGAAGAAATAATTGACGTGGGTAAATAACAATAATCCATTTCCAACAATAATGTTGATATATCTTGTATCATCGGTTATTAGGGACAAAAACGTCACTGTTATAATGTAATTAATGTTGTTGTATTCTCGTCTTTCAAAGGAAATCACCAATTCACCAACATTCCAACTGACTCCATTTTCAGAAAACGAAATCTGTAACAAACATAAACTTTTAGGCACCGCTTTACAAGCAGAGCCAAATACAAAGAAAGTCCCAACTATGTATTGGCTTCCGAAGCTACACAAAACCCCTTACAAATATAGATTTATTTCGTCTTCAAGCCATTGTTCAACTACTAAATTGTCTATTCTTCTTACCAGCACACTTGGTACAATTAAAAACCTGATAATAAATTGTTCAAATAAGGCCTTCGAAAATAGTGGAATAAATTACTTTTGGAGTGTCAAGAACTCGTTGGAAGTACTTGATAAATTGCATGCTTATATTGGTGATTTTGAATCTGTTCAAAGTTTTGATTTTTCTACCCTGTATACCACATTGCCTCACATTCTCATTAAGAAAAAATTCACACACCTAATTAAATGGGCATTCAAAAAATCAGAATGTGAATATATATGTTCAAACTCTTTTAGGTCATTTTTTAGTATCAATAAACAAAAAAACTATGTTAATTGGACATGCTTTGATACTATATATGCCCTTGAATTTTTACTAGATAACATTTTTGTTCGCTTTGGGGATTCCGTATATCGTCAGATTATCGGAATTCCAATGGGGACTAACTGTGCACCACTTATTGCGGACCTGTTTTTGTATTGTTATGAGTTACAATTTATGACAAAAATAAGCAAAGACCCATCGAAACAACATCTGATAAACAAATTTAATAATACTTTTAGATATTTGGATGATATTTTGGCTCTCAATAATGACGACTTCAGTATGTATATTAATGAAATTTATCCTGTTGAACTTACTTTAAATAAAGCTAATACTAACAATGACCACTGCCCTTTTCTCGATCTTGATATCTATATCACTAATGGAAAGCTGAATACTAAAATTTATGATAAAAGGGATGATTTTTCATTTCCTATCGTTAATTATCCGTTTTTAGATGGTGACGTTCCCTTGTCACCATCTTACGGTGTTTATATATCTCAACTTGTACGATTCGCTCGTGTATGTAACAATGTTTTAGATTTTAACGAGAGAAATTTATGTATTACTGAAAAATTATTACACCAGGGTTTTCGATATCACAAACTAGTCAAAACATTTACTAAATTTTATCATCGGTATAAAGACATTATTCGTAAATATAGCTCAACATGCAGACTTTTAATACGTTCAGGTATTTCACATCCAATTTTATATGGTAATATTCTTTATCAAGCACAAAGGTGTCAGTATTCATCTCAGAAACTTACAAAACCTTTGAATAGACTTATTAAGAAGGGATATAATTACGATACTGTTGTCAAGTCATTAAAGATTGCATATTTTGGCGTTAATATCGAGTCATTGATAAGGTCTTTGCATCGGAACTAAACACATTTATTCTAAAAACAGTTGTTGGCATGACACGGGTTATGTTCTTCTCATATATGTTATGATGGTATGATACTAAACCCCTAACGGGAAGGATTGTGCCTGATGTTCATATGATGAAATCATAATCTTTCAGTCAGTTTAGTTGAAGTCTGGAGCTGGCATGTCAGTTAACTGCTAGTAGTCTGTTGTTATTTATGTATTATTGTCATTTTGTTTATTTTCTTTGGTTACATCTTCTGACATCAGACTCGGATTTCTCTTGAACTGAATTTTAATGTGCGTATTGTTATGCGTTTACTTTACTACATTGGTTAGAGGTATAGGGGGAGGGTTGAAATCTCACAAACATGTTTAACCCCGCCGCATTTTTGCGCCTGTCCCAAGTCAGGAGCCTCTGGCCTTTGTTAGTCTTGTATTATTTTAATTTTAGTTTCTTGTGTACAATTTGGAAATTAGTATGGCGTTCATTATCACTGGACTAGTATATATTTGTTTAGGGGCCAGCTGAAGGACGCCTCCGGGTGCGGGAATTTCTCGCTACATTGAAGACCTGTTGGTGACCCTCTGCTGTTGTTTTTTATTTGGGCGGGTTGTTGTCTCTTTGACACATTCCCCATTTCCATTCTCAATTTTATTTCTCATGTTTTGTTGTCAGAAGGAAAACCAGAGACCCAAAGCTGATATTTTCCAAAGTCTTCTTTGTCGATTTGAAATATGCTTAGAGTTTCAACGTTGTAAAATCAGTGATGCAAGAATATTTTCCTTTTGTGAGAGTTTGCAAATTCTTTGCCATTGTGTGTCCATTTTGTTTTATAATTTATAACTTTATCAGATTTTTTAGGTAATTCACATTCAATTTTCACATCTGCGCCAATGTATCGTTTAAATAATCGTTTACATAATGGTAATTTCTCGCTTTTTTAAATAAGCTTTGAATCCCGTCATTGTCATATTGAATATTAAACCTCTCATCATCGCTCTTTGTTTTGTTAAAATCAACAATGAAGTCTGGCCTAGGTATTTCGGCATCAACATTAACATATTGAAAAATTAAAGGCCTGATCATTGAACATTTGAGAGAATGAGACACATCACGAATGCAATTTCCGAAAAAAGAAATAATAATAAGCCAAAAAAAAACAAAAAAAAAAAACGATCGAAGAATCATTTGGTATACTAGTATTTTAATCCACTTTCGTCTTAGGCCAACGATAAAATTTCTGAACGAGTTATTAACACAATCCAAAAACACGGTCTATTATTACATAAACTACAATATTTGCAAATTTATTAAGTAAACTTCTGTTATTGTAGACACATGCTAACCATCGTAAGGCAAGCATGTTAAAATATGCCATGATTATGTAGGCAATGGTGTGGTGTCCTAATATCAGATGTCTCTTGTGAATATTTAAGTCAGTTATCAAACAGAATATCCATCCAAATAATTCGATCGAAGAAGATATGTTTATGTTAGCTCCGAAGACGACCAGTTCTTAAAACGGATATAATATAAAAGGTATAAACACTTGAAACAATAAAACACCTTTTACAGACATTTAGAACAATGTGAACACATAATTTTCATAAAAGTCTTCTAAGTTAAAAGAGTCCTAATAGAGATTTTTAAGTTTCATACGAAACTTACGTACGTTAACGTAAGTAACTAAGGCTTACAACTATGAGAACTCATAAGACATAATATAAATTGTGGTTGTCTCCATTCGCCGGTTTCAGCATTTCAGATTTCAGTCGGATAGTTATAATACTGTTTTAATTCTAAAATATCATTCATGTATCAGGCACGGACCATTCGATTTTCGAGGAGGGTTGGGGGTTGTAAGTTTAAAATGAAGATATTTCTGGTCCTGATTTGGACTGAATGAAATTGATTTCACAGTTGGCAAGCACCTTGAGTTAAAAAGAAGGTCTACATTTTACCCGTTTGATTTTTTTCAAAACAAACATTGCGCATCAACACACACCCTTTTTTTCCCCTCCCCTCCCCAAAAAAAAAATTAATTTAAATGATCGATGACTGAAAGACAAATTAAAAAGTAAAAACACAAAAATACTGAACTCCCAGGAAAATTCAAAAAGGAAAATCAAAAATCAAAAGGCAAAATCAAAAGTCCAAACACATCAAACGAATGGATAACAACTGTCATATTCCTGACTTGGTACAGGCATTTTCTAATGTAGAAAATGGTGGATTGAACCTGGTTTTATAGCTAGCTAAACCTCTCACTTGTATGACAGTCGCATCATATTCCATTACATTGTCAACGATGCATGAACAAAACAAACATACTCAAAGAGTAAAAATGTCAAAAATAGGGATACAACAGTCAATATCGTGTTATCATCTTAATATCACTACATAAACAACAAATGTAACAAAGTAGCACAAAAAGGCATACATCAAATTTAACATTCTCATTTTGCTTTTCTTATACGGCTGAATTTATCTATGTAAAGTCTACCCATAAATGAAAGAAGGTTTTCATTACTGGTGTAAAATTGCGCGTTTGAAATTCGCAAGTTTATGCGTTAAACATAAGGTTCGTCTTTATATTCTTCTGTATACAATCATAACTATTGAGGAGGAGCCTAAATAAAATTTGAAATTAACAGGCAGGACCTTCCAATTTACTGTGAAACAAATTTTGGAAGATTATTAATTTTACAAAATCAAAAATGGCCGCAAAACAAGTTGATTGGAATATAGAAAAAAAATCATGTTGGCAAGCTAAGACAAAATAGGCTCAACCAAAATTTAGCCAAAAAAGTTAGAAATGAAACAAATGTATCCATGCACCCTAACCCTAGAAATAAAAGGGTTGCTCCCTTATCAAAATAATGGACTGAATGAAGGTAAAATGTGTACAACAATTAGAAAAAAAAACACATTTACAGATTTTTTTCTTACCACAAACGTTTTTGGTAATTGAAAATAAACATTTCCCGTCCCTTTTTATCCGTCTTCCGTCTTCTCGGGACTGAGCGAATGCATTGACCTCACTATACCAGAATACATGCAAATAGATCTGCATGGTCGGTATTTTATCGAACTTACAGAATGGAGTTTAACTCATAAGGTCGGGTCAAGAAAGATAAACGGTACCGTAGTTCCTTCGGAAAACGAATGAGTAAATCAGGTTGACTTAAGAAGTTAATCGGTTTATGTGTACATGTGTTGACAGAGTCGACAGTTTGACACTACAAAGGTCTACAAGGTTGACAAGTGTAAAGGTCTGTAAATGCATAGGTCGACAGGTTGACTAGTGTGAAGGTTAACTCTCATGTATAGTTGAGTTATGTGTTGGACTTTCAAAGAGAAGGGCTGAATTTATAAATGATCTTGATTAAGAACAAAATGTTCATACGGTTGCAGAATAAGGCCATGCAAGATTTTTTTCTCTCGTTCTTACAAGATAAAACTGTCAAGATTTAAAAACCTTTTCACTCAATTTTTCGAATTACAGTCCTTGTGGGAAATTAAGATTGGACGATTCCTTTTCTTTCTTTTTTATACCGAGTCGTGTATGTCAGTGAGACTCACACAGACTCAACTGATATACATTACAGCAAAGAAATTCAAATGCATTTGTCAGAAACCAATACAAAAGGCATTTTCAGAGAAAGGTATACGAAGGCTTGACTATAGGACCTCCTTTGAGCAGATACACGGATTTTAAACAAATCAAATATACTGCTTCATCAGATTTGATTGCTGCTTATGCCTAATTTGACTATTATATTTAAGAAATGCACCAGGACAAATATATAAAGATTACTATTTCCGAAAAACGTAATCGGCATGGTTCATATGTTATGGTAATTTATTGGTTTTATTGACAGCTAAGCTAGTACAATATTGCCATGTGACAGTCAAATTATAAAGTTTATACGCTGATCGTGATTTTCTTGATAGAGGGTTGCTGCTCACAAGGAAGCTATTAAACCAAGAGTTCCAAATGGTGAAGTTGAAATCATCCCTTCGTAAATTTTACGGACGCCATCACGAGTTGGTTGACCGTTATGGAATAACCGTTTCACAAATGATACCGGATATGTTCCTTACGTCTTAACTACAATCCCCTTCCCTTTCATGAATGTGACCTACCGAATTATACTATTTACCGGATTTTTTTATCACATAAGCAACAGGACGGGTGCCACATGTGGAGCAGAATCTGCTTACCCTTCCGGAGCACCTGAGATCATCCCTAGTTTTTTGTTGGGGTTCGTGTTGTTCATTCTTTGTTTTTCTATGTTGTGTCATGTGTGCTGTTGTTTGTTTGTCTTTTTCATTTTTAGCCATGGCGTTGTCAGTTTGTTTTAGATTTATGAGTTTGACTGTCCCTTTTTAAAGACAATCAAACAAAATAACCCTCTAATAATCCAGGTACTTTGATGTGCCTAATATTAGAAAAACATTACAAACTTCGTGTATATATTTACATAAATTACTGAACTTCATCTTTGATCAACTTTATCATTTTTGAATAAATATATTAAAAAACTTATTATCCCGTATACTCTTTGGACGCGGCACGCCATATTCACAAACTAGTTGAAAAGAAACTCTTTTGTACGAACATAGGAAAATTGTTAACTGTTAGTCATTCAAAACATATATGTGCCCCCTGCGAACATAGTTTGCCTTTTCGTATGTTCAGATATAAGACAAGTGTAAACTCTTGCTCGTGGAATAGGTTATTTAAAATAGATTTGAACTAAATGGAGAAAGGGATACAAACACAATTTTACAACGACCAAGTTAAGGTGTATTACGTACGTCAAAATATATATTTTTGTTTAATTTACAAGTTAAATGGTCCATTGGAGATAACAATGAACATTTGTTTAAATGTTAAGGTGAGTTACGTTTAAGTACGTCAAAAGCCTAAAATTCTCTAATGATACCAAACGAACGTACTATATAGTGACATGATTAAGACGAGGTTAAGTTTAAAAGGTAAATACTTCCAGATGTCAACAATGTATATAGTTAAAAAAAACATTTTAAGTTCTAAGCGATATTTGAATGCATTTGTTCCCTTCGGCTCAGGAAATATTAACTCTAAGCTGGGAATGTCAAAGTATATACCCCGTCTGAGACCTGAATAACATATAATAGACAGCTGATATTACATGTACTCGAACCTGGTCAGTTATATAAAAAGATTCACTTCAGTAATTATTCCATATCTTTTAGTACTTTATGTTCATTCCTTTTTTTAATCCACAATAAACCATGTCTAGATAAAAAAAGAATAACCCATGCCATTATTATTATATTAAAATGTGAGTGTATTAAGGTTAATTAAGAAATAATTCATGGAAGCCATAGATTGTTGGAAATTTACACATGGCCTGGGCCGTTATATTCGAATTTTATCCTGAGCGTTAGCGAGGGATAAAATTAACGAATATCACGGCCCAGGCCATGTGTAAATTTCCAACAATCTATGGCTTCCAGGAATTATTTCGATTCTGATAGGACAAATACGGTCATTAAAATACTGAAGCGAGGGTTGGTTTGGTTTGTGTGTGGCTGATCTTTTTTACTCCCTGTTAGATAAAGCTCAAATATCTTAATAAATCCGTAACTTGCATGGGTTATTTCGTGAATATCTGTTAGAAAAAAAACCTGTTTAATTCTTCTAATTCTCAAACCCAACATTTGCCATTTTTAATTTACATGATTTTCTCGTAAGCTTCCGTCAAATCCAAAGTTGACATTTCGTAACTAAGGAGCCGCCATGTTGACTTGCTCAAATTAGTAAATATGCAAATAATGCAATAGAATAGAAAATAAAACAAAATCTACCACAAAAATCAGTTTTAATACAATATCATACGAATTTCGATGGTTCACGTAACAAAAAACTTTCAACTTTAGCGGTTTCATTTGTATGACGTCATGTTTTGAAATCGGACTTAAATGCGCCAAAAAAACTAATAGACTTTCGCGGAATTTTATTTTATTTTCATTTTGTTGATTTCTCCGAGCTCTTGTGCATTACTGCTTTTTATTATGCATTCGAATAAGAATAACAGTTATTTTGTATTCTTTTAATTGCACTTTTTAAATCAATAAAATTGTCAAAGGGTCTGCAAATAGTTTCCAATACATGTAGATTTACGTGGGAAGTATATTGTAACAGCCATTATAATGTATATCTCTGAGTCTGCGCTAAGTATAGATATATCGAGAATTTTATCACAGTGTTGTTCACAAAGCGAAAGAAGCACGTCATATTAGAATTTATGTTATAGTACTTATGGTTAATCAATAACATAGAATATTACTGCCTATGAAAACACACCATGAAATACAGAATATTATCTAATTAATATCATTTGATGAAGTTACATGTTTGATGATCATTCCTATTGAGTTCATCAATATTTATGAAAAGTGACCGGGTTTTGTTATAATCTCTGTATTAGGGGAAAATAATACAGAGTTCTATTTCTTCTCTGAAAGGACTGCACTACTAGTGTTATACAACTTGATGAAAACCAGAACATGAAGCTAATCGCACAACTCATCCAAGAGGATTAAAGGCAATACACACTAACTGACAAAATCACAAAAACTCAGTTTGCGCGATCCGTCAAGGTTGACCTTGGGAATTCCTACTTCATGATCAACCAACATGTCGAGGTAGGACCCATTGTCTTTAAATAAACGGGTTGCTTTGTTGGAGATGTATATTTTGTTTGTTTTAGTTGGTCTTGTTTATAAAATATCCTCTGTCTTCGGACTGCCTTGTGACCTTCTTAAAGGGGTAGTAGCTGTCAATTAATGTTAACCTATCCGAATTGAATTCTCGTTGATAGTTTAGTGTTGACATTGTCTAACTATCGAATAAACCTCTGAAAACCTCCGATGGTCATATATGCAATCAAAACATAAATAATGGCAACAGAAGTATACCACATTTCGAAAGTAATAAATCGATTTAGAGAAAATAAATTCGGGTTACAAACTAAACCTCGCGCTTTCATATGGCAATGTTAAATATAAAACATCAAATGGCAGGTCTTCAATCATATTACATTCAGGATAGAGAAATACACAAATCAACAAAGTATTAGAGCACTATGACATGATAATAGTAATTAAAATTACCAGACTTATAATTGTATACGCCAGACGCGTGTTTCGTCTACATAAGACTCACCAGTACACTCATGTCAAAATAGGAAAGAAAGACAAACAAAGATGAAGAGCATTTATGACCCAACATTCCAAAATGTTGTGACAAATACGGTAATCTGCCTAGGATAAGACATATACATACAAGGAAAGTGGCCTAGTATTTTTCTAAGTCTGTTCATATTATAAATTAAAAACATATGTTACTCATCGTGTTCACCTTTATAAGAATAATGTTTGTGGATCGAATAAGTCAATCAAATGATTTATCTTTGTTTCACTTTCAATGTTAACATTCATTTCCCTTAAATAAATCAACACTTACAATGTATGCGTATCAATCTCCCTAGATAAGGGGTTAAATTGAAGTTCACATGAATACGGATTCACTTGAAACTGAATAATTGATCATCAATGTTTCTTAGCTTATTTTGATAAAATTGAACCATATTGGCGGCAAATGTTAATGATTATTGTACTATATACATGGAAAAAAGTATTGCAACACCAAATTGAAATTGACATTACAAAAAACACTCTTTATTTTTTGTGATATAATTTGTTGAAATAGAACTAGTTAAACATTATTTAAATATCACCTGGACGACTTCACACACAAATCTATGATAAACGGGACGATTTCAACTTCCCAATTATCAATTTCCCATTTCTCAGCAGTAGCATACCCTCTGTCCCTTCGTATGGTGTTCACATATCACAATTCATACGTTATTCTCGTGCTTGTTCACACTATACGGACTTCATATACAGAAGTTTGTTCCTTACACAGAAACTGCTTCAACAAAGTTATGAGGAGGACAGATTAAAATTGACACTCCGTAAATGTTATGGACACCATCACGAATTAGTGTCTTTGACCAAACTAGCTAAGGACATTTTTACCACATGGTAGATTGTGGTTTGTCATTACGTCGTCTAATCTTTTAATAACCAAACGTGACTTATTCCCGATTGTGACTGTTTTGCTGAGTGTGAATTCGCATTACTATAAGACATGTTACGGTACTTATCTATCCCGAATTCATGTATTTAGTTTGATGTTATATTTGTAATTCTCATCGGATTTTGTCAAATTTGTTGACGTCTTTTCTATTATATTCATGTGTTATGGTAAAGAAAATTATTTACCGCCTTCATTTATTAGATTTGATTTTGTTCAACGTAATCTGTACGATGTTTTACGTTTGGAGTTAGATTCAAAACAAACCGGACATATATATAATATAGTCAATTGCTATTAATAAGAATTGCAATGTGTATTGTGTTTAAATGTAATATCAGTATTTAGTTCTATTATAATCTTAAATCAATCATAATTCTATCTTATTTTTGAGATATAGTTTTTCAAATGTGACGTAATTTTTGTGCTGTTTTAGAAATTCAAATGTGAAGTAATTTTTGTGCCTTTTCACCACTTCGTATGTGACGTCATTTTTATGACTTTTTGCGTTGAGGCCTGGACTAAGTCGGGTGTGTCTATTTTCTGTGTTGGTCTGTATCATGTATTCGGGTTTTGTTTTCTGTAATTAGTTAAGACTTCGGTTTTATCATGTATATCTTTTATATTCATTTGATAAAATTTACTGTTTGCAATAGCATTAATTGTTCTAAATAATGAGGATGTTCTTATCACAAGCAGAGAGCCCTAGCCGTATTTGGCACAACATTTTTCAACTTTTGATCCTCAGTGCTGTACAACTTTGTACTTCTTTTGACTTTCGAACTTTTATATCTGGGCGTCACTGGTGAGTCTTGTGTGGACGAGGCCCGTTTTTGGCGTATTGAATTTTAAACCTGATGCATTTTGTTCTCTATTATTCATGTATTTCTTTGCCGAATACGTTCTCCTATTTATTTGTATTGTAGTCCTGTAATATTATGTTGTCATTTTAATGTTATATTTAACATTGCCATTAAAGTGCGAGGTTTGGCATTCCACAAAACCAGGTTCAACCCACCATTTTTTTCTTTAAAAATGTCCTGTACCAAGTCAGGAAAATGGCCATTGTTATATCATAGTTTGTTTCTGTGTGTGTAACATTTTTACGTTGTGTTTCCGTTGTGTCGTCTGTTTTCTCTTATATTTGAGTGTGTATTCACATTACTATAAGACGTGTCACGATACTTTTCTATCCCAAATTCATGTATTTGGTTTTGATGTTATATTTGTTATTCTCATCGGATTTTGTCTTATGCTTTGTCCGTTTCTGTGTGTGTTACATTTTAATGTTGTGTCGTTGTTCTCCCCTTATATTTAATGCGTTTCCCTCAGTTTTAGTTTGATACCCCGATTTTGTTTTTGTTTTGTACAACGGTATACTACTGTTGCCTTTATTTAATTAATAAATATCGACTTGATAAGTTCTTATGTGCACATGCAGTGACTGTACCAGTAAACTACAAAACAGATGTTTTATCCTCATTGTTTTCAACACTTTTAATAACCAAGTTTATAAAGTTATGTGATTGCCACCTTGTAATGAGTCCTCCACAACTATTAACTGCAGCAAGATGGCAGATTATCACCATGAGAAAAGCATGTATGTCGCTGTGACAACCGCACGTATCGTTGGTATATCATCATACCACTATAAATCGTTTCGAGAATAAAAATCAGGCAATAAACGATATTAAAGACCTTCAAAGATCAAGATGACCCCTTATACCATCTGCTAGGGAAAATCGTGCGATAAGACCATTTCGGGGACCTTTGCTTACAAACAGACACACAGTTGTCCGTATTCAATGTAGTGTAGAGCTCGCCAAAGTTGGAAATTAGCATCATGTAGGAAGATCCATTGTTCCAATGGAATTCAGTTCATCTTCCTTGCACCGATCCTAGCCCGGATTAGAACCTCATCTAGCATATATAGGACATTATTAAGCGTAAAGTGCGCGATAGGACACTATTAAGCGTAAAGTGCGCGATAGTTCAAACACGTCATGAAATAAACAATGCCCTTCATCAGAAATGGTTCCTGCTACCTTAGCAACAAATTAGTCAACGTTTGAATGGAGGCTGCGCACACAGTACTAATTCTTTGGCGTATAACAATCAACCATGATATAAACATCTTGTGGTTAGATAAATCATTTTTTATAATACATTTTTTGTTCCTTTAAATGCCAATGTTATCATAAACTATGTTTCAATATTATTTTACAAATATGTTGTCATAGGTATCACCAGCCCAGTAGTCAGCACACATGTGTTGACATGAATATCAATTATATGGTCATTTTTATAAATTTTCTGTTTACAAAACTTTGAATTTTTCGAAAAACAAAGGATTTTCTTACCCCAGGAGTAGATTACCTTAGCCGTATTTGGCACAACTTTTTGGAATTTTGGGTCCTCAATGCTCTTCAAATTTGTATTTGTTTGGCTTTTTAACTATTTGGATCTGAGCATCACTGATGAGTCTCATGTAGACGAAACGCGCGTCTGGCGTATAAAATTATAATCCTGGGACTTTTGATAACTATATAATCATATTCCATCCAAAATAAGAGGCTGATTTTTCAAGTTTTAAAACATCAAGGTGTTGCAATACTTTTTTCCATGTGTATAGTTTACAGTCAGAATGATTGATAAAAAAATCATATTTCAAACTTTAATATTTCGTAGTTAGTGCCCCTTGAAAACGTTCTATCAGTTGTTTGTATGCAATTTAAATACCTCTTTACGAGGTTAATAATGACTATCTAGATAAGTAAATTTATATATTAAGTTAAAGAAAGAAAAAAACTCAAACATCTTTTTACTATTTGCATTTCATTTCATGCACACTATTTCTTTCGATATGCTTTTTTAGTCTATAGCTACATATGGTTGCAATCATGGAACAAAAAATACCTAACAAGAGATCAAACGGTGTATTTGTTAATTTAAACCAAATTGTTGATTCAGATAGATATCCAGTGTATTTTAAAATTAAAAGTATTATCGGTAAGACAAGTGAAATCGTATTCACAACCATTATGAATACAAGTCCTTTGAAAATTACAAAATTGATATTAAATCGAGGAATTCTGGATTTCACCCATGCACATATTTTATTTTTGATACAACCGTTTGTTAAAAATAAGTCTGAAGTATCCAAGAAAGCGCATTTTCTCCTTAATACACTCGGAATTTTACAATCATCTAATTTGATAAGCAGTATGTTCCTATCATGACATTTTTCGTTTTCATATCTTGTCATAATAAAATCTCCGAAAACTATATCATTCATAAAATAGTCCCCCAAAAACTCCTTTGAACATAAAACGATTATAGCGTTACTTTTTTGGACAGATTGCGAAAAAAGTTGAAACCTAGAATAGCCTGCCTTAAAATCACGGTCAGGAAAGCACACTTTACATTCTATGTCTTCAAGACAAGTAATAATTTCATTTTCAATAACAAAATCATTGTCGTCTTCGGTTGTTAAAATCAAAACATCATATTCGTAATCATAAGTCGAGTGTTCAGTCTCAATATTTCCGAGACAACCATCGGTTGAATGTTTCCCTTCTACACATGTACGATCAAACATATACTTGAATAGTGCAGACACTATGTGAATGTCCAATAGACAAGAGAAGTATTCACAAAATTTGGCACTGATGACAGCATTCGTGGCAAATAGAATAACTTCAATTGTTTGTCGAATAAACAGTATTGTTATTTCATCTAACAAATCAGAGTTTTTAACGTCTTCAAAAGATGTATTTTGATATTTGTCATAGTTTATGGCATACATATTATTTATGTATGATTTAGCTGGTAGTATCATCAGATAGATGTGTAAAGGAGTTGTAACATTTTGGTTTGCTTGTATTGTATTGTTGTAGAATTCCCTTGTTATATGGAATGAATGATTCCCATATGACAGCTCGGTGGTGCAAAGAAAAGCATGTATACTGATTGTCTTGTTTGACATCCAAACAAATTTTGGTTTGTTAAAGTCATAAATATGATCCACTGTATACATTATTACTTTTAAAAGAAAATATGAAAAAAGGCTGCATCCAAAAAACATTCTTTCAGAGTGTTTTTCTAATGATGTTCCACCTGCAAGTTTGCTTTCAATGTTATACTTCCAATCTAGAACCTCATTATGGAGCGAGTAATCAATATGGTAATCTAAAATAAGTAAATTTCCTACAGGTACATAAATATAGTGTACCATGTCTACTTTTTGGGAAACACGAATTGATGCTACCAAGTAACTAATTGTGTTAAATATACGCAATCTATTTTCTGATGGAACGCCTGAGACCCAAAGCTGGTATTCTCCAAAGTCGTTTCTATTGATAAAGAAAATGCTTAAAACGTCACTGTTGTAATTTCCCTGAGTAGATGATATTTTCATATTGTCTGAATATTCTACGTCTTTGCCATTAAGTGTCCAATTTGATTCATAATATTCAATCATGATATATTCTGTTGGCCATTTGCATTTAATTTTCACATCTTCGCCAAGGTGTCTGTAAATTAGGCGTTTACAAATTGGAAATCTATGGTCAAGATCGAGCAAACGTCTTTGATTATTATCATAGTCTAGTCGTATACTGTGCAAATTGTCTCTATCCTCTGTTTGGTTTAGAACAACATTCGTGTATAATCTAGGTAATTTTTCGTCGTATATAAAAGCAGAACGAAGAAGCACACTCTCTAAATCTGCTGTTGTGAAAACAAAAAAGAGGAAATATCCGAATGTCATAAATATTACAATAAAGTTAAAACACACAAACAATAGAAAGGATTTTCGAAATAATTTGATCCACTTACGTCTTACATAGGTAGTTAACTCTCTCGAGAAACGAGAAATCGAAAAAGTATAAAAACTGACACCATATTACAAAACCGATAACTGCAAACATATCAAGCAGACTTTTTGAATAATAGTGAGATATCATACATAAGACCACGGCTATTATCGCTGCATTTCGGTTTCCAACAATTTGAATTTTATTGTGAACATACAGTAAAAGTGATAAACCAAAAATCCATTTAAGTAATGTAATAGAATTTGATATGTTAAAGAGATCCACACAGACGACACATTTACTAATTGAATATGAAATAAATGGTATTAACACTTGTAAAACAATAAAACCTTGTGCAGACATTGTTAAAAAATCTAAATAATCATTTAATCATCTGATGAACACCATACCAGATGGAAAGAATAATGTTTTAAATGGTCGTCAACACACGTATTTAAATGCTCCTTTATAATTCAATGTACTTATTCACTGATATATGATATTTTAAATTGTCGTCTGTTTAAATGTTAATATGTGTAACGTCATGTTTTTTTTAGGTCAGTCATTACTTATCGTATGTATATATAAAAACGAGTAGCATAGGTGCTTTAAAAAAAACAAACACCTAGACTAGTTTAATAAGTTTATTCAAACATAATGTTCCTCTCTTAATTTTGTTTCCTTTTTATCCTTTGGTGAGTACGTATTCTGAATGAAGTAGAAGAAATAATAATAAAAATTATCATACTTGTCTCAATAGACGGTCCTGGAGATATAGTGTTTTTTACTTCTTTATTTTTAATTTGTTTCAAAATGTTTATTAAATATATGAAAATATATCCATATTATCATATTGGGAGACAACTAAATATCGTTTTATCTTAAATGAAAACAGATTTCAACTTTGATCTGATAGAACTTGTATGAGAATAATACCTTGCACTGATAAGAAGTTAATAAGATATTGACTATAATATCTAAGTTTTAATAGATTGTCAATTCTTTATAAAGGTTATATTTATGACTATGTCATATGATTATATCGACTGAGATATGTTGCAGAACACATAAGCGGTACATGTAATGACATTAACTGGTAGTCTGTCCTTGGTGTAATACATATTAAACGAATTGTACAATTATAATAATATATAGTTATAACGACCTTCAAATCAGCTAAAATTAATACTCATAACGATTGTATAAAACTTACGACGATCGTTCCTCTATTTTCCTTAATAGTAACCAGAGAACATATTAGAAAAGTTAAAATTCAGTAAAGACTTTCAACAAGCTATAAAAAAAAGACTGGAGGAGGGTAAATAGATACTCAAGAACTAATAAGTTAAAAATAGACTGAAAACGCCAATAAAAAACGATCAAACATTAACAGAGAAACAAGCATTAACAAACACAAAATAGAAAACTAAGGATTGAGCAAATAGTAAAATCACAAAAATACCGAACTCCGAGAAAATTCGAAACAAACAGTGCAAAATTAAATGGCAAAAATCAAAAGCTCAAACACATCAAACGAATGGATAACATCGGTTATGTTGCTGGCTTTGCACAGGCTTTTTCTATACAGACAATGGTGGATTAAACCGGGTTTTATATCTCGCTAAACCTATCACTTGTCGTGACAGTTGTTATCCTTTCGATTGATGAGTTTGAACTTTTTGATTTTGACATTGATTAGAAAAATATCAATTTTAAATTGTCATCGGGGCTATGTAATTTTGGTAGGTTACATTTTTTTGAAAGAAAATTGCACAAAATTTCATTATATTGACAACGAACTCACACAAGAATTGAAAATGAAGGCGAAGTGCAAAAAGATAATCATTTCTCTTAGGCATGAAAACTAACAATCCTATCATACAATATTGTAGTTGAACTATCTATCAAATGCGGGGTTCGAAGTCATAGTCTCAGTGTTGACTTTGACTTGCTGGTGATACATGTACATATGCCCTATATATACTACTTAGCTATTGCAGCCCTACCAAATTTGACTGTGTTTAGAGCCAGATAACGATTTTGTATAAATTGAAGTGCCATTTAAATCTCTATTATCGAAGAATAGAAAATGATACAATGAAAGTTTAAATGTACTGCACGCAACCAAAAATATTTATATAAAATCAGGATTCAAACGTGGCCAAAATATTTGAAGCTTATATAAAAGGTGATGAGCTATTATCCAAAAGGTCCAAAAAGAATAGCCAAATCCGTGAAAGGAATCCGAGCTTTGCATGAGGGAGATACATTCCTTAATTTACAATAATTTCTTACATTTTGTAACAAAAAAAAAACTCCGTACTTTCATGCCAGTACCAAAGTACTTGCTACTGGGCTGGTGATACCCTCGGGGACTAACAGTCCACCAGCAGAGGCATCGACTCAGTGGTAGTAATAACATTAACGGTAAGTAAGACGAACGGGAAAGAATTTGTCTGAGATTAAAAATTAAAAAATATTTGGTGAATGTACGGTTGTTTTTTTGGTATTTGCGATCGTCTTGTATTACATTTATCATGTAGGATATTGTCTCGTATTATTGTATATACAGAAAGTTGTTTAATACCCATACAGGAAGAATTGTTTGTTGAAAATATTTTTCTGTTCATCTGCATGTACCTGGTGGTAATAAGAAAAACTTAAATGCTAGAAAACTATTTCATAGAAGGGGATGGAAATACGTGAATTTAATCTTACTTTGCTTAAAATTCGGGATCATATTTATTGGGGTTCAAATAGAATTGAATGGTCTAGAAAAAGTTGTATGACTATATTTGTTATTTAAATACAACATAGTTTTTCTTTAAAGTGTATATAAAAAAGAAGATGTGGTTTGATTGCCAATGAACCAACTATGTTTTTTTACAGGTAAATAAAATTGCATGTGAAAATACTCTACATGTACCTTGTCAAATATGCTAGGTGACAAAATTTGATTACTTAACAACCTCAAATAACTAGTATCTTTCTTTATCAAATACCACTGTGTATCATCAGTACACCGGATATAGGTAATAACCAAGCGGGAATGATCGATTTTGACCTTACAAGGTAACGAAAATCTTTGTTTTGCTTTATCAATATTCAATGTACATTTCTCAACATTTGAAATTCCTGCTCCCAAATAATTTTTGCATCTATTTTTTCCTATTCATAAAACATTGATATTCAAAGAAGAACAATTAACTTGTTAATGCGGAAATAGTTGTGAAAGTCAAGACCCACTTTCAATTTCGATACAGTTGTTTAGACATTTACATGTTTTATCTGAAAGAAACCTAATACAGGGCAACAGTAATGGTTACCAATCATAAACCTACCTGTGATTACTTATTCCCTTAAACTGTTTGGGTTAAAAACGAGTATGAAAATAAAAGTTTTTGTGTACGGCGTACAACAACTTAACTATGCACCGTACATAAGGATTTATGTGGTCAGCTAAACACCGTACACAACGCTTCTTTAGGGATAAAGTATCAAAAAATTACATATGTATGAAAGATTTCAATGCCAATTTTTGAAAAGGCTATACTTATAACACACACAATGACCTTCTATCAGAAAAAGAGTTGCAATGAATACAGAATTATATCGGATGAGACAAGAGCCAACTTCTTTTACAAGTATTTGCACATGCTTTTTGTAATCCCTCTTGTTTTGGGAAAATAATGAGACATCTCTAATCATCAACCTACGACCAAATAATTTCTTAAAACAGCAATGATGTTTAGATTGAAGTATAGATTAATATTATGTGAACAAAACAAAGATTTTTCGTTACCGTGTAAGATCAAAATCGCTCACGGCCGCTTGGTTAGTACCTATATCCGCTGTACGATGATACACGGTGAATACGATAAACATATGAGTTAGAGACATTTATATATAATGCAACTATACCATGTGTTCCTCATTTAATTATATGAATTGGAAATGCATTATTTATGTTTCAATCGTAACAAAAACAAAAGTTGATAAAACTGTTGTATAGAAAAGACACAAGTAAAAAAAAACATCACCAATCATATCTATCTAACAAAGATCAAAGATAGGATTTGCTGCAAATTATAATATTAAATTGCATCGGTAAATGTTAAGGCAAATATTGTGCTGTCAATATACAAAATTATTAAAGCATCACATAGCACATCATTCTTTTGAGTTCCTTTGTTCTTTACTGGTTCTATTCTCAGACATGTTCGCATATATGATTTATTATCGGATGTATCTAGATAAAACTAAATGTCTAACCATTAAGAACTGCTGAGGACTTCTTTGTGATACACGTTTTTATTCTCGTTAAACTGTAATCAGCGTTTTCAAGAATCCAAATCTGAAGCTGTAATTGTTTATAATATGTACTACGAACTGTTTACGAGACATTATTGTGCATAATTGATACAACAGATTGAACATGACTTTATAAAAACTTGTAAATATATATAAAAAAGAACTTTAATGCATTTATGTTGTAATATTTCTATAAACATTAGTAAACATCAATAAATTCATATAAACATGTATACATAATACAGACTATAATTCTATTCTAAAGGGGCACTAGCTGTCAAATTCATGGTCACCGATTTGACTCATATTCTCATATTTTATTTATAACAATGTGAAACATTTATCCAAACTATCAAAAGTGTGAAATAAACAGTTTACAGATAACAGGGTCAATAATATGTAGCTTCGTTTCGTGTGTATTTTAGTCTAGACTTCATCTAATTAAATACCGAGTTGACCTCAGATGACCATATAAGCGATGTAAACATAAATATACTAATGATTAGATATAAATAGATTAAGCCAGCACGTGCTGTTGGACTTTGATAGGTTTGTTTAATTTTATATTATAGATTAAAAATATATGTTTCTCGTCGTTTTTACATGTAGAAGAAAGATTTTTAGTGGATCGAATCAGTCATCAAATGATTTACCTTTGTTTCACTTTCAATGTTGACAGTCCTTTACTTTAAATAAACAGTACACGTACAAAGCATGTGTTGTCCATCTCTAGTTAAGGGGTTAAATTGAAGTTCACATAAATACGGATTAAGTGAGGTCGACTTATTCACTTGATTCATTATCAATATTATTTAGCTTAATTTGACAAAATTGAACCATTTTGGCTGCTAAAAGCGAATTATTATTTCACTATTTCACTTCAAATATTGATTGAACAAAAACAAATCATACTTTAGATTTTTATACATCTCGTAGCTAGTGCCCCTTTAAGTATCAAACTACTTTTGACATATTAGCAAAAGCAAACAATAATTTGTTCCAAATGTTTTGAATTTAAAAAAAAAAAACATAAATATTTGGACATTCAAATGCATAAGTTATAATTAATAGTTATTCCACAAGAACGCGTTGTGTCAGTGTAAGATCATCCCGATAACCGGAGGCCAGAGAGAGATCTAACACTGACACACCAAGTCCGAGTGGAATAACTATTTTACATTCCAGCTGTTTTAGATGAGACGAAAAACCATTTACAATTCATAAAATATCTTGCTTCCTTTAAGTATGTTAAATTACTGTTAGTTCGTATCCAGTCATCCTGGTGTAGTGGTATGTGTCGTGGCTTGATATGCTAAAGGTCTTGAGTTCGAATCCCACCAATACACTGGATTTTTTCTACGTGAATTTTGATAGATAGTCATTTCCGTATAATTAATTATAAGTCTTATAGTGGATTTGACATTCCCGCCAAAATGTTACAGAACAAAGGAAAGCATGCATAACAAAGAAACTCAAACTGGAGTGAACTGGTAGGGGTGATCCGGCTCAGATCATCCCTGTTTCAGATCATCCCTGTTATAACAAAGGAGATGGGATGTAAACAAACTGACAACGCCATGGTAAAATAAAAGACACAAAAAAAAAAAAAATAAATAAAAACAACCAAGATATGAACATCAGATCATGGCGAAGGGTTACTTGAGGCTATCTTATATTCTGATATATAACGTGTGATATGTGGGAAAACGTATAAAGTCATATACTAGTTACGAATATATCTGTTCAGTAGCATACCTAGATGGAACTGTAAGCTAATAGTATTTAAAGATAATGGAACTGAAAATTATTAAAAGACTTCTTGACAAATAGAATGGTCAGCTAAAATTAGAGTAAAAATATGTCTATCAATAAATCACACAGACAATTGAAGGAAAAAAAATTAAATATCCTACTATTGTACAAAAATCTTATATCTGTGGGAATTATGATGAAAAAAGAAAGTTTTAAATTAAACATTTAAATAAAGACGTATTGAGCAGCCAGGGGTGTTACTTAGACAAGTAATTTTTTTAAAGTTACTTGAATAAGTAATTTTTGTTTTTGAAAATAATAAAATAACTGGATAGAGTTATTTTAAATTTCATAAGAAGAATAGACTGAATGAATGTAGTTTTCATGAAAATTTACATCATTTTATATCATAAAATAAAGAATTTATAAGATTTGAGAGGAGTATAGAGATAAAGGAATACTTTAAAAATATTGATAAAAATATTACTTGAATAAGTTATTTTATACATTTTTGAAAGAAATAGTAATAACACTTATTTAAGAAACATATGTAATTGATTTGGGTTACAACCTATAAATAACTGCAAGTCTTAATTAATTCACAAGAATCTATCTATTTTATATCAGTCTACTTTCAAGGTTTTGGAGGAAAATGATAAATTAATAGTCCCAAAAGACCAATCTTTGATCCAGAAGCGTCGATATGAAAGATAAGTGCTTCAGAAAGTTAATTAGTGTTTCAGAAGGATTAGATTTTATATTTGATGGGAAAAATAACCAGATGACTGTGAAAATTTCATAAAACTAGTAAAATCTGTATTATTGGACACCTATAAAAATAATATTCAGAAAAGTTACTTATATAAGTTATATTTAAAGCAGCGGTATTTTACATTACTTGTATAGGTCATTTTAATTGTTACTTGTTTAAGTAATGCCCCTGACTGTTGAGTGTAGGAGTGACGGTCAATTTCCGATGAATTTGTTTCCAACCAAGTCCATTTTGTAAACGTCATTTGATATAATTCATAGTAGATTTAGATGTGTTCTCTAAAATGTTAACATGTTGGTGAAATTTTGAACATGGAACAAAATCACGATTGCCTAAAGATAGCTCAAATTTGGTAACAAAATTATAATAGCCTATCTCACAATTGTAACTTACACGATTCAATTGGTCAAAATTGAGTATGTATCAAAAGCATGTGTTATTTGGGAATAAAATATAAAAATTAGAATGTATTTTTTTTTATTCAAACACAAATGAAGTCCTTTTTTTAAATTAACCTCCTTCGATGAAACAAGACTGATGAAGCAAAGGGCAGCCCTTGATTATGTTGATTTTATGTATACTATATAAGAAATGAAGTAATTCGTCTGTTCACATTTTATAAACCTTTGAATATTTGAATATTTTTGAATTGATCTAAAACAGTACTATGATATATTTACATTTGATATGTTGAGGTCTCTAATAATTTACTATGCGTTATGGATGTCACTTGTAGGTTAAGGACGTATGATGTTCTTTAGGTGCTTATATTCAAATCGCTTCGTCACTGGTTGTGTCGCTTACAATTTTAACTTACTTTCTTAGTTGTATTTGAATAAAGAAGATTACTTATCCTGACTGTGGAATATTAAAAAATGTCTGATAAATCTTCCTGTAAAACGTTTCCGAACGTAGTATTTCCAATGCTTGTATTTACACCCACATAACGGGATCAATGCAACAAAACAACATGCACATTCAAAATACAAAAGTATCAAAAGTGTAACCCACAAACATAGAGTCTTAATTAACCATACCAAACCACCATTTTTCTTGTTACTGATAGCATCACCAAAATAATTGACAATGACGAAAGAAAAAAAAAATGCATATATAAGTAAGACTAACATGATACGATAATGAACAAAACCTAATATTACGAGTCTAAAATACCAAGGATGTCTGCATTCCACCCATTCACATATTTCTTTAAGCGTATCGCTCTCTTCTATATAGATTCCCCTTGCATCAATTATAGTATATTTGCTTTGCAAAAAATTAGGAATATTGAATTCATCCCTTTTGATAAGAAGAATTTGTTTCTTTTGCATGATAATATCACTTAAGACTACGTCATTCAGTAATGGGTCATTGAAAAAATCTTGTGAACATAATATGATGACTGATGAACTGTTTTTGATTGCAGTGGAGAAAAGGCTGAGTTCATTTTTTCCGGCATCAAAATCCCACTGAGGAATGAATATTTTGTTTTTCGTTTTTTCTAAGCAAGATTTTATTTCCTGAATGAACACATTATCATCGCCTGTTGAAATTATCATAACATCTTTTTGATGTATGTTATTATATAATGGTTCTCCAACTATTTTTTCAAGGCAGCCGTTATTTGAATTTTGTGTTACCCCTGCATTGTATCCAAAAACTAATTTGTGTAATGCAGAATATAAAAGTAAATGCATTTTGTTCATAGTTCCAAATAAAAACATGCACATTAGTATCAAGAACGAATTCAATATTAATAACCAAAAGACGTCGGTTATATTCCGAAGAAACAAGTGCTTTTCTTCATATGATAAATCAATGTTATCAATGTCTTGCGCAGATTGATACTCATCGTAACTTGCATTACTGATGTACAAAGATTTATAAGGCAGCACCATATATGTCATTGGAGAAGCCAATTCTACATGCTGTTTTGAGTGTAATGTTTTATCTAATCGGGTCAGATTAAAAATAATTGAATGCCTTCCAAATGATATTGATGGAGTACATAAGACAACGTAAACATATTTATCATAATAGAACATAGGTTCTACCTGATTTCCATAAACTATTGATGTTAATACACTGCATCCGTTTGAAAATCGTTGGGACTGATTTCCAAGTGATATAACTCCTATAAGCTTGCTCTCAATTCTATATTTAAAACTATAATGATCATAGTATCTAAATACATTTTCAAATGGAAAGAAGTATTTGAGAAATAAAGCGTTTCCGACAGGAACATATGCATACGTTAAAATATCCTCTGCCTGAAATAAAAACATTTGTGCAATCAAATAATTTTTCATTATGTACTTTTTCGTATTGCTGTCCATCTGATTAAAAGAGATCCAAAGCTGATATTCTCCAAAGTCGTTTTCTTCTATTGAAGAAAATTTTAAAATTTCGGCGTTTGAGTTTTCACTTTTGTTGCAGGTTGGTATAATTGTTTTTTTATTTAATAAATCGGATCCATTTAGTCTCCATTTTGCTATGTAATCCCTATCATTAAAGAGAACAATAGGCCATATGCAAACAAATGTTGTATCTTCACTTATGAATTGTGTAAATTTACGCTTACATAATGGAAATCTTTTATCGAATTTGAATATATTCCTTCCGGCTCCATCGTTAGTTTTCTTAGATAGAATTCTGTCTGTTTCATTTATTTTCTTAATAATTGTGTCCTTTTCGTATCCATGGAATTCTGTATCAAAGTTTGAAACGTGGAGATCATGTAAGGTTTTCATTCCTAGACTTGGATGGTTGCTGTTTATAAATTTCCTTCCATATGTAAACATGCTCCAAAACAAGAGAATAATTATAATCCACACTACGCATTTAAGAATTGTTTGATATTTTCTATGAAAAAGATGTCTGAAAAAAACTCTGAAATTTCTTGTTGAATTTTTAAAATAATGACTTATTTGACACCATACTAAACTTAATATCATGCTACAGAAAACGCATATTGGTGACAGACTTTCTTTTGATTCTACGATTTCCACAATGCACACTTGAACTGTAATTGAAACGATGTATGGTGTAAAATAAGCATACAAAAATATCCTATTTCGCAAAATAGGGATGTTCTTAAAAAATTCTAGAATGAAATCTATCATGAAAGTCCACAAACTGGTTGTAAATAAAACTTTTACGTCGATAAAATCTGTGTAACTCAGTACATGACCAACAAGAATGATAACGAGCGGGATAACCACAAGTAATAACAAACGTTCGAAAATTGACATGCTCATTAAAAATTATCGTATTTTAGAAATGACTCTAAAAATACGATACCTATTTGTTATGAATTATCAACCATGAGTAAAGTTTTTAAAATCTTTTGATAAGAAGCCTGGGTCAGTCATTTTTGTTTGATATGAAATCATTCATTTTTTTATATCTTGTTATCTGTATACGATATGTTCATCGTTTCATTTTTAAATGTGGAATTTTCCATTTTTGTGTTGATGATTTTTTGAAAATCTAGAATTTGAGGCATTAAAATCATATAGAAAACTCTGGTAAAAAATTGTTTGCATTTACTATATAATTAGTTATCAAAGGTACCAGGATTACTGATAACACTCAAACAATTTGCTTATCTTTACAAGTATATACTTTCTAATGATACAACAATACATTTGCAGGTAATAAGGTATCTAAGATAAAAAAAAAAAGAATGTTTGTTTCCCATCTAAGAAATTATTGTCCTTGAATACCTGAATAAATAATTCTAATAGTAATTTGTATGTTCAGTTTTTATATGTACTATACTAAATACCTGAGAAACAACCAAATTCATAAATCGAAAATAAACTGACAACACCATGGCTAAAAATGAAAAAGACAAACATACAAATATTGATACAAAACAAAGCTAAAGACACATCAACACGAACCCCACCAATATTGGAGGTGATCTCAGGTGCTCCAGAATGGTAAGCAAATGCTGCTCCACATGTGGCACCAGTCGTGTATAAAATAAAATCACAAAAAAACTGAATTCCCGATTAAAACTCAAAACGAAAGTTCCTAATCAAATAGCAAAACCAAAAGATCAAACACACCGATAGGATTGATAACAACTGTCATATTCCTGACTTGGTACAAACATTTTACTATGCAGAGAATGGTTGAAGGAACATGTTTTATTCCCCTAAACCTGTCACTTTTACGACAGTCACACCAAATTCCGTTATATCGACAACGATGCGTGAACAAAACGAACAGACACAATAGGTAAAATTGTCACAAATAGTGGTACAACCGCAACATTAACCCCACAAAAAAACTGGGTGATTGCAGGTGCACCGGAAGGGTACATGTATAATGCAGTTTATTGCATTGTATAGCCACATTATAGAAGCACTGTTCTTAACCCTGAAAACATATCATATACTTGAACATTATCCATGCAGGCCAATGACGAATATCATATTATTACATACTTTTATTTTGGTTATTGCAGTCATCAAATTTAGGGAAAACATACATTTGACTACTATAAGTGTCAACATAAGGTGCTAAAATTAACCCACATATCCCCCAAAGTTTACCTGAGAATTTAAAAGTTAATATTTAATATATATCCAGACAGAATATTATGAACATATCTTGCTATAGACATGTGTCATTATTGTTGAACATGTTTGACATTTAAAATAAAAAAAACTTTACTAAACACGAAGTACTAATACTTTATTCTTTCATAATCCCCACTTAAATTTAAAATATACATTGATGGTTTTCATTTTAAATTAGGTTAAACAAAACACATATAAAAGATCATGTAACACACATGTCGTCATAATAAATGAAGTTCTGATGAAAGAATGAAGACCGTTTTTGTGTTGTTATGATAAAAGTATACAATTTTGGTCATATTAATCAATTTGACAAAATTGACCTTAATATACACAGAATGAATTACCAAGTAAGCATTAGTAATTTGACATGATGGGTTTCTGTAATAATATCATCTTATTCTTATTTGGTACTTTTATGACCTCTATATTTCAGACTTAAAATATACAAAAAATATTCAATACAATTATGCTACCTTCGGATTTAAAAAATCTATTAGACTGTGCATTATATTTGAAATAACACAATGTTAACAATTCGTACATACCTTCCAAGTATTACGTAAAAGACTCCTAATTCGATTGCATTTTTATTTTTCTATGGAAACATTCGCATTAATCGATTTTCCTGAAACGTTCATAATACATAATATTTCAATTGAACAGTACGATTTGAGCATATTAAATTAACTGTGTAGTTGTACTTTAAAGAAGCAACCAATCAACGAAAAATATCAAAACATATATGTAACACAAATTATGTTTAAATTTGGTTTAATAAAATTGAGAATGGATATGGGGAACATGTCAAAGTGAAAACCATCCGACCAGACAACAACCGAAGGCCACCAATGGATCTTCAATGCAGCGAGAAACTCCAGCACCCACAATGTATATCTCAATGTATTACGCGTTGTCATTCTGGTGATTTATACGTATATAAATAAATGCTTTGATAAAAAAAATCAATACATTTCTATATTGTTCAGCATGTTCAAATTTATTATTTATTCGTATAAATTGCGGTCCAATAAAACGAACATCGATTAAACCAATATGTTATAAATAACAAGGCATGTTTTTCTTTTTAGACATGTTAGATTACATTTAAAATGTTGTTATCTTTGAAGGAGAAAATATATTATCAACTTATGTCCAAAATGGCGACGACAAATGTTTTTCTATTTCAAGTGTTTATTCCATTTGTTTTATTTTTGATTGGAGAATGGATTGGCTGCAGTGATCACTTAAAGATATCAACATCTATTAAAACTTTCGGATGGATTTTTAGTATTACAGTTGGATTGTATATACACAGAAAAATCATAAGTAATGAAATCCAAACATGTACGTACATCACTTTCGCTATTTTTATCATCTATACATCTTATTTGACAAGCACAGACGATTATAAAACTTCATTAAATAGTTATGTCAACATTTTTGTTTGTATATTATGAACTCAATTTTGGAACCTTTTTGATAACTCTTGGCTAAAATTTATCATATACTTTAAACGTAAATGGATTTCAGTATTTCTGATGTTTTATTTATGGTGCATGTATTTTATAGGTCTTTTTGTTTTAGGATGTATCATCCTAATTATTTTCAAAGCTCACAGTACCGTTATTTTGCAGAGTAAACATACTTATGTAACTTTCAATGAAGCAGAATTTATAAGACTAAACTTAAATGTTGAACTGAAACAAGCAAACCCTGGAGATTCAATTCGAATCGACACAGATTATAATCAAAGTTTTTATAAAAATGACAAAAGGTTTCCGATATGCAAGCGTTTATTTCGAAGATATTTTGGAGAAGACGTGAAAATGGAATGCAACTGGCCCATCAAATTTGTAAAGATACTGAATTATGAAACAAAATGGACACACAATGGCAAAGAAATTGCCCATTCAATCAGAAAGAAAACAACACCTTTAAGTGGAAACAATAGATCTGATACTCTAAGTATATTTATCATTTCCAAAAGCGACTATGGTAAATATCAGCTTTGGGTTTCCGGTCAATCGACCGAAAACTATATACAAAAATATAGGCAGATTAATTACATGATAGCGTTCATGGTTCTGACCCCAATTTACAAAATGATAAGCTATGTTTATGTTCCTGTTGGCAATGGACTTGTTTTGGATTATCAAGTTGATTATTCGTTTGAGACCAATATAACAGGTTGGGAGTACAAAATCGAAAACAGTCTTACAGGGACATCGGCATTTAGGGGAAAATATGACAGATTGTTTGATGGATGTAGCCTACTTTCATATTTACTTATGCAATTGTTAATAGCAATGGTTGGTCGCAATAATACCATAAACAAACCTACAATATCGCAGATGACAAATACAAAAATCAATGTGATTGCAATTCTCTGCACCACTGAAGTATTATATGGAAAACATTATATTCAGATATCAAGGGAATTCTATAATGAAACGTCAAAAACGAAACAAAATGTCACAACGGCATTAAATTTTTTTTATATAGTACTACCGACGGAATCGATTAATATCTATAATATGAATTACGATAAATTTAATACTACGTTAAAAGTAGAAGACATTGAAAGTTCCGATCTACTATACGAGAGTAGAATTTGGTTTATAAGACAAATCATTGAAGTTATACTGTTTTCTTTGAGTGCTTATTATATTTTAAAACTTTGTAAATATTATACTAATCAATTCGACAGGCAATGGGTATCGACAGTATTGCTTAAAATTTGCGGAGTGAAATATACAAGCCATAATAGTCTTGGAAATATATTTAAGGAAAACGAATGGCATATTTATGAATATGATGTTTTGTTAATATCAACCGAAAACGACAATGACTTTGCAGAATCAATTATAACTTGTCTTGAAGATAAAAGATACAAAGTGTGCGTTCCTGACCGTGATTTTAAAGCTGGAATGTCTATGTTTAGTCTTTTTTCCAAAGCCGTCCAAACTAGTTATACAATAGTAGTTGTATGTTCTGAAGACTTTTTGAAAGACTCTTTCCTTAATGGAATAGTTTTCGGTGACTTTATTATGTCAATGTCTACAGATGGTAAAATTAGTGACAAAAATATATTGCTTGTTATGAAAGATGACTGCAACATTCCAAATGTGTTAAAGAGAAAATTCAAATTCCTAGATACTTCAGGAACTTTTCCATTATCAAGAAGCATTAAAAGGCAATTACATAACTGGATCGAAAGTAGAATACCTCTTATTAAATATAAAACTATATTTGTTATTTTCTGTGTTATTTGCCTATACTTAAACAGTTTTTCACTTGTATTACTTGCAATTATTATATTTCTACACATTTTTGAAAAATTTTCAGAATTAACATTACTATCGCCAGAATTTATGTCATATGCCTTTTATTTCCTTTTTGTCAGTATTTTTTGTTCCCAATTGGCAGTCATGAAATATGTCCGTCGAATAAAACTTTAAATGTACGTTATTTAAGAATAGTTACATGTATTGCAGTAAACCTGTACAACTATATATCATAAAACAGTAATTCATTGCAGCTTACTTGTATTGAAATTTGTCTCTTTGCTTTAAAAACACGTACATCACTAACCATATCAAATTGCGTACAGCAAAACTATTTAAATATGTATTACTCTACCTATTGTGTCTAATATATTTGATTTTGATATTTAGTGCCATATCAATAACTGTTCAAACATTTATAGATTCATAAATAGTGCAAATTGGATAACGCTATTTAATTTCATTAAACCATGTTATTATTTCAAATCAGCTTTTGACAAGTTCATGAATTTTTAAATTGATTTCTCCTCTGGTTGTTAATTTCATTGTGTAAAAATTAAAACTTTCGCGTATCATTGATTTACTCATTTGCATAAACCATTTCAAAATCATCTGTCCTGTGTCATCGTCAAACTTTAACATTAGAAATGATTCGTACGCATTAGAATGTAATAAATTATGACAAAACGAAACAAAGTGATAATGTTTTGTGCATCACTGAAGACATATATCCGTTGCCATGGGCATAATGTAAATCGTCGTAAACAAAGATTGCTTTGTCTTTTGTTTCCTATGTTGTGTCATCTGTATTATTATTTGTCTGTTTGTCCTTTTATTTCTTGCCATTGCGTTGTCAGTTTATCTTCAATCTATGAGTTTGACTGTCCCGCTAGTATCTTTCGTTCCACTTTTGAATGACAATAATGACTTCACGAATAGCCAATTGCAATGTGGGTATATCATCGCAATATGATGGATTGGCCAATCAAATCAACGCAGATTCCGTAAACTGTTTTGTATCACAAGCCGTGCAGCGTGAAGCAAGAAATGTTTCTTCATGCCAAACATTTATAACAGGCTGCAACTATAAGAGAAACATAAAAACACACCAATAACTTACTTGCTAAAGAACTTTATATTCCGTAGTAAGTCAGTGATCCTGTATACGTCGTGTCAGTTAATATTGCACATTCTATAACGGTGATGAACATGGAACACTTTGCAAGTATGGATAAACAACGTATCCATTATTTGTTAAAATTTAAGACTAAAGAACTCATGATGGCTACCGATTATATTAATTTAAATTAATTTTGAATGGATCACATCTTCTGAATGGTTGAGGGAATTTTGTAAATACGCTCATTAACACTATGTTGTAATGTTATCGTGACGTCATCAACGTTTTTCGTGATTTTCTCCTTGAACATGGAATTTAAAATTAAAGTATTAGAAATGATTGTTATGTCTTGATTTGTCTTTTCGAAATAAAATTTTAAAACAATCGCGAGTTATTCAGTGTGCACCACATTTTTCATGCTAACTATTTATAGACGGAATAAATAACACGGTTGTTCCTAAATTATATGCAGCTGGATAACTAGTGAAGGTAATTCTTAATATAATACCTCAATCAACAGTAAATATGACACTTTTTAATATGTAGAAATTACTATCAGGGAATAGCTACGAAAACCTAGTTTATTAATTCACATGACATACATATGTTTATTGATATGTTGCACTTGTGCATGATCACACTATCTAAAACTCATTGGCAATCATGTGCTCCTGTAAAGTAAAACTGCTTGGGGAGCTGAGATAGTTCGCTCCTACATTTAACAGTGTCACTAACACGTTATGTTTACCAAAACTAAACGAATGTGTATCAACAAACAAGCGACTCGTTTGTGCGGTCTTAGCACTTTATATACTAGAAAATGGTGTAATTTTTTGTTAGCATATTATTTTCAATTGTGACCTTTTTGTCTGGATTTGTTTACAGGTTTATGCATGCACAGCATATGACAGCGTATCGAAATACCGATCTCTTTCTCGTTCCTTAGTTTTTATCTTGATATAATCTTTCGAAAAGGTTCATTGATCAGTTAAAACTTATAACTTTTCCCAATGTTTTTAAGTGGTTTGTACCATTATTTACCACCAGAGTTGCTAGTTTCAAACTTAAAATGTATTGTGTTGTACCATATTGTATCCTTCGGAAGCATCTGCTTTCTATCCACTTTTCTTTAGCAATACTATAAAGTTGTGTTACACCTACATGACAAAATAGACGCGTGCATTTTATTTTTATTCTGATTTTTGGCAAAACATGCCCTAAATTGAGAAGTGAACTTGATATTCAGAATTGAAGAGTTAGACTAATGCATTATTTGCATTTTCTAACTAACCTTCTTAAGCGAAAACAGAACAAATTGATGATCCATAACTTTGGAAAAGAAATGGAAAAAAAACTCTTTTCTGTTATTTCGTTATTTTCCTCTTATAGTTGATGTCTTTTTCTCGGTTTTAGATTGAAGGCCGGATTTGTTTTCACTGAATCGATTTACGACATTTGAAAAGCGGTATACTACTGTTGTATTTATTTAGTTACAAGTTAATTTTTAGATTCAAAACTTCCTTTGATTACAACATTTTGTATGAGAGGTAACAAAAAAATCAAGCATGTTTCGATAATGGTTTTATTTTGGATGTATAATTTTCGTTATCATGACTCAATATAAAAAAAATACTTTTAACATGATTAAAGAAAGTTAACACGCCGTAGGACAAAATTAAAAGTCTATTGAAATTATCAAAAACATTTTCCGCGTCCTATAATTTCACTGCATTTACTGTACTTTATTAAGTTGTTAATAATATATATCACACATTACGCATTGTAAATTGTTTTAATATCGATTTCATAATCATAAACTTTAAATATTTCCGGAACTACATGATTACGGGGAATTCCCGTTAACGTATACAGGTAAATAACGTGGAGACGTACCATAATATGGCAGGTAATCATTACTTAATAGCAAAGTTATGCTCTATAACATCAATTCATAGTGTATCTTTTACAGATAAGTAGATTATTTTTTATCTTTTTTTTCAAATTAAACTAATGATAATATTGTTAAATATTACTAGGCAGGACTTGTAGGACTGAATATATGTTTTGTGGACGGAAGGGAGGGGGATATTTGGTTGAATATTCAAATCATATATTCGCCTGTTATATAGTGAGAAAAATATCTTCCTCAAGATAGATAGAATGAATATACTACCCTTCACATTGCAGTAAATAACTGTGAAAAAAAACGGAGATTTTTTCAGGTCCTTTGTACTAGCTAGCTTGATTAGTTTGACTTCTTGCAATAAAATCTGCCTTTATCCTGAATCTTACCAATCATTGCTTGGTCGTTTTTTATGTGTGTACCCAATTGCCCATAGTCTGCTGAAAGCAATAAGCATATAACGATTGAAGCATGAATGAAGTTAGTTTATGATATATTTAAAGAATATGCAGAACAATGAATTATGTAATGCAATTCTTTTGATAAAGTACTAGCTTTGTGTTGCTCTACGCGATCATTCAAATGTTGAATTACTACGATCTCTTTTTCCTACTCAGTGTTCTGAAATTTTTTAATCTGTTTTATAAACATAATCAATAATTGTACGTGCTACAAAATAGTTATAAGAGTAATATCAAAACAAAAGTTACAAACAGCAAACTAACAAAAATACCGAACTCAAAAATACAAAAACTGAAAGTCCCTAATCAAATGACAAAATCAAAAGGTGAAACAAATTGATAACAACAGTCATATCTCTGACTTAATACAGACATTTTCTAATGTAGAAAATAGTTAGCTCAACCTCTCACTTGTGTGAATCCGATTACAATGTGGGAACA
Organism: Mytilus galloprovincialis; assembly: GCA_037788925.1. Classification (NCBI taxonomy): domain Eukaryota; kingdom Metazoa; phylum Mollusca; class Bivalvia; order Mytilida; family Mytilidae; genus Mytilus; species Mytilus galloprovincialis. The sequence continues at coordinate 90,342,899 of CM075336.1, read as the reverse complement.
GAACATAAAAAAGTTATATGCAAAAATAACCCCCCCCCCCCCAAAAAAAAAAGTTTTAAGCAGTCAACAATGTTTGATAATCTTAATCACTAAAGAAATACATATATAACAAAAAAAAATGGATTAAACCAAAGCAAAAACAAAAGAAATCTATTGCGACATTGATGGTAATATTGATCAGATTACAAAATTCACAAACACTAACAGTGGACTTAACGATATTTGTAAATATGTATATATATGCGAAAGCAAATTTACAGATCTAACATTGTTGGGTTGATGTTTAGACGGGTTATATATATGTATATATATATATAGTTTTCATATAAATGTCTAAATTAAATGCATATTATAGAATCAGCAACGAAGCATGCATCTATCGCTCTATACCAGTACATGTGCCAGAACATTGTAGAAACAGAAGAACACGTACAATCGATCCGAATGATGAACGCTGTCAGAGACAATTTGTCATGTGACAAGGATTCAACAACTATAACCAGTGGTAGCCTTGGAGAAGGACTTGACATGTAAGGTAGTGATTTAGATCTAATGTATATACTGAAGTATAATGAGGTATTGGAGGGCAATAACATTCCTTTAGATATTCATAAAACTTATTTTGCAATGGAAACATATGAAACAATACCAGGTTTCAGTCAGCTACGACTTTTACAAAATAATCATTTGGATACCTTCGAACTCATTATCCGAAAGGGACGTGATTTTTACATTTCTAGCACTGTCTTTAAAGTTTTACTGTCAACCCCTTTTGTAAAGGATGTTCATGTTCTTGTTTGACCGATAAGGATGGACATTATGACCTTGCACTCTGCTTACATTGCAAATCATGGATAAAACCAGCAATGCAGTGGATTACACGATCGAATAACGGATGGCCGAGAAAAAATGTGAAACTATCTATTATTAAACACGGCGTTCTGTTCGTACAAGTAGGTGTTAAAGGATCAACAAATGAAGATTTAGAATGGCGAATATCATTTTCGGTCGGCGAAAAATTTCTAATCGCTTCCTTTACGCATACTTAATTAATGTGCTATGCTCTAATGAAAATTCTTCTAAAAGATATAATACAATTAAACTTAAATTGTAATGACTTACTTTGTTCATATTTCATAAAAACAATAATGCTTTGGATTTCCGAAGAATTTCTACCTTTAATGTGGAGACCAAAAAATATGATACCTTGTTTTATGAGATGTTTCTACAGACTTCTATACTATGTTGAATATTTAGTTTGTTCTCATTACTTTATTCCCGAGAATGATTAATTTGAGAAAAAACTGAACGGACATTCACAAACCATACTTTTTTAGGGAGCTGCTCCTTATAAAGAGTTATAGTTGGAAATGTATTTTATTTTTCACGCCAATTCTCCTACTCTCAGAAACTAGCATTATATCGTTTCACAGAACCAATGTCTTTAAATGTTACCAGAATTGAAATTTTTTTAATTTCAAATATTTTGGTTGCAGATACAATACTGGAGACACATACCGCTAAGGTTGACAGAACAATACACATGGTGAAGTCTATAATGTCAATACAGAGTTCCAAAATAAAACAACTTAACTCGTATTACATGTCAAAATTTAGCTGCAAGACTGATCAATTACCATTATTCAAAAGCAAAAATGCATAAAAAAAATGATTACATATATAGGTAAAAATTTATCTTATTTTGCCGTTTTATATATTTTTTTTAGATACTGTTTTGCTGACTTGATTCTTATATATATGTTTTTTTTCATCTACCATTTTCCTCGTAAAAGTCATAACAAATGAGTTAAATAGTTATCCAAGGTATAAGGCTTATACTTTAATATGCCACACGCGCGTTTCGTCTACATAAGACGTATTAGTGACGCTCAGATCAAAAAAGTTAGAAAGTGAAACAAGTACAAAGTTGAAGAGCATATGGAAGACCTAAAATTCCAAAAACTTTTGTTAAATACGACTAAGGTAATTTATGCATGGGATAAGAAAATTCTTAGTATTTCGAATAATTCATACCTTTGCAAACAGGAATTTTATAAGAATGACCATGTAATTGATATTTATGTAAACACCGAAGTGCTGCCTACTGGACTAGTGATACCGTCGGAAACGAAACATCAACCAGCAGTGACATCGACCAAGTGGTGTAAATAGTTATCAAATGTACCATGCTTATAATTTAATACGCCAGACGTGTGTTTCGTCTTCATAAGACTCATCAAGGACGCTGAGATCAAAATAGTTAGAACGGCAAACAAGTACAAAGTTGAAAAGAATTCAGGAGCCAAAATTCCACAAGTTGTGCCAAATACGGTTAAGGTCATCTCTGTCTGGGATAAGACAATCCTTAGTATTTCGAGTAATTCAAATTTTTGCAAACATATGATTTTTAAAAGTTACCATATAATGGATATTCATGTCAACACCGAAGTGCTGACTACTGGGCTGGTGACGAAACGTCCACCGGCAGTGGCATCGAAATAGTTAAAAACAGCAATGCGAATTATGAGATTTATCTGACCTTTCTTGTTGTGTGCAAATTTTAATCATTCAACTCGTGCGTAGGTCGTTTTCCCCTATCATGGTTTAATGCATAGGTAGCGTGAAGTTCTCACTACATCAGGCATCGGTATTACATTCCTAATTGTATCGGAAAAGCTTTGTAGTATAATTATACATCCGATAAACCAAACGAACGCACACAGTTATACGGAGTTAATTCAATAATAGTTATCGTCATATATTGTATATCCCAAAAGGCACATTTGATTTAATATTATTCACCGCCAAAGATATCCCAACAATTACAAGAAGTTTGTTGAAATATTTCAACTGCCCTACTTTATTTTTGATCGGTGAAAATTAAAGAAGTTGTAATGTAAACCAGTAGAAAAAAAAAACGTTTCACTTTATAATATGAAGATAAAATCAATGATGACACTGGGTGACGACCAACGGCAACTTTAATGAATATTCAGGACGATAACATGTAAGTAATACAACATGAGTATTAACCAAAATGTTTACAAGACTGACACGCTGAGTCGGGCTTTTTAACGTGTAAGTTCACAAGATTTTAGTTCGCAGGAAGAAAAGTAACGCGACCCGGACACATTTCCATCTCTGAGCTCTTATTCAGTGATGCCACGTGTTTAGCGTTGAAATATACAATGCCAATTTAAACTTTTTTGTTTGACCCGGTCGGGATTCGAACAAAAGACTTCCTGGCTAGAGGCACACACCTGCACCTGAGACCAAACAGAAGAGCTGTAGGACAGAATATCATATCAAACCTCAAGTGCAATAAACAATACAGTTTCACAGAATTCTCATATAAAAAAGATGATGTGGTATGATTGCCAATGAGACAACCGTCAACAAGAGACCAAAATGACACAGATATTAACAACTATAGGTTACCGTACGGCCTTCATAAATGAGCAAGGCCATACTGCATATTCAGCTATAAAAGGCCCCGAAATGTCATAGTTACTAAAGCGAGCTTAAAGTATTTACTCAAATTGGATGCGTGAAACTACACGTAAACATCGATGATCGACTTCAGAGTATATTTCATGAATCGACGCTCAAGGCAAATTAAAAACTCTTGCAACTGTCATTTCAATGGTCCTAATGTGGCCAGCTGTTGCAAATCTTAATGTCTGTCAATTTTCAATATACCCTCATGTTCCAGTGATATTTTACGTTTCTGTAACCCCACTGTCGATTTCCTATTGCACGACCTACCTATTGTATTTAAGTAGATCATATTTAGACGCGTTTAATTCAGGGTAATTCGATTTCTGTAAGTACTTTTTGTGTACTTTTCTTAGGTTTTTACTATTACTCCTGATTCTATTTCTTTTGTTATTTTAAAACTGCCTTTGTTTGTAGAAATTTGATTTGTTTGGAAGTGCCATTTAACATGTTTAAGTGGGTAGATACCGAAAGAGGTATCGAATGATATAAGCTTACGGTATAATCATAGTAGTATATGGTTCTGCATGAAGTCTGACACGTTGAATAAAGGAACAGATTGATTACAAAAACACAATGGATCAAGTACAAATATAATTTAAATTTTCAATTAAGAATTTTGCAACACAAAAGAAACCATGTTTTGACGATACCAAAATAATTTCTACATGGTAACAATTTCTAGCGAAGAGTTTGTTTGAATCAGAATTAAACATAGAACAAAACAGTTGGTTACTTTCTTAAACATGTTAAAGAAAGTAGATACATCTATATTGTTTATGCCTTGAATCCCATATAGTTGTTATTATTGTGTCAATTTGGCTAAACAATTTAGCATGAGGAGATATTGTGTAATTGGTATAGCTGTAAAATGGTACATGCTTCTGCTTACGATAAGAATATGTCATTGTACATAATCAAAACAACCCTAAGGTATTTTCGTATGAAAATATCAGATCATAAAGAATACTGGCGAAGTCACATGTTCAACGGCTATTGTAGGAAAACCTATGTATTTTATGTAGTCATTTATAATGCTAAGGTCTTTTGTCATTTTCTGGACTGAATGTTTCAATTTTTGCAAGCGAATAATAAAGTTTCATTGGAGGATGCAATAAAATTCGACTTCATGTCGTCAATATCGAATCTGTTAACACGGGTTCATATATATACTATTCTTGACGCTTAAGAAAAATATTCAATCAAAACTTTCTTTTCGAAAGATGAACAGTTCACATATTAGACTCTGCTTTATGGTACATATATATACAATAGTATATCGCAGATCAATAGTCATTTAACTATTTTTCTGCAAAAATTCGCATTAATCTTTTTCTTTTCATTTTTAAGTGTTTCTCAGTCGTTTGTTTTCAAATTAATGATTCGTCAGACTAGTCAAAATATTGATATTTGAAAAAAAACCGGTAAGTATGTATAATTTGGCTTTGTTTTCATTATAATTAAAATGCCTACAACGTTTGTCATCTAGTAGCCTTGACAAGATATATAAATAACTTTTAAAGGTAAAAAAGGACATCTGTTTACTGCACGACATTGAAACAGAAAATTTAAATAATAAGAGTACTTCTATCGCGAAAAAAAAATGTATTGTTCTTTGATATATTTTGAAACAGTACAATATGGCTATTAAGGTGCAGATATACTTAAACTCAATAGTCCAGCTACCTGTACATCATAAACGTTTCAAATTGAAGCTCATTCCATATTAAAAGTATTGATGTACATCTCAAATCAATTATAACAGGATATTCTAATTTATTATTAAACAAACTATATAATAAGTTATTAAATATGCTATAAACATTCACAAAGTACTCACTGGATGATTGCATAAATAGAATAAACATAATAAAACAATTGAGATAGTTTACAAGTGAAAATATTGATTTTAACATGGACGTTAAACTTGTTTGAGGAAGGAGTAAAGTGAACAATATTTGATATGTTCATCACAAAACATTTTGTGATACCTGCAATATTTCCGGTCATTATCATACTAATGGGACATTTGCTGATTTTTAAGGATGGCATAACCTCAATATCATTAATCACAACAATCAGATCAATGTTCATTATAAAATTTATTCTCTTTTGTTTCAAGCGGATACCTTTTGTTAGAAATTGGATGTTTCTTTACTTTTTTCTGAGGCCATTCGTGGTTTGCTTTGCGGTTTTGTTTCAATTTTCCAGTGACCCAAGTTAAGACCCATTACTTGGAAACTAGTGTATCTGTTCTGCAGCATAACATTAAGTTTGTTAAGTGATAACTTTCTATCACATATAAGACGCATATGGAATAACAAAAATGGAATGAAACTTGCAGAAGGTTTGTTTTTTTCTTATTGTCATTATTTGTGGCTATTTATTCAGGTGTTTCATCAGCTATGCTATCGATAAGTATCCAAGTCTTATACCATATACGTCCATTGGTCTCACTGATATACAAATTGAATTAAAACTACATGAACACGAGCCTGGTCATTGTAGTTTAGATGAAACCGAAGAAATTTCAACAATACGAGTTCACAGCAGAGACAATGAGGTTATTTCTGAATTTGGCAAAGAATATCCTATTTGTAGGCGCAAATTGACAAAAAACATCGGAGAAGACTAAAGATTTGTATGCCAATGGAATACATGGTATTTCGATTTCATGAGGAATGTAGAATACAAAGCTAAATGGACATTTAATGGATCAGAAATAATAAGTAAAGACCCGATCATAATGAACTTTAATACTATTGGTTATGGTTACGCCGATGTGATATCAATTTCGTCGATTAAAGACAATCACTTTGGAAATATCAGTTGTGGTTTTCATTCAATTTAATGAACAGCACATTTAAAAACTTCACAATGATGGAAATAATGATAGCACAAATATATTTATTTCAAGCAAATAACATTGTAAGCTATGTTTATTCTCCTGTTGGAAACGCTGTATTATTAAGATACAATATTCCATTTAGTAAACTTGGTATATTCTTACCAAACGGCAACATTAGTATCGAATATGAAATTAATAGCAAACTAATAGGCAAGACAACGTTAAATAATCAATTCATTAGATTTAAATTAGGCTGCATCATTTTTACAACAATAGCTCTTTGGAATTATAAGAAAAACCATATGGAATTAGTCGCAAACTATCCTAATAAATACTTTTCGATATGTTTATGTACTCCATTAATTGCTTTTGGAACGCATTCCATTATTGTTAGTAAAACATTTTTTAATAGGTCCAATCAAAAAATTATATTAGTCTTGCCAAATAAATACATAGTACTTCCTGAACCATCATACTATATTAAAAACAATAGCCAAGACAAATACAGGATGGCAAAATATACTGACGAAATTGATTTATCGTATGAGGAGAAAGATTTGTTTATTCGAAACATGTTTGAGTTTTTCACAATATTGTTTATATATTGTTTCGTAATCATATTCTTTGAGTTAACCTACATGTTAATGAAATCTATCAATACATCATTTTGTAGTCTATTCTATAAAAACATTTTAGGATATACGGATGTGGATACATTGAATTCTAACAGCGGTTGCCTCGGAAATATAATTGTGACACCAACATACAAACACATAAATAAGAAAGATGCATTGATTATTTCAGCAGAAAATGACTGTGACTTTTTGAAAAAAATTATATCTTGCTTGGAAAAAAATAAATTCGAAATCTGCGTCCCAGACCGGGATTTCGATGCAGGTATGTCTAAATTCGAACTGTACTCTAATGCGATTCAAAACGCTCTATCCATCATTCTATTGTGTTCTAAAGATTTTTTAGATGACTCTTTTTTTTTACACCAAATAGTATTTACTGATCTAATCTCTGGACTACCAGAATTCGGATCAAAGCAAAGTAATAAAATTCTTCTTGTTAAAATAGGGCCATGTAATATTCCTTATACCATATTAGAAAGAAATATGCTTTTATCAATGCAACATCAATGTGTATAAAAGAGGAGGATACACTGAGAAAAGTATGCGAATGAGCCGATAGTATATTTCCATGGTATTTTAAACTTTTACACTTTTGTGTATTCCATTATTGTATCACAACTTGTTTTGATATATGTATGCTATGTATGCTTATTTTTTTGTGTTTCATTTGGCAATGATATAAACAATGAAAAATATGGTTCATTGGTATTTTCAATGTTTCAACTAGGTTTGACTATTCAAACAATATTTGTAATATATATTTTTTTCATGAATACTTGTTGGTTTTACGTGCGGTCGACCGAGGATATATTTGAACATGTTAAAAGAAATCTTACAGGGATATATGTACTTGATGAATATTTGTTACCATCTGAACATTGGTAAATTGTTTCTTTTTTTTAATGTGGCATTATAAATTTTGCATGAACTTACACGGCCACAATTTCGTGAATATGTCCTCTGATTATAAATCGCACAGATGCATCAGTTGAAATTGTTTCAATCAAAATTTTACCACCGTTTTAGTATCAAGACTTTCAAATTTCAAAATCATAATTTATATCATATGCCATGCACTTGTACAAGTTGTCCTTTTTATGAAAAACGGACGCCGAATAATGATACCAAATCAGTGCACCAGTCAAATGTACGAATTTTTATTTGTTTATTTGTTACTTTTACTTTAACATGTTTAAATGACACACTCGGTTTTTGGTCTTGGAACTTAAAATTCTTATTATTGACGGAACATTGACTTCAATTTCACTAGTATCACCTACCTTGTACCTTTCTTGCATATTTTAACTGATTTGTGTTTTTAACATGATCCCGTTAAACATAATATGTTTTTAAAAAATCTGTTGTAATATTATTTATTATTAATTAACACTGTTATTGGACTTAATATAATGAAAACTGCCTTCGCAATATAAGGTTTAAACTCGGCCAATACAGAATAACTCGGCCAATATAGAGTTTTTTCTGTATTGGCCGAGTTATTTTAAATTGGTCGAGTTGACACAAATATAGGATTTTGGAACGTCTCTACTTTTTATTTCGAAAGTCACGATAAACACAAACTGAAAGTAAACAGTTGTTTGGAAGACGCAGTTTTCATTTAGTCATCATAAACATTCTGAAAAGTTTAGTATGGCATATATTTCAGGCTAAAGACGGTCACATTCATTTAAAAAGCATTTTGAAAGCAGACGATGGAATTATTTTAGGTTTTGGAAACGAGTAGATTACCTCAAAGTTCATTTCTTGCCGACCTCATAATTTTACGATTACCTGTTTACTTTCGCTTTTTTCTTTGTTCTTCCATATAAGAGTTGGGTTCCTTGAATGATACGTTTAAACTTGTTTGTAAACTGTCATTTATTTTTAAACCCGAACCAGGCATATGCATTCTGTAATTATGCAAATCTTCGTTCTTTGGTCATTTGGTTTATGGATAGTTGTATCATTTCCAACTCCTACATTTAAAAAAAAATATATTCAATTAGTTTCTGCATAACACATGCAATGGCAGTACCTTTCCAATTACTATTTATGTGTTGCGTCTAAATTTAAGTTGTAACATTTTATAGTGACTGGAAAGGGAAGAAAAATACATCAGATGAGAAAATGCTAAAGACACCTGGAAACAGCAACAGATCATTATATATTGCATCTAATAAAAAAAAACCTGAGATTTATATAGTTCCACTTCAAGGTAAAAATATTTATCTCTTGTGAAATGAAATACAAAAAATATTGTAATACTGTAGTTAATTAGTAAAGATACTATTGCCATTGATATTTGTATATTAAAAACACGGTATCAGAAGCAATTACTTATCATTAAGCAGCTAAATGATAGTTAGATAATTTAAATTTAAATAACTAACTAAATATGCATTGATAAAACTAGTTAACACCGGGTACATGATGTATATACTAATGGATACACGACAGTAGTGCAAACAAATTCGAAGTTAAAAAATGTATTTAACGAGGTTAAGTATTTGCTTTTGTTTGGAAAATATACTATTAATTAGTTTAGTAAAGGACGTATAAAAGAAAACCCATTTTGTATTCTTGGTTAACGGTGACCAAGTGGTTTAAGTAGTTCTACTACTGAAATCACTACCCAGTCAACATCGAGGTTGTGTGTTCGAACCCCATTCGTGCAGGTGTACTTAACTCCAGTTTTAACTGACTAGGAGTGTCAGTTTCCTTTTAAAAGTCGGTACTTTTTCCGCGGGCAATCTTGCTTCATTCACCTTTACAAATTGACCGTATTTCTCCAAATGGTCTTGTTCTATAAAGAAATATTACAAATATTACAAATGTTTATCGGATCTTTTCGAGTTATTTTTGTAATTTTGATATACATTTTAGTATGTCATATATCGAATATTAGAAGTTTATGCAAATAGGTGAAAATCAATTTTAGAGCTAATCCGTCATTATAAATACATACTGGCATATAAATAGAAAACATTTCCTTAGCAGCACTGCAGCAATAACGCTCATGAGAGACTTTGAATTCAAGAGTCATTGGTCAGTTTTTACTAGTCGATATGCTCATTTGGCGTCTATCAAATGACGTCAAATTTGTTCTTATCAAAACCAGTTGTGGTATTTTCAGATACTTAATGATGTTCTTAGGTGATCTAAGGTAAAATTAAATTAATCAAGATTTCAAAATTGATACTTTAAACAGGAAGATTTTTAGTTAAGGATCAAAATCAGCTAAAAATATTGATAGGTCATGGATCTCCTTTTCGAGATATTGAGATATTGATTTATAAAATATTGCGGGGAAAGGCTGACTCGGGCTCTTACCTTATATTTGCATTGGTAGTATTTGGGTCTCAAATCAAAAGAAAGAAAATCAAAAATCGGCTAAAATATTAAATATTATGTTAAAAGATAAATAGGTGTTATAGGGCAAACTATTTTATATTGTATCGTATGGAAAATAACTGAGAAGTCCGAACATTTGATACTTGTTCCAAAACCTCACGTAGTACATCCTTAATGAAAACACATCATAAAAGGGCCAATAATTAAGAGGGTTAAGCAGTAGTTTATTATGTGACGACCATTTAGTTTTGAAAGGATGGAGTAGTATCCTTGCAAATTTGATGTGGTAAGACCGTAAGAATACCTATTACAAACATTAAGCTTAAGACTGTCAGATTTTTTATGGTTAATCAGACCAGGGGCCGAATATCTTCTTTTTCTGCTCATCCCTTTATTGATATTATAACTACTTTTTCTGTCAAAACCTCAGAATCAACTTTTTATCCAGTAAAGTAATACTGATCACCTATTTATAGGATACTCATACAACTTCAAATAGAAAAATCAGTAAAAAATAAGTCTCGAGTATAATATATATGAAAATAGAATACCATTATAATAAAAGACGGGTCCAATGAAAGAACATTGTTATGGCCCATAAATTGGTTATCGTAGCAAATTAATTTGTGTGAATATTTTATCAACAAAATTATATCAGGGACAATGTCTACTACATATCCTCTAAATTATCAATATTCATTTTCAAAATCTACCAGCCCTCGCCGCCAGAAAGGATTTGTTGTCCCCTTGTAGATTACACATCTGATTTAAATAGAATATATTATAAACAGATCAATACATGTCAAAATCGATATTGCAGGATATATATTAACAACATATGACAACAATAAGCAATGTTTTATTCTATATATATTCGGAAATTTTGTCATATGTGAGTATCATCCGGTCATGTGGATGCAGACTAAAAGGTAAAACATCAGTTGGAAAGTTTTCAAATGTAAGATGTATAGTCACAGTCATTGAATTATTCACGCCTTTTATTTTGTTTAGAATTCAGCACAAAAGTACAGAAATTGTAAATGTCACTTTCACATTCATTTCAATTGATCATGATACACTGGTTCTCAGCTAATACGAAATCAAGCTGTTTCCAAAAATATTTGCATTTTGCCTAGGCCTGGTGTGCCTATAACTCGGCATAACATATACATGTATCTATTTCATTTGTTCAAACCCTCTTTTCAAGAGATAAAAAGAGTTTTTATCAATTTTTTTTAATTTTTTTTTTTAGATATAACGATACCTAATCAACGAACTACGGAAACATATAACCAAGATGTAACAAAGATCTATGAAACAAAGTTCAAAATCAACTCTAATAAATTGTATTCATATTCAGCATATCAATGATAATAATATTAATTTCTTGGTCTGGTTGCAGTCTCATAGATTGCCAATATGACCCCTTTGCTGATTCTATATCTCCTGCTAATTGATAAGCTATACCTAGAACATTCAAAGATGTATATTTGTTAGTTGAACTTGCTATAAAAAAGTTTTCGTCTATAGTTAAATGTAGATCTTGGATAGAAGTATCACATTGCAAGGTGTTGTTTAGGTGATAGTGACATAGAAAACGCAGGAAATAAATATATACCACTGCAGGTATAAGATAATCTTTTGCTTCTACCCCAAATTTCAATACATCCGGAATTGATGTCGATTTCTTTAGAAACAGCACTTCATATATTAGCAGATTTTACCACAGTTCAACTAAAGTCATCCTCCTAATTACATTCACATTTAATAATAGTTTATGTGTGTGCGATAATTCCCCTAATGGTTGCATTTTATCCGATGTACATTTCCATAACGAATACTGGAGGATATAGATAGCTGAGTTGTGCTGTTTTGTCTAGCAATGTGAAGGGTAGCATATTCTTTCTATCTTTCTTGAGGAAGATATTTTCCCCTCTTTACAACAGGCGAATATATGATTTGAATAATCAACCAAATATCCCCCTCCCTCCCATCCATAAAAATTATATGTAGTCCTACAAGTCCTGCCTGATAATATATAACAATATTACTTTAATCAAATCAAATCGGGCTACACACTAAAACCGAGGAAAACGCATATATATAAGAGAAAAACAACGAAACAACAGAACAGAGGATACTATTTGTGTTTCCATTTCTATTTCAAAATTATGGATCATCAATGTGTCCTGTCATTGCTTAAGAAGGTCAATCAGAGCATGCAAATAATTCATTAGTCTAACTCTTCAATTCTAAATTTCAAGTTCAGTTCTCAATTTAGGACATGTTTTGCAAAACATCAGAATAAAAAGAAAATGCATGCGTCTATTCTGTCGTGTAGGTGTAACACGACATTATAGATTTGTTAAAGAGAAAGTTGCTAGAAAGCAGATGATTACGAAGGATACAATATGATACAACACAATACATATAAAGCTTGCACACTAGCAATTATTGTGGTAAATGATGGTACAAACCACTTAAAAACATTGGAAAAAGTTATAAACTGATCAATGAACTATAGTATTTGCTAGTAATACAAGTGAAAAACTGTTTCAGTCTAAGCATATAACACGGAAAATAACAAATATAGTTTATATCTAATAAGGGATTTTCTATTTTCGATCCAGTTATATAATTGCCTTTTAATGCTTCTTGTGAATGGAAAAGTTCCTGAAGTATCTAGGAATTCATATTTTCTCTTGAACGCATTAGGAATATAGCAGTTATCTTTGATAACAAGCAGTATATTTTTGTCATTAATTTTACCATCTATTGACATTGACATAATAAAGTCACCGAAAACTATTCCATTAAAGAAAGAGGTTTTCAAAAAGTCTTCAAAACATACAACGACTATTGTATAACTATTTTGGACGGCTTTTGAAAAAAGACTAAACATAGACATGTCAGCTTTAAAATCACGGCCAGGAACGCACACTTTGTATCCTTTATCTTCAAGACAAGTAATAATCGATTTTGCAAAGTCATTGTCGTTTTCGGTCGATATTACAAAACATATTCATAATTATGCCATTCGTTTCCCTTAAATATATTTCCAAGACTATTACGGCTTGAATATTTCACTCCACGGCTTTTTAGCAATACTTTCGATACCCATTGCGTGTCGAATTGATTAGTATACTATTTACAAAGTTTTACAATATAATAAGCACTCAAAGAAGTAGTAGAGAATTGATAAGAAGTAGTGGATTCGTAAACGATAATCAACGAGCGACTTTAGTCGCGAGTTGATTATCGTTTTCGAATCCACTACTTCTTATCAATTCTCTAGCTTAACCCATTTCTAGTAAAACGACTTTCTGTTTCGTGATCTGACAATGAATCAACGGAATTTCATGAAAATAATTTCGTATTTTGTCTTTTTTATTCTCTGATAGCTGGAAATGATTAGATCCACACGGTTCACATTTTTATATAACTTAATATAAGTTAAATTTAACTTAAATGTGTTGTTATCTTCCCTTTTTATTACCAGATTTTATATTTGTAAATAATTATTTCATTCTATGTTTAATCATTACAAATAATCGATATTGATTACATTTTAGTATTTATAATTCATTCAAAAAAACATATAATTAATATACGTAATTTTTGAAATCTTTTTTTGAAAGTTAAAAAAAATTGATTACCAACATTTAAAAACCTTTAATATTTACATATATAGTATTTAGCAACTGAATGAGTAGTTAATGTCGTCAATATCTCCCAACGGATTAAGTTTACAACACACATTAAAAATGACATAAACATTTTAAATCTTATTGAAGTGAAAATGTCACAGTAACATCACTTCTCTAGACACCAGTTGATGATAAGATAGATACAAGTGATTAGTCTTATTTAAAAAATTATATATAAATTTTGTGTAAACTGGTTCTCTTTCATTATCTTTTGATTATTGTAACATTATTACATTTGGCATCCATCGACAATCAGTTAATGAACTAGTATTATTTGTGGTATTCATTCTGAAACCCAAGCAGACTTTCTCTTATTACAAATGTACAATATATAAAGTATTCAATTTTGCAAAGTATCACGTAAGCTGTTCATAGCCGTGATCGTCTAGTCGTTGGCATGGTAAAAAAATAACTTTGATATTAACAGTGCCAAGTTCACGCCTAGTATTCTGAATGATTTTTTTTTTGCAATATTTTTCTCTACTAAAAAGTAAAATCACAAAAATACTGAACTCAGAGAAATCAATTCGGAAAGTCCATAATATTGTTTTAATCTAAGGGGTATCTTTATTTCATTTTTACTATAAAGTTGACGATTTTGTATCTAGTTTTTCCGCCAAAGAAGTAGTTTAATAGTCAAAGCATATCACTCTTTTTTCAAATTAGAGTCAGTAAGATGTTGATGTATATAATCAAACAAAGAAAAACTAAGTGAACATGGTATGATATCATTTTAATACTAAAACCAAAATTAAGCATTTGCCATGATGAAAAGGGAAAGGCCTTGTACATTAAAAGCGATAAGTGTAATGTGTACATGGATGTTTATTTTATCAACGAATTGTACTAATAAGTAATATTTACAATTCATTGATTTAAAAATCACCTGTGTATATATTTTATTAGATAACAAAAAGACTGAAGTACAGTTTATTGACATGCATTGACAGATATACGATATAAGAGTGATATTTAATAAGTATTTTATATCGGCACTCGTGGTCTAGTGGTATCATGCAAAGACTACAGACTTTACTGACGAAAATACGCGCGAGTTCAACCTTTCAATAGTCACTCGTTTTTGAGAAGATCACATGTCGTAAGTTAAAAGTTTAAAGTTAAAATATAAGTTATCTTAAGTTAACATGGTGGCCAGTGGATTCTTGAAAAAGAGTCCACTGATAGAACAATAGACTGACGTCAGAGAAATGGGTTAAAACAGTATAACTTCAATGATTTGTCTTAGAAACCAAAATTTACTCTCGTATAGTAGATCGGACCTTCCAATTTCTCCTACTTTTAACGTAGTATTATATTTATCGTAATTCATATTATAAATATTAATAGATTCCGCCGGTAGTACTATATAAACAAAATTTAATGCCGTTGTGACATTTTGTTTCGTTTTTGACGTTTCATTATAAAATACCCTTGATATCTGAATATAATGTTTACCATATAATACTTCAGTGGTGCAGAGAATTACAATCACATTGATTTCCTCATTTGTCATCTGTGTTATTGTAGGCTTGTTTATGGTATTATTGCGACCAACCATTGCTATTAATAATTGCATAAGTAAATATCAAAAATAATATAAATGGAATAAGCACTTGAAATAGAAAAAAGTTTTCCATCGCCATTTTGTAAATAAGTTAAAAATATATTTTCTTCAAAAATAACAACGTTTTAAAAGTTATCTAAAGTGAAAAACATGTCTTATGATTTATAACATATTTATTTTATCGATGTTCGTTTTATTGGACCCTGATTTATACGAATAAATAATCAATCAGAACATACTGAACAATACAGGAATGTATTGATTGTTTTGTCAAAGCATGTATTTATATATATAGGTTAAATCAGGAGATGACAGCGCGAAATACATTGAGATATACAATCCAGGTGCGGGAGTTTCTCGCTGCATTGAAGAGCCATTGGTGGCCTTCGGTTGTTGTCTGGTCGGGTGGTTGTCTCTTTGACACGTTCCTCATATCCATTCTCAATTTTATTAAACAAAATTTACACACAATTTGTGTTACATATATGTTTTGATATTTTCGTTGATTGGTTCTTTCTTTGGCAATATAGAAGTACAACTACACAGTTAATTTATTATGCTTACCTCGTAATGTTCTATTGACATATTATGTATTATGAACGTATCAGGAAATGCAGTAAATGCGAATGTTTCCATAAAAAAATAAAAAATGCAATCGAATCAGGAGTCTTTGACTTAATATTTGAAAGGTATGTACAAATTGTAAACATTGTGTCATTTCAAATATAATGAACATTCTTATTGATTTTTTAAATCCGAAGAAAGCATAACTGTATTGGATATTTTTTTGTATATTTTAAGTCTAAAATATAAAGCTCATAAAAGTACCAAATAAGAATAAGATGATATTAATACAGAAACCCATCATGTCAAATTACTAATGCTTACTTGGTAATTCATGCTGTGTATGTTAAGGTCAATTTTGTCAAATTGATTAATATGACTAAGATTGTGTACTTTTATCATAACAACACAAAAAATGTCTTCATTCTTTCATCAGAACTTCATTTATTGTGACGACATGTATCTTACATGATCTTTTATATGTGTTTTGTTTAACCTCATTTAAAATGAAAACCATCAATGTATAATTTAAATTTAAATGGGAATTACGAAGAATAAAGTTTTAGTACTTCGTGTTTAGCAAAGATTTTTATCTTAAATGTCAAACATGTTTAACAATAATGACACATGAATATAGCGAGATAGGTTCATAATATTCTGTCTGGATATATATTAAATATTGACTATTTAAATTCTCAGGTAAACTTTGGGGGATATGTGGGTTAATTTGAGCGCCTTATGTTGACACTTATAGAAGTCAAATGTATTTTCCCCTAAATTTGATGACTGCATTAACCAAAATACAAGTATGTTATAATATGATATTCGTTATAGGCCTGCACGGATAATGTTAAAGGATATGCTATTTATTCCATTCAGGGTTAGTAACAGTGTGTCTATACCAGACTTGGGGTAATTGTAATTGTAATCGTTAATCAGCTGTAATTGATTACAATTTTTCAAGTAATCATTGTAATCATTAATCAGTCAAAAATCTGATTACATGTAATTTAATTTAATCAATTACTTTTCAAAATGACCTGTAATCCTGATTACATTTTGATTACATTCTGATTATAATGAAACAAATCTTGAACTGTATTTATGGTCAATAAATGAACCTTTTTGTTATTCTTATTTAATAAATATTTCACAAGTTTAGATAGTTTGGTTTACTTTATCAAGCATGTTAATTGATTTGTATACGTAAAAAATAAACTGTTACAATATTAAAAAAGTCATCATAAGCCTAAGAAGGCCTTAGTAAAAGATATTGTACATATATATATTCACAATTTAAATATGTACATATATATATTTGATATAAAAAAACTGTTATATTTAAGCAATATTATATTTTTCTTTAACCCTGAATTATAATCTTTTGTTAATATTGTGATTATTGTAAACTTTGAATTGACAGGTAGGAAACCAATTAAGGTTTGTTTTTATTGCAATTTCCAATTGAGTTTAGCTGTAGGACAATATATATGATAAAAGATTAATATAAACCTATCAGACATGTGAAAATTTATCTAATTAGCACAAACTAAATTAAAAGTTGGACAAATATCTTGTTTAATATAAGCAAATTTTTGTATGTACTTGGACTGGACATGTAAATTGCATTGACTTATAGTACTTGTATTTTGTTTATAATTTGTTTAAACAATTCTATTAAATGTTTTATAATTTTTATCTGTTAACTTTATTTCATCCATATTTTAACTTCCAAAACCTGCACCTTGAAATACATATAAAGTCTGGAAGAGGTCAGAAGACAAACAGCAAACTCTTTATAGAGCCATATTCAATTGAAGTCAAAATGATTCAGAGATCAATGATGATAAAGTGTAATGGGTGACACAATGTTCATGTATGTCTGTAGTGAACTTTTGTGGTTTATTAAATAGATGAAGTTTGAAGTAATTAGTTATCATTTTAAAATATATAAAACAAAATTCTTTCTAAAAAGAACTAACGCTATATTAAAAGTTAATTCATTCTCATTAAATTCAAAATGTTTTTTTTTTTAAATTCATTGTAATCAGATGTAATCATGATTACTTTGCCAATGTAATCATTAATTTAATCAGACGCTTTCAGAAATGAAGTAATCATTAATTTAATTTATTCGTACAAATGACAAAGTAATTGTAATTTAATCAATTACATTGAAAGTAATCGGACCCATCTCTGGTCTATACTGTGGATATACAATGAACTGCATTATACATGTACCCTTTCGGTGCACCTGAAATCACCCAGTTTTTTGTGGGGTAAATGTTGCGGTTGTACCCTATGTTTGACAATGTTACCTATTGTGTCTGTTTGTTTTGTTCTCGCATCGTTGTCGATATAACGGAATTTGATATGACTGTCGTACAAGTGACAAGTTTAGGGTTCCTTCAACCATTCCTTACATAGTAAAATGTTTGTACCAGGTCAGCAGTATGACAGTTGTTATCATCCTACCGGTGTGTTTAAGCTTTTGGTTTTGCTATTTGATTAGGGACTTTCGTTATGAGTTTTAATCGGGAATTATTTTTTTTTTTATTTTATTTGATACACGACGGATGCCACATGTGGAACAGGATATGCTTATCCTTCCAGAGCACCTGAGATCACCTCCAATATTGGTGGGGTTAGTGTTACTGTGTCTTTGGTTTTCTTTTGTATCATTATTTGTCTGTTTTTCTTTTTCAATTTTAGCCATACTGTTATCAGTTTATTTTCGATTGATGAATTTGACTGTTCGTCAGGTATTTATGTATAGTATATATAAAAACTGAATATACAAATTACTATCAGAATTATTTATCAAGGTATTCAAGGACAATAATTTCTTAGGTGGGAAACAAACATTTTTTTTCATCTTTGATACCTTATTACCTTAAAATGTATTGTTGTATCATTAGAAAGTATACACTTGTAAAATTAAGCAGAATTTTTTAGTGTTATCAGTAATTTGATATAGTAAATGCAAACAAATTTTTTACAAGAATTTTGTATGTGATTTTAATGCCTCAAATTCTAAATTAAAAAAAAAAAACATCAACACAAAAATGGAAAATTTCACAATTAAAAATGAAACGATAAACATCTCGGATACAGATAACAAGATATAAAAAAATAGAATTCATATCAAACAAAAATGACTGACCCAGGCTCACGTAACTCGTCACGTATTTTTAGAGTCATTTCTAAAAATACGATACTAGAAAGCTATAAAGATATATGAACATCTTCATGTTCATGGCTTGCTTTATATAAATATTCAGCAACATACATAATGTATTAATAATCAAGTAATGAATTAAACTTATTCGTTTTACAATTTTTTTAATGATGTCGATTTGAATGTTTTCAATTTATGATCAAATACTTAATCAAAGTGTAGTGGCAGTTTTTAGACTTCGTTATTTATAAGTTTAAATGCAATGCATATAAGGGTGATTGCACAAATACAATTGATACATTATTTTTTAAACATATGCTAGATTTAGAAGGCACATATTTTAAAATGGCGATCAGTTTTGTATAAGGTAAATACAACATTTTAAACTTTTAACGAACATGTCAATTTTCGAACGTTTGTTATTACTTGTGGTTATTCCGGTCGTTATCATTCTTGTTGGACATTTACTGAGTTACACAGATCTTATCGACGTAAAAGTTTTATTTACAACCGTTTTGTGGACTTTCATGATAGATTTCATTCTAGAATTTTTTAAGAACATCCCTATTTTGCGAAATAGAATATTTTTGTATGCTTATTTTACACCATACATCGTTTCAATTGCAGTTCAATTGTGTATTGTTGAACTCGTAGCATCAAAAGAAAGTCTGTCCTCAATTTGCGTTTTCAGTAGCATGATATTAAGTTTAGTATGGTGTCAAATAAGTCATTATTTTAAAAATTCAACAAGAAATTTCAGAGTTTTTATTAGACATCTTTTGCATAGAAAATCTCAAACAATTCTTAAATGTATAGTGTGGATTATAATTATTTTCATGTTTGGGGGCATGTTTACATATGGATGGAAACATATAAACAGCAACCATTCAAGTCTAGGAATCAAAACCATACATGATCGCTACGTTTCAAACTTTGATACAGAATTCCATGGATACGAAAAGGACACAATTATTACGAAAATAAATGAAACAGACAGAATTCTATCCAAGAAAACTTACGATGGAGACGGAAGGAGTATATTTCAATTCGATAAAAGATTTCCATTATGTAGGCGTAAATTTACACAATTCATAAGTGAAGATACAACATTTGTTTGCATATGGCCTATTGTTCTCTTTGATGATAGGGATTACATAGCAAAATGGAGACTAAATGGATCCGATTTATTAAATAAAAAAACAATTATACCAACCTGCAACAAAAGTGAAAACTCAAACGCCGAAATTTTAAAATTTTCTTCAATAGAAGAAAACGACTTTGGAGAATATCAGCTTTGGATTTCTTTTAATCAGATGGACAGCAATACGGACAAAAACACAATGACAAATTATTTGATTGCACAAATGTTTTTATTTCAGGCAGAGGATATTTTAACGTATGCATATGTTCCTGTCGGAAACGCTTTATTTCTCAAATACTTTTTTCCATTTGAAAATTTGTTTAGAGACTATTATGTTAGTTTTGAATATAGAATTGAGAGTAAGCTTATAGGAGCTATATCACATGTAAAGCAGTCTCAACGATTTTCAAACGGATGCAGTGTACTAACATCAATATTTTATGAGAATCAGGGAGATTCTATGTACTATTATGATAAATATGTTTACGTTGACTTATGTACTCCATCAATATCATATGGAAGGCATTCAATTATTTGTAATCTGACTCGTTTAGATAAAACATTAAAATCAAAACAGCATGTAAAATTGGCTTCGCCAATGCATTACATGGTGCTGCCTTACAAATCTTTGTACATCAGTAATGCAAGT
Source organism: Mytilus galloprovincialis (assembly GCA_037788925.1). Taxonomy (NCBI): domain Eukaryota; kingdom Metazoa; phylum Mollusca; class Bivalvia; order Mytilida; family Mytilidae; genus Mytilus; species Mytilus galloprovincialis. Next base: position 90,321,767 of record CM075336.1, on the reverse strand, counting down.
TACGATGAGTATCAAGCTGCGCAAGACATTGATAACATTGATTTATCATATGAAGAAATGTATTTGTTTCTTCGGAATATTACCGAAGTCTTTTGGTTATTAACATTGAATTCGTCCTACATACTAATGTGCATGCTTTTATTAGGAACTATGAACAAAATGCATTTACTTTTATATTCTGCATTACACAAATTTGTTTTTGGATACAATGTACGGGTAACACAAAAAAGAAGAGTTGAAGAACCATTGTATAATAACAAACATCAAAAAGACGTTATGATAATTTCAACAGGCGATGATAATGTGTTCATACAGGAAATAAAATCTTCCTTAGAAAAAAATGAGAAACGAAGTATGCATTCCTCAGTGGGATTTTGATGCCGGACAAAATGAACTCAGCCTTTTCTCCACTGCAATCAAAAACAGTTCATCAGTCATCATATTATGCTCACAAGATTTTTTCAATGACCCATTATTGTATGATGTAGTCTTAAGTGATATTATCTTACAAAATAAACAAATTCTTCTTATCAAAAGGGATGGATGCGATATTCCTGATTTTTTGCAAAGCAAGTATATTATAATTGATGCAAGGGAAATCTATATAGAAGAGATCGAAACACTTAAACAAATATATGAATGGATGGAATGCAGGCATCCTTGGTATTTCAGACTTACAATATTAGGTTTTGTTCATTATCGTATCATGTTATTCTTAATTATGTATACACTTATTACTTGGGTCTTTTTTTTTAATTATGGTGATGATATAAGAAACAAGGAATATGGTGTTCCGGTGATGTTAATTTTTACTTTAGGTATGTGCTTTACATTTTTGATACATTTGTATATAATATTTGTGTGTTGTTTTGTTGTATTGATCTCATTATGTGGGTGTAAATGTAAGTATTGGAAATACTACATTCGGAAACGTTTTACAGGAAGATTTATCAGACATGTTTTAATATTCAACAGTCAGGATAACTAATCTTCTTTATTCAGATACAACTAAGAAAGTAAGGTAAAATTATAAACGACACAACCAACGGCCAATGACTAAACGATCTAAATATTACCAACTAAAGGACATCATACGTACTTGACCCATTAGTGAAATCCATAACGAATAGTAAATTATCAAAGACCTCAACATAGCAAATGAAAATATATTATGTTACTGGTTTATATCAATGCATAAATGCATCATTTTTTTTTTAATTCACATGACCAGAAACTGAAAGGAAATAAAGTCTACAAATATTCAAATATTCAAAAGTTTATAAAATGTGACATTGTTTATATATACAACAAACATGATCAAGGGCTGATCATTGCTCCTCCCGCCTTGTTACATCAAAGGACTTCATTTGTATTTGTATTAAAAAATGACACTCTAATTTTATATTTTATTCATATATAACACATGTTTTGGATAAATTCTCAAAATATGTCAAATTGATCGTGTCCGTAACAATTGTGAGATAGCTTTAGGCATATGTAATTTGTGTTACCAAATTTGAGTTATCTTTAGGCAATCGTGATTCGGTTCCATGTTTAAAATTACACCAACATGTTATCATTTAAAAACCTCAGAATTATGAACTAGATAAAATGACGTTTATTAAATGATCCGAGTGGGAAATAAATTCATTGGGAATGGGCCGTAACTCCTACATTCGATACTTCTTTATTATGATGTTTTAGATAAAACTTTATTTTCATCATAAGTCCTATATAGATAAGACTTTTGTACATTACTAGTCCATTTTATCTACTTAATAGTATGTGAATTATTGATAGACCTACTTTTTACTCCACTTTCAGCTGAACAACTAATCTTAAAGAAGTCTATTGTTAATTTTCAGTTTCATTATCTTTGATTACAATGCGCTTCCAGTTAGCTACTGAACAGACATTTATTTGTTTTCCCATATCACACGTTAAATATCAGAATATAAGATAACCTTAAGTAATCTTTCTTTATTATAATTTTTAAACTATTGTTCATCTCTTGGCTGGTGTTTTTTTGTGTGTGTGCTCTATTTTACTATGGCGTTGTCAATTTGTTTTAACTTATGCATTTGAATGTCCAAATATTTGTTGTCTTTTGGAAAATTTGGAATATGTATAAAATTGAGAATGGAAATGGGGAATGTGCCAAAGATACAACAACCCGACCATCGAAAAAAACAACAGCAGAAGGTCACCAACAGGTCTTCAATGTAGCGAGAAATTCCCGCACCCGCAGGCGTCCTTCAGCTGGCCCCTAAACAAATATATACTAGTTCAGTGATAATGAACGCCATACTAATTTCCAAATTGTACACAAGAAGCTTAAATTAAAATAATACAAGACTAACAAAGGCCAGAGGATCCTGACTTTGGACATGCGCAAAAATGCGGCGGGGTTAAACATGTTTGTGAGATTTCAACCCTCCCCTATACCTCTTGCCAAAGTAGAAAAGTAAACGCATAACAATACGCACATTAAAATTCAGTCCAAGAGAAGTCCGAGTCTGATGTCAGAAGATGTAACCAAAGAAAATAAACAAAATGACAAAAATACATAAATAACAACAGACTACTAGCAGTTAACTGACATGCCAGCTCCAGACTTCAATTAAACTGAATAGAAAGATTATGATTTCATCATATGAACATCAGGCACAATCCTTCCCTTTAGGGGTTTAGTATCATACCATCATAACATATATGAGAAGAACATAACCCGTGTCATGCCAACAACTGGTTTTTTAATAAATGTGTTTAGTATACATGTTTATTACATGTTTATTTTAATATATTTGATGTTTAAAGATGTTTCTCTAAAGTTTTTTATTATATATATTTACAAGCTGTAATGCAGTTATATTCATGCTGTTGTATCAATTATACATAAAAAAAAAACTCGAAAACAATCCATAATTCATATTATAAACAGTAACAGCTGTATATACTAAATTACTGGAAAACGCTGATTACAGTTTAACGAGAATGAATACATGTATCAAAAGGAACTCATCAAACGTATCTCAATTGTTTGACATTCAGCTTTTTATGGATACATCTGATATTAAAACATATGTGCGAACATGTCTTAGATTTAAACCAGTAAAGAACAAAGGTACTCAAAATAATGTTGTGGTATCTGATGCTTCAATAGTTGTGAATATGTAAAGCACAACATTTGAATTTTGATATAATGATTTGCAGCAACTACTATCTTTGATCCTTTTTCCATGGATATGATTGACGATGTTTGTATACTTATGTATTTTCTAATCACCAGTTTTATCAATTTTTGTTTTGTTATGATTGGAACATAAATAATGCGCATGCAATTCACATAATTAAATGAGGTACACATGGTATAGATGCATAATATAAATGTGTCTTACTTATATGTTTATCGTGTTTGATAACGAAAGATGCTAATAATTTGTTATTGTTGTTTAGGTAATTAAATTTTGTCACCTACCATATTTGACAAGGTACATGTAAAGTTTTTTTTCAAATTTATTGTTGTTTACCTGTAAAAAAAAACATACATTATAAAGAAAAACTATTTTGTGTTGAACACATATTTTATGTATGTGCCTATCCCAAGTCAGGAGCATGTAATTCAGTGGTTGTCGTTTGTTTATGTGTTACATATTTGATTTTCGTTCATTTTTTAAAACAAATAAGACCGTTAGTTTTCTCGTTTGAATTGTTTTACATTGTCATATCGGGGCCTTTTATAGCTGACTATGCGGTATGAGCTTTGCTCATTGTTGAAGGCCGTACGATGATCTATAGTTGTTAATGTCTGTGTCATTTTGGTCTCTTGTGGATAGTTGTCTCATTGGCAATAATACCACATCTTCTTTTTTATATATACAACTTTTTCCAGAGCATTCAATTCTATTTAAACCCTAATAAATATGACCCTAAATTGTAGACAAAGTAAGATTAAATTCACGTATTTCCATCCCCCCTCTCTGAAATAGTTTTCTAGCATTAGTGGTTTTTTTTTATTTTCACCAGGTAAATGCAGTTATACAGAAAAATGTTTCCAACACATATTTTTTCCTGTATGGGTATTAAAAGACTTTCTGCATATACTATAATAATGTTTATAGGTTTACTGATAATACAGGTTTAATAAAAGATAATTTTCGAGTCCCCCCTTTTGTCTTTGCATTCTGAACTTTGACCGTGTCTGTCACGTGATTGTGACGTCACTTCTCGGCCGCGTCATTGATCAGGAATTGTTGGTTTTGTGCGTGGTGACGGGGAATGTCAATCATTCATCGTCTGTAGTCATGAGCAATAATTCTCATCCCTCCTCGAATTATCAATCAGCAAGGAATATGACTTAAATATATCATAGCCTATACAAATAGTTGTGTTCTCATGTTTTATAGCTTACTTATTGTATTCTGGATTAACATCATCTACAATCAATACATACATGATACTTATCTGGGATTAGCCATAAATCATAAATTTTTAGGTATAACTGACATTACATGTACTTTTATAGTTTTTAAATGTCAGAGGGAGTTCAAAGGAAGAGTCCCAAATTATCAGGTATTCGCGCTCCTGTTAGTTAAGAAATTTTGCACAAAATTATACGATCACTACCATCCGTTTGCTCCTCTCATGAATCTTGTCTGTTCGCTTCTGCATTTAGTCTTGCATTTTTTGCTTTATTTAGAATAGGTGAGATCACGGCCGATACGAGTACATATATCGGAGCCCACCAATTTTCTTTAATAATCTGTCATTGAAATTTTCAAATAATAAATATGAATTGCATTTGAAGATTTGCAGTTCGAAAGCTGAACAGAGAGGAACTTCAACGACTTTGGTTATTCCTCAAAGGGAAGCAAATCTTTGTCCTGTGAGCTGTTGCGTGCCTTTTGGGGAATAAAATACCCTGTTTCTGACAAACCCTTGTTTTAACATTTTAATTGGTCTCCATTGACTCGTTTTCAGTTTATTTCTATGCTTAAGAAACCCCCTTTATTTTGTGGCGTTAAAGACCACATTCATTCACAATTATTAAGAATAGGCTGAACATCCCAGTATAGCAGAATGGGGGCTTCGGATTCAAAAATTAAGAAGTGGGGACGGGACGTTTGGTTTAGGTTGATGCATACACTAGTTACATTCGGATTTGATAGATTTATAGATACGAAGATCTTCGAAGCTGTATTTTAATATACATATATGTTTTCTAAAGATTTTAACAGAACATAAAGAATTTTGCCATTGTAAAATCCCGTCAAGTTTTGGTCATGAGATCATCTTTTGTATATTGGGCGGTCAGAAGTGGAGATATTATCCACCTCCAAAATTTTTTATCATCTATTTGGGTTCTAAGTTTTGGTTTAATCAAAGGAAAAAAGCTTATTGAGCAGATAAAGTTGGACATTGTGCAATCACATGTGTTATTTCAAAATCTCTCCTTGGTGATGAGTGAAATTTTGCCTCGTAGATACTGGCACTTGTCAGACAATCAGGTGGCTATCAATTCGACTCGTAAACGAGTTAATGCAATTGTTCAATATATTCAAGAAAAATTAAATCATCGCCTTGTAGTTTCAGACTGTATGAGGGCGGAAAGCGCCCGAAATGAAATATTGATTATATGATAAGATTAGAGTGAGATATAATAATGCATTGACCTTCAATTCTAATCAAATAACAGCTCTTTAAAGTACACCCCTGAATAAAAAATGTTACAATCCAAGTTATACCTTACTGCGCATGCCCATAGGTAACATCGTATACCTCGGGCTACAATAGATTGACTTTCAATGAAGCCAAACCTTAAACCTCAAACAATTATGTTTGATATAAAACAACAAAACCAATATCTGAACCAATAAAATATCATGTTCTAGTTCAAAAGATCTGATACGAAAGTAACCGATTCAGTAAACAATGGATATAGTTCACCATAGACATATTTCTATGCATCTGGATAATGAATAAACAAATTGACACCCAAAATACTAATTATCAGTTCACTAAGCAAAAAGCAAATTCCAACATCTAAAGTGTCCACGACCAAGCATTACGACCTGTGAAATCTGACCAAACATCTGAATACTGAACTGTTTGGACTGAATAGATATAAGGCGGTTACTTAAAAAAAAATAACTACAAAAAATAATCATCTTTGTATTATCAAATGTACATCAAAATATTTCACAGAGTATACACGTTAAAGTCAGTAATTTCTTTATAGTCCACGAAAAAACTGTATACAAATGTTCTATATTATATTCCGCCACACTGCTACAAAACTGCAATTATTGTTTGGAATACCAGTCATATACATGTCCATCCAACTCTATCCTTTCTGAAAAATTTAATGATATAGATGTATATTTCAAGTTTGCATTCGAGAATAAACATTCTGTGTAATATTTCATATTTTATTGAATACTGTTTAGAAATACTTAGATCAAAGAGGGAAGAAAGATACCAAAGGGACAGTCAAACTCATAAATCTAAAACAAACTGACAACGCCATGGCTAAAAATGAAAAAGACAAACAGAAAAACAATAGTACACATGACACAACATAGAAAACTAAAGAATAAACAACACGAACCCCACCAAAAACTAGGGGTGATCTCAGGTGCTCCGGAAGAAGCAGATAGTCGTCTAATTGTTATCATACCACATCTATTTGCAATGTATTTAATTTCTCTATAATAATGCATTTGGGTGGGATGGATGGGAAATGCATTATTATATCTCACTCTAATCTTATCATATAATCAATATTTCATTTCGGGCGCTTTGCGCCCTCATAAAATCTGAAATTATATTTCTAAAATTTTCGTGAGATATAATAATGCACGTTTAAAGCAATCTTACCATTTCTAAAACTTTATCTGCAAAACCCGCTTTTTCATTAGTCCTAAAATAAAATTTATTAAACGTTCTAGTGTTGGACCAATCTGCCATGGACATAATATCATCCATACTGATGCCACTCATCGCTGCCTTGCTAGTTGAGACCATGCGACAAGAATGTGCTTGAAACAATGAGATGTCGATTCCTGCCTCCTTCATAACCCATTTAATCCAATTTCCAACTGTCTGTGAAGATATACCTTTAAAAGGTTTCTTAGTTGACCTTAATAAAGGATCAGGTTCATGTTTACTAACAGGCCTTAAATGTTCCGTTCTCAATTCATATATATGTATACAAGAAATAACACAGAATTTTTTCTTTGAAAATTTGCAGTATTTCACTGATCTGTTATAATAATAATAATTGCAATCTTTTTGTGTTTTAGACAGACCCGGTAAATGAAAAACTATACTACTTTTGTTTCTGGACATGAATCTTCTGTCTAACCTTGCAATTTCAAATATCCTTTTAGGCGCTGACAAAGCCAATAAAATTGATAATTTTTTTACCTAAAACTGAAAAATCAAGTTTTTTGTTTATTGGTAAAGCGGATAAATATTTAAGAACAATATCCAAATCCCATGAAAATTGGTATTTTGGTAAAGGTGGGTTATTTTGTAGAACACCTTTCATTAATTGTTTTACTATAGGTAATTGACCAATTGGGACACCATCGATATATGGCGGGACTGAAGATATGGCCGAACGGTGAACATTTAAAGTCCTGTATTGATACCCCTCTTTATACATCCAAGTCAAAAAATCTAAGATAGCGGCCAAAGGTGCAAAAAAGGGACCAATTTCCCGCGAGTTACACCAGCTACACCACTTATTCCAGGCACTGTCGTAAGAAGATCTTGTTCCCGATTTCCAAGACCCAAGGAGTAATTCTTTAGTTTCCTCTGAAATTCCAATTGAGTTAAATGATCTCCGGAGACCGTCCACCCTGCTAGTTTTAATGTTTTGTTCAAAATCAGTGGGTGTGGCTCTTTCATGGGAGACAATACAGTGTTGTGAATCATGGGAAGTAACACTGGATAATCTACTGACATTTGAAGTAACAGAGGGTACCAGGCCTGGGATTGCCAAACTGGAGTTATCAGAATTATCTGACTGTTTTCCTCCCGAACTTTCGCCAGACACGTACTTATTAGACAGAACGGGGGAAAGCATAACTCTTTATCTCTCTCAAAGGATTGGAGAAGGGCATCTACTGCTTTCGCTTGGGGATCTGGCTTCCAGCTGAAATATTGATTCAGGTGAGTATTTGACCTGTCTGAAAACAGATCTACATTGCAAGGGCCTTTGCGTTTCATGAGACTTTTGAAAAGTATCGGACTTAACCGCCAATTGCTAAAATCTGCATAATGCCTGCTTTCCCAGTCTGCTATAACATTGCTTTTTCCAGTGATTGTTAATTGACATTGAAGACACCAATCCCAAAACTGATTTGTTAGGGAATTTAGTCTTTTTGACACTGTTCCCCCCATTTTGTTTACATATGCAGTTGCTGTTGTGTTGTCCATTTGTATAAGAATATGCTTGTTTTGTAGATTTTTGGCATAAGTTTGTACTGCGAACATTGCTGCTTTTAGTTCGAGTTGATTTATATGGAGGGATTTTTCCTCGTCTATCCAAAGCCCACCTATACTTATATGTTGAAATGTTGCTCCCCATCCCGACAGACTTGCATCCGACTGAATGGTTAAATGAGGTTCTGGTCTTAGTAACGCTTTCCCGTTCCAAGACCCCAGCTTGGTTACCCACCAATGCAACTCGTTCTGAACTTCCTCGTTTAACTGGATTTGGTGATCGTAATGGCCCCCAAAATGCAGGGCTTTTGTTTTCTATATTTGTAAACTGCGATAATGCAGAGGACCTGGAAGGACAGCTTGATTGGTTGCTGTTAACTGACCTATCAACTGAGCTAAATCTCTTGCTGACACTTTCTTGTGTTCTAGCATTAATTTTGAACTGTTTTTTATTTTCTCTACCTTCTCTTTCGGGAGAGACAAAGTCAACAACTTTGAGTTTACTGTATAACCCAGAAACTTCATTGTTTGTGAAGGTTGAATTACGGACTTGTTTTTATTGATCAGAAAACCTAAGCCCCTTTATATTGACAAAACTGTTGAGAGATCTGACAAAATTTTCTGATTTGACTGATTCATTATTAGAATATCGTCCAGGTAAACTATCAGACGTACACCTAAACGTCTCAATAAAGTCATTGGAACCTTCATGATATTCTTGGGGCTACTGCAATCCCAAACGGGAGGGACCTGAATTCCATTATTTTTCCCTGCCAAAAAAATCTGAGGTATTTTCTGTGTTCTTTTGCTATTTGCAATGTCAAATATGCATCGGTTAGGTCAATTTTTACCATTCAATCGTTCTTCAAAAGACGATCTTTTAACAAATGACTTCCCTCCATTTTGAAATGTTCGTAACTTAAAAAAACATTTAGGCCTTTTAGATTTATAACAGCTCTTTGACCCCCTCCCTTCTTTGGTACCAGAAAAATGTTGCTTATGAACGAATCCGTTGTCAGGAAAGACTGTGTTATGGCCTTCTTGTTCAAAAGTTCTGTTATTTCTTTGTTTATCAAATCCTGATTCTGTTGATTGAAAAAGGCTTGATTTGGTATTTGATTTTGGTAAGTTGTTGCTAAGAAATCTAATTTTATTCCTTTTACACACTGGAGAACCCAAGGATCTTTTGTAATTGAGTTCCAATTCTGTAGGAAAAGACTTACTCTTCCCCCTACAGGAATAGAATTTTGATTGATAATGCAATTCGTTGGTAATTGGAAATAGTTTTATATATGACTTAAAGTTTTCTCTTGACCTACCCGTTCTATCGGTTTGCAGGTTTCTTGAACACTTGGTTGTTCTGAGGTTGAGTCTGGATTTGGTTCTGGGTCTGGTTCTGGCGCTGATTCTGGCGCTGACCATAACTGTTCCCCTGTCTGTTCTGCGACTGGTTACCCTGCCAAGGTCTCTTTCCTGAAACTTGTGGATGGAGAGCTTGTCTGCCGCCCACATACTGCAGGTTGTTTGTGGGCCCCTGCTGAAAAAACTGATCATTTTTTCTATTAAAATGAGGTTTACCAGCATGTTTTTTCTTGTTAGAAAACAACAACATTTCTCTAAGTCCTTTGTTATACTTGTTTTCTTTAGCCAAAGACTTTAGAAATTTATTACCAAAAAGTTGACCCTTAGATTTTGCCAAAGCTTTCTTGCCATTCTTCTCATTTAAAAAATCTAGACTATCTGGCATTGTTTTAACTAACATTGCTTTTCTCCTGTCAGTGTTATAAACATAGTGAGCATTACCTGCTAGCACAATAGCCCTCTGTGTTAACTGAATTACATCAGAAGGGTCCATACCTTGATTATCTTTCTTAATCCTATGTGCTTCAGACCATAAACGGGACAGAGGACCCATAACATCTAGAATGCGTAGCTGTGTGTTAATTTTACTTCTCTCTAATCTAGCATTCCATTTTCTACCTTGAAAATAATTTTTCTTAAAAAATCTATCTGTTTCAAGAGCCTTTAATCCTTTAGACGAAGGAATATGCCAATTCAAAGACATATCTTGTCTCGTCTTTTTACTTAGTATACCTTTTAGAGCATACATCTCTATATATTTGGTTACATGAGATGGTACCTTTTCTTTTTTATCTTTAGACAAAGAAGGTTCTGGGTCAATTGCTTCATTGTCTTCTGAACTCTCTGATTCAGAGTTACTAGAAGATGATTCACTGCTAGAAAGATTAACAATTTTCCTGTGTTTAATCTTACATTTTCTGCTAGGTACGGAGTCTGTATCTGTATCTGTAGTGGTACGTGTAGAATCCTGTTTAGGCTTTTATACACGGTGGAGAAGAGCGCCGATGTTATGGGCGGTGTTCTTGTAGAGCGGTCTTAAATGCCTCTACAGAACCTGCATGCACAACTTTATCTGGTAGTTGGTTCCAGTAAATAGTTGTTTCCATAAAAAATGAATGTTTATACTGTGGTTTGTTGCTATTTGGTACTTTAAGTCCTTTGGTGTTATTGATAACTTGACGTTCGATAATATTGTCAGTTTCACAGTTTCAATAAGTTTTGGCTTTTATTGTTCGTTTAGGTCTTACTGGTATGACAAAATTGTCGGCTGGTAGAGCCGGCACCAGACCCTCAACCACCTTGTAAATCAGGATAAGACGGAGGCTGTGTCTTCTTTCCTCTAGCGTCTCCATTTCAAGTTGGCGTCTCATATTAGTTATGGACCCTGTTTCTCGACTCCTGTAGTTTTTCTTGATGAATCGTAAGCCTCTGTTTTGGATACGTTCTAGTTTGTCAATATCCCCTTTCATGTATGGGTTCCAGATTGTTGCGCCATATTCCATTGTTGATCTTACTAGGGATATATATGCTACTTTCCTACATGCTTCTGGTACGTTCCTCAAGTTCCTACGAAGAAAGCCCAAGGTGGCGTTGGCTTTCTTGCTGATGTTATTTATGTGGAAGCTCCATTTCAGATCGTTTGAGATTTGGAGTCCTAAGTAGGGGTTCACTTGTACTTCTTGTAGGATGTGTTTATTAAGCGTGTAGAATTTGTCTGCTTTTTTGTTTATGGATAGAACATAGCACTTTTTGGCGTTGAAACGCATTCCCCATTTGTCTGCCCAGATTTCTAGTTGTTCTAAATCTGTTTGTAGCTTTTGTTGGTCTTGGCTATTTTTAATTGTTCTGTATAATAAACAGTCGTCAGCAAATAGTCTTACTGATGATGTTACACTGTCTGGTAGGTCATTGATGTGGCACAGGAATAGGATTGGTCCTAAGACTGTGCCCTGGGGGACCCCAGAGTCAACTGTTGTTTCGCCAGATGATTCGCCTTCCACGATGGTTCTCATTGATTTTGCAGTTAGGAAGTTCTTAAGCCATTTGTGTGTATTTCCTTTAATTCCATACTGATCTAATTTATGTAATAATTTGTTGTGTGGTACTGTGTCGAAAGCTTTTGAAAAATCTAATATGCCTACGTCGATTTGATGTCCCTTGTCATGTTCTTGTAGGAAGTCGTTGATGGTAGTTATGAGTTGGGTTTCACATGAGTATCCTGACCTGAAGCCGTGGTTTAAGTTGGTTAGGATTTTGTTTTTTTCCAGATGTTTTAGGATATGCCTGCATACGATATGTTCTAGAATTTTGCTGATGACAGATGTTAGGGATACCGGTCTGTAGTTTTCTGCCAGGTGTTTGTCTCCTTTTTTGAAGATACTGGATATGTTTGCGTCTCCCCAGTCTTTTGGTAGTTCACCTGTGTCTAGCGAGCATTGCATTATGATTTGTAGGATGGGTGCGAGTTGTTCAGCACATTCCTTGAGTATACGGTTTGGGATGCTGTCTGGTCCAGAGGCTTTATTTGGGTTGGTATTTTTAAGGAGTTTTTCCAGTCCCTTTTGGTCGATCGTTAATGGTGTTATATTGATTTTAGCTCGTATTCTTGTTGTTGGTAGGTTAGTGTCTGATGTTATTGTAAATACGGACTTGAATTGTTCTAGTAGGAGTTCGGCTTTCCCTTTACTGTCACTGACAAGATTAGTCCCTTTTTTTAATGGTGCTATTCCTGGCGTTTGGATTTAATGTATTTCCAAAACGGCTTTGTGTCATTGTTGTTTAGGCCCTCAAAGATGTTTTGGTTGACATATTCATATTCTGCTTTCCTCAGTTGTTTCTTGCATTCCTTTTGAAAAGACATATAATTTGACCATTTGTTTGTTTTTCTGGCTTGTTTGTATAGCCTCTGTTTTTTCTTTAGCATTTTCCTCTGTTTGTGTTTGATCCATGGGATGTTATTTTTTGATCTTATTTCTTTGTTCGGAATATTTGTATTCATGGTTTTTTGAAGCTGACTTTTGAAGGTGTCCCAAAGTTGATGTACCTCAGCTCCTTGATGATGTTTTTCTTTGACCTCTTCTAGGGTGTGTTTAAGGTCTGTGGTGATTTGGTCCCATTTTGCCTTCTTGTAGATGTAACATTTTTTTGGTAGGCTTTTTTGATGGTGTACTTTTGTTTCCAGGTCGGTGATTATGATGTCATGGTCTGATATACCTGGTACGTTATTGGAGGAAAGTTGGTATAGTGTGTATTTGTGTCAGATTATATGTTTCAGCTATTTCAACTAGTCTTTGTTGGATTTCTCTGTCTGGTCCATGGGCTGTTGCTGTGTCCCATATGATGTCGGGGCAGTTGAAATCTCCTGTTAGAATGACATTGGTGTTCCCATTAGTCCTGGCCTTCTCAAGTGACTTTTGCAGTTCGTTTAGGTGTTTTTGATCTCTGTGTGGCATGTAAAAAGATCCAACTAGCAAGTCTTTGTTCTTTTTTATTTTGATCTTTACCCATTCAATTTCTCCGTCAGTAATTAAGGATGTTTGTTCGACTGATGTAATGGATTTCTCTACAAGTACAAATACACCCCCTCCAAGAGTCCCTCTGTCATTTCTGTATACATTATAGTTAGTTGGAGTCGTCCCGTTCCGTTTAGGGTTTTTGGTATCTAGGTCAGACCAGCTCTGTCTGACATCTTCTTCTGTCCCGTCGACTAACGACATTTCATCATCTTGACGAGAAGAGATATTTCTCCTCCGCTTGTGAGAAGATCCCAAAGACTCGACTACTTTATCAGTTTCTACCGCCACTGCGGTAAAACTTACATTTTCATCAATGACCCTATGGTCTTCCGAATCAAGTGCATCGCTCTCTCGAGACGGTGAAGCCATCCCTAACGGAATGTCATTGAGTTGGGCGTTAGCCATGCTAACTAAAATAATAAACCCACTAACCTTTAAATAATTTGGAAAAAAACGTCTTTACTCAAAGAGAGCTAAATTGAAAGTCAATCTATTGTAGCCCGAGGTATACGATGTTACCTATGGGCATGTGCAGTAAGGTATTACCTGGATTGTAACATTTTTTATTCAGGGGTGTACTTTAAAGAGCTGTTATTTGATTAGAATTGAAGGTCAATGCATTATTATATCTCACGAAAATCTTAGAAATATAATTTGCCATACAAATATAAAAGCTCAAGATAGGGGTTTATTTCACGCTTGACGGAGTGCACTTGTCAGTTGAAGGTAAAGATGTTTTCTTAAATAATGATGTTTTCTTAAATAATGTACATCTTCCGAGTACCGAGGAAGCGTTATTCAAGTTATGGCCTAGCGTCAGTGTGGGGTCGTGCTCCTCGTTCACTCTAATTTTGCTTAGAGGAACTTTTTTTACTTCTGTTACCAGAAGAACACTTATTTGCCAATATTAAAAATGCCGGCGGTTAGTATCGTCTTGCCAGGCCTCGTTTACTGTTTTTGTCCCTGCGGCCGATTTGATTCCACATAAGATTTCTTGAATTATTTAGTATAAGGAGTTGCGGAATGATTGCCTATGAGACAACTCAGCTGTAAAACAACGTTGGTATTAGCACTAAAGGTAACCGTACAACCTTCAATAATGAGCAAAACCGTTACCATATGCGGCCTGTTTTATTCCACACAATATTTCCTAAATTATTTTAATCTTTAATTAATGCAGGACAGTATCATACATAATACATGTAATACAAGACAATCGCAAATACAAACTAAATCTATACATTATCAGTAAAAATTTCTTAAAGAGAACGTCATTATTAATCTTAAATAAATTCTTTTCCGTTAGTCTTACCTACAATAGGTGTTGCATCAAAAAACAAATTTTCACTTTTAAACACAAGTCATCGTTTTAACTACTAATATCGATATTTGTAACGCGTCTAACAGGCAAAACATAACAAAATGTCAACATGATCATCGTAGATAAATTCTGTATATAAGTTTTCTTTTCTTCAGGTTCTCATTAAATAAACGAGTTCCCTTGTCCATGTCCTTCGTTTTTTTTTGTAATGTTTTCGTTTATGTTTTATTACACAATCTACATTGTAACTGACTGTGTGAATCCTGATTTTATATAGATATGTTTGTTTGCGTGCAGTACATTTTTAAATTTTTATTATGTCATTTTTTTCTTCCTCGATAATAGAGATTTAAATGGCACTTCAATATAAAAACACATCATCTGGCTTTAAACACAGTTAAATTTGTCAGGGCTGCAATAGCTAAGTAATTCATATAGGGCATATGTACAGGTATCACTAGCAAGTCAAAGTCAACACTGAGACTATGATTTCGAACACCGCATTTGACAGATAGTTCAACTACAATAGTAGTTAACTAGGATTGTTAGTTTTCATGCCGAATAGGATTGGTTCTCCTCTTGCATTCCGCCTTCATTCTCCCTTTTGTGTGGGTTCGTTGTGAATATAATGAAATTTTGTGCAATTTTCTTACAAAAAGTAATCTACCAAAATTCAAAAACTCCGAGGACTATTCAAAATTTAAATTTCTAATCAATGTCAAAATCAAAAGTTCAAACACATCAAACGAAAGGTTTAGCGAAATATTAAACCCGGTTTAATCCAACATTTTCTACATAAAAAATCCTGTGCAAAGTCAGGAACATGACAGATGTTATCCATTCGTTTGATGTGTTTGAGCTTTTGATACTGCAATTTGATTTTGTACTTTTTGTTTCGAATATTGTCGGAGTTTATATATTTTTGTGATTTTACTTTTTTCTCAATCCTTAGTTTTCTATTTTGTGTTTGATAATGCCTGTTTGTCTTTTCATGTTTAATCTTTTTTATGGCGTTGTCAGTCTATTTTCTACTGTTCTAGTTCTTTAGTATCTTTTTACCCTCCTTAAATCTTCTTTTTTTTTTAAGAAAAACACATTTTTTTATAGCTTATTCAAAGTCTTCACTGAATTTTAACTTTCCTGATATGTTCTCTGGTTACTATTTAGGAAAATAGTGGAACGATCGTCGTAATTTTAATATAATCGGTATGAGTATTTATTTTGGCCGAATTGAAGGTCGTCATTACTATATATTAGTATTGTACAATTCATGTATGTACATGTATCACGGTCTTACACCAAGGACAGAATATCAGCCAATGTCATTATATGTACGGCTAATTTAATCTGCAACATATCTTAGTCGATATAATCATATGACATAGTCATAAACATAACCTTTATAAAGAACTGACAATCTATTAAAATATAACTATTTATAGTGAATATTTAATTAACTTCTTAGCAGTTCACGTTATGATTCTCATACAAGTTCTATCAAGTTAATGATCAACTATAATATGGAATAATTACTTCAGTCGAAATCCGTTTTCATTTAAGATAAAACAATATTGAGTTGTCATCCTTTGATAATAAGGATTTATTTTCATCTATTTAAAAATATTGAAACTAATTGAAAATTAAAAAAAAATATATCTTCAGGGCCGTCTATTGAGACAAGAATGATATCTAGTCAATAAATTTGGTCTATCATCTACTTCTACTTCATTCAGGATGTTTATCCCACGAAAGGATAAAAAGGAAAACAATTTAAAAGTAGAACATTATGTTTGAATTTACTTATTAAACTAGTCTAGGCGTTTGATTTTTTAAAAAGCACCTATGCTACTCGTATTTACTACATTTACATGTATATAATATTATATTACATACTAGTAAACTAATTAGTGATAGACCTTAAAACTTATTCAAACGTAACAGAATTACATTTAAACAGACGACAATAAAAAATATCGCATATCAATGAAAAAGCGTATTGAATTGTATTGAAGCATTTAAATAGGTGTGAAGATGACCCTTTAGAACATTTTCTTTGTTTATGTGGTATGGTGTTCGTCAGATGATTGAATGATTATTTAGATGTTTTATAGTGTATGCGCAAGGTTTTATTGTTTTACAATTGTTAATACCATTTTTTTTTTGGGTATTCAATTAGTGAATGTGTCGTCTGTGTGGATCTCTTTAATATATCAAATTGTATTAAATTACTTAGATGGATTTTTGGTATATCTCTTTTATTGTATGTTCACAATATAGTTCAAATTGTTGGAAACCGAAATGCAGTTTTAATAGCCGTTACTTTGATTACGATATCTCATTATTATTTGCTTACAAGTACAAACTACCTCAAACGTCCGCTTGATATGTTCGCAACTATTGGTTTTGTAATTTGGTCACATTTTTTAAAACTTTTTCGATAACTCTTTCAGACACTTTACTACCTATGTAAGACGTAAGTGGATTAAATTATTACATAAATTCTTTTCATTGTACATTTGTTTAATCATTATTATAATATTTTGATATTTCCTCCATTATGCTTTAACAATAGCAGATTTTCAGAATGTGCTTTTTCGTTATGCTTTTGTTTACGACGAAAAATTACGCCGCTTTAACACGAATCTTCATCTAAACCAAACAAAGGATGAAAAAAATCAGTACACTGTTCGACTTGACTATGATAATAACCAAAGACGTTTGCTTGATCTTGACTATCGACTTCCAATTTGCAAACGCTTGATTTACAGATACCTTGGCTAAGATGTGAAAATTAAATGCAAATGGCCAACAGAATACATGAGAATATGTCATAATTAAACATTTTGAATCAAAATGGACACATGTTAAAGGCAAATATGTAGAATATTCAGACAATTTGAAAATATCATTTACTCGGGGAAATTACAAAAGTAATGTTTTAAGCATTTTCTTTATCAACAGAAATCACTATGGAGAATATCAGTTTGGGGTCTCAGATGTTTCATCCAAAAACCGATTGCGTATATTTAACACGATTAGTTTCTTGGTAGCATCAATTCGTGCGTCCCAAAAAGTCGATACGGTAAACTATATTTATGCTCCTGTTGGCAGTGCACTTGTTTTGGATTATCATATTGATTACTTGCTTCAAAATGAGGTTCTAGATTGGGAGTATAAAACTGAGAGCAAATTTACAAGGGAACATCATTAGCAAAACGTTCTGAAAGAATATTTTTTGGATGCAGCCTATTTTCATATTTACTTTTCAAATATTTTTTTTATATAGTGGATCAAAGTTATAATATCAACTCACCAAAATGCTTTTGAATGTCAAACAAGACAATCAGTATAAATGATTTTCTTTGCACCAGTGAACTGGCATATGGGAAACATTCAATCATATAACAAGGGAATTCTTTAACGAAACAACAAAAACCAACCAGAACGTCACAACTCCGTTGCGATTCCATTTTATGATTTTACCAGCAGCCTCATACATGAATAGTACTTATAATAAAAGCTACGAAAAATATCAAACTGCATCATTAGGAGATGTTGAAATGTCCGATTTGCTGGATGAAGCCAATAGTTGGTTAATGAGACACACATAGGAAGCTGTAATGTTCCCAATGACTTTTTTTCACTATTTTACTTCTTATGTCAATCTTTATTTATCAATTGCATGAACAAACAGTTGCCTTAAAGACAAAAAGTATAAAGTATGCGTTCCTGGACGCGATTTCGAAAAATTCAATACCGGCATTTCTAGATTTCAACTTTTTGTATTGCTATGAGTTACAATTTATGACAAAAATAAGCAAAGACCCATCGAAACAACATCTGATAAACAAATTTAATAATACTTTTAGATATTTGGATGATATTTTGGCTCTCAATAATGACGACTTCAGTATGTATATTAAAGAAATTTATCCTGTTGAACTTACTTTAAATAAAGCTAATACTAACAATGACCACTGCCCTTTCCTCGATCTTGATATCTATATCACTAACGGAAAGCTGAATACTAAAATTTATGATAAAAGAGATGATTTTTCATTTTCTATCGTTAATTATCCATTTTTAGATGATGACGTTCCCTTGTCACCATCTTGCGGTGTTTATATATCTCAACTTGTACGATTCGCTCGTGTATGTAACAATGTTTTAGATTTTAACGAGAGAAATTTATGTATTACTGAAAAATTATTACACCAGGGTTTTCGATATCACAAACTAGTCAAAACATTTACTAAATTTTATCATCGGTATAAGGACATCATTCGTAAATATAGCTCAACATGCAGACTTCTTATACGTTCAGGTATTTCACATCCAATTTTTTATGGAAATATTCTTTATAAAGCACAAAGGTGTCAGTATTCACCTAAAAAAATAACAAAACCTTTGAATAAACTTATTAAGAAGGGATATAGTTACGATACTGTTGTCAGGTCATTAAAGATTGCATATTTTGGCGTTAATATTGATTCACTTATAGGATCTTTGCATCGGAACTAAACACATTTATTCAAAAACCAGTTGTTGGCATGACACGGGTTATGTTCTTCTTATATATGTTATGATGGTATGATACTAAACCCCTAACGGGAAGGATTGTGCCTGATGTTCATATGATGAAATCATAACCTTTCAGTCAGTTTAATTGAAGTCTGGAGCTGGCATGTCAGTTAACTGCTAGTAGTCTGTTTTTATTTATGTATTATTGTCATTTTGTTTATTTTCTTTGGTTACTGTTTTTATTTATGTATTATTGTCATTTTGTTTATTTTCTTTGGTTACATCTTCTGACATCAGACTCGGACTTCTCTTGAACTGAATTTTAATGTGCGTATTGTTATGTGTTTACTTTTCTACATTGGCTAGAGGTTTAGGGGGAGGGTTGAGATCTCACAAACATGTTTAATTCCGCCGCATTTTTGCGCCTGTTCCAAGTCAGGAGCCTCTGGCCTTTGTTAGTCTTGTATTATTTTAATTTTAGTTTCTTGTGTACAATTTGGAAAATAAGTATGGCGTTCATGATCACTGAACTAGTATATATTTGTTTAGGGGCCAGTTGAAGGACGCCTCCGGGTGCGGGAATTTCTCGCTACATTGAAGACCTGTTGTTGACCTTCTGCTGTTGTTTTTTTCTATGGTCGGGTTGTTGTCTCTTTGGCACATTCCCCATTTCCATTCTCAATATTTTTATTTCGCAGTCAATCCGAAACAGTTACACCATAATTGTTGTGGGCTCTAGTGATTTTATGGAAGACCATTTTATGAATAAAATAGTTTTTGGCGATTTTATTTTGTCAAGATCCGAAGATGGCAACTTTAATGACAGACATATACTGCTTATTAAAATAGATGATTGTAAAATCCCTATTGTATTAGGAAAACATATGCGTTCCTGGATATTTCAGATTTGTTTTCAAGAAATGGTTGTCAGAAAGGAATTGTATACATGAGTGGAATCAATAATTCCTCGATTTGATATGAAATCTTTATAATTGAAATGTCTTTTCTCCACACATTTAAATACGTTCTCAGTTGTATTTATGATTACAATTCAAGTTCCATAGATATCTTTCTGAATCCACAATTTTGATTAGATTAACACAGGCACAATTTGATATCGTGTTTGGTTCAATTTTTCAAACAATTTCCCTTATATTCACTGTTAGACTAAAAAAACGCATGGAGAAGATAGTATGTCAACTGAAGAAAATGTAAATAAACAAGATGTCTTCTGTTTTATTCTGTTAATCTAATGTATGCAAATTTTACTTACATCTAGTTTTCTGTTTAAACATCGACACGTGAAATGTAAACAGAAAAACAAATACAGTTGGATGAAAACGTTCTTCTAAAACAAGCGAAATAAAACACCTTGATCACACAATGAGTGTGATGTCATACAATAGAGATGAAGCATACAAAAGAAACATTCAAACTCATAAGTCGAAAATTAACGGTCAACGCAATAGAAAAAAAAAGACAAAAACACAAACAACGATACTCAAGACACAACATAGAAAATGACAGACTGAGCAACACGAACCCTACTAAAAACTGTGGGTGATCATAAATAAGGGCAACAGTAGTATACCGCTATTCAAAAGAGGGACGAAAGATACCAGCGGGATAGTCAAACGTATAGATCGAAAATAAAATGACAACGCAATGGCTTGAAATAAAAAGACAAACAGACAAATAATAATACAGAAGACACAACAAAGGAAACAAAAAACAAAGCAATCATTAACGACGATGTACATAAGGCCCATTGCAACGGAGATGTGTCTTCAATGATGCACAAAACATTATCACTTTGTTTCGTTTTGTGATAATTTATTACATTCTGAGGCGTACGAATCATTTCTAATGTTAAAGTTTGACGATGAAACAGGACAGATGATTTTAAAATGGTTATATTTAAACACCATAAAATTCAATACATATCTGTTTAGAGGTTAATCCGATAACACACGGCAAAATTGTCCACCAAATGTTATCAATATAACAGAACTATTAACAACTGTCGCATCAGTAGGACATTAAGATAGCTATAATAATTTAACGTATCTATTATTTTTTCTGAAAAGTCCTGTAATAAATTGGTATTATTACAGTTGTTTTGTTCCGGAGGTTTAACCCGTTTGTTTTTATTTCAGTTTCAATGAACAACTTAGTTGGATTATGATCCTTTTTTGTGTTTGATCTTTTAATGTTTCCTCTAACAAAACCGATCACAATGATTACTCGTAATTACTATTTTAATAGCATGGTATCAACTGTTCATGTGGAAAGTATAAACCCGTTCGAAACAGTTGGTTTGTCCTGCATTACATTTTATAGTGGCATTAGCTCAATACATATAGATATATCTACATTACCACATAACTGGTCATTTATGGATAAATTCAACCATAATAGGTATGATCTCTTGCAATTGTCTTAAATGGACCGTTATCTGTTAACTCAGGTTTACCAATTAGCCTCAAATTCACAGATTAAATATTTAACATACTGAAACGTACCTTGGGCAAACAAATTGTTACCATGCATGCTATGATTATACCTCTTATGGTACACTGATAGTCGCGATAATATCCCCGAGCAAGGAGTCATTATTTCAGGACTGGCATGTACTTCGGTAAACTATTTTATTAAAATTTGTTGTTAAAAATTCGATAAATTATTCTAAATTAAGGACTGTATTTGCCACATGCAAAGATCTGGTTCCTTGCCCGGATTAATTCATTCTTTGGACAGACATTTATTGGTGAAAAGCGCATTGTTAATGAAAGTACATTCAAATTGCTAAAAGTCTAAAATACAAAATCAAGAAGTCATGACCTCGTTATAATGTAAAAACATTATTCCGTTTGTATTTAAGACAAGAGATCAACTAACTAACAGTCATTATGACGACCTCAAGATATTCTAGGACCCAACATATGCATCTGATAACACACACATGTATGCAAATTCATATAATGACGATTTATCTAGTTCTGGTTGATTTCATATCAACAATGGAAAACACATGTGTATATCCTATACTACTGCCTGACGATAATTTGGCATTACACAATCATAAAATTGAGAATGGAAATAGGGAATGTGTCAAAGAGACAACAACCCAACCATAGAACAGACAACAGCAGAAGGTCACCAACAGGCCTTCAATGCAGCGAGAAATTCCCGCACCCGGAGGCGTCCTTAGGCTTGACCCTAAACAAATATATATACTAGTTCAGTGATAATGAACGCCATACTAAACTCCAAGTTGTACACAAGAAACTAAAATTAAAAATAATACAAGACTAACACAGGCTAGAGGCTCCTGACTTGGGACAGGCGCAAAAATACGGCGGAGTTAAAAATGTTCATGAGATCTCAACCCCCCCCCCCCCCCCCTATACCACTAGCCAATGTAGAAAAGTAAACGCAGAACAATACGCACCTTAAAATTCAGTTTAAGAGAAGTCTTTTGTGACTGTCCATGCCATTAAAATACTAAATCCCAAGGATGTTTTTTAGTTGATGTTAAGTCCTGATGCATGTTTTTTATTAATATATCTTTTGGCTTTTAAGTAGCTTTCAGTAACTGCTGCGATAAATCGTACTTCCTGGTTAATTTGATTTGTTGATACAATTTATGTTGCTGTTTTGTTATTTAATGTTATATCTCGTCTCTCTATTTCTTGATATTGTTTAACATCTCATCCCTTATTTTATCGATTTTTTATTTACATTGTGTCATTGATCAAATTTCGTCGTTGAATGTATGTTCCAAGTTTGTGTTAATATGTCTCTGATTGAGTTAAACCATTTAGGGTGGCTCGGATGTCTTCCTCAATCTTCGATTTTGAAGTAGCAGATAACAATTGATCTAGATCTTAGATAAATATGCAAATTTTGAGAGAAGTAAAAAAACTCATGTGTAAGAATTTTAATGTTAATATAAAAACTTGTATGCTTTATCATATTATGTTACGGCTGTAATTTCTAAAAACAACACTTTATTTGTGTTTGATTCATTTGTTCAACTTTGCCGTGTAAGTTCAGCTAACTCAGATAAAAATAATTTGACAATAAAAAGTGTTGTGAATTCATTTATTTTAATGTGCAGAAAGCTTAATTAAGAAAGCTTAATAAAGAAAGTTACACAATTTCGATAACCCCATTTTTGCATAACCTGTAACGAGAAAAAAAGTCCAGTGACCCACCCTTTTGACTATATTTTTTAATAAAAGAATGATAAAACTTCATTTTGACAAATTATTAAAAAAATCTATAAATTACAATTAGGACGCACAAGACACCATAATTGATATTGTATAGTATGTCTTTCAATGTAGTATTGTTACACTTTTGTTTTTGGTAAGGTTGAAGGTTGGTTCCTATTAAAACATTTAAACCTGCTGTTTTTGTATGCATCTGTCCCAAGTCAGGAAAATGATGTTCAGTAGTTGTCGTTTGTTGATGGGGTTCATATGTATTCCTCGTTTTTCGTTTGTTGTTTTTTGTCTATATATATATATATATCGTTGTTTGTCCTGTTTGAATGGTTTTACACTAGTATTATTTGAAGGCCTTTATAGCTTGCTGTTCGGTGTGAGCAAAGGCTCCGTGTTGAAGACTTTACTTTGATCTAAAATGGTTTACTTTTATAAAATGTACTTGGTCCTGTAAGTTCAGTATTTTTTATATATTTTCAAACGGATTTGTATACCTCTTTATTGGTATTTTAGAACAAAATATTGGACTCCCAAACATTGTTCTTCATTTGCATTTAAATTCAAGATAATTTCATTGTAAGTTGATTGCCTCAATGTATCATGAATCATTGAGTTCTTTGTAGTGTGGTCCATAACGTTGACTGGTCTCTTGATTGTTTGTCTGATAAATGTCGCATCATTGAATTTGATTAATGATAGTTGAAGGATTCTCAATAAATATATGCATAGGATCACTACTGTTGTTTCTATTTATTCAACATTAAATTTTGAAATAGACGAACTATTTATATGAGTGATATCTCTGCTTTGATTTGTTAAACTTTATCGATTGTTTGACTACTGTATTTTAGGCAGAACTAATGATACATTTCAATCATTAAGTGAATAATGTTTGCAGTGTTGCCATTCGAACATACGTAGCTCTTTCTGTATTAAATTGAAATATTTGTTTCATGGACATATGTCATCACAAATAGTCTAACCATGCGTATTTCATAAGTTGCACCCACGTACTCAAGAAGTTATGTGCAAAAACTACAAAACTGAGGAAGTTAGTGTATACTATATTTTTTATTTGTTACTTTTAATTTTATTACGATATTTTCCATGCAAGATACCCATGTCAAGTACTTCTAATGGTTTCTTTGTAGTATTTCCTTCAAAGATGTACTCACTATAATTCTAACCAGGTGAATGAGGCTATCTTATATGTTTAATCATGCTTATGATCAACTTTCAACAACTTAGGTTATGTCTTAGTCTTGTAATTTTGTTTTGAATGTGTGTAAAGTAACGAGTTAACTTCAACATTCGAATATCAGTATTGCAACGATATCAAACATTATCACCACACATTAAGTTTAATACATTAATTATTTAGGTAAGACCAAACTATCTATGAATAATAACCCTGTTCAATGTATTTCGATGTAATATTCCAAATCTTTAGATTTATACTGTTTATTCATAAACAGCTTGAAAATATAAAACACAAGTACACACTCATTATAACTGTACTCATAAAACCTACATAAAAGGCTAACAATGCTAATTCATTGTCGGTGATGTTTGCTGTCTACGCTATAACAAAGTAAACATAAACAACTGCAATTATCAACAAAAATAGAGCGGTTGATACTGTGCTAATGCGATAATGAACAAAATGTAAATTCACGAGTCGAAATTGCCAAGGGAATATTATAACCAAATTACCTACCGTGTCGAGCACATCACTTTCTCTTGTAAATCTGTCTATTGCATTGATAACGATAAACTTATCCTTTAAATAATTAGATAAAGCACAATGATCTCTCTTAATAAGGAGAATTGTATTGCTCTCTATAGCACCGTCTTTAACTATTCCTAATATGAAATCAATAAATACTACCATCATGCAAATACGGCTCATGTATTAGTTCCTCTGAACATATTACGATGATGGCGAACGCGTTTTAAATTGCAGTTGAGTAGAGCTCGTTTTACACATACCTGCATAGCAATTACTGTGTGGGACGCATATTTTATTTGTATTGTTTTCCACGACAGGTATTATTTTTGTCATAAACTCATTGTCCGTGTCTGTCGAAATTATCAAAACATGTTCCTTCGGCATGTTACTGTTTAGAGGGTTTTCTATTATGTTACTAAGACAACCGTTAATTGATTTGCTTATATACAAGCTTAATCCTGTCTTAGATCCTTAAACGTATCGACTTAGTATACATGATATATTAAAGATAAAAATAATTGATTTTTGTCAGCAAAATTCTGCAAAAGAATATCGAAAAGCAATATACGAACAATAAAACTATAAATGCAGATGCATTTCGAGTAAATAAGTGTTTTTCCTCATACGATAAGTCAATTTCATTAATATCTTTGACCATCTGATATTCGTTTGATTATTACTGTAGTTCGATTCTCCAGGTAGTATTATGTATTTGGTTGGCAATACTATTTCAACACGTTGGGTTCGTTTTGTAGTTACATTGAAATAGTTTCTCAGAAAAATAATGGAATGCTTTCCAGGGGTATCGATAGTGTACACATGTAAAAGTTGCAATTTATCTGACCATAAGTCGTTGCACAATCTGACCGATTTATATCAAACAAACAAAGAACTATGCTTGTAAATATGCTGTACCCTTGAGAAAATCGTTTAGAATGCTCAGTAAATGTTATTTTACCTATAAGTTTGCTTTCAATTTGGCATTCGATACTAAAATTACCTTTTTCAATTAAATTGTCAAAAGGAAACATATATCTTAGCAGTACAGCATTTCAAACAGGAACGTAAAAATAACTTAAAATATCATCTGCCTGAATTAAAAACATTTGAGCAATCATATAATAAGTACTTCTATTATTTTGTATCTTGTCGTCCAAAGTTGGTATTCCCCATAGCCCTTTTTTTGTCGATTTCTGACACTCTTAAAATGTCGTGGTAGAAATGTTCAGTTGTATAAGAGGTTTATGTTATCCTGTCTGTATTTACTATCACTGATCCATTAAGTGTCCACCTAGCATAATATTCTGTACATTGGTGGTTGTTCATATGCATACAATGACCCAATACCATACTAAATAATATATATATTGATGATACATTTTGTTCTCTAACATTTGCATTATCTCTTATAAATACGGAAATGCGATTGAAACCATTAAGGGTGTAAGAATAAAGTACAGAATTATCCAATGTCTTGCAATTGGAAAACACTTACAACATTCTATAAGATTTGTCAAAACAAAAGTGGTCATTATTGTTATTGTTAATACTTTAATGTCCATGCCATCTGTGAAAGTCAGGAGGTGTCCGACCAGAATAGAAAGGAATGAAATAAAATAGTTAGATACCAAAAGTTCAAAGATTGACATCTTCTTTTACGATACAAATTGTCACTGTTACCTTAGGAATGAAAACTAACTTCCATTTTAGAACATATACTACCACATTTAAAACTTGTGTAATGCAATTTATAGTGTGTAAATGCAATCATCCAAAAACTGTGATTATGTTAAATATTGAAGATAATACATACAGTGTATATCAAATTTAAATGTTAAAATACTAGCTATTTAATTCTGAAGTGATCAGTAGCTATATTTAGAATAAAATTGAGAATGAAAATGGGGAATGTGTCAAAGAGACAACAACCCGACCATAGAGCAGACAACAGCAGAAGGTCACCAACAGGTCTTCAATGCAGCGATAAATTCCCGCACCTGGAGGCGTCCTTCAGCTGGCCCCTAAACAAATATTTATACTAGTTCAGTGATAATTAACGCCATACTAAACTCCAAATTGTACACAAGAAACTAAAAGTTAAAATAATACAAGACTAACAAAGGCCAGAGGCTCCTGACTTGGAAAAGGCGCAAAAATACGGCGGGGTTAAACATATTTGTGAGATCTCAATCCTCCCCCTATACCTCTAGCCAATGCAGAAAAGTAAACGCATAACAGTCGAAGGCCACTACAAATATCCTATAATACATTTTATATGTACTAGTACATGTAGTAAATGTGATCTGTTAAATAGTAAGTAAACATCGGGTTCTTTCCCTTTCATGAAACAACATTTTTATTTTACAGAAAGAAATGTCAAAATGAACAACATTCCACTGATCACACGATTTTCTTTTTTTTTTTCTTTTTTAATTATACATTTTTCCTATATCAATCAATGAAACATGTATTAGGAACTGTTTCGCTTCATTAACATGTTTGATGTAGATTGCCAAAATGAATGATTACTGTCATAAAAACTACCCAGTCTGGAAAATAATCAACAAAACGTGTTTTACCTATTGTAATATTCACAGATCTTCCTCTTAAATCGGATAAAATGTCATTCAATCACAACATTACCTCCAATAAGAGTTCTTTTACCAATTATGACCCATAACCATCTTTGAACACAACACTAAGACAAATAGTATATGCAATTACGAATACATCCTCCTTTAAAAAACATTTGGTATAAATTACATTCTCGAATAAGAGAACATTTTAAATTTTGGCTATGCTTGCAAAGAGTAGACTTATTGTTATTTTATTTTTTCCAGTAGCAGTAAACAACTAAAGAATAAAAAAAAACCCAACAAAACTATCTGCAATTGTTCTATGAATATACATTCAAAATCATAAATATATTTCTTTTCAACAAAGAAATGTCACGCTTCTGAGCTTCAGAGAATCAACATTTTATACGGGTGGTCTAAATCTGATTGCGATACTAACAAAATAAAAATAAAACTGTTAAAAAACATTGATTTATAGTTTCTCTTCCTGCAGTAGTAAAATATTTGTATTCTTCTGAAAAACGCATCTTACTTTGTCAAAAAACTTCTGATTTTCTGCAGTTGTTGAGAATATTTTTTGTCAATTGACAATTGAAATGTTCATGGTAATCAAATTTGCCTCTTTTGTCTGTTCTTCTATTCTTATGATGTATACTTTATTAGGTAAGTTGTCACCTCTTTAAACTTTTACCATTAAATTGACAATGGTGATAGTTATAGGACTATTCTTGCTGTGCACATGCATCCCATCGTTGTTTTTTTTTGTTCTTTGATAAAAGAGGGACGAAAGAAAACCAGAGGGACAGTCAAACTCATAAATCGAAAATACACTGACAACGCCATGGCTAAAAATAAAGAGGACAAACTGATAAACAGACACAACATAGTAAACTAAAGAATAAACAACACGAACCCCACCAAAAAGTAGATTTTAATGTTTACATTCTTGTTTTTCATACATGTAGTTGCCTCTGTACTTAAACATTCCGGCATTGTGTTGTTGTGCTATAGTGAACGTTTGTTGAAATTGTTGGTTTTTTTTAATAGTAATTGAGATAGTAACGCTAATTTTATATATACATAAAATAACCTGTTTTTGATGTCCATATAATGAATATGCAAGAGCGCAATTATCAGTTTATACATTCAAACGCCATAAGATAGGACAGAGTAATTCTTTTTTACTGAAAAGGGGAAGGCTAAAATAGAAAAAGCCACTTAATCACTTGTGTCATAGATTCTAGGTTGAAATCAATCTCTTTCAAGATTAACACCTTTTAGCTATGTTTGGTTGCACACGTAAATAAAATATCCGTTAATGAGTAACAAGACATCGTTACTATTTCTGTACGAATATATAAAATAATTAGGATGTGTAAGGTTTTTAGTTTCACATATGAATAACATAAATCTGTTATTTAAAAATGCATTGGAACATACAATTTAAGGCGGGTTTCAAAAGCGTAATAAGAACACGTCTAGGACACAATCAGCATGAAATGGAATGTTTATACATAATGGTTGTACCTAAAATAACCACCAAATTAAAAATAGTTACTATGTATACGTACAGACAAGAGTACAACATGTAAATTGATGGAGTGTGTAACGCTTATGCACAATCAACACAGTTTGGGTGAACTTATCAACAAATACTGTAAATTGATTGTTTGCAGTAATTTTAATTAGGTATGTATCTTCCTTGCGCCAGTGCAAACTTTATCGTTTAAGACGTTGTTCATGAATATAAATTAATCTTAATAAAATAATGATAGTGGCTACAAGTAAATAACAACAATCGAAAACAATTAAAGACAACGCATTTAACATACAGGTAGACAAAAAAGGTGAAAAAAAGAGATTTCCAATGTTTGTTAGAATCAAACATGCTACCACAATCATTAGTGTTGAACAGTTTAACAAAAGCATTATCCCATCCCAAAACAAAACATTTGTATTATATCTAAATCAGGGAATTCTAGTTTCCACCCCGGTGCATTTAATAAAAGCGATTTGATGCAACCGTTTGTTTGAAACATTTCTGTACAATCTAAGAAATCATAGTATCCCTTTAACACTGATGGAATGCAACTATTATAGTTTTACTGTGCTGCACAGATTTTGGAAACATTTGAAACATAGAACTGCCAGCATTGAAATCATGTTCAGGAACGCAGACTCTGTATTTTCTGTCTTCGAGACCTATCATTATGTCATTTTCAGCAATAAAAGCCATATCGTTTTCAGTCGACTATTTAACAATATCGTATTCGTAATGAGACCCGTACTTGACGCCATTGTAAACATTTCCAAGACAAGCATCACTCGATCTCTCAACTCCAAAGCCTGCTAGCATAGAAATATACCTGCAAATTGCCGATACCAGGTGCTTGTTCAATTGGAAAATAAGATATTTACATAATTGTTAAAAAAAGTAAAAACACCTAAGAAGCACAATAAGATTTCTAATATTTGTCTTGTTAACCAAATTCTTACTTCCTCTAGTAATTCGGACTTTTCATGTCTTCAAAACGCATAGCACGGTATTGTTCGTAGTTTTTGTTATAAATATTTTCATCTGGAAGTACAATATAAGTAAGTCGTAATTGCGTTGTAACATTTTGTTTCATTTTTGTTGTTTTATTATAGAATTGCCTTATTATATGAATTGAATGTTTCCCATACGCAAGTTCAGTAGTACAAAGAACCGCTTTTATTGACGCTGATCTCTTTATTTGATATTTTCCCAAACGAAGGTTTTTAATATCGTAACTAGGACATAAAAATGTTTTTGCTGTTTGTAAAAAAAGTAAGAAAACAGACTGCATCCATAGACTGTTCTTTTAGAATTGTTTTCCACTGATGTTGATCCGACGAGTGTGCTTTCAATCGTAAACTCCAAACCTAATACCTCGGTTTCAAAAAAAATTTGTCAATTTGGGTATTTAGGAAGAGGCCATTCCCAACAGGAACGTTGATACATTTGACTTAAGCAGCTAATTGGGTCCAAACAGTTACCATGTAATTAACTTTTTAAAGCCAGTTTTGTCGTTTTCGAACAGATTTCTTGAGACCCAAAGCTGGTATTTTCCAAAATCGTCTCTGTCGATCAGATAAATGCTTAGAGTTTCAACGTTGTTAGTTCCCCGAGTAGACGTTATTTTCTTTTTGTGTGAATTTGTTAATTCCTTGCTATCATGTATCCATTTTGATTGATAGTTGATAGCTGTATTGAGTTATATAGGCAATATGCATTCCATTGTCACATCTTCACCGATGTAGCGTTCATATCTTGTAAACCAACTTGTTTTCGCGGATACTTTTTTCGCGTATATCCCTTTCGAGACCACTTCGCGGCGATGTAATTTCTCGATATTTTTCTACTCGCAAATGTCGCGAAAATAAATCGCTCGCGAACATTAGTTGGTTTACAGTATACGATTGCATATTGGTTATTCTATGCTTATTTCAAAGTTATTTCGACTCTCACCTATGTCATATCGTATGTTAAACCAGTTATCGGCATTCTTTGTTTCGGTAGAATCAACGAGATTGTTTAATCTAGGTTTTTCTGCACCATGTATATTAACAAAATTTGTACGTGAACTCATGGCGGTGAAACATTTCAGAGGGTTAAAAAACCACGTATGCAAAATCCTCATAAGGAAAAAACCATTATCCAAATAACTGACTGAAGAAATATTTCAAGTATTCTAATCAATCTTTGTCCCACGTAAACGGATACATTTTTCAATGAATTATAGAAAAAATTCCAAAAGTTAGTCCATAGTACACAACAGATGATCTGTGCAAAGATATTCAGTAAACTTCTCTGTTTGAAAATACAAGACAACTAACTATAGGCAAATATGTGGGATAAAACCACAACCATAGACTCTTTGGTTTGGTTCCCTAAAATCGATAGCCTCTTGTGAACATTCAATACAGTTATGATACAGAAAATCAATCAAAAGAATATGATCGAGATTGTCACACTGAAAACGAACAATTCTTCTATCGAATATAAAATAAAAGGTATGCACATTTGTAATATCAAAACACCAGTTACAGACATTATGAACGTTGAGTATACAATAAATTCGTTATTATCACAAAGTTTTCAACAAATACATAAACTCCATAGAGACATGTTAATCATATCTTAGATTAGACAATAGTTATCAAAGGTACCAGGATTATAATTTAGTAAATTAGACGAACGTTACGAACACTGTTCCTACAACTGCTAGGATTTAAAACAGAATATTCGAAATTTCCTCCGCAAAACAAAATAAAAATGTAAGCAAGCACAAACCACTTTAAAACAAATTCAATATATGTTTTTAAATATGTTTGTATAGCTCTTGATCATATACTTAGTAATATCTAGTATATTTGAGGATTAAAATAACGAACCTTTGTGAAAAAAATGGATGTCCACCGTTAGATTTATGAAAATCTGTTTTAACTCTTATAGATAGTTATCCTATTTTTAATGCTCTGATCTTCCCGAAATTTGACAGGAACAACGGCATATGTCGGTTCTTTGTGGCGTTCAAGTCATTATGTTGCCAAATTTGATTTGGCTTGGTGGCTGCATATTAAGACGGAATAAGAAAATGTCCAACGACATTTTTCGTTAACTCAACTACTGAAAGTAGGTATAGCAGAAAATGAATAAAAAGAGTAAGACAATAATTACATCTACCAAAAGTACAAATATGTGCCTCATTGTTCGTGAATTCAAATATTGCAGAATCTATGAAATCTTCTCTACACAGTTGTTTTTCAAGCTGTAGCCATTTTGTCCAAGTTGATACTTTATCTTTCAAAGCAGTTAACGCGTATTTTTTAACTTATATTTCGATAAGTTATTTACAATTCATCTAAATTCATAAAAGTTAGATACACGAAGAGTACAAAATGCCAAGATTCTTTTCTTATTAACTACATGTTTGGGTCTAAAAGGAATAAAATGCCACAACACATTACAAAACGGTAGCCAATGTGTCCAAACGTCTGAAAACGTAAAAAAAATCCGAAAAACGCTAATTTCCGATGTTACATGTGCTAAAGTTTCAATTAAATGTTCATGATAATCAAAACAAATCGTGAGGTGAAATTTGGAAAAAGAAAAGAATAGTGCATGTTGCTATAGACTCCCGCCGGGGACATAGATTCGACACAGGTTAAATTTTGCTATTTTTATCTATCGTTTATAGCTTTTAACGATTTATTTAAAAGAATGGTGAAATGGAAAAAAAAACATAATTACATGAATTTCGTAAAACTTTTGCAAAGACAAATTGGAGACACTAAGACAGTCCTTTAAATGTAAAAAAATGCGAATCTTAATTTATGTTGCGGTAGTACTCCGAAATAGACCATGTGAAGTTGACACTTCAGTAAGGTGCATTCACCAATATTAAAAGACTTAATACATGTCCACGGAATGTTGTACTTCGCGATTTGTCCTGCTATTCATGTTATAACTGTCGTGATGAAAGTAATTCATGTACTAGCGAAGTATAAACTTGTGCATGAAATGGAGATAATTGAAAGACTAATCCCAAACAGCGACGCAAACCGTTACTTTCATTTAGGTAATAAAACGCGGGATTATATTAGCCGTTTTTACGGACGATCCCGGAGAAGTTTACTATATTTTAAAATGTATATCAGAACTTAAACAATTTAGGCAAATAACTTTAGATGACTTGGGGAAATAATTTTCAATCCAAGGTTCAAGTAATTAAAGGGGTGTATTTCGACAAATTATGTGCCTGGGAAAATACAATTCTATCAAATTAATCAAGGGTAAAATGTTTCGATTTACTTGCAGAGTGTTGGATATATTTGCATTGGGGATTTAAAACATAGAAATTTTACAATGACAGATGATATGCACCATGAAAGTTAAACGTCTTATTTTAAAAGTTTTGTACATCTAAAAAAATATTTATTGAAAACCGCATAATTGTACTCCCGTCCCATTTTTAAAATTGAAAGAAAACGAAAATAGCTGTTTAGTATCTTGAAATAACAGCTGTTGTTGTTTGTACACAGCTCGTAAAATGATTGATGAGGCTCGCATCACTCTCGTTTCTTAGCCTCGTAAAAATACAGCTAAATGTAAAGATACAAACAGTTATTGTTATTGTCTTTATCATTCGATTACGCTTGAGCATTTACAGTAATAAGGAAAATATGTTCTACACACTCACAAATTTTGATACGACAATGTTCGTACGGTATAATAGCGATGTAAAATAGTATTTGTAGTAACCTTACAATAGGCTTCATAACGTTGCCGAATATGTCTTTTTTTTTTAATTTTTTCCTCAAAATACAAAATTCTAAAAGATATAGATTGAAAACTAGATCAGCTGCTAAGGACTTTCTTTGTACTGATTGATTCAACATTCATTTTTTTTAACATTCTTTGGAAAAAAGTTTAGAAAATCTTAATAACGTTTTTAGCGTACCATGCTTTT
Organism: Mytilus galloprovincialis; assembly: GCA_037788925.1. Taxonomy (NCBI): domain Eukaryota; kingdom Metazoa; phylum Mollusca; class Bivalvia; order Mytilida; family Mytilidae; genus Mytilus; species Mytilus galloprovincialis. The sequence goes on along the minus strand of CM075336.1, from coordinate 90,287,572 downwards.
AATTTCAACAGCTTGTATCTAAAAACGAACACAGTTACCCCCTTTTCTTATTTTATATTCTGATGAGCTTTTACAAACTAGATCAAAATATTAAAAAAAAAAAAAAACAACATGTGGAGTAGGTAAGTACGCACATTTCGCCTTAACGTCAGAATAACAAAGTGAGTTCAAAATTTATTACAAAAGTTAGGAGCAATACATGTAACTTCAATTCAAATTCCATTAATAAACGTTTTTCTTTTTCACTGTTCTCTCTACACGTGTACTTTAAAAAAAATGTGTAAAGTATCTTACAATGTCAATGTATGAAACAAGCCAAGCTATAAACATAATTTCTTCTATAGCAATAAATATTGCAGATATCTACAAATGAAAACCGCTAACAATATGACCCTGACAACAGACTCCTGACTTACGATTTTCACATATTTATTGACAGGTTTTTTAACCACCTATGCTTGTTCAACTCTTCTTCATTGTAGTAACATTTTATATTACACCAGACAGATTATAACACATTGTTTTGTTATTGTAATGATTGTGTTGTGTGGCCGGATAGTTCTTTACAAATAATCTAATAACTGTGTAGTTTAGATATACTGGAACAATCACAGATACTGATGGAATGATTAAAACTTTCCATTTGACTTACTAACGATTCCAGAATGATTCTGAGAAAAGAACATCTACATTTTTCCAGAAACTTCCGTTGTAGTGTTCTAGGACTTTCCATTTCTAGAGTATTCTAGGGATTTCCGTGACAACTATATATATACTAATGTTAAACTCTCAGACATAGACATTGATATACATTAATATTCACAGCATTTGGATTGACTCTTCAATTCTACAAACAACAGTATACTAGATTGTGACCTTATTAGTGAACGTAATATTCTGCTTGGATTCCCGTGAAAATTTCCGGATACAGACAAAGATAAAAGATTGGACTCATATGTTGACAGTTATGTTGACAGTAATATTTGTGTTATACTTCATGTAAACGTTTGTTTGATAAATCTTGTTAAATTGTATTTATTTATTGATTAGTGTCTTTGGTTGACTACAATTTAGAGGTGATTCCTTTACGACTGGCATGGCTTATCAAATTGGCATAATGCACAAATAACCTACGAAACGGAAGAATATAATAATCTAGTTTAAAGCTAGTTAATAAATCAATTTTTCCAAATCTAAGATTGAAAGCTAAATGTGGAAAAGAAAAGAAACAATTTCATAATATGATTTTTTTTCATTTGATAATACTGAACGTGCCCAAAAGCTAAAGAACATATTCAAATCAAAAGAACAAAACATGTGCGTATATAAACAAAACAGCACAAGGAATTAGAGCTCTGCAAAGTAATGTTCCTTTTCCATATTATACAATGAATACATTGAATACATAACTGATTGTCTTATTCTTGATCTTAGTACAATTCATTATGTCACAAGAAAAACTAGAGGCTCTAAAGAGCCTGTGTCGCTCACCTTGGTCTATGTGAATATTAAACAAAGGAAGCAGATGGATTCATGACAAATAAAGGTAACAGTAGTATACCGCTGTTCAAAAATTGTGTTTTGGTGATGTGATGTGTTTGTACATCTTACTTTACTGAACATTCTTGCTGCTTACAATTATCTCTATCTATAATGAACTTGGCCCAGTAGTTTCAGTGGAAAATATTAGTAAAAATTTACAAATTTTATGAAAATTGTTAAACATTTACTCCAAAGGACAATAACTCCTTAGGAGGTCAATTGACCATTTTGGTCATGTTGACTTATTTTTAGGTCTTACTTTGCTGTACATTATTGCTGTTTACAGTTTATGTCTATCTATTATAACATTCAAGATAATAACCAAAAACAGCAAAATTTCCTTAAAATTACCAATTCAGGGGCAGCAACCCAACAACAGGTTGTCCGATCAAACTGAAAATTTCAGGGCAGATAGATCATGACCTGATTAACAATTTAACCCCATTAATTTGCTCTAAATGCTTTGGTTTTTGAGTTATAAGCCAAAAACTGCATTTTCCCCTTATGTTCTATTTTTAGCCATGGTGGCCATCTTGGTTGGTTGGCCGGGTCACCGGACACATTTTTTAAACTAGATACCCCAAAGATGATTGTGGCCATGTTTGGTTTAATTTGGACCAGTAGTTGCAGAGGAGAAGATTGTTGTAAAAGATTACTAAGATTTACGAAAAATGGATAAAAATTGACTATAAAGGGCAATTACTTCTACAGGGGTCAAGTGACCATTTCGGTCAAGTTGACTTATTTGTAAATCTTACTTTGCTGAACATTATTGCTGTTTACAGTTTATCTCTATCTACAATAATATTCAAAATGATGGTAAAAAAACGGTACAATTTCCTTAAAATTGCCAATTCAGGGGCAGCAACCCAACAACGGGTTGTCCGATTCATCTGAAAATTTGAGGGCAGATAGATCTTGACCTAATAATCAATTTAACCCGGGTCCCCATTTCAGATTTGCTCTAAATGCTTTGGTTTTTGAGTTATAAGCCAAAAACTGCATTTTACCCATATGTTCTATTTTTAGCCATGGCGGCCATCTTGGTTGGTTGGCCAGGTCACCGGACACATTTTTTAAACTAGATACCCAAATGATGATTTCGGCCAAGTTTGGTTTAATTTGGCCCAGTAGTTTCAGAGGAGAAGATTTTTGTAAAAGTTAACAACGACGGACGACGGACGAAAGACGCAAAGTGATGAGAAAAGCTCACTTTGCCCTTCGGACCAGGTGAGCTAACAAAAGGATTTCTATCAAAGAATTAATAATCTATACAATTCACAATAATTGTAAAATCGAATATATCTTATGGTTGCACAGTCTAACGTATGTAGCTTGATTTTTTGATTATTTGTTTTTTGTGTAAAAACATTAATTGGGGAGGTCTTGTATTGGATTAAAAACAAAGGTGCAAGACCCTAAAACCGATTGTGTCACTTAAGTAAAGGTATAACAATAATAAATCAAAATTCGTACATTTGACTGGTGCACTTGTTAGGTATCATTATTCGGCGTCCGACCTAAATAAATAAAAAAAAAACACTTGAGCATGGCACATACTGTAAATAATGACCTTGGAAATTTATTAAAACAGGGGTACAATATTTATTATAAAAATATCAGCTGATACATCAGATTACATATTCAAGAAATTTTGGCCATGTTAGTTCATGCAAAATTATAAAAGGAACATTGATAAAACAATTTACCAATGTTCAGATGGTAACATATATTCATCAAGTGCATATATCCCTGTAAGATTTCTTTTAACGAAGCATTTCCATTCTTCAAATATATCCTCAGTCGACCGCACGTAAAACCAACAAGTCGTCATGAAAAAAATATATATTATTAATATTGTTTGAATAGTCAAACCTAGCTGAAACATTGAAAATACCAATGAACCATATTTTTCATTGTTTATATCATTGCCGAAGACAACACAAAAGATAAACATACATAACATACATATAGCAAAACATGTTGTGATACAATAATGGGATACACAAAAGTGCAAAAGTTTAAAATACCATGGAAATATACTATCGGCCCATTCGCATATTTTTCTCAGTGTATCCTCCTCATTTATACACATTGATGTTGCATTGATGAAAGCATATTTCTTTCTTATGGTACAAGGAATATTACATGGCCCTATTTTAACAAGAAGAATTTTATTGCTTTGTCTTGATTCAAATTCTGTTAGTCCTAAGATTAAATCAGTAAAAACTATTTGATGTAAAAAAGAGTCTTCTACAAAGTCTTTGGAACACAATACAATGATTGATAAAGTATTTTGAATCGCAATAGAGTATAGTTCGAATTTAGACATACCTGCATGGAAATCCCGGTCGGGGACGCAAATTTCGAGTTTATTTTTTTCTAAGCAAGCTATAATTTTTTTCAAAAACTCATAGTCATTTTCTGTTGAAATAATCAATACGTCCTTCTTATTCATGTTATTGTATTTTGGTACCTGAATTATGTTTCCGAGGCAACCATTGTGAGAATAACATGTATCCGCATCCGTATATCCTAAAATGTTTTTACAGAATAGACTACAAAATAGTGTATTGGTATATTTAATACACTCATATGTTATCTTGAAGACCATGATTACGAAGCAATACATTAACAATAATGTGAAAAATTCTGACAAGTTTCGGATAAACAAGTCTTTCTCCACATACGATAAATCAATGCCATCAGTATATTTCGCCATCCTATATTCGTCGTAGCTATTATTTTTAATATAGTATGATTTTTCAGGAATTACTGTATATTTATTTGGCAAGACTAAACTTACTTTTTGTTTCGACCTATTAATAAATGCTTTACTAACAATAACGGAGTGTGTCCCAAAAGCTATTGATGGAGTACATAAACAAATTGAAAAATATTTATGATAATGGTTAGACGCTAATTCTATCTGGTTTCGTCTATAATTCCAAAGAACTATTGTAACAGTTGTAAAAATGCTGCAGCCTAACATAAATCTTGAAGATTGATTATCTAACGTTGTTTTACCAATAAGTTTGCTATCAATTTCATATTTGAAACTAAAATTACCGTCTTGCAGGAATAATCTTAGTACAGAAAACGGAATATAGTATCTTAATATAACAGCGTTTCCAACAGGAGGATACACATGGCTAATAATGTCATCTGCTTGAAATAAATACATTTGCGCTATCATAAATTCCATCATTGTAAAGTTTTGTTTTGTGCTGTTCATTATTTTGAAAGAAAACCACAATTGATATTCTCCAAAGTGATGTCCGTTGATCAACGAAAATGCTAACACATTAGCGTAAAAATAACCAATTTTGTCACAGGCCATTGTAATCGTGTCTTTATTTATTATTTCTGATCCATTAAGTTTCCATGTAGCTTTGTATTCTATATTCCTCATAAGGTTGAAATACCATGAATCCCATATGCATACGAATCGTAAGTCTTCTCCGATAATTTTTTTCAATTTGCGCCTACAAATTGGAAGTTCTTCACTAAATTCAGAAACAACCCCACCGTCTCTGCTGTGAACTCGTTTTGTTGAAATTCCGTCTGTTTCATCTAGACTGCCAGGAACAGGATCTTCTTCATATAATAGCGGAGGTTTAGTGTGTATATCAGTGATACCAATGAAAGTATCTGGTCTCAGATTCGGACATTTGTCGATAGCATAGCTTATGGCATACTTGAATAAACATACAAATGAAATGAAAATAAGAAAAAACAAACCTTCTGCAAGTTTCATTCCATTTTTATTAATCCATATGCGTCTTATATGTGATAGAAAGTAATCACTTAATAAACTAAATGTTATGCTGAAGAACAGATACACTGGTTTTCACGGAATGTCTCTTACACTTGGTTCACTGAAAAATTGAAACAAAACTGCAAAGAAAACCAAGAATGGCGTCAGAAAAAAGTAAAGAAATATCCAATAATTGACAATAGGTATCCACTGGAAACACAAGAGAATAATTTTCAAAACAAACATTGATCTGATTGTTGTGATTAATGATATTAAGGTTATGTCATCCTTAAAAATCAGCATATGTCCCACAAGTATGATGATGACTGGAAATATCGCAGGTATTACAAACTGTTTTGTGATAAACATATTTAATATTATTCACGTAACTAATTTCTTCATATAAATGTAACGTCCATGTTTAAATCAATATTTTCCCTTTCAAACTATTTCAATGGTACTTTTATGTTTATTCTATTTATGCAATCATCCAGTGAGTACTTTGTTATGTGAATGCTTATAGCATTTTTAATTACTTATTATCTAGTATGTTTAATTGTAAATTAGAATCTCCTATTATACCATTGATTTGAGGTGTACATCAATACTTTTGATATTGAATGAAATTTAATTTGCAACTTTTATGATGTAAAGGTAGCTAGACTATTGAGATTGAGTAATCTGTAATGTAAAAGCTGTATTGTACTGTTGTAAACATATCAAATAAACAATGAAATTTTGTTTGCAATATAACTATTTTAATTATTTCAAATATTCTATTTCAATGCCGTGCAGTAAACAGGAACAATTTCAAAACTTTGTATTCTAGTATATATCTGGTCAAGGCTGGTTTATAAAAGCTGTATAGGCAATCCAATAATAATGAAAACAAAGCCAAAATAGACTTATCAACCTGATTTTCAAATAAATCTATCTTTGACTAGGCTGTCGAATCATTCACATTGTGAAAAAAATTTAGATTTAGAAAGACTTGAAAATGAAAAGAAAAAAGACTAATGCGAATTTGTTGCAGTAAAATTCATTAATGACTTTTGATCAGCGATATACTACTTTTGTCTAAATATGTAGCACAAGGCAATGTTTAATATGTGAACTTTTCATTCTTCCGGAAAGAAAGTTATGATTGAATATTTTTAGCTCACCTGGCCCAAACTTAGCTACAATCAGTATTAGGGTATCTAGTTACAAAAATGTGTGCAGTGACCCAGCCAACTAATCAAGATGGCCGCCATGGCTAAAAATAGAATATATAGAATATAGGGGTAAAATGTAGATTTTGGCTTATAACCAAAGCATTTAGAGCAAATCTGACAGGAGTTTAATTGTTTATTAAGTCAATATATATCTGCCTTGAAATTTTCAGATAAATTTGACAGCTGGTTTTTGGATTGCTGCCCCCCCCCCCCCCCTCAATGGTTAATTTTTAAATTTTGCCGTTTTGGCTATTATCATGATTATCTTGAATACTGTTTTATAAGAGATAAACTGTAAACAGCGATACTGTTCAACAAAATAAGATCTACAAATGACGAAAATATTCAGTTGACCCCTGAAGGTGTTATTGCCCTTTATAGTCAATTTAAAAAAAAATCATTAATTCGGTAAATTGCTGTAAAATTTTACAAAATATTTATCTCTGTATCTAAAGAGCCAAGTTTATTATCGATAGAGAAATTGTAAGTAGCAAGAATGTCCAGTAAAGTAAGATCTACAAACACAATTTTGTCATGAATCCATCTGTGTTCTTCATAGACCAAGGTGAGCGACACAGGCTCTTTAGAGCCTCTAGTTCTTTAGCGTCATGCATTGTATACATATGAACCCTTGTTACCAGATTCGACATTGACCACATAAAGTCAAATTCTATTGCATCCTCAAGTAAAAATTTATTAATCGCTTGCAAAAATTGAAACAATCAGTCAAGAAGATGACAGAAGACCTTAGCATTATAAAAAATACGTCTCTACAAAATAAGGTGAGGAAAGCAACGGGGCATTAACGCACCGCGGGTAAATTATCACGTTGTGATTGGTTTAACGCCGTCACGCGGTGACCACCTATGAGACCGTAGGGGGTTAGTAAATTCCATAGGGGGTTCATGACGCGTTAATGGTGACGTAATCTATTAATATTGTTGTGTTTCATTCTTTATTTTTCAACAAAACGCAGCAGAAACGGTCCAGCGTGCGATAAATTCGTTATACGGTTAACTACTGACCCCCTAAGGATCCATATAGGGTTAGTAAAATCCATAGGGGGTAAGGCTGGAGGTCAGTAGCGAATCATATAACTTATAATATAACGTCAACTCAATAAACAAATTGACAAAATTGTCGTTAATATCTCGAAGTCTAAAACTTTAGAAAAAAATTTGGAAGAAGATATAATTAACAATACAAACCAAAAATTAAATGCTATACACAAGTCATTAGCACAACGCTAAAAGAAAGGTCTGTGCAATGTTTAGATTTGATTTGCTTCAAGAATTAAATGTTTTACACAAGACTTTGTCCTGACTACATAAAATACATAGGCTCTACAACAATTACCGTTAAACTTCGCGAAGACTATTTGTGATCTAAGATTTTTATACTAAAATACCTCAGGATTTATTTGGTTACGTACAATGACATATTCTTACCGATAGCAGAAGCATATACTATTTTACAGCTCTACCAATTACACAATATCTCCTCATGCTTAATTGTGTGCCAAATTGACACTATAATAACAACTACCGGTGACTGCCATGTTTGAATAACACGAGCATTTTGCTCCCGATATTTCTATCATCTACCTTGCTGAGAATTTGAAAACTGATAAGTAAGAATACTTCTTTATTCATTTTTATTCATCGGTGTACCAACAACTGTCGTTTATTTGGTGACTTTCATTTGCTTTAGTGTTTGAAAATTAATTTTATTTGAACTCCTTCCCGCCACACGAGCACAATGAGCAACTCAAGTGATACACCCCGTCGTATAAATGTAAGGACTTTGAGGACATTGCAAAGTGTTTTAAAAGTTTACATTTGCACATCAATACTGAAGTTGAAATGTTGAAGACAAAACAAACTGAGACGGAAAGAAGGGTTGATCACATAGAAAATCACAATGAATTTATGAACTCTGAACTACATGCAAATCACAACACACACATTCCAAATCTAGAGAGTTTGATTGAAAAGGAACAAATCAGAGGTGTTCAAGGAAACCCCAACCATCGGGAACTGCCAAAGGTTACAGAGACATTCACTAGAATCTTTCTGAAGAATACACTTAACATCCCACCAGAACGTGCAGACAACATGCGGTTCACTGCAGTCCACCGTCTTCCGTCTGGTGATGAGGACAGACGTAATATTATGCTAAGACTATCGAGTCTGATCGACCGAGATGACATTCTAAAGGAAGCCATAAAATTACCGCCTCGCACAGGATATATTATCGTGCCAGATCTTCCGCCTAGTCTCTCCGTTCGCCGAGGTGAACTTTTGAAGGAACGACGGGATTTGTCACCAGAATCCAGAAGAAAAACGAAATTGGTATACCTATATGATGCTCCATTTTTTAAGCTAGTCATCAAACGTTCATAGATTACAACATTAATTTACAATGCGCATAATAAAAGGTTTTTTACTTCAATTAAACTATGTTTGAATTATGTGTCATTTACATTTGTTGTCCTTATCTTTGTCCTTAGATTTAATTCCTTAGATATTTCAAAAGAATTTTTTCTAACCTTAATTGTCTGGCCTTGTTTTTAAATACAAAATTTCTAAATTGTGTATTGCCTGGGTGTTCTCGTCGAGGTCCGCGTTTTTAGAAAATCAGCTGTTTAAATCACATGATTTGTTTGTACAAATGAAATATACAAGTGCTCTCATAGAGGTCCGCGTTCAAGAAACAATAACAAAGATGGCGACCCCCATGCGTTTGAATTCTTTTGTAACCCCAAATAGTTTAAGGTGAAATCACCACATACTACAATAGTTACAGGCATGAACTAGACTCATAAATATGGGCGCTCGGTAAGAGAAACTTGGCAACATTCCAACAAAAACTTTTTGTTTGACCGCAATTTGGCAAAATTTATAAATTATTGCAAACAATTTCTATTTTGCAAACCCTGCGTCATACTCACATGTTTATACAAATCCGGCAGTAGGCTCATTTGAAATATTTCAATGAAAACTTCTTTACAGTGAAGGATAAATTAGGTAATCAGGGAACGCATTTACATCCATGCCCAGGGTGTGTTTTATTATTTTGTTCAATCATTTTCCCCTTAATTTTTCATTCTCTTACATGAGAAAAAATTACATAAACTGTAGTTTCAAAATTTTCAAGCTAAACAGAAAAGAACCGGAGAGCGTAGTATGACTTTGTTGTCCTTAATATTGAATGGTAGCACAGGGAATCACCTCTGTGTGGTTCAACTTAGGGGGTTTATTTATTTCGAAAATATTTGTTTTCACTTATTACATTTTTGTATGTATAATATTTGTTGTGTTTAGGCTGAACTTGTCAGTGTCAGGGAATAGGGATAAGAAAACTATTTGTTTTCATGCTGCACAACTTGAATATGCCTATGAATTTGATATACTGATTAAATTTGTCTTCATATCTTTTATTGACAATTATTATTTATTAAAGCCATTGATTTATTTGACTACATGTACATGTATATATACATATATATACAACTTAGTTTAATAGTTTAGTACTATGGCAGTTACTATAGGGGTTCTTAATTGCAGGGGACTTTCGGAAGAAGTAAAACGCATAGATGTTTTTGATAGATGTAATAACAAACTATTTTATGTTATTCACATTGTACAAAAGAAAGAGAAAATAAATGGAGAAATGAATGGGAATATCAAGCCTATTTTTGCTCGTTCACTGGACAAAGCAGGGGAGTTGCTAAATAATAAATTAAAAGTTATTGTTCATAAAGAATACAAACATAAAGAGGGAAACTATTTAGTTTTGGATATGACCATTCATGAGTATCGAATTACTTTAGCTGGTATATATGGCCCAAATAATGATAATCCAGGTTTTTTCTCAGTAGTACAGGAGGTAATCTCAAATATTCTAAATTTTTCAATAATTATGGCAGGAGACTGGAATGTAGTTCAAGATTATAAAATTGATACACTTAATTATAAAACAAAAAATAATGTCAAAGCGCACACTAAACTGATAGAAATAAAGAACTCTTTATACTTGGTAGATGTTTGGAGAGCAAATAATCCAGACAAAAAAAGATATACATGGAGAGGCCCAGAACATAAACAAAGTCGTTTAGACTATAATTGTTTGATATCCACTGATTTTGAATCCTTAGTATATAAATCTGATATAGATATTAGCTATCGTTCTGACCATTCTCCTGTTTCTCTCAGTTTAAAATTTGATAACCAAGAAAGATGGAGGGGTACTTGGAATTTCAATAATAGCTTATTATTACTACATGATACTTATTACAAAATGTATGTGGCTGAGATTAAAACGTGTATATCAGACACTGTTAATCAATACAATCTATCTAATACAAATACTGGGTAGAAACAGAATTATCTGTTAACCCCCACATATTTTGGGAGTTATTAAAGTGTACAATTGGAGGGAAAACTATCTCTTATACTTCATATCTAAAAAAAAAAGTCAAAGGGAAGAATCTGGACTTGAACAACAATTAAACATTTTACAAAATAGATATGACCTACACCCAGATCTGTAACTAAAAACTGAAATTCAAAACATAGAGGAGAGTTCAAAAACATTAAGAGAAAAACAAATAAATGGAATAATTGCATGAGCAAAAGCAAAATGGGAAGCAGAAGGAGAAAAATGTACAAACTATTTTTGTAATTTAGAAAAAAGACATTATAATGAAGAAATTATTCCTAAAGTTATTAACGAAAATGGAGATGAAATCTTTGATCAATTCAAAATATTGGAAGAACAGAGAAAATTTTATCAAAATTTATACTCATCTAAAAATGCATTTTGTAAAATGGAACATGAAAGATGTTTTTCAATAAAAATAACTCTATTCTCAATTGTTTATCGCACCTAAAAATGCATTTGTAAAATGGAATATGAAAATATTTTTTTCAATAAAAATAACTCTTTTCTCAATTGTTTATCGGAAGAATAAATGTTAGAAGCTGAAGGAAAATTATCAACTCAAGAATGTCTGAATGCCTTAAAAAACATGAAAATAATGAATCACCAGGGGTAGATGGGTATACATCAGAGTTTTATAAATTTTTCTGGAAAATATATTTAATTCCGTTAATTATAGCTTTGAAGAAGGCTCTTATCACTGAACTGGTATATATTTGTTTAGGGGCCAGCTGAAGGACGCCTCCGGGTGCGGGAATTTCTCGCTACATTGAACACCTGTTGGTGACCTTCTGTTGTTGTTCTTTTTCTATGGTCGGGTTGTTGTCTCTTTGGCACATTCCCCATTTCCATTCTCAATTTTATTAATCTTTATGAATTTCGCAAAGACAAGGCATTGTTACATGCATCCATAAAGAAGAGAAATCTAAATTTTATTGAAAAAACTGGCGACCTATCACCATTTTAAATGTTGATATGAAAATATGTTCCGCATCCATCGCAAATAGAACTAAACCCTTGCTCAAACATATTATTAGTGAAACACAGTTAGGATTTATTAAAGGTAGATACATTGGGGAATGTACAAGACTTATTTTTGACTTAATAGAAAGAACTGAAGAAGAAAATGTACCTTGACTTCTACTCCTTTTAGACTTTGAAAAAGCATTTGATACTCTTGAATGGTCATTCATAAATAAAGCACTTGAATTCTTAGGTTTTGGTCCGGATTTTTGTAATTGGGTAAAATCTTTATATTTTAATATCGACAGTTGCATTATAAATATTTGTCATTGCTCTAGTTTCTTTAATATAGAAAGAGGGGTCCGTCAAGGGGATCCTTTATCCCCTCACCTTTTTATACTGGCTTTGGAACTTATGAGTGTAGCAATGAAAGAAAACCCATGTATTAATGGTATTAAAATAGATAACTCTGAATATTTGCTTAGTCAGTATGCAGATGACTCAACCTTAACTTTAGATGATGGTGAACAATCGTTAGAACAATCTCTATATATTTTAGAAAAATTCTCTGAGTGTTCTTGTTTACGAGCAAACTTAGAAAAAGCTGAAGCAATTTGGATTGGGTCAAAAGTGCATTCAAAGGAAATATTTCACCAGGGAGAAAGATTAAACTGGAATCAGACAGGGAAATATAAACTCTTAGGAATAAACTATGATCTTTTTGCTGTCGACAAGACTGCCTTTAATTTTGAAGAGAAAATTGAAAAGATAAAGGCATTATTAGATACTTGGATTTACCAAGATCTTACATACCTAGGAAAAATTACAGTGATAAAGTCTTTAGCATTGCCAATTCACATATAGTCATTAACAATATTGCCAAATCCTTTTTTTGAAAATTTTAAGAAAATTGAAAATATTTTTTCAAAGTTTCTATGGAATGGCAAACCCGATAAAATCAAAAGAAATGTACTAATTGGATCATATGATACTGGTGGACTAAAGATGCCTCATATTGAATCCTTCTGTTATTCACTAATGACATGGATCTATAAATTATTAGACCCTTTCAATCTTTCTCCTTGGAAAATTCTTTTTAATGATAAATATAGAAAATATGGTGCAGATAAAATATGGATGATGAATAAGGATAGTATTAAACAAATTTCAATATATTTTAATAGATTTTGGAAGGACATCCTTCTAAATTGGGCTAAACTGAGGAATGCTACTCATGACCACAATGATTTTATTGGCCAACCTATTTGGTTTAATACAGTTTAAAAAATGTGAGGCAGGAATATTTTTTTCAATGATTTACTGAAAGAAAACAATGAATTTCTCTCTTTTAATCAATTTAAAGAAACCTATGATATTGATACACATTTTTTTCAATTCTATGGTATATATCATATGATCCCAAGTAAATGGACGTTCCAGATAAAAAACTGTGAAAAGAAAATCAACATTACTTGCGATAATTAAGACTTTTTGAAAACAAACCAGAAATCTTGCCCATATTTTTATGAATTATTTTTGTCTCATAAAAGCCCAATAAAATTACAAAATAAATGGAAAGAAATTTTGCATATGGAAATAGCTCACTGGGATCTTTTATATATGCATCCTTTCAAGTGTTCTATGAGTAATAAAATGATCAGTTTTCAATACAAATTTCTGCAAAGAACTTTAAGCACAAATAATCTGCTATATAAGTGTAAACTTAAAGAAACACACCTATGCAGTTTTTGCAATGAGACAAAAAAACAATAAAACATATTTTTTGGGAATGTAACATTGTCAAAAACGTTTGGCTTCAACTAGTTGATACACTATATTCAGATTGCATTTATGAGCTTCTGATATCAAAACAAAACATCTTCTTGGGTTAAGATATTATAGATATCTCAGGAAATTTTTTCACTGTTCACATGAAGTACTATATTTATTCTTGTAGATTGAACGCACTGTTACCTTGTGTTAAGATTGCACTAAAGAAATTGAAAAAATATTATATTATAGAAAAACTATCTTCAACTTTTCACAGTTCTCCTGCAATAAGTTAAAAAATAGAAAAAAAAAATGGGAACCATTTTAACAACTAATTTTATGATACAAGAACCTGAAAATAAATGTGTAACACAACTGGATGCACATCACAATTGGACAGTGGTTAGTGTGCATCCTATTGATATTATATATATATATATATATATATATATGTATGTAAGAATTAAATATGTGTTACTATGTTATGATAATAGGAGTTAAAATACTGTTTTTTCTATATGATTTCCAGATATTGTTGGGAGAGAAAATCACAACAAAATATAAATGTATCTCACTAAATATATATATATAAGATAAGATTAGGCCAAGGAAGATAAACCGACTTTCATTGGACCAATGGATCTTCCTTAAAAATGCTGATTTACAACGTTGACGAGCTCAGCAATACTTTTTTCAATGTTTATAGATGCATATACTTTCTTGTTCATGTTTAGTAAGTAACCAACGGTTGTGTGTTTTGTTTAATTATGATTCAATCAAACTCTTCGTTGAAACTTTTACCATGAAGAAATTAGTATGTGTTCGTCAAAACATGGTTTCTTTTGCATGGCAGAATTCTTAATTGAAAACTAAAATTGTATTTGTATTTGATCCATTGTGTTATTTTTGTAATCAATCTGTTCCTTTATTCAATGTGTCAAACGTCATACAGAACAATATATTACTATTGATTATACCGTAAGCTTATATCATTCGGTACCGTTTTCGGTATCTACTCACTTAAACATGTAATAAATAGCACTTCCAAACAAATCAAATTAGTACAAACAAACGCAGTTTTAGAAAAACAAAAGAAATAAAATCATAAGTAATAGTAAAAACCCAAGAAATTACACAAAAAGTACTTACAGAAACTGAATTCCCCTGAATTAGACGAGTCTAAATATGATCAACTTAAATGCAATAGGTAGGTCGTGCAATAGGAAATCGACAGTGGGGTTGCAGAAACGTAAAATACCACTGGCACATGAGGGCATATTGAAAATTGACAGACGTTAAGACTTGCAACAGCTGGCCACATTTGGACCATTGCAATGATAGGTGCAAGAGTTTTTTAATTTGCCTTGAGCGTCGATTCATGAAATATACTTTGAAGTCGATCATCGATGTTTACGTGTAGTTTCACGCATCTAATTTAGGGTAAATACTTTTTGCTCGCTTTAGTAACTATTAGAATTCTGTGAAACTGTATTGTTTATTTCATTTTAGGTTTTGATATGATATTCTGTCCTACAGCTCTTCTTGTTGGTCTCTTGTGCAGGAAGTCATTTGTTCGAACCCCGACCTGGTCAATCAAAGATGTTTAAATTGGCATTTCATATTTCAACTCTAAAAACGTGGCATCACTGAGTATAAAATATGTCCGGGTCGCGTCACTTTTCTTCCTGCGAACTGATATCTTGTAAACTTACACGTTAAAAATCCCGACTCAGTGTGCCAGTCTTGTAAACAGATTGGTTAATACTCATGTTGTTTTATTTACATGTTATCGTCCTGAATATTCATTTTAGTTGCCGCTGGTCGTCATACAGTATCATCATTTATTTTATCTTTATATTATACAGTGAAACGTTTTTCTTCTACTGGTTTACATAACAACTTCTTAAATTTTCATTGATCAAAATTAAAGTAGGGCAGTTGAAATATTTCAACAAACTTCTTGTTATTGTTGGAATATCTTTGGCGGTGAATACTATCAAATTAAATGTGCCTTTGGTGATATACAATACATGTCGATAAATATTATTGAATTAACTCCGTATAACTGGGTTAGTTCGTTTGGCTTATCGGATGTATGCATACGAAGCTTTGTCCGATAGAATAAAGAAGTTAATACCGATGCCTGGTGTAGTGAGAACTTCACGATACGTATGCATTAAAATATGATATGGAAAGACGACCTACGCACGAGTTGAATGATTAAAGTTTGCACACAACAAGAAATGTCAGCTAAATCTCATAATTCGCATTGCTGATTTTAACTATTTACACCACTTGGACGATGCCACTGTCAGTAGACGTTTCTTCACCAGTCAAGTACAAACGCAGTATTCAGCACTCCGGTGTTTACATGAATATCAAATATATGGTCACTTTTAAAAATTCTTTGTATGCAAAAGTTTGAATTATTTGAAATATACTAAAGATTTTAATATATGACCTTTGCTGTATTTGGCAAAACTTGTAGAATTTTGGCTGCTCAAAGGCTCTTCAACTTAGTACCTGTTTGACGTTTTAACTATTTTGATCTCAGCGTCACTGATGAGTCTATGTAGACGAAACGCGCGTCTGGCGTATTACAGCACAAGCCTGATACCTTTGATAACTATTTAACTCATTTGTTACGATGTCATTTGTTGAAGAAAAAAATATAAGTAAACAAGTCAGCAAACAGTATCTAAAAAATATATAAAAAGGCAAAATAAGTTACATTTTTTCATATATATGTAATGATTTGTTTTATCCAGTTTTGCTTTTAAAGCAACTATTATACCAGTCTGAGATTTAAATCAACTTGAAGCTGTCATTGTACGGTTCAACTTAGGAGTTATTGTGATAGGAAAAATAAAACCACACATATGACAAGTATATTTTGTTTGAATATAGATTTTATAGTCACGAACTTTAAAAAAAATCAATCGTATATAATAGGAGAAATCTAGCATAAGTACATTAAAAATATACACATAATAGAGGGACGAATGTTACCAAAGGGACAGTAAAAAAATAATGGCAGGTAATTCGATTGATAAATAACAATGCTTTTTAATATTTATTATTGTTTCCCTTTTTTAAAGTCATCTTAAATTTATTTAAATTTAGGTTTCGTTTAAAATAACTGCGATATAATCTGCACACACTTATGTCTATGGGAGATTATTTGAATCACATCACAGTATGACATATTGTATTGAAAATTTATTACACAAGGATGACTTCCTGATGTAATATAATCAGACTAAGCAGACGTAGGTAAGCACAAACACTATACATTACAGTAATGTATGTTATTTCATCTTTCAAATGTTATCTGGTGCAGGAAAATTGGTACCGTTAATTGTATTACTTATGTTCAAGCCGTAAAAAATACATAGTTTAATTGTAATTGACAGTAACATTGAAATAAATCAAAAATGAAAGGAATTGTTCCAAAAACATGAACATTTCCGTCTGTTCATTCACCGTGACACAAAATTGTACTTCTACATTAAAACAAACGTTATGAAATATGTATGACCTCTTTTGATTTGTTTGCACGGTTTATTTTTTTATTAAACAAAAACACTTAAAAATTGTGGAATAAACGGGCTTTGCACAATAATTATAATCTTCATCGGTCCTGATTGGAATTTAGTTTTCTTCATGTTCTTATTACATTTTGTACTTTGAATTTATTACAGAATTAGAAACACAATATGAATCAATTGCGTTATATCGTTATCTCTGTCAGAATATTGTTGGAACGGAAAAATACGTTAAAACAATACGAATGATGATAACTGTCAGGGACAATTTTGCAACAACTAAAAACTTTACTACAATCACCAGTGGAAGTTTTGGAGAGGGACTACATATGCAAGGTAGTGACATAGATTGTATATAACTTTTGTGAGATACCCCAAGACACGAACTTTCTGTTCAAGCCTGATAACATTTATTTGTTTTGCAATGATATCCAACCAGGTTTCACTCAGTTACGTCTACTGAACAGTTATGCTGGTTATATGTATAAATTATGTGAGAAATTAGGTCCGGATTTTTATATCTCTCTCAGTACTGTATTTACACATCAAGTTGTGACTAATAAGCTCCCGATTGTTCATGGACCGTGTTTGTCCGATAAGAAAGGTCTTTTTGACTTTGCATTATGCTGTCATACTAAATTATGGATAAATTCAGAAATACAATGGCTAACACGATCAAATAACGGATGGCCTTGCACAACTTTAAACAGTCTATAGTTCAACATGGCATCATATGCGTACCAATAGGTCTTCAAGGGTGTACAACTAATGATTTATCATGAAGATTGTCGTTTTCTGAATCTAAACTTTTACACACACACAATTATTTGCTATGCTCTGATGAACATTCTTTTGAAAGATTTATTTAAATCCGACTTAGATTGTCATTGGTTGCTTTGTTCATATTTCACGAAGACGATTGTATTCTGGATTTCGGAAGAAATTTCGGCTACAGTTTGGAGACCGGACAATATAATATCTTGTTTTATGAGATGTTTTAGACGACTAATATATTGTGTTCAAAACTCAGTTTGTCTGCATTACTTCATTACTGAGAATAATTCATTTGAAAATAAAATAAAAGGACATGCGAAGGAAATGATCTTGAATAAACTTAATATCTTAAACAGTTATGATTGGCAATGCATATTATTTTCACACCAGTTTTCGAAATATAATGAATTATTATTTCGATCGCTAAGAGAACCAAATTATGGACGTGTTGACGGAATAAAAAAAAATATTATTCACTATGATTAATGTGTCAGATTGCAAGTACAGTAAATTTACATTAGAACAGGGAATTCGTATTGCATTTTCGTTTGATAATGTCAAAATAAAACAATTTCATTTGTACTATATTTCTAAAATGTGTAGCGTTATTGCGCAATCATTTACAATCAATAATATTTCTAGTAATACATCTTCTCACAAGCAGCACAAGCTCTGCATACGTAGCTTGTTACTTAATTTACATCATGACGTTGTGTCTGGGTGGCTACTGTTAGCATTTTTTTTTTCAAGACAAGACAGTACAACTTATCTATCAACATAATCCAGTATACTATCAAAATGTACAATGGAGAAAATGCATCCATTAATGAATCTATCACACATGCATTACGAATTATTGAGTGAGCATTTATTCAGGAAGAAGAATCTTGTTCAGCTGTGGAAACTTTTGCTATTAGATTACGTGTATTTTTATAATAAATCTACGTTAATCCCGAATGAATTAGAATTCATGATTAACTCACAAGAGTGTAGAATACCAGCAGTAGTGTATGCTCATTTTCTGTGTTGGCTATGTCATTACAATCTAGGTAATTTCAAAAAAATGTTGCGATTTCTTTCAAGAACTTAAATTGACTGTAATGGAAAGCTATTGTATAGTACATCCAACTGACGAACTTGTTTCTTTCGGAATTCTTGATATAGCTTACCCGTTGACACTTTATGTATAGTCGTCCAAGCAGACATTTATAAAATTTAAAGGATTAGAAAACAGATCACTTTAAGGTAATATTATTGCTACGGAGTTATATTGAGAAGTTCCGTGTAATATGATAGCTTATTGAATTTGAGATTTCAATGTGTTGATGTTTTTTTTTTTTAATTATTCATGCTAAATATTTCATCGTACCTTTTTTAATTCAATTTCAAGTTTTACATTTATTGTATGGTTTTCTATAAGTAGAGTTGAATCAACATTTGGTGTTAATGAATGCGACAATTGCGATAATCATACATCTTTTTTTTTTAAAGCTAACAGCCTTTGTCATGATTGTTGTAACATTCTAGATTCTATATAAATTGACCAAGCTGCAAACAATCTTTCTGCAAAATAGAGATGTCAGCAAACCTCGATTTCTAAGTTTACAGAGAGATCATTATATAGGCGATTGCTTCACACATCGGTGTCATATCTGTGACAGGAATCAAACTTTATTTTAAAGAACAACATCGTTGTGTAGAATTTAAAAATTTACAGCTAACTGAATAGCAGAATGAAACGTTCAATATATTGCCTGGTGTAGAGACATTTCCACGCTTTATGTTTTATCAAAACTGCTACAGTAACTGTTTTAGGGACACAAATGCAATAACCAAATGTATACGGCACATGTTAATGTACTTCTCATTTAATGAGACGTTATCTTCTGTGATTTTCGTTTTTCGAAGATGTTGATTTCTTACCTACAATATTTGTATTTGAGTTACATATAGTAATTGTATTTCACCGCACTTCGTTTATCTGCGGCTGACGATTATTAATCTGTGAACCTTGACATACTGATAAAAAGATATTTACAGTAAATTGTCTTACATTATAGGGTCTAATTTGTCGTAATTGGAAAGTAAAAGAACGTAAATAGAAAGTCAAATAGCAGATAACAAAATCAAAGGCTCAAATTAATCAAATGAATAGAAAACATTTGCCAACCGGTTGATCTCTTGAGTAAAAACATTTTGTTAATATTATGTTTAAGAAAGTAAATGTATTTACTGAAGCTTATCATTCTGAGGTTTAAAAAACACCTGTTTAAAATACTAGTCTAGCCCTAATCTAAAGGTAATCTATGGTGCCCCGGAAGGTTAGACAGATTGTTCTCCACTTGTGGCAGCCGTCGTGTTTCTAATCTAAGAGCAAATTTGTAGAAAAGTCTGATATTTTGGCATCGAGCATAACTGAAGAGACATGTATTGTCGAAATGCGCATCTAGTGCAGGAAATTTGGTATCAGTAATGTGATTATAACATTCGAGGAACTGGATACGGGATTGTGGTCAGGGCTTTTGGATTATACTCGTCGTCACCTGTGAAACAGATATTCCATATCGATCAAACAACTGTGAATACGTATGTAAAATTACAACTTTACAACTTAAAACTCTGGGTTCAGTAGTTTACTTGTAAATATGAAAGTAAGAAAACATTGGTAAGATTGCCAATGAAACAACTGTCAACAAAAGACCAAATGACATAGAAATTAACAACTACTGGTCACCGTGCGGCCTTCAACAATGGAAAAAATCACTCTATAATCACCTAGTATGCAATGTTTCTCTATTAAGCAGTTTCCCCTGTTATGGAAATTAAGATATTAAATATCGCATCAATTTGGATATATTTACTCCATATTCAGGTTTTGCTGGCTTGTCACTAAATATAAAAGTAAGATGCACAATTTAGAAGCTCCTGTATGAACTCAGTCTCACGTTAAGAAAAGAAAAGAAAACACGAAGAGAAGCACGCATGGCACAGTTGGTTTTTTTCTGATCATGCCAACTATATATTGAAAACACGTCATCCAAACGTAACAAATATATTGTCAATCAAGAAATCAAGCATCCTGCTAATGTCGGTTTTAGAGAATTGTTGCATGAATCAAGAAAGGTTCATTTCCATAATATGTAAAACAGTTTTACCTGTTCATCTTTAGTTTTGGAATCTTTAAAAAGATGTGAATCCTGAGTTCAGTTAATTGGTTGTGTCAAAGTTATATTTTTTTGTAAATGATAAATTGTTTCTGCTTTGAATTTCATATTCACAATATTGTAAAATCCGTACACTAGCAAAAATGTCAAATATGTGCATATACATGACATTTCCATTCACATGCGTGTCACACGCAGTCTATGTAGACTTACATTGCTGTAATATGTAAATTCATTAAAGACAAATTTTCTTAACGTGAAAAATTGTACGTAAACTTAATGTGAGTCAAGCTTGTATAAAAAAAATCACGAAAAGATTGAAGTAAATATAACTCTAATTGATCTGTATCATCACATTTATTGATTCTGAACGATATGAAAAATATTTTTAAATATTTATGATAAACCTAAAACCACTTTTAATCCAATGCAACAGAAATAATAGTTGTCAATCTACTGATAAATACATATTTGGGGGAGGTTTTTATATATCCAACATTAATATCTGTAGTAACGATGTTCCTTCGCAAGTACATAGATTTCTGTATAATCATATCACGCATGAAACATAATTTTCTACTTTTATTCAGCGTTTGATTTTTGATTTTTAAAAAGAAACGTTATTCAATAATTTAATGGTTAATGAAGTAAGAATTGTCCGGTTTGTTTTAGTTGCTCATATATCATTTTTATTATGAAACGTAAACAACATAAATGCTAGTTAACTTTTTTAATTACTCCTTGGACAAAAGAACAAATACCTTCCAATATATTTACAAGAAATATCTTCAATACCATCTTAAGTTTTACCAGTCCAAGTAGATGGAGTTAACGAGTTACTCAAAAAATCAATAGCGTTGAGAATATTGAAAAACAAGTCCATACCATAATAAAACGAGGCGCATATGACATAAGTGTAGCAAATAAGGAAGAATCTGAGACATTTTCAATTTTGATAAAACATAAATTAGCTGTCGCAACTACAAATGCTACAATATTTAAGCATACTACGACTGCAAACCAAATCATGTGTAAATTATTTGATTTAACTGAAAATATTCTTCCTTCAACCCAGGCGCATATTTTCTTTCCAATGGAAAACATTCTAGTAGTATCCAAGTAATCATATTTTCTTCTTAACACTCTCGGAATTTTACACTCCCCCTTTTTTTTTTGCAAAATATTTTGTCATTGATTTTGCTGTCTGCGGACATTGACAAAAAAAATCACCGAAAACTATTTTGTTCATAAAAGGGTCTTCCACAAAATCTTTAGAACACAATACTATGATAGTATTAGTGTTTTGAACAGCCTTTGAAAAAAATTTAAACTTAGAAATGTTTGCTTTAAAATCACGTTCTGGCATGCACATTTGGAACTCCTGTCTTCAAGACAACTTAGAATTCGGTTTTCTTTTATAAAATAGTTATCATTTTCGGTTGACAATATTAACACATCATACTTGCATTGCCACTTTTGGCAGTACAATTTGCTTGCCCGATACAGTATCTGGATATGTCCGTTAACATATGCTTATCAAACAGATAAGTAAAGTAATCACACAGTTTAAAAAAGATACAAACAATCACCGCTAACTGTGCTACTTCAATCATTTGCCTAATTAACAAAACTTTTACCTCGTCTAACACATCTGACATTTCAACGTCATTTAGACGTGTAGTTTGATATTTGCCATATGTTATATTATAAATATTATTATATGATTCAGCCGGAAGTATTTCAAAATAAAACCGTAGGAGATTTGTGACATTTTGGTTCGCTGTTGTTGCTTTGTTATACAATTTGCGTGTAATATGAATTGAATGTCTCCCATATAGCAATTCAGAGGTACATATGAAAGCCTGTAATCCAGTTTTTGTTTTTGACATCAGGGTCAAACAAATAATTAACATTGTAAATCACAATATGCCCATTTGCGGCTGGAACGTAAATTTTGCTTATAAAATCGTCTGTCTGGATAATAGACATTAACGCTACCATATAACTAATTGTGTGACATTTTGTGGTATGATCGTCAGCTGGAAAGCTTGAAATCCAAAGGTGGTATTCTCCAAAGTCGTTTTCATCAATAAAAAAAAATCGAAGAGTTATAACATAAATGTAAATGTCCCGAGTAGAAGTAGTTTTGTCAGAATTCACTATTGCTTTACCATTTAGTGTCCAATTGGATTCATTATATATATTAGTGTCATTTGTATGCCATTTGCATTGGATTTCTACTTCTTCACCAATGTATCGTTCAAAGGATCGTTGACATATCGTCACCGAAGTCACATCGAAAGATTCATCTTGTATTCATTCTGTGTTTGTTTTAAATCAATATCCGATTCGAACCTGGATAGTTCTGCATCGCTTGTATTATTGCTAGAGATAAAACTCTTGATGGTTATATAATTCAACGGTTCTAAGAATACGTGAATGCACCCTCCCAACAGACCGAAAATCACAAGCCACATACATGATAGCAGAACCAGTCGAAATAATTTAATCCTCATACGTCTAAGGTATACAGAAACATTTCTACAAGAGTTATCGTAGGAATTCCAAACCTTGATCCATGAAACGCAAACGACAAATGCCAATTATTTGAGATTGCTAGGAAGGAAGCCAAGGATATATACGAACAAAATGGCAGCTGAAATGCATACAACATTTTGGATTCTAGCAATTGAGATTCACTCGTGAACCTTCACTTCAAATATAACACAGACAATCGATGCAAATGTTTTGATTGCATTTGATATGTTAAAGTAATCTCTGCAGACGGCACTTTCTCCAATGAAATTAAATACAAACGGAATCATCTTTAACTGACATTTCAAAAACGGCAGTAAAATATCGTTAACAGAGTGTTCAGTGTTAATCAATTCGCAAGGTACAATTGATTGTATATGCAAAACAATTCCAAACAATAGGGAAAGCTATACAAATAATTAATTGAACATATGCATAATTTAGTCCTATTTACTGACGTGTTTGATGTCGATTAAAAATAGAATAAATGTGTTTTATTGTTTATATGAAGTTAACAACCGCTTCATTTTAGCCGTGTTTTTTTTTTTAATTATTTGACATTCAAATTGTTTTAGTCAAAATAAGAAAAGTGTAAATAGTAGATATAATAATAAAAAAAAGAATATGTACAGCAAAGGTAAAAACAAGGAAAAAATGAAATGTAGGTAATCATTCTGCCACAATCACTTTATGATTTATAGGTCTTTACGAAAAACATCAGATTTATTTTGAAAACGTACAATCTTGCTGTAAAAACATATACAAAACATATATATTACTATGCACATATCATGATATACATAGTAATGTTCAATCGACTTACATTGGTAGGTAATTTGAATTTTCGTCGTGTATTGGTACTGGTGTTTGTACGCTCAAATAGAATGTTTATGTTATGTTTTTGCAATTCATAGGCACTTATATATAATTTAAGAGTGAACAGCGTAAACAACATAGTATTTAAATCCTATCAAAAGATTTTTCAGATATGTTCACTAGTAACGTTAAGTGTCCCTGTTCAAAACAAAAGGTAAAAACATAGACGGTGTTAGCTAGACATTCCTGATCTTTCAATTTTCGTAGAACTAGGCCAAATAAGTCTAAATAGAAACTGTTTAGCTTTTTTTGTTGATCAAATTTAAAGTGGTTATAGTGAGACTATTTAAATTCCCCTTGATGGCACTATAAATGCGTCTTATTATAAAACCATTTCAATGGCGATAAAAATATCAGAAATGTCCTTTGACAGTTTATTTATAATATCCATTAGACTATTATAAGATCTTTGTTTCCACGAAACGATTTTAATAGAATCAGAATCTATACATAGCCTTTATTGAACATCCAACTTTATGGAGATTGAAAGACAATAAATACATCACTAAAGCGATCGAAATTAATGTTTTTGCAATATATATATTGAATATCAAGCCGGTACATTGAGTCATCCTTCCAATCCGAATACATGAAGTTTACAAATATTCCTATTGACAGTATGTGTATGTTTGTATTGTCTAGCTCTAGGACCCATGTAATGACGATTAAGATATCAGGAAGGACTAGCAAAGGCCGTAAGCCTTTTACCTGGATGTTCGTAGATTTATAATTACAAACAGACACTTCAATTCTCAATTTTTCTTGAACATCAGGAAGTTCCAAGTGATCGTAAGTTTTCTAGTTTTATTTTAAATACTTCGATTACCAAGGAGAATTTTAAACATTCATTCATGGTAAGGTGTGTTTCACTTGCACCGAATTATCCAATTTGTTTTGTGTCATTAAGAAGTGTGTGTTGAACAAAACTTAAATCGTATTCGTTTTTTGATAATTCAAGAAAGTCGGAGATATCATCGGAAATTTTTGTCCACATAAAATAGATGATATCTCAGTTCAACATGTTTAATAACAATAAGGTTGACAACAGATTTTGGAAGAATTACTTGTAACGAAAGACTAACTTGAAAAGTCGATGCTTCGAGAACAACGAAAACAATTATCAGTTTGATAAACGTTGGTAAGATATTATAATTTATATCAATGCATATTGTAACATAATTATATGTATATCGTATTTCATACAAGTGAGAGGTTTAGCTAGCTATAAAACCAGGTTAAATCTACCAATTTAATCATAAGAAAAATGCTAAGTCAGGAGCCTCTGGCCTTGGTTAGTCTTGTATTAATTTTAATTCTAGTTTCTAGTGTACAATTTGGAGTTAAGTATGGCGTTCATTATCACTGTACTAGTATATATATATATATTTGTTTAGGGGCAAGCTGACACTGAAGACATGTTGGTGACTTTCTGTTGTTGTCTGTTCTATGGTCTGGTTGTTGTCTCTTTGACACATTCCCCATTTCCATTCTCAATTTTATTGGAACAAGTCAGGAATATGACAGTTTTTATACTTTAGTTTGGTGTGTTTGAGCTTTTGATTAGGCATTTTCGTTTTGAATTTTCATCAGAGTTCGGTATTGTTGTGATTTTGATAAAGCAACATAGCAAAATTTCCAATAACGTCCATGACATGCAAAACAGTAATGTGTCTCATGACAGTTTGTTTAATAAAGACAAATTTATTAAAAAAATTTATAAAGATGTCACTTTATAAGCATGTACATACTTATAGTACAGAATAAAGGCAACAGTAGTATACCGCTGTTCAAAACTCATAAATCCATGGACAAAAAACAAAATCGGGGTAACAAACTAAAACCGAGGGAAACGCATTAAATATAAGAGGAGAACAACGACACAACACCGAAACGCAACACACAGAAACGGACCAAGCAACAGACAAAATACCACGAGAATAACAAATATAACATCAAAACCAAATACATGAATTTGGGATAGACAAGTACCGTGCCACGTCTTATCTCAATATCTCAACAAAAAAAAAGAGAAAACACAAACGACTCAACGTTAAAATGCAACACACACAGAAACGAACAATATTATAACAATGGCCATCTTCCTGACTTGGTACAGGACACTTTAAAAGGGGAATAAAAGTGGTGGGTTGAACCTGGTTTTATGGCATGCCAAACCTCGCACTTTAATGGCAAAGTTAAATATAACATTGAAATGACAACATAATATTACAGGACTACAATACAAATTAAAAGGAGAACATATTAGACAAAGAAAAGCATGATTAATAGATAACAAAAAGCATCAGGGTTAAAATTCAATACGCAAAAAACGCGTCTTGTCCACACAAGACTCACCAGTGACGCCAAGATATAAAAGATCGAAAGTGAAAAAAGTACAAAGTTGTACAGCACTGAAGATCAAAAGTTGAAAAGGTTTTGCCAAATACGGCATTGTTTGTATGCCCGGGATAAGAACATTCTTATTATATAGAACAATTCATGCTATTGCAAACAGTAAATTTTAACAAATAAATGTGAAAGATATATTCATAATGAAACTGAAGTATTAACTTATTACAGAAAACTAAACCCGAATACATAACGCCCAGATATAAAAGATCGAAAGTGAAAAAAGTACAAAGTTGTACAGCACTGAAGATCAAAAGTTGAAAAGGTTTTGCCAAATACGGCATTGTTTTTATGCCCGGGATAAGAACATTCTTATTATATAGAACGATTCATGCTATTGCAAACAGTAAATTTTAACAAATGAATGTGAAAGATATATTCGTAATGAAACTGAAGTATAAACTTATTACAAAAAAACTAAACCCGAATACATGATGCCAAGTTCAATACAGCATAGACACACCCGAATCAGTCCAGGCGTCAACGCAATTAAAAAATGACGTCACATACAATGGCGAAAAGGCAAACGTTATGCCACATTTGAATTTATGAAATTTAGAAACAGCATGACGTCACACATGAAAAACTATAATTCAAAAGTGAGATAGAATTAGGATTGCTTTAAGATTATATTAGAACTAAATACTGATAATTCATTAAAACAAAATGCATATTGCAATACTTATTTATAGCAATTAACTGTTATATATATATATATATATATATATATATATATATATATATATATATATATATATATATATTATACAACTCGTCTAAACATCAACCCAACAATGTTAGATCTGTAAATTTGCTTTCGCAAATTTTTGGTTCTTCCCTCGCCGGGATTCGAACCCATGCTACTGTGATATCGTGACACCAAATCGCCTGCACTGCAGCCGTCCCGCTAGACCACACGACCACCTGGGCTCTCAAAAAAAGAGCTTTCGGTGGGCATGTGTTACCTTTCCACGTCAGTTTTAATCTAGCGGCGTACTACAGTACATGATATATAAGGCATGAAGATGTTATTGTTACAGATCAGCTAAATTATCTATAGTAAAGGATCCTACAAATTAATGTAATATACAGTCACAGAAAATAATTATATATATATATATATATATATATATATATATATATATATATATATATATATATATATATATATATATATATATATATATATATATATATATATATATATATATATATATATATATATATATATATATATATATATATATATATGTCCAGTTTGTTATGAATCCAACTTCAAACGTAATTAATCGTACAAAATTAAATATAATTAATAAAGGCGGTGATTAATGTTTTCTATCCGTAACACCTAAATGTAATAAAAAGACGTCAACACATTTGACAAAATCCGATGAGAATTACAAATATAACATTAAACATGTAAACTAAATACATGAATTTGGGATAAACAAGTACAGAAACACGTCTTATAGTAATACGAATTCAAATTCAGCAAAACAGTCACAATCGGGAATAAGTCACGTTTTGTAATTAAAAGATTAGACGACATAATGACAAACCACAATCTACCATGTGGTAAAAATGTCCTTAGCTAGTTTGGTTAAAGAGACATCATATGGATCCACCAATTCGTGATGGTGTCCATAAAATTTACGGAGTGTCAATTTTAATCTGTTCTCCTCATAACTATGTTGGAGCAGTTTTTGCGTAAGGAGCACACTCCTGTATATGAAGTCCGTATAGTGTGAACAAGCACGTGAATAACGTATCAATTGTGATATGAAAACACCATACGAAGGGGCAGAGGGTATGTTACTGCTAAGAAATGGGAAATTGATAATTGGGAAGTTGAAATCGTCCCGTTTATCATAGATTTTCGTGTGAAGTCGTCCATCTACGTCAATATTGAGGAAAAGATCAAGGTATGAAGCAGCCCTTCTAGTATCAGTAGTATCCTTAATTTCAAGTTCACTAGGATAAATGAGATGTAAGTATTGGCTGAAGTATGGGTTGTTCAATGATAAAACATCATCAATATATCGGAAAGTAAAATTAAAGAATTTCGCAAGGTGCTTTTTCTTTTTGTCTTTTAGAAGGTGTTGAATAACGTTTATTAGACAGTAATTATATATGAAATATCTAAATAAACATTGATTGAATTATTTTAACATATATTTGTCTATTAGTTTTATCATTTATTAAGTAAACTTTTTGTGTGATACCTTATCAATTTATTTCATTCACTTATGTATTAATTCGTTTTAATATTCTAGAGAGAAAAAATATATATGTATATATATGTAGGACTCTACGGTGCGATGGGGACGCTAAAGTACGATGGTCACGCTAAAGTGCGATGTTCTACGATAGAGTGCAATGCCTCCATACGCTAAGGTGCGATGGTCCGCGAAAGTATAGACGTACTAAATGTAGTTGGATTATGACGTTAACAATCGCTTTAAGAAATCCTCCTTATACAAACCAAGAATGAACAGCATGTGGATGAAATAAAAAATGGAAGCGAAAAGATGCATATTAATGTTAAATAAAGTTTACATTAAAATATTGCCGATTTTATTTAAGAGTATAAACGTCTGTAAAATTAAGGTACACGTTTTCTAGTGTAAATCATAAATTGTCCATTAAAATATCAGTGTGTGCATTGTAGTAAAATACATGTTTTAATACTCGCTACGAAAAAGGGGAAAGCTTGAACAACAACCCTTTTCTCTTGCATTTGAATTAAAGCATGTACAAATAAATTTTATCTATTCTGACAATGACCAAATTTTGTATTTGAAACTGACAAGGGGATGTGTTTACATTAATAGGCTGTGTAAACGGCAAGCTATTATCCTATACGCCCTACGTCCTGGACATGCATGAAATATTTGTCACTGGACGTTTATAAACCAACACTCAATCCAATACGACCGAATTGTTTAAAATTCATTTAAAGGAAATATAGTATTTTGTGACACCTAAATTGCCTTTTAAGCATTTACTACTAGGTCATCTTCTAAATTTAGAAACAGTCACATAAGATTACCGGTAAAGTAAAAGCCTATCTTATTATATGTTATATCATTGACTAGATTTTGCAAAAAACACTTGTTTTTTTTTTAAAGAAGTGCCTTTTTGCTTTCAATGTTGTTCCATCGCACTTTAGTGTGCTACATCATCGCACTTTAGCAAACACACAACCATTGTACTTTAGCGTGAGACACCATCGTACTTTAGCGTACACCGTCGCACTTTAGCGTGACCATCGCACTTTAGAGTACCATCGCACTTAAGAGTCCTACATATATATATATACCAGTGAGGTGAACTAATATTATTTACTCATTTATTCTTTTTTTATTATTATTTTAAAAGGATTGCATTGAAACGTATAGATTATTAACTTCGTTGTTTATAACTGAAAATATTGGACAAGTCCCGAAATTCATCATCAGCTCAGCTGCCAGAGTGAGACTTTCGTTTGGCTGTGTGAAATGTTCAAGAAGACAGCCAGGTCTAGTCACAATATGACGTATATAGATGGTGCTTTGCTATTTGCACTATAAGAACCGTTGCAACAGTCTATGCAGAGTTTAATACGCAGTGATACATAACCTACCCATTTGATTTATTGTTAATTCTCGTCCTGAACATAAACGACACATTTCCCACTAGATGTTAGGCATCCAGCAATGAATCATTTAGAATTGTTCGTTTATAAATTTTGAAATCAATTCAACTACATCAGCCAAAGTCAATACTATGAAATTACTTTAATTCGTGGGTATCAACTTTCGTGGTTTGAGCAATATTAACATGTTCGTGTGTTTTTAAATTCTTGGATTTCGGTTTTGCTAATAAAAAAATTGAATAATTAAAGCCTTTAGAAACGGAGGTTTCAAATAGTCTGGATTGAAGGAAATTGCAAAAAGTAAAATAACAAAAATACTGAACTCAGAGTAAAATCAATAACGAAAGTCATTGACCCGTGTAAATTGTAGTGATTACACTAATTAACCCATGATAAAGTGATCAACAGATTAAAGACCATCAAAGGTGTTGATTAGGCCATAAACATGTCACCTAAAAAAACAGTAATATAAACAAATGCTGGAATAGTATCTTGAATTGTAAAATAGTTCTTATCAAAATCAAGCACAGCATGAAATTATTTTTTGCCATATGTACGAGAACTATTAGGATATAAAATAAACACTTTATCATACTAGCATATTAATACCGGAAATTGGACTTTCATCAATCAAAAAGATTTTTATGAGAATGAAAAGATCAAAAGTTGTACAGTTTAAGTTATTAAACATTAAATGGGTATAATCCTGAATGCGGTTGTATTTCTGTGACTCTCATTGAAGTATTCTCAGATTTGGTGATATTCTCTAATAGTCAAACGTACATGGGAATCATTCCATGTCTTGATTTGGATAATGCGGTTGTTTTTCTTGGACACTTAAATTCATGGATAAAGTTATCCACGAAAACCACGAAAATTGGTACCCCATCAATAAAAGTACTTTCACAGTAGATATATTAGGTTATTTTTAGGTACTTTTTGTCATATGCATAAAAATTCAAAACGTTGTTTTCATTTCTTATTAGGTATACCATTGAATTCAAATGCAATTGTAATTTATCAATTTGTATTTTGAAACTTTGTTCTTATTTAAGAGTGTGCGTTATATACCCGTGCCTAAAATTTGTTCACTTTACTTGTTGAAAATTAATACAATTACAAATAGACTCTGGACATGTGCTCATTATCATACCCATGCAATCACCATTTCTCTTAGTTACTAATAAAAAAATCAAATGCATGTTTGTTGTCAAAATAGGTATAGAACATAGATATTTTCGCTAATGCGGGGTTCACACATTGCCGATTATTACTCCCGTTTGAGATCAGACAGCGATACGACACGAAAAGTGAAAAAGTCGGATTAGTATCCTCAATTATCTGGAATGTCCTATTATTGTCTGAACGCAGTCGTTTAAGTTCGTAACAGATTCCTACTGATCGGGAAGGGTCCGAATAGTTCGGCAAAGCACCCCGACAGTTAGGTGCGTCCCGTAACATTCGGGGAAACTCAGCCGATTTTGTCTAGTCGTATTACAATCGTGCCTATGTCGTGACAGATTCTGCTGTATCGGATCGAATTCCTAACAATGTTCTGTGTATTCGGGACGGTGTCCTGTGGAACGGGAATGATCTGGAGAAATTTGTTCGAACGGATAACTTCCGTCAGCGTCGGTTCACTGTCTTGTCACTATCTGATCTCTGTCGGATTACATTCGGTAGAATCGGGACGCAGTCGTGACAGACTCGGTCGAATTTTACCTGGCGAAAGATAAAAATCGGATTAGAAGCGGATTTAGAACGGGATTATCGGGATAAATTCGCTTGGAAACGGTTGAATATCGGCGCTTCCTGAACAATATCTGATTGTTGTCGTGATTAAATTTTTAAAGTTTGAATTTACATCCACGATTCATAGGATCTTGATCAGACTTTTGATAAATTTTAATCGGGAATGGTCCTGTCAAGGACGGCAGTAAAAATCGTGAATGTGTGACCCCAGCTTAACGTTAAAGAATTGTAAGATAAGAAGTTATTTACTGGAATACGTAACCGGGAATTCAGCAACTTCTACTTTCGTATATTATTTTAAAAATCCAAAATTACATCAATATATGAAATCAAAATGTGTATCTTGTTAGATTCAAAACACTGATATATTGATTAATGAATATGATGGTATAAAAACTGTGCTAATGATTGGTTTTCCATGTATAATGAACTTTTGAATCACTGTGTTTGATAATTTGACAAAAGCCACAAATATATCGAGAAAATGATATATTTTATAGATGTTTATTATAAAGAAACATGTTATTTGTTGTACAGTACTAGTGATATGATGAAATAAATGCTTAAAACGATGAATGGACATATTTCTAATGTAGATCGACAGACGTGCTTTATGGAGGTGATAGTATTGATAGAAAAGAAGGCTATGTAATTTATCTTTAATATACAGATAGCATTTACTCTTATCATCTAGATCACATAATGCATGTCCATTATCTTAACACATTTTACTTGTTTACTTCTTTTTATCAATATAATAACAATAACAAATCATTTTATTACTGCATGCATATGAAAATACATGTTAATTTGTCATTGGCAATCATTTATTTGTATATTGATGGTTAATTTAAGAAAATGTTGCTTAATCTAGATTGATGACGTCATGATTTCACACATTACAACCACAGAGAAAGCGTCGCAGCAGACAACCGAATGAACATTTTCTCAATGATTTTTTAAGAAATTCATGTTAAATGAAGACGCTTACAATACAAGAAAACTAATGCAACAAGCTAGCTATGAAGTTGCGAAAAATATTCATATGCATTAAAACATTTTTTAAATCTTGCAAAATACAGTTTAAAAATACACAAAAAGAGCATTAGTCGATATTTTCCTAATATATTATTAATTTTCCATATGTTATATATAAATTAAGGACTTTCATTTAGTCAATACGCTAGACATGTATATGGACCTCAGTCATATAATCTAAACATGTCCATATAAAACGTATTGTCCTTGTCAACAGTCCATTATTGATAAACATGTTTATGATTCTGTAAGTTAAAGATGTATCACATGACATAGATACTATATAGAAGGGAATATCCGCCATAGTTAATTATTTGTAAAATGTAATTTCTTGATTTGAAACATGTAAAAGAGGGACGAAAGATACCAAAGGGAGAGTCACACTCATAAATCTAAAACAAACTGACAACGTCAAGGCTAAAAATGAAAAAGAAAAACAGAAAAACAATAGTACACACGACACAACATAGAAAACTAAAGAATAAACAACACGTAACTTATTTGTCAATGCAATTTCTTAATTTGTTAACGTATTTTCTTCAATCGTTTCATGATTTTCTACATTTTTTGATTTGTGAAATGTAACTTCTTAATTTGTAACTACAATTTCTTAATTCATTTATGTATTTTCTTCATTCGTTTCATAAATTTCCATATTTCTATAATTGTTAAATGTATCTTCTTAATTTGTAAATACAATTTTTTTAATTTGTTAACGTATTTTCTTCATGCGTTTCATGAATTTCTACAGAGCTTAATTTGTGGAATGTAACTTGTTTTTTCGTTTTAGTCACGTTTTGGGAGATCGTGTCAGGGCAATTGTTACCGCTGCCAGCCAAAGAGAAGTTACGTTTCAAAAGACAAACTACAAGTTACAATTCAAGTAGTTTTACATGTCTAGAATGAAATAGTTTCACAATATTGCACACGAGCCCCCAAGCATTAAAAATACTAAATTTAACTTGGGTATCACTAGACTAAGACTCGTTTGGAGTCGTGTCATGATTTTTAGACGAAGAGCTGGTATGCTCTGTTTACTCTAAATATTTATTCATTGTCCGGATTATAGATCTGATTGCTGAAAACCTATGGTTAATTTATGACATTTCTGATTTGAAAAAGAATGGCATCAGGTTTATTAAAATTACCAATAAATGCAGCTGTACGTTCAATTATTGTAGTTGTATGTTTATATAAAATACTAACTAATATTACAACTTTAAATTTTAATGGATATATATGATAATATATTTGGTACGAGTTGGTAAATATTGGATTCGAGTTGGCGAAAGTACGAGTTCACATGAATCCACAGTGACCTCGTGCGGAATATTGTGGAACTATTTTATTCTTGATTTGTAACATTTTGATTTGTAACATGTTGATTTGTAGCTTGTCGTGATTCTGAAGAAACGGAACTTCGCATTGAATGGTGGCGATAACAAGTACGCTGATCTCCCAAAAGACTACTCAAACGAAGAAACAATTTACATTTCACAAATTAAGAAACGTAGAAAACTATGTAACGATCGAGAAATCCTTTAACAAATTAAAAAATTGCATTATTATATAATTAAGAAGTTACATTTCACAAATCAAGAAATGAAGAAATTCATGTAACAGATGGAAAAAAATATTTATTACAAATTCAGAAATGACATTATACAAATGAAGAAATTGCATGTTACAAAATAAGAAATTACATTTTACAAATAAAGAAAGAACAAGGTATGTTAAGGGCCGTTTCTGGCCCCCTTTTTCTAGAATTTTTAAACTTTGAAGTTGAAACCCATCACGCCTGTGTGTTATGAACAGCAGCATCTGCTTGTACATGTAGAACCTTATTTTTAGATGTTATGTACTCAAATATGTTCAAACTAAGACTTTGAAAAAGCTTAAACGGCGAAAAGTGTAAAATCTCTACAATTTCGTCATGTTCAGAGACACGATTTGACATCAGCGCCAACGTTGACCATCTTGAAATTTTCAACATTCAACTTAAAGTTTGTGTATCTTTCACATAATACAATTCTTGGTGGTCTCCGTTGGCGATCATTTCTAAAAATTTGTGAAAATTAATCCGATTGTTTACAATTTTTACATGTCATTATAATACGTCAAAGTAAACGGCACAGATACGAAATTATTCGGGGATCCATAATTGTCCAAAATATCACGTACTGATAGTTATACGTCGTATTCAGTCATCAAGACATGTCACTCTTTAAAGAAATATGGTGTACTTGTAATTAGACCATAACATAAATCAACATAGTCTTACACTGTGCAGCCAAACACAGAGTTTTGTCCCTTGAAATATGGTGAATTAATTTTTATTTATTATTATTTTCAAATATTCAACGAAATCTTACAAATGAATTTTATAATAAATTCACTATATATTTTAACTCTTTTTGTAGCTCTGAAGAAAATCTTTTCATCAGAACTTATATATTTGACACTTCGAAGTTTTCTATTTTTAAACTGCCATCTAAAGAAAAATAGATGTATGTTATGTATTATTTATATTTCTTGCAAGAATTTTTCCTGAAAATACCATGTGTGTTCAATTGTGCATTGTTCTAAATCAGACAAATGTGCTTTATCCATAAATGAGTAGTTATTTGAACAGAGAATTAAGATTATAAAAATGACTTGTTGATAGACAAAACTCATTTAACAGTATTAAACAAATACGTTATGCATCAGTGCAGTCAGTATTCAATCCAAAGTATGAAATGTAGTTATAAACATAATTCCATATAAAGAGCAGTTGATACTGAAATTAAGTTAACGTCACTTATACTATACTGATTTTTTTTTTATTTCCAGCCTTTATATATCTGTACACTAATGATTCGTCTAATGTATGTGTCAGAGCTCATTTTTGACAAGCTGTAATCATAAAAAAAAGTACACATAGAGCATTCAATTGACTCAGATCCTATTTGGATTTTCAAATAAAACATGCTATAGCGAAATTACTTTTTAAATATTTTACTTGCATAATTACAAATAAGATAAGACCCATTGCAAACAAACTTATGAAGTATGAGCGAAAATACATGTTCATTTGTTTGCCATATGGAATGTGTATTCTTTTGTGTCTGGAGTTCCATGTAAGTGACAAAATTTCATGCCAAGCCTATAACGATTCCAGGAGTGCAATGGTACTTCTGACTTAGCTGTTTAATGTACATGGAAACTATGTCCTCTTAATTTTATTTCACATTCCCCAATCCCCTCACGTGACAAAATGTCGAGAACGTTCATTTATTTAGATCTGTCCGTACGTCCATCCATCCGTTAATCCGTCCGCCCGTCCGTCCGTTCGTCCATCTGTCTCGCTGCAAGTTAATTTGGTCGAAGTAGTTTTTGATGAAGTTGAAGTCCAATCAACTTGAAACTAAATACACATGTATGGTATGATCTTTCTTATTTGAATGCAAAATTAGAGATGTTGTCCTATTTTCATGGTATGCTTATACTGGGGACACATTCTTGTTTACTTTACCAAATAATTTGTTAATGTTTTAACTTACTAATTATAATGTGACAAAATAATTTGTATTTATGCCTCTTTTTATTTCACCGACTTATTCCTTGAAATCTATCTTTATTTTATACTAAAATTGATAATGAAATGGGGAATGTGTCAAAGAGACAACAACCCGACCAAAGGGCAGACAACAAATGAAGACCACCAATAGGTCTTCAATGCCACGAGAAACTTCTACACCCTGAGGCATCTTTCAGCTGGCCCCTAAACAAATATGTATACTAGTTCAGTAATAATTGGCCACATACTAAACTCCGAATTATACACAAGAAAACTAAAATTAAAAATCATACAACACTAACAAAGGTCAGAGACTCCCGACTAGGGATATGCGCAAAATTGCGACGGGGTTAAACAAATTTTTTTTTAAATCACAACATTGTTTTTTGGAACAGCATATAATTCAATATATACTTCATCAAGATATAGTAATGATACCAAAAAACCTACTTCGGTATACAAAAAACAAACAAAATATTATGTTATTGTTACTAAGCACTATTTTGGTTGCTAATCTTTTTATCAGCATAATATACAATTGACTTACTTTCATTTCTAACTGCTACTTATTCTTGCATGTATTAACCAAACTAATCTGGTTTTACTCTTAATTGTACAATTCGAAAACAAAAAGGTTGTTTGTAGTTCAATTTTATTTTTATCTTTTCGGCTATTGCTAAGCAACTTTTAGGTTGCTATGGTCAATTTCATTTTCTTGAAGACAAAAAATGATGACTCAGACACCATTTGAAAGAAAAAATAATTTACGGTAGCTAAATCTTTAAATTTTGCTATATTTATACCTCATATGGCCAAAATTACAAATTTTTGAACCGTTGCTAGGCAAGAATTGTGTTGCTAGGTAGTTGCACTTGTAAACTTAAGTTATTGTTAAACAAACAATACTATTTTGAATAATGCAAATGTTTAATGAGAAAGCAATGGCATATGTGATAATTTGGCTATTTATCAATATCCGTTGCTGGGCAACCTTGCTTTCACCGGAACAGAAAAAAATAACAGATTTGAATAGTTTGTGTACTAAGGCTATCAATAATGTGCATATAAACTTATTTGGGAGGGGGCCAAAAACGCCCCTTATCATACCTTGTCTTTTGTAATGATGGCGGAAATTCCCTTCCGCAAGATACAAGTATAACTTATAAAAAGAATGAAAATTGATCACTTAGGAAATGTGATTCATCTGTTTGTATAATAAGATAAGTTTATTTCCGTAGGGTTTTATTTATTTCCATGTATCGAAAGCATGAACATATAGGTATTTTACGGTAAAATCTTCCTTATCTTTCAAAATAACAGAAATATGAAATTCCTGGAAATGTTGCTCACATATGTTAGTCTAATGATTTATTTCGATTTACGATGGCTTCATAAACAAAATATATATTGCCAAAATACAAGTTTTCTAACATCAATATTTCTAGTGTTTCCCTCTGTAATTTTCTAATGTGACCATCCCTTCGGTATGGTGTCAAAATTATATGTCTCTTAATCTGTTTTGTTCTTGATTGTGTATTTGATAAGTTATTGATTTGAATAAGATAACTTTCTTATTTTTGTTTGATTTAAGCCGTTATCATATATATTTATTCGTGTATCTTTAATTTTGTGTTCTGCACTTGATAACAATACAAAGCCATGATATTTTGATAATATGTTTATGTCACAGAAACAATTATATCATTAGTATGTCTGAACCAATGACAAATCTACGACAAATTAAAATCTCGCTTCACCGGTGGAGTGTGATACAAGGCTGAAAACACATTCTAAGTATACAATTTATCAAAATTATAGCTTAACTATGTTAGATCTGTTAATTGTTGTAACAAATTTGAGTTCTTTCTTTACCATGATTCAAACCCATGCTACTAATACATCATGGCACAAAATCGGGAACATAAATGTATATCAGCAAGCGAAATCCATATTTTTTATATAATTTCAGGGACAGAACAACAATGTTCATGATGTTAGACTAACGTAGAATAATATAATACATTATATATCAAAACTATTATTGTGTTGATGTTTTTCGTATGTGAATACTTTTTCAAATGTATTGCTTTACAGCCCAATTAAGGGGTAAGACTCACAGTAGAAAGGCTGGTAACGCCGCAGGAAAGTAAACCAACTACAAAGATGAGGAAACTCGCTATTACTGTAACAACGGCTTGATTTAGTTTATATAGTATTCGGTTCGGACTTAGCAACAATAATTTCCATAGTTTCCGAACTAATTTGCAAAACAAACGACTACTACGAAAATGAAAAGTAAGTTTAGGATGACCCAAATATAGTATTGGTCAAAAACCAGGCCAAAACTCGAAATTATATGAAAACAGTTTTTCTTTAGTTTCTTTGATTTCTTATTTCGAAATTTACCAAATTATGTATTTTAAACCTATTTATAAACATTTTTCTTTTATAATATAAAACAATTTGTTATTAAAAATATACACAACATAATATACAACAATCATAATTTATATAATTTAAGATATTTATCAATGTCAATATAACTAATTTATTTTGTTTAAATATCTTAACACCACTCAAAATTGCCTGCTTAGTTTGACCATTGTCCAAACACATGATACTTGGCATTTTTCCATCACAATTAAGTAATAGTCAATTTCGGTCAGAACTGAAGATAAAATTCCAAAACATCAATGTAATAAATGAATAGAGGTCATTCTGACAACGTGATATTAAATATTCTATTTGCCATAAGATAATTTAAAGTGACCGATGATATTTCCTTTTCACTTTATACATAAAAGTCGATAAATAACTGTAACAAATGACCATACTTACATTAATCAACAAAACTATATGAATCAAATAAATTGCAAAATTCTATTACAATACTGCGTTTTAACAACATGAATTTGTTAAATCTTATCTCCCATTTTCTGTCAATAAAAGTCTCCTAAACGTGTTTGGGTGTCGTTGTCATATGTTGCTGTATCCAGTTAGATTGAAATTTACATGATATATTGCATTTTATAATTATATGAATATTTAGGTATTCTAAATGTTTTCTCGTAGATAACTTGATAAATAAATGAAAATTGATCCCTATGGATATGTGATTCATTTATTTGTATAATGACTGTTAAATATGTTTTATTTCCCTTAAGTCCTCTCGATTTCCTCGTATAAAAGGTTTTTAATATTTCAGGTATTTTAAGTGAAATCTTCCTTATCGTTCGAAACAAAAAGAAAATAGTGTATGGATATTTGTAACACATTTTTGTGATACTAGTCCAGCGGATATCAGAATACTTGATCAGTTTGACAATATGTATAGATTATTACATGGAATTTTTCATATCAGACCCTTTATCGGCCCAAGGTTGTGATATCACCCCAACAGCTGCAGGCTCGAGGGCTAATTTCATGAACGAGGTCCGATAAAGGGTCTGATATAAAAAAAATGACATGTAATTATCTTTTTATCATATGCTTCAGCAGAAGATATACAGACAAGAACTATTAAAATTTAATTTTGTTTGTCTTTGCATTTTGAGATAATATTTACAGACAACCAACAAAAATTCTTAACTTTAATTGTTTTTATTGCAAGCTATTACAAGCATTTATTCATCTTTTCACAACAATTATTATGTTTTTCATTAATATTGTCAACTCATTCATGTCTTTAAAAACAAGTTTAACTGATTTAGTATTTGCTCCTCAACCATTTTACGAAAAGTCTAATCACTTGCCGTTTTCCGCATTCTGTTGTCGTTTTCAAACTAATTTCCGGAAATGCACGAAGTTGTATGTGATAAACGTCACGGAAATTAACGGAAAGGCATGTGATAACATACTGGCAGCAGTCAATAAAGGTAGCTTTCTCAGCCCGCTATTGAAATTCCAAGGAATCTGATCAATAAACCTATCAATCCTTTCATAGTCTGTTGATATTTTCAAATGTTATTGAACTGTAAAATTTTAGTAATATTTTATACAAGTATATGATAATAGTATATATACACCATATTATTGTATTATAGACACTGTAAAACTGACCATATGATATTTACAAAGGCCTACAATGAATCATTTATACCTGGGTGTATAGATTATATTTTCAAGATGGCAGCTACATTCAAAAGGATTATGTTTAACTTGTCAAAATTTGGTGTTCATTAAAGTATGGCATGAAATTATCTAAAAAGTAATGGATCATTTATTAAAATCACATATATACAAACATATTATTATTGTATTTAACATTTGAAACTACCAGCAATATTATTGGGCAGACACTGTTGGTATTTTTTTTCCTATCTGACAGTACTGCAGCATGAAAGGCGGACAATAACATATTTGTACCCACTTTAGCCTTAACACTTGAATCTACGTTGTCTAGTCTTACAGTAGATCATGATTCCCAAATAAGCACAATTTGGAGGTTCATGATCTTTCGTGTGACGGTTAGACAGTTTCTTTGTACAACTATACATCAGAAGCTTTTTTATTGTTAATGTAGACTGAGAATACGAACTACCCTGGATGAATATATCGTATAATTCGGTCATATCAACAGAAGCTAACATATATCTTTTTTTTTAAACTTGTTAATGCTCTCATGTACCGTAGAAACCCGCAGCTGATACTTACCATAGTCTCCTTTGTCGATGAGGAAAAACTTAGAGTATTAACGTTGTTATTTACTTTTTATCGGAGAATACTATTTCTTCACCATTATGTGTCCATTTTTCAGGATAATCTATAAATGGAACACACTGCTCAGACCATTTGCATTCAATGATCACATCTTCACCAATGTATCTTTCAAATAACGTTTGGCACATATGAAATTGTATGTCACTGTCATATTTACATTTATTAACACCCATTTTATACATCTTATCGCCAACCTTCGTAGGTTCAAATTTAATATTATCAGTTACAGTGACAAAAGAATTGAATAGATGATTGCTAAAAGAGACACATGTATACGTATCAAAACCAAATGTTCTCAAGGAACAAAAAATTATAAGCCAGAGAAACGATTGAAGGAATATCTAAAATATGTAAATCCCCTTACGTCTGAGGTATACAATAATGTTTTTTAAAGAATTTATCAAAAAAGTTCCGAAACTGAGTCCATAATACACAAAGGACAACGTTTGATAGATAGCGCATAAAATTGGTATGATAGTTGGTACACACAAACAAAGTATAATGTATAAAAAGCCATGGCTATTAATAGAACAATGCATTGAGTTTTGAATAATTGTATTTTGTAATTGTATTGTACATGCACTACGAATATTATGATGAAAATCAATCCAAATGAATAAATTGTATCTTAAATATTTGAATTGTCTTTGTAAACGACCCATTCTCTCTACAAGCTCTAGTAGACAAACGGAATGCATATTTGTAGTACAAAATAGCCTTTCAATGACATTTTAAACTGTATATGTTTATATCTAGAACTGTACCTTAGGTAAATATTGTAAACAAACGACATTTTGAATAAACCACTTTATTATATACTGACAAAGTTAA
Source organism: Mytilus galloprovincialis (assembly GCA_037788925.1). NCBI lineage: Eukaryota > Metazoa > Mollusca > Bivalvia > Mytilida > Mytilidae > Mytilus > Mytilus galloprovincialis. Next base: position 90,245,050 of record CM075336.1, on the reverse strand, counting down.
CGTATTCACTGATTTAACGTGTAAGTAGGTGTTATACTGTGTTATTTTAAGCGATATGATGATTGAGTGATATTTATTTTGTAACTCTTATACTTTGGTTTTATAAACTATGTAATGTTTGTTAAATGCTTTGTGATTTTACCCGATAAATATAATCACGTGTCTAAACAATCTATTTGGTTATGAGGTATTTAAAATCAACTATAGTTTAATCAGTATTTATTGATATGATTCATGCATATTACATCATAATCATACTGATAAAAGTTAGCGGCCTACATGTTCATTCATACCGTCAAAATACCAAATAACCTCATATAATACTTAGAATGGGAGCTATAACGGGCACTTACTTGGTCCTGGCCGTACCAACCACGTATATCCCCCGATGAAGAAAGTAAATACATATATATTTCATCAAATGCCATAAAATTTACATGCATCATGAAGAATAATCGTCGAATATTGCTTTGACGTCTAATAACTAACTGTCTTTTTAGGGACTTGTTTTTGGGCATAAGATGTAAAAAAACAAAAAACGATCCAGCGCATTTGCGGGTGTTCTTTTTCTAACCCAAAATAAGTAAACCATTCTACATGTTCTATTCAATATTCATGTTCTCGTAGAAAGCTATATATATTACTAGCAATATCATCAGTTTTACACTATTACATGTTTGTAGTTTTAAAGAACCGGTAACATAAGTTAAGATTCTGAAGTTCAGCATACGAAACAGAAATATCATAAGGTACATGGTCCGAGACCATTATTATTTCGTAGTGCATTTCTTTAAGAACATAAATGCTTCCGAAGTGCTTATTTTAAACCTTTTTCAGCTGGACCAAATCACTTCTTTCCTTTGAAATTCTGGACCCAAATTTGTAACAGTGTAATTTCACCCCCACTTGCAATTTGAGGCAATAAACATGGACAAATAAATTTGGAAGGGGTATAAAAATTAATGGCAAGTAACCCACTGTCAACACTAGGGGCTATATTTGTCAAAATCAAGGGGCGGCAATTGTGGTCACGGACCACATGTGTACTTAAATATTTATTATAACTTCCAAGGTCATTCCAAATGCTAAAAATCCGATTCCGAATACCCGTCATAAACGGACAATCGCCGCGCAGGAAAAAAAACCAAATAGTTTGGAATCCTGCGTCATGGAGCTATTCAAGAACTGTTTCTGGGTAATCATGCCGTCCTTCATCATGATAAGAAAAAAAAATGAAAATTAGTAATAAAACATCGGACTGAAATTATTCAGGGGGGATCAACTACCGTCATTTGGCACTACTTTAGCAGCGTTTATCAGGGATTTTGTAATAATTATTATCCACGCACCATTGATCTTTCATATATAATCTTTTATAAGTGGCAGTCGTTTGTTGCTTTTATTATAATTTATTTTCAGATTTTGTTTAATTTTCTGGTTTGAATTAATGTTTTACACATTTGTCATTCCAATTGATGTTGTAAGGTGTTTCACATTGATGACGACCGTACACTGTCCTATAGATGTCAACCTTCGATTTCATATTTGTCTCTGATTGTAAGTTGTCCATTGGCAATCAAAAATAACATGGACATGCAAAACATCAACTTTGACATCTTTAAAATCTATTAATTTCTCAAATTTTGCAAGAAGATCCTCGAAATAAGGTTACTAGTGGGTTTTCATCTATAAAAACACTGTTTTCTTTATTAATAACGATATGGTATTGTCAATAAAAGAGCTATCTGGGTTTTTTTTGTTTGTGTTTGTTTACTATGATCTTCTTATTATAGAGTTCAGCATTGGGTGAAAGTAAGTAATTGTCTTCTGGACATGCTAAGTTACATGACAACCGTAAACATAAAAGAGAACATTTCAGCGTCCGAATTTTGACCTTTCCGTTTCTTTGTATCAACATTTCACCTGCGTACGGAGTAATTAAAAACCATGTGGTTCCAGTTCTGTAATTTCTATCAAAATTCACTTCAAAGAGTGTTGCTTCTGGAAAGTAATTAACTAAGAGTGCAAAGGAAAACTCACAAAAATACTGAACTCCGAGGAATATTCAAAACGGAAAGTCCCTAGTCAAATGGCAAAATCACATGATATAACACATCAAACGAATGGACAACAGCTGTCATATAACTGACTTGGTAAAGGCATTTTTAAATTTAGAAAATGGTAGATTGAACCTGGTTTTGTAGCGCTAACCCTCTTACTTATATGGCAGTCGCATCAAATTTCGTTATTTTTACAACGATGCGAGAACAAAACAGACATAATCTGTAAAATTGTTAAAATATGGTTACAGCAGTCATCACTGTATAACAATCTCAAAACAAACAAACATTTACAAAATAAACACAAAAGGCATCTATCAAATTAAAAAAAAACATTGCTTTGCGTGTTTTTTTTAATATACATTATTTACTCTTAGTACAGGTAATTTGCCAAACCTTGGTATCTGGATTTCTTTTTTAATTATTGATGTTTTAAACTGTGTAACTAAGTGGTCCATTTCAAGTAAAACTCAACTGTTTGTCATTTTTTCATCTTTAGCAGAAACGAAAAAAAAGGTACCACGCCAAATATAGTGGTTTGTTACAATATTGTAAAACATACAATGCATTTGAATGTTCTTAATCTATGACATACTGGAGTTACCTTAAAATTATTTCAGATGCATAGGTATAAAGTTTTACATGAAAACGGCCGTTTTAACCAAAGGGTTCTCATGAACCTTAGCGCACAAACATGAAGATGGCATATAAATGTCTCTTTTATGGGTATCTATAGAAGGGATGGTACAAGAAAACCTCTTTAAATACAGACACACCGATCCCTCAGTGTATAAATATAACCTACTCATACTGGCGCAAAACCTAAATTTATTATAGAACATACTAATATTAATAGTGCCAGTAGAAAAAATTGTATAATTATGTAGTATGAAGACTGTAATTACAAGTTGGTTTAGTTAAATGCATGTTAATCAATTAGTTAATGTTTGTATTTTATGTATGTGAAGTAAACAAGGAAAATACTACATTTATAAGTTCACAGTTTATATTTAAATTCTTAGGTTTAGTATTTAACACTGTGCGGGACAAATTTGCCATTCCAGAATTGGCAAATCTGACTTTGTCGGTTTACAGGATATCAAAAATATTTTTTGCCCAAGTGATAGACAATCAAAACAATTTAATTTCTCCATATGTCCCATCATGTCACCGTTGTCACTGTTGTCATCACAGCTGATAAATAGGAAGTTTGTTCTTGTTTTTATGCCATTCTTGTTTGATTCCGATGCTTACAGCTAATATAATTAGCATTACAGCTATAATTGATATAACTGATAATAAATAATTGATAATGCTAAATAGACGTATAATCAAGTTTGAACATATTGATCCAGACGGTGGGACTTTACCTTCCATCCATGCATATAATTGTCTTCTGATGTGATTTCTTTTTGAGAACATCTGTCTAGTATCTAAGAACTCGTATTTTCCTAAGAAATTTGGAATGTTACACTCATCTTTGATTATAAAAAATATACTTTTGTCGCATTTTTTACTATCCTCAGACACAGACGTGATCATACCCTCTAAAACTATCTTATGCATAAAACAGTCTTCCAAAAACGCCTTTGAATACACTACAATTATAATCTTACTGCTATTGATAACTTTTTGATATATATCGATGACTGAACCACCTGCATTTAAATCACTTTCTGGGAAACATACTTTGTAGTCTTTTTCTTCAAGACAAGATACAATAGAATTGTTAGTAATGAAATCTTTGTCGTTATCAGTCGACAGTATCAAAACATCATAGTCACATTCAAGCGCGTATTCATTTGCAATATTTCTAAGGTAAGCATCACTTGAACTTTGTATTTCAATGCCTGCTAGTCTCATGGTGTATCTACATATAGTTTGTACCAAGTATTTATATAAAACATGTACAAAGTGTCAAAACAGGGAAAAAGTATGTCCCACACACTGTAAAAAAAAGTCTTCTTTTTTCATGCACATAATGAGTATTCATCATATTGACGATACGGCTATATATAGAATTGTCTGCATCATTATTCCAATCATTCATATGAAAAATATGTTGAAGTTCACTTGTCAAACCCGATTCATTAGAGATATAACGTATGCAAAACCATATAATATTAGCTAGGATAAGCCAAATAAACGACCAGTGGAATACTCGAAATATATAATTCCGATTGCGTTTATAAAAAATTGGAATGTTTTCCCAAGAATTTTCGAAAAAATTCCAAAACTTTATCCATAATAAATATATGAAATTAATGACACAAATATCAAATACACCTTTCTGACTGTCAATGATACTTATCATAATAACGTCAAATATAAGAAATAAAATAGATACTATGTATACAAGTATATTCTTCGTGACCTTCAAAACGGGATAAACACGTGTAGTACAATAACTCCTATCACAGACATTTTGAATAACAGTATTGAAATATGTTTATGAATGCGTCCTACTTTCTGAAAGACCTCTATGTAAAGTATATATGTATCTACGAAGTACTACAACTACAGGTTTATCATACAAAAGATTAATTTAAATGGACCGACACAGTTACTATATTTCCTGACAACGGTGTAAACATAGTAGTTTACACGTTTTAAATCTTTAAATGTTTACGACTATTATGAATTAGATGATCGAATTACATATTGTGTATGCGAAGTTAGCAGCCGGTTGCTAGCAGTCAGTTCGAACAAAGATATATGTAGGAAATTGTTTTATGACCCTTGTAAGTACACAACCTTTTGTTAATCGTACATTTGTCTTTATAAGATATTGATTTGTATCAATAAAACATTGTAAACGACTTCAATCATTTACTTATATATGATACTTCTAAAAAAAAAAGCGGATCACTCTAGCGACATTTAAAAATATTAAAGAACAAAATATGGAAAGCCAAATAAAACGAAATATATGCTGAAAACATACAGAAGACAGCTGTAATGGCGTTGAGACCCCCCCCCCCCCCCCCCCCCCCCCCGATTGTTCAATCTCCCTAATAATATGCAGGTAGTTAGTAAATACAAAAATACAAACGAGACAACACAAAAACTTTTGATTAAACTTCTTTATCATAACAGTTCAGTCCTGTATTCATTCAGATGATATAAAACAAATTCCTAGCATAACGTCACTTCCGACTTCTACGGAGGACTTAAATTGTAACTTTTCAGATAAGAATCGTCAAAATTTCAAGCCAAATGACACATGGCAATGTCAATATCCCTAATTGGTCAATGTTTCTAATATGATGTAGATAGTTAGTTACATATAATATTAAGATACAAACGCGAATTTAAGGAATTTACATTTGGTAAACTTCTTGTCTGTATGTTTATACAGGGCTTTAAGTGACAGTTTAATATTAAAAATACACAGTGAAAACTTACTTTAGAACGTGTAAATGACAACGAGAACCTCCTAGTTATTCAATGTTTTTGAATTCGATGAACATATATTTGTTTAATACAATTTATGGACATCGAAAGACCAGAAGAGGGTTGTTGTTCTCATCGTTGTGTGAGCTGTCTCCAGTTGGTTTTCACCATAGATTTTGAATATAAAACTGGCACTTTGAGTAATCTGTATACATGGTAAGTAAAAAATTTACCCTAAGTAACGTTTAGTGTCGTTTGTATGTTTACATTACATTTCTATCTGTATGATATTGGACAAATTTCGAACGCGAGATAAGGGCGGTGTCACTATTGCCGTGTGCCATTTGTCTTGAATTTTCGACATTTTTAGCTGAGAAGTGAAAAAAAAACCTCCATAGATATCGAAGATAACGTTATTCTAGGAAATCTTTTTGATACCATCTTTATATATATAGTGAACGTTGATTTAATGGATATAAAACGACCAGAAAAGGGGGGTATCATCAAAGGCTTATTTTCATTTCGCCTTAGCTGTCAAAATAATTACATGAAATTAATCCCATTTCGCCTGAGTACAAATTTTCTTGTTAAAAAGAATTATCTAAGTCGAAATGAGAGCTTGTGTAACAATGGAATGAAGCTATTGTTTGTTTGTATTGCAATTATATTTGTATTTTTTTATTTTAATATCAAAATCTGCCTTGAAATACTTTTTAAAACATGGTTATTTTGTGTCTTCGCAATTGTCTCACTTTTCAAATAATTCTCTTTTAGTGCGGCTCATCTTTTTTAAACATGTTAAAATTTATTTTTAAATCAAATGAATTACGGACATAATTTTAAATTAGCAAACTAATTATGTACATGTAATAAAGAATCGCATGAAATAAAAGCAATAATACATAAACCTTAATAAGACTTATTTGCATAAATATAAATAAATATTTCTATAATGATAGTGATAAACAATTAAGCACATTGGAATGTTCAAAATTCATTTAAGTTAAGGGTGTAGAATATTGCATCACTATACTTAATAAAGTCTGTCGTATTGTTCTGTAGGTTTTCTTTCATCGGGGTGAACTCTTCTTGTACTACTCTATAATATTTAGCCTTTCTCCTCATCTTGCCACTTGCTTCATATTGTAAGTTATTTGTTCTAAATACATTCATTAGATTTCACAAAGTACTATGGCAAGACAATGGGTTCCGCTAAATCCTTACAAATTTATTGAACACATCGCTGATTTTAAATATGTTTGGATGTGCTGTTTTTCAGCTTATTATGCCAGCAATATAAAAGATTGTTTCTCCTGGGTCCATCTGTCTGGTGGTGGTTCCAGTATGGTTGTGGGTATCTATTCTCTTTTAATGTCAAATTATACGTTAACTTGGTGTAGGCATATGTCTTTGGTGTGTTTTCCAAGGCGTGTATTCTAGGTTAAGTATTTGGTATACGTAGTTACAGTTTTTGTGTTGTAGAGGGCTGATCTTCTGCTTTCGAATTAAGGAATTTTTTTTACAGTCTCAATAATCTATGCAACCCATGGTGAAATGTTAATTGGTTATGTGTACAAATCTTGAAGCAGTTAAGTCACACCATGGATTTTCCTTGATACATATAATTAACATTTTTTATTTTTTTTTTAACTTTTTATTTATTAAAGTTTCTGTTATACGACCCAAGAACACAGTTATTTCGTAGTGAATTTCTTTTAGACAATGAATTTAAATTAAAAAAGTAAACACATCTGCTCTATCTCAAAAATATGTTAACAGTGTTACAGTAGTGAACTACTAGTGCGACAAATAATATCAAATTATAAAAATTTCAACCAGCTTTTTTTTAACTGCATAAAATTAAAAAAAAATACAACTTTGATCAAATATGAAACAAACATTATTTCAAGAAAAGCAACTTTCCTACTGACAAATGTTTTTACTGTAGATTTTTGTCTGATTTCACAACTTTTGAAATCATAATGATGGTCAATTTTATTAAAAATAATAATTCAAGAGAGTTGTTTAAATTGTTAAAAAACAGAGGTTTCATTTGTTTATTTAATATTTCTATCTGAATTCACATTTCGCCTTAGTTCAATTCCCATCTCACGTTTTTTACCTGGATTTTACAGGCGAAATGAGAACACGCCTTATCGTCATGTGAGCGGACTGCTGTTAGTTTTCACAATTTACTTTTAAAACCAAACAGCCACTTCGAGCACGCCGAATGCAAGAAATTAACCCTAAGTTCTTTAAGGGTCGTTTGTATTTTTTGAATAAGCTTGCTTCATATATAATATTTGGAAGATTTAAAATGCAGGGTGGTCTCACCAGCGCCCTGTTAATGGGGCGACCTAGTGCCGAAATTTGACAGGTATGGTTGTAAAAGTTAATACGATCAATTTGAATAATAGTAGTAAGGGTATTATGTGAAAATATCAGTTTTGTATATAGTTAATTATTTAAAACGTGCAGGAAGGTTGAGTTATGAAGTATTTTATTTTTAGATGTATTTTGTTCCAACAGCTATAGGAACACAATGTTATATATGCTAAACAAGGTTTGCAGGACTTGCATCTACCAGAAAAAAATTGCTTGCATCAACATTTTTTTAATTTCTGGCAAGATGCCGCGATGTGCCCAATTTGAAATTCTTAACCCATCTGCGGTCTCATTTATCCATTTTCAATCTCACGGACCAGGTAGGCGATGTTCATGAGTGACTCACTGTCCCCATATACATGTATGACCATTTAGATATGCAGCTCATTCGGAGTTGTCAGACAGTGAAGCAGTGGTATGCGGAGTTGTGCAATTCTGTCTTTGTTTGCGTCCAAACATATCAAGACTAGATTCAATGATGCAAAATGCTGTTGTGCGTCGGTCAGAACTAAAAACTCCATTTCCGCTTTTCTGACCAATTTAGGTTATTTCCGCAATCGCCCAAACACCTCGGTTACATCCTATAATACTTCTCACGTCTGATATGCTGATTTACAAGTCTATCCACACAAAGTAGAGAGAGTGTCACATCTAGTTAAAGCGTAGAAAATGGCAAAACTCCTGCTTTTGGACCAAGAGCATGATCAATTTCGTGAATCGGAAAAAATATCGCAGGTCTTTTCCTACCCAAAGTTTTTCGAGTCTTGAAAAGAGCTGAGCTGGGCTGATTATGGGTGTCGACTTACACCTCTTTCGGTAACACTTTTCATATCAACAAAAATCCTTGTATCTACTTCCTCGTAATAACAGGGACCTGTCTTTCCAATTCTACAAAATCATGAATAAATAGGCGTATTTAAAAATGGTGGTAACATTCTCGGGCAAATAAGGTAGTTCTGGTTTTGTTTTAAGATATGCATGTTTTATATTCATGTGAGCATCAGGAAGTTCATGAACCTTTTTAGATGTTGGTTTACTTATAGATAATATCATCTGATCTCTTCTAACGTCAATATATTTGACATTGGATGTTGAAAATAGAGATTCTGGTCCCATGAAATATGATTCGATGCTGTTGAAGTGGGGTTGCTGCCTGTGGTGTCGACCGAGCCTGTGGTAAACACATTGCACTTGAATAAAGGCGAAAAACCATACTCTTTTTTCAAATATCTAAAACTTCACCTTCTTGAGTCGATATTTTCATTACTTGATCAAAAGAAACGCATAACCCATTTTGATATAATGTATCTATTTGCTGTTTCTTTCTGGCCTTTGTAAAGCGTAATCTTTCAAGATACATACACAATTGTGCCATACGATCAGTAGAAATATGTGTTGTGCTTAGGCCTTTGGAGTTGTTTGCATGGCAATTAAACATTAATAGTCAAGCCATAGATAAGTCGAACATTGAAGGAACGTACCAACTGTAACAAAGAAGGTATGCTGTCATCCAAATCTTCATAGACCAAGGATCCTACAAATGTTATCTTCTTGTTAGAGAGTCATTTGGGCCGTCTTTGCCATGTGCATGGTTTCACAGGAAAACGCAATAACTGGTCCTATATCTTTTGCAAACATCAAAAGAACATCTTGCCTTTTGTATGTGCAATAAGTTCTGGCTTCTTCTGCAAATACTTGTCCTTCATTTTAAGTGCGAAGAGTGTACATTTACAGGAGAAGAAACTATTATGTCAAATATTTGTCGAATAGGTTTGTCAGATTTGGTAATCGAAACAGCTCTGACTCTTCAGAATTTCTTTGAGTTTCAAAAATGTTTTTAACGAGATCAGTTAATGAAGTTGCTTTCATATTATTTTCTTCCTGCGTACATGTGAGGTTGGTCTCTGTTTGACTCTGCATGTCTCTCTCTCACTTTGTATACAAGACGAGACAAGGCGAGCTATACTTCGTTGCTGGTGTTACTACAATACAAAAACTTAGTTTTAACAACAACTGTTTATTCTGTAGAATTGTTTCACAATCCACTAAACGTTGGTTCTGTTTCATTGTCATTGCGGATAAAGGCACCTCTTTGAAACAATGGGAACACTGATAAAAAAAATTACGGGATCTGCTTGTTGGTCTTTCGAGCGCAGTATACTTCTTAAAACTTTGAGGACCTGCATTCACTCGAACTCGCAATTGACATTGGTGACAGATAGTGTGTCTTTGCTCTCACAGTTTTGATTTGTAAAATATATTATAATACCTTTTCTTTTTCACTGTGCTTTCAATTCCCTCTTTATCGTTTAATCGCCAAATTTATCTGAGGGATATCAAGTGCATTGACTTCATGACACGTGTGACAGTTTTGCTCTTTATTGTATATCCTTCAGATTACGAATTCAGTGGGTCAGTTGTGTCTTCCTGACCATCTGTTGAGGAAGCTAACAAGCGAATTCTTTTTCCCAATTCAATTAAAACAAAATCAATATAAATAAACCAAAGAGTCCAACAATGTAACGATAGATAAATAACGCAAATATTGTCTGTATAAAATATCGTAGCACTTCATATTTACCTAATATTCAAGTCGAGGGACTATCCTTTTTCCACTGTCTATCACTTTTTGTATTTAATTTAACTGACTTCGGTTTATCCACTTAAAGATTGCCTATATTCAGCCCTATCTCTCAGCTAGTATCATTTTAACACCTGTGTGATATATACACCACCAAGAGAAATAAACCCCTCCTCCTTGGTTCGGGACTCCCGGCCTTAGAACATCCTGTTGATTCAGATACGACTCCATGCACTTTTAATTGGGGTAATCATGGTGTATTAGGAGCACTTTATTCTTTTAAAGCAAACACTGGACTGAACTTCGTGATTATCGGCAATGATGTATACCAGTGTGCTTTGAAGGTGCAAATAAACCACTCTCTGTAAGACATCAAGTGATAAGTAATTTACATTTAGTCATCACTGGTAATGAATGACATTTGACAAAGTCAAGAAACTTGTAAGGTACAATGTAAACCTGTTGACTGATGACAAGCAAGGTTTGAGGACGGACGCCAAGTAAAGACTTATCATTAAGAATTGGTTATAAATAAGGTCCACAGACCAACCTCAAAGGCCGATCCAAATTAATGAACTATTAAAAAAACTGTGATTTAGCCATTGGCGTGTGCAGGGACTTTCTACACTATCGGGACTCGTCTCTATTGATTTCAACTGATTACTAAGCCGCCTGTTACCACCAAATAATAAACTTGATCTCTGATATATATATATATATATATATATATATATATATATATATATATATATATATATATAAACGAGTCTAAATTGAAAACTACGTTCAAACCTATGATTGCGTTGGATAAAAACCGCAATTTTTATACGTGTGCATGTAAAAAAAATTTCGTTGTAGAAGGGTCTAAAAACAGCACAAACAACATTTTCCAAAAGACCAAAAAAGTGAAAAAGTATATTTAAACAAAACGCATTTGACTAACAGGTCGAACAACTGATGTGCCTTCACCCTGCTGACTGCCATTGGCGATTGCCAAATAAAATTGATCACAAGATGTAACAAAATGGATCTTAATATAAATTTAATACTAAACAGAGAACAAAAAAAATAACTTGTGGCCACGATGTTCTGCCACAAACATACGGTGTCAATATTTTTTTGAACACCAGATCCGGATTTCGACAATAAATGTCTCTTCAGTGATGTTAGGGATCTAAACGGTATTTGGAAAGCCATATAAAAAGTACCCTCATGTTTAGATAAACTCTTGAATTTTAAAAGTCAAAATATATATACGATGCTAGTAGTTATTTGCGTATTTCACAGTATATTAAAATTATATAATTATTATTAGTTGTTTTAAATACAAAATCTGATAAATAACCATTTAGAATGACAAAAAAAATCAAACGGAACAAATACCTCAAAGTTCAAAGATCAATATTTAAAAAACGATCCGAGAAATCTCTTGATAAAAACATTTTGCAAAGAAAAAAATTATAAAATATCATACAAAGATTGTTTGTTAAACTTGAACTTATAGTTATGAAGAACACGTAGTAAATGTGAAATGATTTGCTTCATGTGACATCAGCTACAGTCGAGATCAGTCTGATAATTTGTAATAGTTGTCAAAGGTACCATAATTATAATTGAGTACGCCAGACGCGCTTTTCGTCTACATAAGACTCATCAGTGACGGTCAGATTGAAATCGTTTAATGGCCAAACATGTACACAGTTGAAGAGCATTGAGGACCCAATTTGGAACTTTATATATCTATATAGTATGTCATTTTATTAAACATGTCGCTTTGATGTCGTCTGAATGGTCAACACCAAAAATCGGAGATAATATATGCATAGTTAGTTACATTGTAATAGAGTCACAACAACAAATGAACAATGGTCACTGTGTTGTTATATAAAATCAAACATGTTAAAGACAAACATATAATTTTATTTTATCATTGTAGTATTCAGTACAGTGACAAAAAAAGTTGATTATGTCAACTGTCCGTATTTATTGGCCATCGTACACCATATGGTTATGTTATAGAAATTAACTTAAATATTGATTGTGCATTTTGTTAGAAAAAAATATATTTATGGTTTCATCAAACATGAGGTCAAAGGAGAATTTTAATACAACAAATTGCCGAATTCTCTATTTACAATTACATCCTTCATTATTTCATATCAATTAAAAGGGAATACTGTTGAGATAGGTTGATGAGAAAAAACGACTGAAATATCTTGGTTACCATCATACACAGTCAATAAGGACATATTACACATGCAAAGCTCTATCAATAATTAAATATCCGCTTTTGTAAATATGACAAACGTTTTGTATGTATGACAACACAACAGTGACTATTGTTCATTTGTTGTTGTGACTCTCTTACAATGTAATTAATTATACATATGAGGCAAATTCAACCTGCATTCTTTGGAAACAAAGATCAGCAATGAACCAAGGCTCAAAAACAAATAAAAATGAGAGAAAACTGTACTTGGTGTGTTTTTAAGGAATTCTTTAATGCTCCCAATGTATAGTTATTATTAGAAGTAAGTTTGGCATGCACTTTAATTATCTTTTTAATCAGTCATTTATGTTGCTGATGTTGACAATTGTACTAAATTCAAAACAAGGGATATATAGTCAGACCCCTGTTTTCTATATTATATAATTATTCAAAAGAAAGCTGATGGAGTAGTCTAGTTGGTTTAAAGTATAGTATTTTTTTTTTTTTTTTATATAAAATATGAATTAGAATGATTGTTTGGTTTAGATCAAGATTCAAGACAATCTGTTAACTAGTATTTTATTTTCAATTAAAAGCAAAACACAAAATGTTGAAAAACAAAAACAAAGTGACAAAGTGACAATTCTAAAATATATAAAAGTAGGAATATATCTGCTTGTGGAATTATAGGGAACTTCTTACTTGAATTAAGGGAAAACAGAAAAAAAATAAGCGCGTCCATCATAGTGCAAGGTGATTTGGTGCTACGACATTTGAGTAGCATGAATTCGAATCCCGGCCAGGAAAGAACAAAAAATTGATTCCGGGATTCAAAATCATGCTTCTCATATATACATTGCACTATGCCCGACGCTCTGGACCGCTTGACCACCTAGGCTCCACAATTGTGAATCTTTCAATGGCAGGTTTTTACCTTCCTCGTCAGTTTTAAGCTAGCGTCGTAACACAGTTGTCGAGTTGTCTAGCGGGTCAGGCATAGTGCAAGGTGATTTTCTGCCAATATATCTTATTTATATGTTACGTGTTCTGACAGGTTCATTTGCTCTGTGCAAAAATCTGGAGTTTATCTCGATTTTATTTGTTAAAACGACGAGACCTGCATGATTTGCATCCATCAGGCCTTCGTATGTATCATTAACTTGCTTTCGTTTTGCATTCTTGTCTTTGCTACTACGCATTAAACAATATTCATTAAGCGTCATCTACCTGTAATCATCACGGAAAGCGAAAAGACAATACAACTGTATCAAACTACGTCCATAATAGACAAGTGACTTCAAGCTACATTTTGAGATATTTATATCATGAATTGAGGACAGAAACTTTAAAAAGATCAAACATTATTTGAAATTCCCTCAATCTTAAATAAAGAAACTGCTACGATAATAACCAAGGAAGTAATACAATTGCAGACTTGCTACACGTACATGTAAACGTGTCTTTCAATTCAAGTTTCAGATAAAGCTTTATTAAAACAAATAAACAATTTTTATTACAAACTTATTCCAGATATTTTTACTTGAGGATGAACTTCAGTCAGGTTTAGAAATTTATATCAGATGTTAAGACTCATTGGTTGTGTACGATAGTTTGCCTCATGACACCAATTTATCTTTTCAGATAAGACCTTAATATCTCATAAAACGTCTTTTACAAACGTTTAAACATAATATAGATTTCTTTTTTATTCGATTTGAGACCAACAAATTACTACAGTGAATACAAATTAAGCAATTAAAAATATCAAAACCTCAAAACCTCAAAGAGGTAATCCATAACCTACATGTATACTTTGTTCAACTTATTTTGTTCCTTAACTAGTGTTCTTCCAACGCATAGTCTCAATCTGAAATTTAAGTTTTCTCAATTTCACCCAAGTACATCCCTAAACTATATTTATTTTACAATAAGCTTCTAAAGAAAATAAGTAACACAGTTGCACAGGCAAATATTTACAGTACAACTTAATAAAATTTTATTATTTGTTTTTGCTTTATATTTTGAAATAAAAAAAACATTAAAAAATATCTCCTCAAATCATAACAAAATAAAATCAAACGTCACGCTGTTGCTTTTATAAATCTTAAACTTCAGAAAGAAACTATTAACAGTGTTCTATATATGATAGATATACAAATTACAGTAATCGTGTTAATACAATTGCCATCAACATAATCAACTTTTACTCGTGAAAAATGGAGAGAGAAATGTAAACAATGTTATCATTTGAATTAAATTTAATCTAAATTATATGACAAAAGTTTTCTCTCCATACGTTTTATTTGATCAATCATTCGTCTCCAGATTTGAAAAAGACTGTTCAATAGGAATACTATACAACAGTGATGGAAGAGGAAAATAAACGGCTCATATGTCGAAAGTGGTGAATCAGAAAATCTTTCACTATTTTTAAAAATTCCAGCTGTTATCAAACATATCGTTAAAAGACAAGTCGAGAAAAAGAACACTACGACCTTTACTTTTAAATATCTGCTATGCAATCGAGGGATTCTAGCTTGAAGCCATGCATATATTTTTTTGTTAAAACTGTTTGTTGCACATAGTTGTGGTATATCCAGTACCTCGTATCTTTTCATGACCATAGACATTTCACATGCATCAGTTTTTATAAACAGTATATTTTTGCTTTTGAGTTTTCCGTCTTCAGATGACATATTCGATATTTCGAATACTACTGCATTCATAACGTGATCTTCAAAGAAATCTTTCGAGCACACTACGATTATAGTATGACTGCTTTGAAGAGCCTTTGCAAAAAGAGTGAAAACGGGTTGGCCTGCATCAAAATCACGATCTGGAAAGCATACTGTATACTCTCTATTCTCAAGGCAAGGGATTAACAAATTTTCTGTTATAAAATTTTTGTCGTTTTCTGTTGACAGTATTAAAACATCATATTCATAGTCAAACGAGTTTGCAATAAACGTTTTGATCAGACAAGCAATACTAAAACTGTCTGCTCCTAGGTTTACTAACTTTATGACACCTTTACATATTGGTGATAACATGTGCTTGTCAAAAAGATAAAAAGAATGTTTGTAAAGTTTCCAAAATGTATAAAAAGCCAAAACAATCAGAAAGACTTCAATTATTTGTGTGATCAACAACTTCTTAACCTTATCTACTAACATGGCCTTTTTTATGTCTTTTGAACTATGTTTCTTAAATGTTGTGTATCTTTTGTTATAAATCTTGTATTCATCCGGTAATACTATGTATTTCAGTCGTAATGGAGTTATTACATGATGGGTTTTACTTGTTGTTTCGTTATAGAATTCCCTTGTAATGGAAATTGAATGTTTTCCGTACATAGCTGCACACGTACAAATGGTAACATGTACATATATTGTTGTATTTGACATCCATGTCAAAGTTGGCTGGTTAATATTATAATTACGAACGATAAGTGCTATTCGTGAAAAAAGGTTGCATCCATGGGAAAACATGTCTGAATTTTTTTCCAGCGTTATAGCACCTATAAGTGTACTTTTGATTTGATACTCCCACCTTAAAACTTTAGTTAAAAACGAAATCTCGATCTGACAATCCAAAGCTAAAACATTTCCAACAGAACTATAAACAAAACTTTCAATATCGTTTATTTGGGTGATTACCATTGCTGCTATCATGTAACTTTTTTTGCTATACCTTCCAATATGTGTTTCAGTAGGACAACTCGAGACCCAACACTCGTATCTTCCATAGTCCTTTTTATCGATAAGGAAAACGCTGAGCGTTTCAATGTTGTAGTGTCCGCGAGTTGAAGTTATCTTCCTCTTGTCTGAATTCAGAATTTCATTGCCATTTAGAGTCCATCTTATTTCATAATCTATTACTGGAACATGTCGTTTTGGCCATTTGCATTGAATTTTAACATCTTCGCCGATAAATCTGTGAAATGATCGTTGGCAGAATGGAAATTTTCTGTCATGTTCATATACACTTTGATTGCCTGTTTTGTCAAATCGAATAGTTTGCATCTTGTCTCTATCTATGTCTAAATTAACATCAGCCTTCGACCTAGGAAATGTTTCATTAACTACAGTAATGTAATCCGGAAGTAGAAATGGTAAGGTTCTAGAAGTAAATTTTAGAATGTTAAAACTATATAAAATAAATATAAAAAATCGCATGCACATTAAACATAATTGGAGGAATTTACGAAATGTTCCTATCAACTTACGTTTTAGGAAAATAAAAATGTTTTCCACGGAATTATCGAAAAAATTCCTCAACTTAATCCATAGTACAACACAGGTGGTGTTTAAAATACATTGAAAAGATATCTCTCTGTCAATAGTTCGAATTAAACCAGTGGCTAAGATTATAAACAAAATGAAGAATATGATTGCAACTATTTTGTTACTAGCCGCCGTTATCCTCTTGTGAACATTTAATACAAGCCACATACTGGAAATCCAACCGGATATCATCATTGAAGTTGAAACGGTAGAAAAACTTCTGTAGACAAAAATCCAATTGCAAACGAAAGGAATTAACAATTGAAAGACAAAAATGCCTTTGTACAATATTGCAAGACATTTGGAGGAGACTTGTAAAATAATATTTATATTTAACTGCATCCTTAATGAATAGAACACAATTTTCAAATTGATATCTCCCTTTATAACGGATCAACACGATTCACTTGACTTTATTGCTATACATATAAGACGTCGTTTTAAAAACGACATATATTAAGGTTGATATTACAAGCAAGTTTATTGATTTCTTTATCTTTTCATATATTTACATGTACCTACATAATTTATACATTTGTAATTTAATCTAGTCTATCGATACAGTTTCGTTTGAACAATTCAGTTTACTAAAGTAAAGTGGTTGAAGGCCGTACTTTGACATGTTTGAACTAAAATTGTTTACTTTTTATACATTGTGAGTTTTTTCATTGGCATACATACCACATCTTCGTATTTAGAAGGAAGCTTTCCGCACCAAAACAGATATAAAATTCTAATATGAAACAAAATCCGTAAAATTTACATGCAATAAACGCGAACCAGGAGGAAAACGCCTTTACCCGATAATTTGTTATCACATAGGCCGCACTGAGATATGAAAAAAAAACATATGTAAATTACTTTTAACTCATCATGTTCTCTTAATACCTTATTGTGATTACTTTAGGATCATGTAAAACACTACTATCAACATGATCAATGTTCGTTTTTTTAAACAGGTAAAAATAAATCATATGAGAAGATGCCAGTATCTATACCAGTGGATACACATGCAGTTGAAGATGATTAAGATAACCTCGATGACAGATTACGAAACAGTTCGTTGAATCAAACCGCTTCAACATATGTTTAAGATGTATCAAACACTTTAAAATTATCATTCAAAATTTAATATGAAAAAAAGGAAACAACATAGGAATATTCTGAAACTTTCATTAAAAAACAAATGCACATCAATAATAGATTTTTAAATTAGTATCGTATCACAATGTATATAATGTAAAAAAAAACGGTAGGGGAAGGACATAGTTCAAGTTCGATCATCTATATTTAGTAAGAAATCTCATATTAAAAATGCTTACAACTAAAATATGTCCTATTGTTCATCACTTAAGCTTAATATATTTTTTTTGATAAAGGTTTCACGTTTTAAGTAAATTTAGGTCGATTGTTCGGGCGTGTCTCTAAACAATAATGAAATTTCAATTTTATTAAACTTGACTATTTACCAATAATAGAATCAAAGAATATAAAATTATTTTCTTCTTCAATGTTTTTATTTTTTTTCAATTTGAACGAAAAAGCTATACCATCATTTTCTTGCGGTTTGTTTAATATGTTAGAAAATGCATAGCATTTCAAACTATCTTTTACTTTACTGAATAACTACGACGACAACATGAATAATGGAGATATACAATAAAATAACTATCGTCCACGTATAAAGCTGATAAGATGGGTTCACTTAATGCGTCTCTAGCGCGGGGATCGAAAAGAATATTAGCATTTTGGGCATTTTTATTGCTGACAGGATAAAAGATAAAATGAATTAAGTAGACAGGTCCTTAGAGGTAGTTCAGTCAAAATTAAACGACTTGAAATTTAAACACCACTATACAAACGGGGGAAAAAACGCATGAAGCCGAATAATTTGCTTTAAATATGGCCACTAACATACGCTGCATTTTTTTTTATAACAAAAGAGTATTCCCCCACCGGACATCGTATTTTTCATCGTAAAGTTTCAATTGAACCGAATGCAGTTTCTTAAACTATGGTAGGAAAATGGCTTTATATTCTTAGATTTTCAGTCGCATTTTCATTTGCGTTCTCCTGTGAAACATTTTGCTGACTTTAACTCCAAATTGATTACTGAATGAATAATATTTTTTTTAACAACTAGATTATAACTTTATCAAAATGGTAAACAAGACTTTCCTAATGGTTAATGACATATATGAAATGCTATAATACCTTCTGTGATTTGTTATCGCCAAACTCTACTTTTTTTGTATGTTTAATTCTATTCTACATCGAGCATAACATGTTATCTTGCTCAATAACCCTGGTATCCATAACCTATCCATGACAATTTATGTTTGAATATTCCTTTCATAATTCGGATTATCATATTTCATGACCTCATACCAAACATTGGCATATATTGAATGCTGATCAATATCGTTTTAATTGTGTGTACGGCAATTTTTTTTGTATTTGGGTGGGTACTAAAAGACTCAATACATAGTATAATTTATCACTTCCTATTTCCCGTCATACAACTGATTTTATTTTCGTATAAATTAGAAAATTATTTTAACAGAAACGAAAGTGGGTGTTCCGAATTGTCAATGAAAATATCCGGGTAGATTAATTCAAACGCTACAGAAAAATGACAGGTAATGATAATTTAATGACAATATTATGTTCCTCACGTTATACTAAAATACGTTTATTTTGTAATTGAAATACAAGAAATCTTTTTGAAAATATATACATAGTTGTAATTTTTTTAGTCAAACAAGACGATTTAATAGGTATCTCCAATATACCTAACACATAGTGTCCTCATATGTTTTGGGTTATTTATTACAGCTTCTATATTGAATAACTAAAAGACTTTTTTTTAATCTAAGTGATTATCGACACCATTTAACCAGACTATGGTTTCAATAAACTCACTTTAGCCTCCCTAAAATACCTTAAGAACAATTTCGACCCTAATGTCTGAAACCTAAAAACGAGTTGTCAAAAACAAAAATTAAAATAGTCAATACTATATTTTAAAAACCTAACTATTATTCCGATGGTTGCAAATTTACTAAACTTCATCCATAAATGTACTTCATAAAAACAAGATTCAAATTATTAAAGTTTTATGAACGACCCAGATTGTGTCTTTGGATGGGTCAATAACGATTGTATACATTATTTCCTTGAGTGGTTTTACTATACCATAGCACGATAACAGCTAGCTTAGTCATCATTTTTTTGGAAGTTCTGAAAGATTTAAACATTGTTTTGGATTTTTCTGTTGATTTTTATAATTTGTTTGTGATACCGATTGAATTATTATTTATTTTTAAAGGGGCATCGGCTGTCAAATTTGTGTTCACTGATTTGACCCAAATTGTGATATTTTATTTATAACATTACAAAACGTATATTCAAATTATAAAAAGGTATGAAATATATAATTTTCAAGAGATAAACTCGTTTCATCGTTTCGTGTGTATTTTAGTCTAGACGCCATCTAATGAATCATCGAGTCGACCTGTGAAATATACCGACTGTCATATAAGCAATATAAACATATATCCGGGTGCGGGAATTTCTCGCTACATTGAAGACCTGTTGGTGACCTTCTGCTGTTGTTTTTTTTTTCTATGGTCGGGTTGTTGTCTCTTTTACACATTCCCCATTTCCATTCTCAATTTCATAGATAGATAAAAACAGATAATAGATAAATCATGCAATTGGATGTTTATTGGTTTGTTAAGGTGCATTTTATAAGTTAAAAATAAATGTTAATCGTCGTTTTTAACTGTACAAAGATGAGTTTTTTTTTGTGGATCCAATCAGTCAAACAAATGATTTACCTTTATTTTACTTTCAATGTTGACATTCTTTTCATTTGAATAACTGGACATGCCTAATGCATGCGTAATTCGTCTCTATCTAAGGGTTAAATTGAAATTCACATGCATACGGATCCTATAAGGTCGAATTATTCACTAACAAGTGAATAATTCATCAGCGATGTTTGTTTAGCTTATTTTTTACCAAATTGAACAATACTGGCTGCTAAAAGCGAATAAGAATCACTATTTAACTTTCATTAATGATTGCACAGAAACATATTTTATGTTTTGTTATATATCTCGTAGCTAGTGATTAGGGATACGTTAATTGTCTGTTTAAAAAATGGTTCAGAAAAGAAAATCCGTGGATATGTGTTTCAATCGTTATAAAACAAAATATAGATTGAAAATGTTAAGAGTTGTCCAGATATTTGCATTTTATGATAAATTGCTCACATAAAATTTGGAATACAAGTGTGGATAAAGGCAACTAATTATTTGTTTGTTTTACAATTTATTATTTTTATCAGGATGTTGTAAGGTATTCGAAACCCTTTCATGTACAACGGATGGAACATTTCCCTAAACACGACAAAATAATAAGTGATTAGAGAATTATCAAAAGTAAGAAACCACGCCTACAATATTTGTAGCACTAACTGGAACCAAAATCATATAGTAATAATATAATGTATTCATTTTGTGGTTTGTTACGCATACTCAGAGATATTTATATTAAAAATTTTAAGTTTCATTTCGGAAATAATTATTTCACTTGTCATTGTAATGCCCAATATTGAAATTGAAGTTGTATTGATATAATTTTTAAAGTACTATATGCAGCGTAGCCAGGTCACAAACATATAGGTTACACAAAAAAGGCAGGAAATAATTATTAGATAACTATATTTTGTTTCCTTTTCCTTTTCAATCGAAACTCTTTTCTATATGATATAAAACAAACTTTAATTTGATTCCTTTGTTTGAACGAAACATATTATGATTTCAAATACCTGTAATAATTTGAGATAACAGCTATCCCATTGCACTATAAATGTTTTAAAATTACTTTCACCCTTTAACAAAAATATAAAAATTTCAAAAAATTTGAACCAACCGTTTTATCAGAAAATGTACACTGGTTATATAGCAGTTTGACAAAAACTTATTATGATCAATTGGAAGCTTAATACTCTCTAAACAACACAACGTAATTAAAACGTTTAGCTGACTTTACAGCGTTATCTCCCTGTGGTGTTAGGTACCACCTTAAGCATAACTATGGTTAAAGATTCTACCAGTAATACATTAAGTTTAGGGTACAATATACAAAATTGAATTTTTGATTTTATTCTTCATTTATACAAACAATTAAGATCTTTAGATTTAATATATTACAGAATCAGCAACACAAAATGCTTCAGTAGACTTATACCAGTATTTGTGTTCGATTGTTGGAACGCCGGAGCACGTTAAAACAATAAGATTGATGAATACCATCAGAGATAATTTATCGAGTGACACTACGTTCGTAGAAATCACAAGCGGCAGTTTTGGTGAAGGGCTTGAGATGCAAGGTAGTGATTTCGATTTAATGAAAATAATCAAATCAATAGAAATTTGTGAAGACCCAAACATGCCCTTTTTTAGTGATAAAACATATTTTGTAATTGACAGAGATGATACACAACCAGGCTTCACACAGTTGCGTCTCTTGTACAGTAATGATGAAGCTATTATTGACCTCTGCATAGAAAGACAACGTGAGTTTTTCTTCTCAAGCAGTGCATTAAAACCTCAATTTTCTTCCAATATTCTACCAATTGTTCACGGACCTTGCTTAAGTGATGAGCAAGGACTTTTCGACTTAGCATTATGCTGTCATAGTAAGTCATGGATAACACCTGCGACACAATGGATAACACGATCAAATAACTTATGGCCTGATGAAGTTGTTAAACAGTATATTGTTGAGCACGGCACTCTCTTCGTACCCATAGGGGTTAAAGGGTCCACAAATGAAGAAGTAGAATGGCGAATATCGTTTTCTGTTGGCGAAAAGTTTTTGATCTATACCTTTACACATACACAAATACTTTGCTATGCTCTACTGAAAATCCTTTTAAAAGACGTTATACAAATGAACTTAGAATGTGAAGAACTGCTATGTTCATATTTTATGAAAACAATTTTATTTTGGATTTCTGAGGAATTTCCGCCGTCAATATGGAGACCAGAAAACCTGATATGTAACTTTATGAGATGTTTTAGGAGACTTATTTATTGTGTCGAAAACTCAGTTTGTCCTCATTACTTTATTCCTGACAATAACCTATTTGAGAACAAGATTAAAGGGCAGGAAAAGCAAATACTCTTGAATAGGCTGTATGTGTTAAACAGTTGTAATTGGCAATGTGTTTTATTTTCCCACCAGATGTCGCATTTTCGTAGAGAAGCATTACTTTCGCCCATTGAACCAACATTTTTACATATCTACGAAATTGAAAAATTGTTATTTTCAATGATAAATGTGTCAGGTTGTACGACTCTAAATCTTACAATGAAACAGAGAATTCGCATTGCATTGTCGTTTGAAAATTCTCAAATAAAACATATTTACTGGTATTATATATCAAAATTTTGTCGTCAAAGTGTACAATATCTACCATTTAAGGATCCGTTTATTTCCTGTAATAAATCTAATTACAAACACTACAAGATCTGCATAAGTACTCTGTTAGAAAATTTACGTCATGATGCTGTATCTGGGTGGCTGTTGTTAGCATCATTTTTCTATAAATCAAAACTGTATAGTTCTGCTGTTTATATACTGAAATATTCTTTATCAAAATGTACATCAGACAAAATGCTTCCTTTACAGAATTTATCAATTGAGAACTATAAATTACTAAACTTGAAATTATTTAGAAAGATGACTATTGGTCAGTTGTGGAAATTTCTGCTGTTAGATTGCGTGATTTTTTATCCAAACTCTACGTTGATACCACATGAATTACAAATTGAGGTTATGTCGGACATACGCAGAATACCACCTGTAGTGTATACTCATTTCCTTCTTGTTCTGTGTCATTATCGTCTCAACAATGTACAACAATGTCATAATTCTCTTCAGGATCTGAATTTAACTATTGAAGAAAACTATTTAATTCCGCAGCCCATGGGAAAATTTTTCTCTTATGAAATTCTTGGTATAGCTTTCCAGATAACAGGAGACATAGAATCAGCCAAGTCAGCATTTATTCAATCTATAGCATTAGAACCAAATACTGTCAAAAACAATTCTTTATGGAGATTGTCATCGATGAGCTCGAGGTTTCTATAAAAATAAATCATATTAGAAGGAAATTCCAGTGTGTTGATGTTTTCCCTATGTTTGCTCATATTGTATTTTGTATTTTTAGAAATAAATTTACAATCACTGTGTAAAATGTAAGATATAGTTCACTTTTAATGTTTAATTAATGTCATTTCTTATCTGTTAAATATAATGAACAAGGTTTTTTAATCGATTGGTGTAAACTGTATGAGAAATAAAGTTATAAAATATATGTCAAACAATTAAGTCACACTTGTGTTTGTTTCCTATAAATTGATTAAGTGGTCTAAGGCGTTGCAACTAATCATCTTGATACTCATCTCAAAACTTAGCATGACTCAACAGCTGAATTTCCAATTTGAAGAATTGATCGGTGTATACATGTAAATTTAACATTAATTGTTGCGCTGAAATAAAGATAAAAATTAAACAAATTATTGAGCTATTATTCTACATGTATGCCAGCCACATATTATTGTAGCCTTACGGATTTACTTAGGTGAGGTTTAGGAATTTGTATCAGATGTTTGTACTATTTTTCTACAATATAGGGTAATTGGTTTTGTCAACATAGAGAGACCACCCTTTTCTCTGAAAGGATTCCAACTTTACTTTAGTACTGTACACGCATTGTTTTTCTTCGAATACCAAAAATCCTGGATTACGTGGGTATTGACGAACCGCGAATTGTTTATGCTTATATGTAGACTTTATCAGAACCAGGAAATCAAATTCCACGACAATAACCCTCAGTCGACGAGTATTTGTCCTCTGAATCACAAGTATTACCTAGAGTGCTGCGACTATAGACGTAGCATCTTAAACTACAACGAAGAACAATCAAACCGAGTGCTATACGAATCAATGCGACTGAGACAATTCCATCTTGTGTTTACTTGTAATGCTGAGACAATGTTCATGCCGCCATTACCTCTGAAATGAGTTTAACTCGAGTCTTATTCAAAACTGTTCGACGACATGAACGACCAAACACCTGAATATCTGATTTAGTCCCATATTTTAATTGATAAATGTATTGCCTTGGTTCTCAAATGTTTGGATTTGAGCATTTCTGATAAAGGTAAATAAAAAAGCGCTATTTGGAAAGATGTATTTATTCAAATAAACTTTTCAATTTAGTCAATAGGTGGTCAAATTGATGTGATCAAAGTATTAACATGGAACGTCCTACACAGCAACTTTATGCTCGGACACATGTGAATCTTCACTGAAATGAATCATTTCAATGTAGTGTTCCGTGATTATTGCTCAGTCGAATATATTAATATATGCAGTAACATGCCGATAGCCGTTTCACATAAATAGATATTCTGAATTACGTTTCCACATATCTGATGTCTGTTTTCCATAGAATGATTTTCAATCTGATTACTAATAGTTGCTGTATGTTTTTGCGAATCGTAACCATATATGCAAGCTAGGTAAATTTTATATTTACACTAATAGTTACATTTATATTAAATTATCGACATGTCGATTATTGATTTAGAGACAATATCTGTATAATACAAAATAAAAAGAAGAATTATGAGAATCAGACAAACACACACAGAATCCAATAAATTGAATTAGAATATTGCGGATTCTTAAATATTCGTTGGATACTTATTTCGTGGATTTCGTTGGAACATGGGAAACTGCGAATCTAAATGTTCCACGAATTACAAATTTTTGAAAGGGATGTATGCAGAATTTGTGGGAAAATTAAATATCCACGAACATGCAAGTTTTACTCAATCCAAGAACATGTGTACCCTCGAAAATATACGAATCCTTGATCCGTTAGTCTTTGTTTGATAGTTGTCTGATTGGCATTAATATCAAATATCTTTATTCTTATATCATATATATTGTCTTATTATTTCAAAGGATCACAAAATCAGTATATGCATTCACGAAGTGTACATTAAGTTAACTTTCTTTAACGAAAAGAAAAGGCAATTGGCCAGGTAGTTTGCGGAAAATTATAATGTACTTGTTCACAGGCACGTAATTAAAAAAAACGGAAAGTAAAACTGCAGGTTTATGAAATATGCGGAAATGTAAAACATCCTTTAATTTAAATCAGATCAAATAGTAATACAAGCAAACATGTAAGTGACAGAAATAGGGATGTCACTTGGATTTGATTACAACTACTGAAACCGCTACTGCTTTAACATCCTATTTGATTACAGCTTACATGTAACTGGTGCTGTTCAAATGGATCGTCATTTTCATTTTCATTTACTTTGTGAAGTTATAATTTTATTCATATTTTCTGAAATTATATTGTTTTTCGGACCGTTTGTTTTGATGATATCAAGTTGATATTGTGATATAATCCGTTTCTCTATAAAACAAAAGCTATAAAATTTTATCTATGAATGTCATTGAAGTAAAAAAGGATACATTTTGTTTTTCTTTAAAGTCTTCATCATGTTCATGAATGTGAGGGAAATTTAACTTTTAAAGAGTGTGCTGATTCGTTAAAATTTATGACAAATGGTAAAAGTCCAGGTTCTGATGGGTACACAGTAGACTTTTATAATTTTTTTTGGAAAGATATTGGTCCTTTCATCTTTCGGTCTCTACATTTTGGATATGAGGTTGGAAAATTTTCTGATTTTCAGTATCAAAGTGTAATTACATGCATTCCTAAAGAGGGGAAAGACAGACAGTATATAAGTAACTGGCGCCCTATTAGTCTTTTGAATACTGATATGAAAATAG
This sequence comes from Mytilus galloprovincialis, assembly GCA_037788925.1. Classification (NCBI taxonomy): domain Eukaryota; kingdom Metazoa; phylum Mollusca; class Bivalvia; order Mytilida; family Mytilidae; genus Mytilus; species Mytilus galloprovincialis. Next base: position 90,218,248 of record CM075336.1, on the reverse strand, counting down.
CTTCTGCTGTTATAGCTAATAGACTTAAACCAGTTTTACCATTTATCATAAGTGATACACAAAAAGGTTTCATCAAAGATAGATTTATGGGTGAAAACACACGCCTTTTATATGATTTAATGCACTATCTTGAGGAAAATAATAAGACAGGTCTTTTATTACTTGTTGATTTTGAAAAGGCCTTTGATTCCTTAGAATGGTTATTTTTAAAAAATTCTTTAAAAAGCTTTAATTTTGGGCCTTCAGTTTGTAAATGGCTTGAAACTTTATATTCAGGGGCATCAAGTTGTGTTATAAATAATGGACATACTTCTAATTTTTTTCAATTGGAAAGAGGCTGCAGACAAGGGGATCCTCTATCCCCCTATTTATTTATTATTGGTGTTGAATTACTATCTTTAAAATTAAAAGATAATCCTGAAATAAGGGGAATAACTGTAGATAATAATGAATCACTTTTAAGCCAGTATGCAGATGACACATTTCTTATGTTAGATGGAAAGGAAATATCGTTGAGGGAAACACTTTCATGTTTTGAATCTTTTTATAAATTTTCAGGTTTAAAAATAAATGCTTCAAAGACAAAAGCACTATGGGTTGGAAACAAAAAGTATTCAGATATGATTCTTTGTCCCGATTTAAAACTTCATTGGTCACATTCAAATTTTAAACTTTTGGGGATTGAATTTTCATTAGATTTAAACTGTATCACAGAAATTAATTTTGCCAAGAAGATTAAAGAAGTCTCTGCAATCCTGAAAAGCTGGCAACATCGTAAACTAACATTATTGGGGAAAATTACAGTAGTTAAATCTCTTGCTCTTTCAAAATTGGTACACTTAATGACTGCATTGCCAAACCTATCACAATCCAGGTTAACAGAGCTCACTTCACTATTTTATCATTTTATTTCGAATGGAAAACCAGACAGAATTAAGCGTAACACACTTATTGGTGATATTTCACAAGGTGGACTTAATATGGTATCTTCATTCCTTTAATATCTATTTAAAAATTAGTTGGATAAAAAGACTGATGTCAAACCCACTTGGTGGCTGGCAGCAGTTCTTACTGGCAGACCTCACAAAGTATGGGGGTGAAAGGGTTTTACATCTACAGAAAGAAAAGCTAATTGAGATTTCTAAAAGATGTAAAAATCCCTTCTGGAAGGATGTTTTACTATGCTTTTCTATAGCAAAACCTATTACTGAGAATTCTGTCAGTGACATTTTATCATTAGATATTTTGAACTTTTCTTCTCTGGATGATTTCCCATATTATATTCAATGGAAACAAGGAGGTGTGCAGTCAGTAAGTGACCTAATTAATAAAGAAAATATGAATTTTTATAAATTTGAACAATTTCAAGAAAGAGTAAAAATCAACAATTTTATCAAATATCATGGTCTGATTTCAAGAATCCCTCAGACTATGAAAAAATGTCTTAAAGAGAACTGTTTAAAGCAAGATTTGGATAAGCCTGATAATGGTGATATTTTTTTAAAGAGAATTATAGGTAATGTGAAAGCAAAATTTGTATATAAAAATTTAGTAAATAAAGTAGTAGAACTACCAACAGTCAAATTTTTGAAATGGGAAGAACTGTTGATTATTGATTTAACAGAATGGTCAGAATATTTCAGGATAACCAAAAAATCTTGTAGAGATGTTTATTTAAGAACCTTTCAATATAAATTTCTGCATAGAATCATAGCAACTAATACCTTTTTATACGAAATTAAATTAAAAGACACCAAGATGTGTACTTTTTGTAAACTTGCTGAAGAAACCATTGAACACCTTTTTTTTGAATGCCCAATAACTTTTCAATTGTGGCAATCTTTTTCAAATGCAGTAAATCTTTTTTTTGTAAACTTTGTTCTTAACAAAGAGAATGTGTTTCTTGGTTGCAAACATGAAAGTTTATTACTGAATCTGTTAGTCATAATTACAAAGAATTATATATACAAATGTAAATTAAATGAAACAAAACCAAATATGGTTGGGTTAAAGAATAGAATAAAGAAATACCAATTTCTTGAACATTATATTGCAGAGAAAAATAACAGAGTCCAAGTGTGTGAAAAATTTTGGTCTCCCCTACATGTAATATTCAACTAATTATTGTTACATATAAATGAGAAATTCTATTTTTATTTTTATATATATTATGAGCAAAAATTTATCCTTGAGCTTTTGATTTTTTTTTTTTTGATTTTTTTTTTTTTTTTTTTTTTGTCTTTAAAATATATATATATTTTTTTTTTAAATGTAAGTAAAGATACATATTGTAGCATAACAAATGAGTGAAGAGTATATGTAATGTATGAGAGAAAGTCAGAGAGCGAGAAAATATTACCAAATAAAACTTATATGTAACCTTAAATATTATAATTGTAAAAATCAATTTGTCAGTGATAAAAATTGTTTACTGAATTATTTTCTATAATATGTAACCCCTTGATACCCTTGTCAGGTGGTAGTGTAGGGGTACATGTATGTTAAATCCTGACTATTGAAAAACAAATAAAAGATAAAAAAAAATGTTCATGAATGTGTATTTGGGCTTAAACAATTTCAATATAAGTTAAAAATCACGATTATTTACAACAAATCGTATTTTCTTTCAATCGTGCGCACATTTATGTCGTTATATAATATATTAAAAAACCGTTTTAACTGTTCGAAATAAATCGAATTACTTGTTGTTAATGATTCTCAGAAATCAACCTTTTCACTGGTTCATAACACTATGATAATTTAGATAAAATTATATATATCACCTATTTTCTCCTTTATCATGTATACAAAAAGTATCTACAAAACATACCCCAAAGAGAGACGAAAGATACTAGAGGGACAGTCAAACTCAAAAAAAAAGAAAATGAACTGATAGCGCCATGGCTAAAAATGAAAAAAGACAAACAATAGTACACATGACACAAACTAAAAAACTAAAGAATAATCAACACAAACCCCACCAAAAACTAGGGATAATCTCAGGTGCTCCGGAAGGGTAAGCAGATCCTGCTCCACCTCTGGCACTCGTCGTGTTGGTCATGTTATAACACATCCGGTAAATAGTCTTATTTAGTAGGTCACATTCATGAAAGTGAAGGGAATTATAGTTTCGACGTAAGGAACATATCCAATTTTGTCTGTAAATAAACTCATCATAGATACCAGGACTAAATTTAGTATATACGCAAGATGCGCGTTTCGTCTACAAAAGACTCATCAGTGACGCTCGAATCCAAAAAAGTATTAAAAAGGCCAAATAAAGTACGACGTTGAAGAGCATTGAGAACCAAAATTCCTAAAAGTTTTGCCAAATACAGCTAAGGTAATATATGCCTGAGGTAGAAAAGCCTTAGTATTTCAAAAAATCCAAAAATTTGTAAACAGTAAATTTATAAATATAACCATATCAATGACAATTCATGTCAGCACAAAAAGTGCTGACTACTGGGCTTGTGATACCCTCGGGGAAATAAATCTCCACCAGCAGTGGCATCAGTTGTTACACAACGGACAACCAACTCGTGATGGCGTCCGTAAAATTTACGAAAGGATGATTTTAACTATAATATAGATTATAACAAACTATGAAAAAAAATTGAAACAACTGACATATTTCTGACTTGTGATTTGTGGCTTGTTACTGTATAAAAATATTGTTGTGTGTAATTATTGTCTCTATAACTATGTCATTAGTTGATGAGAATAAAATTCATTCATTCATTTCTGAAAAAGTTGGGCTCGGATTCCTTGCCAAACTTAAAATTGTTTTTAGATAGATAAATTATTTGACAATAATTGGTATATCCATCAGCCAAAACTATGATAAAATACGTCACAGACATACCACATAACTTAATAAAAAAACAAACAATCATACAAATGAATCTGACAAAGTTTTTTTTTTATTATCTATAGATGAAAATAAATCTGATAGAAACGCTTTCAAGATAATTTTTGAAGTTTATAATACATACAGTATATCCAAACATAACGCCGTACTACTTTGAACTTTCCAGAAAAGTATGACAGAAAAGTATAACATAAGTAAAATGAATTACATCGGTAAACACATAAAACACTGTAAAATTCTCTTATGTTTAAATCGCACCACTGCATCCACCTGCAAAAGGAACGTACAAAGTTAAAAACTTGATTACTCGATGCATAAATACAGATGCAGGCCAGGAATCATACGATCCTAAGAAACATACTAACAAAAAGATAAAAAAAAAAAAGAAAAGAGACAACTGTAAAGTAAGTAAAAAAGATACTCCAGTAACTAGAATCTATAAATCACTACTGAAGACCAACATGTCTAATTTGTGGGAGAGACAACGACTGGATATGTATTAGGTCTTGGTGTGTTCAATTGATCTTTTTGAGAAATAGATGCAACGGGTTTTTTTTTATTATTAAAACCTGCTTCATCAATTATTTGCTAAGACAACGACGACGTTTTATAAAGTTACTAGCAGGTGCAAGCTCTTGAACAAGTAAAAGTAGATAACGAAGTCGTAACTTAGAGTTCATCGACGAAGATCGGAGTTTGATTAAATGTTAATACTCTTTTGTATTTTTCGTTTTCATAACTTCATGAACTTATATTATCATAAACTCAGACTGATGGATATTTAAGTATGTCAGCCATTTGTTTTTCAGCAATGCCAGCAATATGTAATATCTGACGATAAGAGAGGATTTCGGCTTAAAATAAGTTGTATGCAACGAATTTCGCACAATGTACATGCGATAAAAGCGGATTTTGACGAAGAAACCTTTACCAGACAATTTCCATTCATTTTGGTCGCAATGACTAAGAAAAATAATTATAAAGCACTTTTAACTTAATACGTGATACTTTTATCTTATACTTTATAAATAACATAACTGTAGTATTACGACATGCCTATCTGCATCACTTAAAAGCAACAAATCGTTATAAGGAATAGAACACTTTAGCTGCATTTGGCAAAACCGATGGGAATTCGAGGTCCTAAATGCTCTTTCCCTTTATTTGTCCTTTTCACTTAAGAGCGTCACCGCAAAGTCTTTTGTAATTTAACACAATCGTAAGCATATTATCTATGATGTGTTTAATATCATTAAAAATCTTTTTACTTTTTTTAATACTTATATTAAAATCTTAACACATTGATTAAGAATGGTAATAGCTATTCATTAACATATTAATCATCTTCCCTCATAATACTACTACCTCTTGTTTCTCATAAAAGACAAAAACTGAACTCAAATTTAGATACTTATGTGTTTTTTTTTTTGCATGTTTAGGAATACCTCTATTTCTTTGGTATTGTAAACGATCAGGTAAATGGTTTTGTAATCAATTATGTCAAGCGTTGTAGTGATTAGTTTTCATTTAACATCAGAAGTATAAGAGTATAAATATTGATTACAAATGTATGTTTAAATGTTTTAATTTTCTAGAACATTTTCGGCCTTAATGTAAATTTTGGCTGTCGCATTTTATTTTATTTATTGCTCTAATCAGTTTTATTTCAAGACAATAATGCTTATATATTTAAGACTATCATAGTTCTCTTAATATATTTTATTTAGTAAATATCCATATTTGTCTTCATCAAAGATTAAAAGTCGAAGAAAAGCAGACAACGTTATGAAATTGTTGAAAAACTTAAAAAACGAAAAAATTTACAAAATTGTATGAGGTAGAGCATCAAGAACCCATATTAAACGAAAATAAAATCATGTGCTCCGAAAAAGTAAGCAAATTCTACACAGCGTGTAGCACCTGATGTAGTGCTGAACGTGTAATAAAATGTCAATACAAAACAGGAGGAGATGTAGTATTTTTGCCAGTGAGTCAAATTTCCACAAGAGACCAAATGACACAGACATTATCAATTATAGGTCACCGTATGGCCTTCAACATTGTGTAAAACCTAAACCACATAGTCAGCTATTAAAGGCGTCGTGTTACAAATGTAAAACACTGCAAACAAACAAACTAACGTGGGGAAAGTTATTACATGTAAAAGGAAATAATGTCGTAGTTTTCAGTGTGACACACGAATATCTTATCAAAAGAAAGAACCACAGACGACTATATTTATGAAACTTGTGAAAGGGAAATCAGAATAAATATATAATGTGGGTGTAAAAGGAAGTCTCCTTTTAGTTTCGTATGTGAACAGGAAGTTTAAAGAAAGTTAAATACCTCTTCCTACTTTTGTTTATATAAAAAAGAATTGAAATTGAAAATAATGCAAACTTCCGGTTTTCTATGCGAAAGTATATAAAATCCAAACAGACCTAAATTATCTTAAATTATCAGATGAAGTATTATGTATCTACCTTATCACATTTGTCAATTGTTCCCAAGATATTTTTTTGACAAATATTAGTGTTGAAAGTGTTGGCTTATGTCTAACGTATTTGAAGAAAGCTTCAAATATCTCAAATATATTGCCTTCTAGCAATCACTGACAAAATAGGCTCATATTTATATCTCGGCATTAGGCCCGAGAGTACATTTATATTTAGTTCATTTCTTTAAAACAAAAAACGTAGGTTAAAAATTCGCACCTGCTCTATCCAAAAATGATTTATACTGTATAGTGTACTACTTTTGGGACAAATCGAATCACAATTATAGAACAGTATGTCATGTTAGGGGGTCTTCTACCAATGTCTATGTTTCATTTTATAGCATTCAAATACTAACAATGTCATGTTTACCTTTTAAATAAAAAAAAAGCTAGAAATAATTGTTCTTATCATGACATTTTTTACATTTCTTGTCTACGCTTTTTTTTCTTCATATGGCTACATTTTTCTACATGTCTCTAAAACTGTTTATTAAAACACTGGGCTTAATGCATACAATTGTATGCAAACTTGTTCTCTAAAATAAGTTATGTATCTAGACCGCTAAACCAGAAATTTTAAGTATTTATCAGGAAAAACTGATTAGTTACATTATTGTAAAACTGAAAACTATGCATGCAGTAAATTCAAACTTCTTCATGCACAGTTTCGATTCCTTGTCTGGTTTAAGTCTTATCAGTTGTTCAAAGTACTTGGAGTTGGATATTTTGGCAACATGCATCACTGAAGATAGACATTAATTGTAGAAATGCGCATTTAGTGCTAAAAAATTCACAGTTAACAAATTATATAATAACATATTATGAGATCGAAAGTAAAACGTTTATAAATACGATACTTATCCTGTCATATCATTTGAAATGCGCATCTGGTGCAGAAAAATTGGTACCGTTATTGTTATTACTATCACTGGGTCGATGCCTCTGCTGGTGGACTGTTAGTTCCCGAGGGTATCACCAGCCCAGTAGCCAGTACTCCGGTACTGGCATGAAAATACGGATTTTTTGTTTTATTAAAATTTGCTGTTACAAAATGTTAGAAATTATTATAAATTATTGAATGAATCTCCCTCATTCAAAACTCTGATTCCTTTCACGGATTTGGCTATACTTTTTGGAACTTTTATATTATAGCTCTTCATCTCTTAAATAAGCTTTGGATTTTAAATATTTTGGCCATGAGCATCACTGAAGAGACATGTTTTATCGGAATGCGCATCTGGTGCAGAAAAATTGGTACCGTTATTGTTATTGCAAAAAAAATATGAACACCTGCAGATAAACAGCGCAGTATGAATTTCGGAAGTGCTGAGGAATTTATTTTTTACAAGAAGTATTAAAAATGTCACGGCAAAGGAGGTAATACGTGGCCCTTATTGCATTAGTGAGTGCATTTTCTTTGTATATAAGTTTCACGTTCCATCCAATTATTCCAACATCTACATAACTCCCGAATGCGAAAAAGATCGTATTCGGATGAATATATGTACATAGTATTTAATTCTAATTATATTACAATAAAATTATTAAAAGAATGCAATAATTATTAGACATGTAATTGCTTACAACCACCATACGCAAATCAAGTTTTTCGGTTGGTTTTGTATTTCAGTGTTTATATTGGAAATAAATGTATTACATTTAAAAAAGTTATTTAAGCAGTGTAGGGCCATGGTCATTAGTGATTCACCTATAACAATATTGAAATTATGTATTTTATGCTTTTTTCATGCTATTATCTTCGTCCCGTGGGTTTTCTTACCATTACGAATGTATTGTGCGTTCACAATTTCCATTGAAAAAACATGTATAGTACGAATTCATATTACGTTCGAAAACATATTATCTGACCATTTACATGTGATATGTTCAACTGACTATGTGTCTTTGCAAACTTCGTCATGTCATGTTTCAGTAGATCCAATGCTGCTTTTAAATTATGAATTACTGGATAATTTTTTTTCATTACAAAGAGTTTTCTTTGTGTTTGTTTTGACCTTTTCCTGATTAAATCAAAGTGATCACTTGATTATACATCATTTAGTATGTACGTTATGTCTTCTTATATTTATATCGATCCATTTTTAATGAAATTCTATCTGAACTGTAACAAAAAGTAAAATTACAAAAGTACTGAACTCAGAGGAAAATCAATTCGGAAAGTCCATAATCACATGGCAAAATCAAATAACAAAACGCATAAAAAACGAATGGACAGGAACTGTCATATTCCTGACTTGGTACAGGCATTTTCAAATGTAGAAAATGGTGTATTGAACCTGGTTTTATAGCTAGCTAAACCTCTCACTTGTATGACAGTCGCATCAAATTCCATTATATTGTCACCGATGCGTGAACAAAACAAACAGACATAATAGGTAAAAATGTCAAAAATAGGGGTACAGCAGTCAACATTGTGTTATCATCTTAATCACTATAAAAACAACAAATGTAACGAAGAAGCACATAAAGGCATACATCAAATTAACATCCTCATTTTGATTATATTATACGATTTTATTTGTCTATGTAAAATGCACCCATCAAGGAAGGAGGGTTTTCAGTACTGGTGTAAAATTGCGCGTTTGAAATTCGCACAGGTAGACATGAAATAATTTTGTCGTTCAACATATTGTTAATCACCAGTATGGAGAAAAGTTTCGGCTTTTGTCATCTCAGAATAATAGAATATATAGTATATTTCCTTATTTTTCATTTCAGGAGAAGGATTTATATATGTTGCAGCAAATATATCTGTAAACAGATTTACCAAAAAAATTAAACAGAGAACTGCTGTTGTATAAGAATATGTGGTATTGTAGTAGACAGAGTCGACAAACTATAACTGACTACCGAATTGAACAGACAATCAAGGTCTCGTAATATATACAAAACTTCCAAAGAATTGTTGACGCTGTACAACAAGTATATTCAAATACTTATATATACTTAAATTAAAATAAAAACAATCACAAGTACTAGAAGACAATTCAATTGTTAAAACCACAGAAAGATTGTAGTAGACCACGTACTAGGAACTAGAAACGAACAAAATTTTAACTTTTGCTTTGTGTGAAGCCGATACATAGTAGGCACCTTCCAATTATTCAAGTATAAAACTAATTCTGTGTTTATTTCGTTGATGGTAGTAATGAGGAGGTGTACCTGCATATTGTTTTTTCTATTTATAAATCATTTGTAGAAATTAACTTTTAACTAATTGCTCAACACATTCTCTCTCTCTCTCACTGTTTTGTTTTTCTCTCCTCAGAAATGACATTATGCATTAAAATCAATAAGAAAATGAAAACTAATTTAAAAAACAATATAATGTATCAGTGACACAATTTTCCGTGTGACGTCTTCAGATACAACAATTCTAGTGTAGTAGTTAAGAACCCCCGTATTTATTACAGTAGATAAAATACCTGCAAACATTTTCCCACCCTAGAAACAAGTTCAATGTTATAATAACGTTCTGAGTAAACACGGTGTTGCTACATCCACAATAATTTTCTTTTTTTGCTAGCTGTTTTTTCTTTAAAAATGTCCATACCAAATCAGGAATATGGCCATTGTTATATTATAGTTCGTTTCTGTGTGTTACATTTTAACGTTGTGTTTCCGTTGTGTCGTTCATTTTCTCTTTTATTTGAGTGTGAATTCACATTACTATAAGACGTGTCACGGTACTTTTCTATCCCAAATTCATGTCTTTGGTTTAGATGTTATATTTGTTATTCTCATCGGATTTTGTCTAATGCTTAGTCCGTTTTTGTGTGTGTTACATTTTAATGTTGTGTCGTTGTTCTCCTCTTGTATTCAATGCGTTTCCCTCAGTTTTAGTTTGTTACCCCGAGTTTTGAACAGCGTTATGCTACTGTTGCCTTTATTAAGATATTAGTTTGTTAACTTGTACCTATCATTAACATGTTTAACGATTCTAGAAGGGACAAAATAAGTTCAATATACATCAAAAATGTTTTACACTTTTCAAACATTGTTACTATTCTATTTTAAAGTATATACTTTTGAAATCAATTTTAAGCAGTCATAGTTTAATCATTTAAACGAATCGAAAGCAGGTGAATGCGGAATGCATGTCAGCATAGCTGGTAAAACTAATAACAAAATCACACCAAAATGGCAGGTTACTATTTTTCTTAATAGTTATATATTTTAATCAATAACAGACTTTGTTTAAACATATTTATTTATAATGGATTGAGAATCAAGTTATTGCAACTTATATAGTAATCCATTTCCATTTTGCGAGTGATGCATTGTAGCGGCATTTACCTATTCTTTTACGAAATCTACAATGGTGTCTTTTACTTGCAAGATAAATGGCTCTCTCTCTTAACATGGATCAGTCATTTATCGTCCTCTTCCGACGGACTGAAGACCATACTCACAAATGGTGTCCAGGGAGAGCCGAACACTCAGTCCCTGAAATTTTCTCTCTTGAGCGGCGATCGAACCAGGAACCTATGTGCTAGTAGTCCGATACACTAACCACTACACCAAGGCTCTCCAATAGAGTATGTATATTAATCGTTTGATGGTATCACTGGTGAATAAAAGTTAATCCAGAAAGCGCTTCAGACACCTGTCATTCGTTAATTGTATTTCCATACGGACAAGGATTCCTGCTTAACATAAGGCAAAACTTGATTCAAGTTTACAATTCCTTATTTAATACATTGTAAGATATAATGATGTCAGCGTACAGAAATATCTGCTCAAGGCAAAATGGCTCTTCCACCAGTAAAACCGTCAAACGATTGATATACATACTCCATGTCAATCCATTTCGCAGAACGTTATTTTCAATACGGTATTGCTAATTAGCAAAATTTTCATTAAAATTGATATTTAAACGAATAACAATCAATAATCTCTATTGATATATATTCAAATATATCAAATCTACCATGGAAGCTTTCAAGTATAATTAATCGAAATTATGTAACAGTTTATTATAAAGCATTGTAAACGGCCAATTCATTTGCCAATAGAATAGATGTCTCATGTTTTCATAAAGTCTACTGGGTAAGAAATGTTAAAATGCCGTTTAGATAGTGATACAAATCAATATTAAAATTTTACAGCTGTGCTTTACTTGAGTACAAGTGTTAATGGTAAATTACATATTGTCACAACAATAAAAACGTCGCTTCAAATATCGATTCCCTGTAGTGACTTAATTTAAACAGATAAGAAAGTAAAAGCTAGGGGAATTCCCAAGAACGTGGTCAGGTAAATAAATTCAAAATGGCAGGTAGTTATTATTTAAACAAAAATGAATTTGTATTCCTCAATGCATTCGTATCCTTTACAGAACTCTGCCAAAAAAATCAAATAACATTCGTTTACAAGCAGAGTACATATTGTGCAGTGAAATGTTTATTTTCACACTTTTAATACATAAATTATGTTTTATTGAGATGCATTCGAAATTACAAGTTCAAATATTTATTGTCATCTAAACTCTGAACAATAAGTTTGTGACAAATAATACAAACATACACAAAAATGAATTTCACAACAAAACCATATGAAAACATTAGTCATAAAACATAAAAAGTAAAAAAAAAAGGCAGAAACACTATATCAATTATAATCATAAGTTCTTTTAAAACTTATTGTGGAAATTTATTCACCTTCACCTCTATTTTGGTAGAACATTTAACATCGTAAAACAATCAAAGTTTTCAAATAACTTTCTAAACAAGTGTTGGCACTCATTGGTATTGTTAGTTAAACCAGTACCGATTTTTAATTTCTTTAATTAAATAACAATATTGCAGAATTAGCAACACAAACTGCATCGATAGTTCTGTATAGATATATGTGTCAATACATTGTTGGAACAGAGGAGCATGTAAACAGACTCAGAATGATGAACAATGTCAGAGACAATTTGTCAATCAGCAATACAATGAAAACCATCACCAGTGGAAGCTTTGGAGAAGGACTTGAGATGCTTGGCAGTGATTTAGATAGTATGTTGATATTGAAACATTATGAAGTATGTGAAAGCACAAACAATCTTTTCAAACCGCAAATAGCGTATTTTGTAATGGAAACAGACGATTCACCATCATGTTACACTCAGTTACGTCTATTGTACAGTAATTATTTAGATATCGTGGCATTTCATGAGAAAAGAGGAAACGATATTTACTGTTCAAGCGCTTTACTCAAACAGAAACTTTCCAAAAAATGTGTGTCGCTTTCATGTATTCATGGTCCGTGTGTGTCTGATAAATGGGAATTTTTGACTTTGCAATGTGCTTACATAGTAAATAATGGATAACACAAGCAATGCCATGGATAAGACGACAAAATAATGGATGGCCTACAACGGATGTGAAACAGTCTATTGTTCAATACGGTGTTCTATTTGTTCCGATAGGTGTTAAAGGTTCCAAACATGAAGAGTTAGAATGGCGGATATCATTTTCTGTTGGCGAAAAATTTCTAGTATTCCTTTACACATACACAGTTACTATGTTATGCTCTTTTAAAAATTCTTCTGAAAGACGTCATAGCAATGGACTCAGAATGTAGCGAACTGCTTTGTTCATATTTCATTAAAACCATTATATTTTGGATTTCCGAAGAGGTTTCGCCTAAAATATGGCGACCAGAAAACTTAATATCTAATTTTATGAAATGTTTCCGAAGACTTATTTATTGTGTTCAAAACTCAATATGTCCTCATTACTTCATTCCCGAAAATAATCTATTTGAGAATAAGATAAAAGGACATACACAGGAAATACTTTTAAGTAAGTTGTTTACTTTGAACAGTTATAATTGGAAATGTATCTTGTTTTCACATAAATTTTCTTATTTTCATAAGCAATTATTGTATGGACTTAAAGACCGACATTCTTTACATGTACATGTATACGAAATTGAAAAATTATTACGTTCATTTGTAAATGTGTTAGACATGATGGATAGTGATGGTGATATCCTACTGGAACATGGGATTCGCATGGCACATTTTGTATCGTCGTATCAGAGTTCAAAAATAAAATATCTTTACTGGTATCATACATCAACATGTTGCCGCCAGAGTGTCCACTATCTTCCGTTAAAGGAAAAATGTATATCCGGTAACAAAGCTAATTACCTGGAGTATAAAATCTGCAAACGTAAATTATTTCTAAATTTACGTCATGATACTGTTTCTGGATGGTTATTGTTTGCATCGTTTTTGTATTACGTAAAACAGTACAATTCAGCTATTTATATCCTCAAATATTCTTTATTGAAATGTTCAGATGAAAAAATTCTGCCATTTACTAAATGTTCACTTATTCGTTATGAACTATTCAAATTGGATGTATTTAGAAAAATGAATATTTTAAATTTGTTGAAATTGCTGCTAGTTAATAATGTACATTTTATGAACAAATCTAAGTTAATACCAGATGAACTTCAAAGCGTGGTAGGCCCACTAGGATGCGAGATACCACCAGTAGTGTATGCTCATGTCCTTCTTGTTCTATGTCATTATCATCTCAATAATACCAGACAATGTCGTGATTCCATCCAAGATCTGAACTTGACTATAGAGACAAACTATTTTATAGCAGAACTATTTCAAACAGACATATGTTATAACATTCTAGGCAAAGCTTTTGTATTGATAGGAGACCACGTATCGGCAAAGAGAGCATTTTTGCATGCTTTAAGACTGAAAACAGATTCAGGACTTACAGAATACTGCCATTGATAAATTTACCGCAGTTTAATGTTGATATTTTTTTCAATTCATATCCATCTGCGACCTATTGTATTTTATTTAATCTCCAGTATTAAAAAATATTTCAGGTTGTTATTATATTTTTCCATTTTTTTTATTTTTTATTTTTTTTTTATTTTAATTTTAGATATTAAGCGTCTTGCGATTGGCTTACAGTGTTTTGTTCATCAGCTAATAGACATAACCTTATCATGTGACCATGACGTCATTAACGTTTTCCTCGGGCTTAAAATCGAATTTAGAACTAAATTATAAGAAATGACTGTAATATTGTTTACTCTGTTTATTCGAAATAACCAAATGTGGTACACACTTTAAAATAACCACGTTTTTTTACGTTATTTCGAATAGATAGAAACAATGTTAATTCTTAAGGGAATAAACAGTTTCTTTTGATACTTTAAATGGAAAAGTTGAAGTCTTTGTAAGACATAAGACTGTTCCCTATATTTTCTGTGAGTTAGCCTTGTTGTCTCCAACACTACATGCGATATTGCTTATAAAGTCTTTTCAGATGTGTTTACTATTTTTATGCTGGATAAGTAAAAATCTGCAAGCGCAACAATATAAAAAATATGATGTGGTATAATTGCCAATGAGACAACCATCCATTAAAGTTCAAATGATATGAATACTAGTATAAGCAATAAGAGGCAACAGTAAGGCCTTCAACAATAAGAAAAATTTCTCGACATGAAAATATGAAACATTCAACTGAAAAAAATAACAACCTTAATTTACAGGAATACAGTAAACGAAAAAAAACATATAACAAACATCAAACTACGACAACCACTCAACTACAGGCTCTTGACTTGGGACAGGCACATGAACAATGTAGCAGGTTTAAACATTCTATGAGCGACCAACCCTTATCCTTACTTGGGGCGGAACTCAAAACAATATGAATATGTTTGAAATGGTTTAACTCATCAGACGGGTACAATTTGAAGTACATTTAATCGAAACACAAAAAGTAGACGTGGTTGAGCACTTAAACATTCAAAAACACACATTAAGTATATATATATGTATTTCTCTTATTCTTCGTCAATTTATCCCTTTCTGCACCCATTGTATAAAAAAATTTAATTAACGTGTGGTTCGTTTGATCTCAGTACTTCATTGGTTAAATCCGATTATGACGTAGAATTTTCTTACTCTCCTCTGAAATTCCTATTGTGACGGCATGAAAAAAGGCTACCATGCCTGATGACTTCACATAGAAAGAACACATCTTTTTGCAGATCATTCTCGACAGTTAAATTTTAAATATCTAAAACGTTCGGCCAAGCCTCGCGTTTTAAATTTGAAAATTTAACTGTCTCGAGTGGATAATTATCGTATTACACACGATGCAGTGGTAGAATCTAAATATATCTCAGGGTACTCACAGTTATTGACATCTAGTTAAAACAACATGTTTATGACATAACAAAAAGTAAAATCACAAAAAAACTGAACTCCCGAAGAAATTAAAACGGAAACTCCCTTATCAAATGGTAAAATTAAACGATAAAACACATCCAATGAATGGACAACAACTGTCATATTCCTGACTTGGTACAGGCAAAAAAAATGTATGATACAAAATAATTTTGTAGTTCAAAGTATTGTAAAATCATAATTAACATAAGATAATTGCATTTTAATAGAACAAAAACATGATGACGGCATTTTTAAAAGTACAGAGCAACGTCATATGTACCAAAGAAACATACTTGATTTAAGATCAGTTACTGGCATTGTGAAGCTGAACATCAGTTTTAAAAGAAGTTATAAATCGACACAAGAAAAACGAAATCTGATAGTTAAGGATCACAAAATCAACAATTTATTAATTTACATCACGGAATAAAAACATATATAGCACAATAAAACCATGACGGAATGTATAAGCCAAGGTACACAAGAAACACTGATCAACAGAAATAAGAACCACGAAACATTAACTCAGAAGACAACAAATACATATTCATTACCATGTAATTGCCTGCACCAGAAATTTTGCTGATATAAATAAACTCATCATAGATACCAGGACTAAATTTTGTCTATACGACAGACGCGCGTTTCGTCTACAAAAGACTCATCAGTGCACTCGAATCCAAAAAAGTTAAAAAGGCCAAATAAAGTACGAAGTTGAAGAGCATCGAGGACCAAAATTCCTAAACGTTTTGCCAAATTCAGCTAAGGTAATCTATGCCTGAGGTAGAAAAGCCTTAGTATTTCAAAAATTCAATATTTTGTTAACAGTTAATTTATAATAATTTATGTCAGCACAAAAAGTGCCGACTACTAGGCTGGTGATACCCTCTGGGAAATAAATCTCCACCAGCAGTGGCATCGACCCAGTGGCTGTAAGTAAACTCATCATAAATACCAGGACTAAATTTTGTCTATACGCCAGACGCGCGTTTCGTCTACAAAATACTCATCAGTGACGCGATAAATGGCCATTGGTTTGCTCGGTGGTATATACATATCATCCGTAACATATGAGTATTTCTTCTCATTTGCGTGATTTACGTTACCCTAAACTCAAATGTGGACATAACGTAAAAACAAAATCTGATATACATTTTGAGAGAAAACACCGTCCATAGACTTATGATTTGTTAGGTGTTTGAGACTTTATATTACCACAAAATCGGAATTTGCAATAGAAATGGAACCCAGCATATATTTTAGTCTTACATATTGCCCATCAAATTTAGTTCAACCAAACTAGTATGAATGGCAATTAATATAAAGCTATAAATCAGAAACATTTGTATTACACCATGAGAGGAAACATTAATATTTCCAGAAAAAGAAGTCGTTCCAGAATAGTAATTTTCAAATTGAAATGTACAATTTCACAGTGTTACATTAAATTGTGAATGGAAGTGGGGAATGTGTGAATGAGACAACATGACAGACATGCCAAAGAACAGAAAACAGTCGAAGGATAGTAATTGGTATTCACCACACCGAGAAAATCCCGCATACACGAATTACTATTCAAACGAATGGGAAATAATGTCAATAACATATCTCTTCTCAACGTAAGTTCAATCTGTAAACCATGATGCAATAAAATATTGTCATGATGTATGTGAAAAAAAAAGATGAGTCATATTGTTAACTAAACAACCATCCACCAAACACCACATCAACATAAACATGTGACTCAATCTTTGCCAAATATAGTGTCATTTTTATTATTAAACTTAATGTACAAGTGTGACTTGGATAGAGAATTGTCTTATTGGCACTCATACCACATCTTCTTATACCTATATGATATATTCTGCGCTTTCATTTGCTTGATATATAAACATACCCACTGTATGATTTAATAAAGAGATATGAAGCTTTATCTATATTTGTTTGTATAAATCGAGGTTAAGTAAAACAGTTATCATTTTAAAAAATATGTTATAAATCACATATGATGTATTTTCTCTTTTAATTTGATTTTAGATGATGTTATATATAAACTTTCGAAACGTATAGTTACATTGTGTTTGGGCGTTTTGTTGAAAATAAATTTAGTTCGACAGCATGTAGTCACGAGCACGCATACGTTTATTTCATAGATAACATTTAGTTGTAGACTAAATGCTCATCAACACTGTGGCATGTCTTTTTTCATATACCCCGGCGTCGTTAAAAAATGAACGATATTCATTAGATAAAAGTAAATTTGTGAAAAATACACTGGCTATCAACCAATCAAAATCCATCATTCTTAGATAAGGTGTAATTATACTATATATAACTTAACGCGCATTTATTGATCTTTTTTTCGTTTGTTCAGTACATGTCCCGTACAGCAACTTTCGCGGTCAATTATATGCAAGTACCAGTCACTACTGGATCAGGTAATTAAAAAACCTCCTAGCGTTAAATCCAGTACTATTCAGTTCATCGATAAAATGGTTGTACAGCACTTTTCAGTGTATTACAATTACGTGAGGATTGCTTCCCTTTGATAAGCAGAGGAATCGAAAAAAAAAGCAATGAATAATGAATACTATTCAATATTAAAAAAGGCAATTCGACACAGTTTTTCCTTCGCAAATAGATAAAAAAAAACAAATAACATGAACAATAACTGTTACAATATGGTTATTCTGTGAAAGTTACGCAAATATAAAACATTGATGACTGTAAACTAATACTGCATGTACTACGAGTACAATATAGCCGGGTATACAACTTAGTTAATCCATTTCATGCGTAGTTTATACGTAAATATTAGAATAGCTTCGAAATAATTACGCTATAATTTCATGCCATTTGTTTGTTGTGTCTGATTGATGCGTCCCATTGAAGTAATGTACGTACATATGTTTGAAGACATTTAAACAGTTTCGATTGATACACGTTAATTTACAAGAGTGGTTGTTTGATTTGTTAGCCTTGAATGATCATTAACTGCTGATTTTGACCGACTTTTATAAAAAGGGAGAGGAGTTGAAATTCCAGTTCTTCTACATTTACATTTAATACAAAATAATATTAAAATAGCAGCAGATGAAACACATCAACAAACGGTAACACTGAACAACAGGTTCCTGCTTCACACCTTGATCAAGATTTACATCTAACAGTTGACATAAGTGCAGTTGGGAATTAAACTTTACAAAAGGAGTGAAGCTATGTGACATATGTATATGTTATATGTAGGACCAGCATGTTGGGTATATATCACCCAATTGATACGATATTATAGAGTTGTGTATGCTCCTATAAGGATTGCGAATACAGGAGTGACGTCATGGACACAGAAACTATTGAACGGTATAACGTTAATACCGGAAATCGAAATACATGGTTTTTCACTTGAGTTCTTTAATATTTGTTGTTTCAGTGCCTTTTTTCTAAAATCATATTTATCGCACTATTGCTGTTGTAATGATATCAATGTCTACAGCATTTGAGAGATCATCTTTTCAAAGAATGTTTTACTGAACAAACATGGAGATTGTTCAATAATTAATTGGTTGATTTACATGTACATGTATATGTCTACAACAGATTACTACACAAATTAATTCCCGGAACATTTGCATTAAGAACCGATTCAGGGCCTTTTCACCATCGTATGTGACGTCATTTTCATAATTTACTGCGTTGAGGCCTGGACTGAGTCGGATGTGTCTATTCTGTGTTGGTCATTCATTATGTATTCGTGTTTGTTTTATGTAATGAGTTAATACTTCAGTTTCATTATGTATATCTGTTATATTCATTTGATAAAATTTACTGTTTGCAATAGCATTAATTGTTCTAAATAATAAGTATGTTCTTATCCCAAGCATAAAAACTTAGCCGTATTTGACACAACCTTTTTCAACTTTTGATCTTCAGTGCTGTACAACTTTGTACTTTTTTTCGCTGTCGATCTTTTATATCTGGGCGTCACTGGTGAGTCTTGTGTGGACGAGGCGCGTTTTTGGCGTATTAAATTTTAAACCTGATGCTTTTTGTTATTCATTAATCAAGTGTTTCTTTGTATAATACGTTTTCCTATTTATTTGTATTGTAGTCCTGTAATATTATGTTGTCATTTCTATGTTATATTTAACATTGCCATTAAAGTGCGAGGTTTGGCATGCCACAAAACTAGGTTCAACCCACCATTTTTTCCTTTAAAAATGTCCTGTACCAAGTCAGGAATATGGCCATTGTTATATTATAGTTCGTTTCTGTGTGTGTTACAATTTAACGTTGCGTCGTTTGTTTTCTCTTATTTTTTAGTGTAAATTGACATTGCGATAAGACGTGTCACGGTACTTGTCTATCCCAAATTCATGTGTTTGGTTTTGATGTTATATTTGTTATTCTCGTGGGATTTTGTCTGATGCTTGGTCCGTTTCTGTGTGTGTTAGTTACATTGTAGTGTTGTGTCGTTGTTCTCCTCTTATATCTATGCGTTTCCCTCAGTTTTAGTTTGTTACCCCGATTTTGTTTTTTGTCCATGGATTTATGAGTTTGAACAACGGTATACTACTGTTGCCTTTATCTATTATGTTGTTTGTCTTTCTTCGTTATATGCCATTTATAAAGATATAGTGTTTAATGTTTTAAGGACGCAATCATGATGTCGTTGACTGGAATACAACATTTAAGTCCTATTTCTATGGATACATGACCGTTGATGAAGCTTCAATATCATCCCAAACAGGAAAATAAATGAACAAATTGCTTTTAAATCGTATTCAAATCTCTTTCAAATCGTGATTTTGCGATTTGTTAGTACCATTTGCTTGCGATTCTGTAAACAAATCATAAACAAATCAGAATTTTCCAAATTCCCTAAAACTGATTTCTTTGCGATTTCTTCCTATTGTATGATTTGTAAGCAATTTGTTTCGGTTTAGTGTGATTTCTTTATGATTTGTTTACTTAGAATATCGTATGACATGATTTGAAAGAGATTTGTTAACTTTGTGAGCTAGAATGGTGTGATTTCGTTATGATTTGTTAACTTAGAATATCATATGAAATGATTTGAAAATGACTTGTTAACTTAGAATATCATATGAATAATTTGAAAATGATTTGTTAACTTTGTTAACTATCATGGTGTGATTCATTGATGATTTGCTACAATGAATAAAATGTTAATGCATTCCAATTTTCTTTGTTTATCTATCTCTTTAACTTCCGGTTGAGGTCAAATTCAAATTTCAAATACTGTTCTATGTTAACTGAACAAAGAAGGTTGCAAGATGAGGAGTTTTATTCAGTCTATGAAAGATGACGGTGGTAAGGAATCTCTATATTTATAATTTCACATATTCAACTAATACTATTCAAACGTTAACCATTAAAATTTAGAAACTGTGCATTTCAGTATCTCATTATAATCATAACAATTTTGTACTGTAAGGATTAATTTTCAAAATAAAAATGTGTAAAAGATGTGTAACCAGATTGAAACATTCAATTAAAGACTGGCTTCCAGAGCCAGCAGACATAATACACTGGCAAGTTCAATGTTTTAATTGTGCATGATATTTACTGACCAGGTCCCGGGCAAAATGGGCAAAGCTATATTACAATGTAGCAGATTTGGACCAAGACTAAGAGCAAATCACCTATTCGACATCATTCTACTAAGTACACGTGGTTGCCCATGTTTTTTTAAATTTCGTTATAGACTAATTCGGAAGAGAAGTAAGAGAAACTTACACAGAGTGAACTATTCGTCCCCACCGCAACCAAAGATAGTATTCCTTTTACAATTAGAGGAGTAGCTATTTAAGGTAAAATGAAGACAATTGCGCTTCAAAGTTTAGTGGTTTCAGGGGCAGAACATATGTTTGATCTGGATGTGAATGATTTAATCTGTGAATTGTTGATTGATGCCAATTTATTTACGATTTGCTTATGATTTGCTTAAGGTAGGAATATATTATTTACTTCTGATTTGTTAAAGATTTGATAACAATTTGTTTATGATTTGCTTGAGGTAGGAATATGATTTACTTCTGATTTGTTAAAGATTTGATAACAATTTCTTTACAATTTCTTTACGATTTGAAAACAATTTGTTTGTGATTTGCTTGAAGTAGGAAAGCAATTACCTCTGATTTGTTAATGATTTCAAAACAATTTCTTGACAATTTGTTTATGATTTGCTTATGATTTGTAAGCAATTTGTTCGTGATTTGTTATTGTGATTTGTTAGCTCATTTGTATGTGAAATTTTATCACTTTCAAATCACAAAGAAATCATACGATTTGTTTATCATTTGTTACCATGATTTGTTCCTCAATTTTTTTTGTTTGGGATCTCTCATTGCTGCGCATTTGGCATCGACGAAATTGATTAAACACTTGCTATTCATTAATTTGAAATTAAATGAAGTACTCTAGCATGTTACTAATGTTTTACTCCGGTTTATTATTAGTAAAAAAAATCTATCTTAGTTTCATGGTCTGTGTTTTGTGAAATTTTGTTTGTTTCCTTGGGCCTCACAACTTTTTCGAACTTTTGGTTCTCGGCGATTTTCAACTTGGTAGTTGTTATGGCTTTCAATTTCTTTACATCTGAGCATAGTTTTGTGTGGACGTAGCGCGCGTCTGGTGTATAAAGATATTTTTAAACCTGTTACTTTTGGATGGCTATTATTCGTTTGTTTCTCTGTCCTATATTTTCTCCCATTTATCTGTTTATTTATTGTAACCCTGTCGTGTAATGTTTTAATGTTATAATTAACACTGCCAATTTAAGCAGGAGGTTTGGCATGCCACAAAACAAGGTTCAACCCACCATTTTTTCACTAAATGCCCTGTACCAAGTCAGTAAAATGGCCATTGTTACATTATAGTTCGTTTCTGTGTGTGTTATGTCTATGTTGTGTCGTAGTTCTCTTATTTTTCAGTTTTAGTTTGTAACCCGGATTTATGAATTTTGAACAGCGGTATACTACTGTTGCCTTTATTTAGCATGCATGCTTGCTGACTTTTGTTCTTCAAATGCTTTCCGCCTGCTGCCCTTTTATACAGCCTATCTTTTTTTTCTTATAATTTTAGTTTAATAAAATTGGTCATGGTTTTGTTATGCCTTTATCTTTTCTTAATCATTGAAATTGTTAACTTTCAATTGTATTCAAACTCATTCATTGTTTCATCAGGTATTGAACAGACAGTAAAAACTCAAGTATTTGCAAATCAATTAGGAAAGTCAGACTACATTTATTTTGTGGGAACATACAAAGTTCTTTAAACAACGAAAAAGCCTTGTTTGTTTGTATAGTTTGGCACGTTTGCTGTTTATCTTTGTGAGCCAGTGGAAGTGTCTCATTGGGACTCACATCATTGGCGCACATCTTCTTATATCTAAGAATGGTAATACCTATATGTTTATAACATGTGTATGTCCTGAATAAACTGATCCTCATATATTTAAGAAACATCTCTTTGCATTCAATGTATTTAAAATTTGAGCTGAAATTAAAATGGGAGGTGTAGGCGAAGACAATGACAAAATTCATCCTAGATGTAGTTTATTCAACAAACACTTCATGAAAGACAATGGTTATTATTATCATAATGCGTATAAATTGTCACAGTCAATGGTAAAATGATACAACTATGAGAAGTCATGAATGCTCTCCTATTGTCAATAGTACACTCGTTCTTTTGAATTCTGCTCTGCGTTTTGCATTTGCTTTTTCCCTTTCTAATCGTCTTCTCATTCTCCGCCTGAATATCCTTTCGCCTGCAAGTAGTTCTCTGTAAAGAATAATGCGTGGAAATTAAAAACGTTCATGAACACTATAAAGATGTCGAATTAAAGTGTGTTACAATTTCTGTTTCAGACAATAGGTCGCGGAAGCTATATAGATGTCAAAGACAAAGTGTGGATTATTTTCAGAAAATACAAGGCTAACTTTAATGTATTTCTGAGGTGACATTTTCGTGATTTTCATATTCTTCGTTTTAAATTGCAAAATAAGGTGAAATTAACGCATTTTTTCATATTAAATAAAACATTTAAAAAAAATAATCCCTTTCTATGGATTCACACAATCCGAGATATTTAAATGAAATTACAAAAAGAAGACCACACTTCATATTGTTCTGGCTTCAGGAGCGCTTTTCTCTATACGAAATCAGGAACGTTCCATGACAAATGTTTAAAGACCAAGGATGTATAGAAATAGATCCTTAAAAGACATAAAGAGAATAGCCAAATCAATGTAAGGTCAAATATCTCTGGTGGAGATGAAACCTTTGTTTCTTGGCAATTAATGCTAATTTATATACGAACAATTTTAGAAAAATTTATTTCTATAAATTATGACAGTATCGAAGTAAATTACTATTATACCAATGAAATACTCGGGGATTGATTTTTCCCTAGCAGTGATATAAACCCATTGCTGTCAAAAACATCTGAAATACTTTTCTGGATTTACCTTAAAAGTTTATTTTTAGCAGAAAAGCTCAACGCCGGAGGTTTGGAAGCCAACGCTTTATAAGTACCCAAAAAAAGTTCAAGGAGCTATATGACCAAATCGGATATGAACATAGCAGTCAAATCGGTGTAGGGTAAACTTTGTCTGAAGAAGTTGAAACAAAAGTTCTTTTTTTTCAATTTCTAAATCTATCAACGGGAATTTTTAGAATGATTTGTTATAAATGTTGTTAGTACCGATGAACAGGAAATGTTTTGTAAATTAACATAGTTTAATGAATGAAAAAATACTAGGAGTTAATTCTGATCATTTTCTGTACTATTTTGTTTACATTTTTCATTATTTCTACCATCTTACCACATTTCACTAATAGCAGTGATAAAATTGTTCATTGAAAAAATTGCAAATTAAATGGACTTTGCTCTTGTTTCTCCCTAAAATAATTCTAGGTCTTAAAACAAACAAACTAAAGGTACTGACCAAACACAATATTGAAAATTAAAATTATTTTGTACATTTATAAAATGCTACAGAACAAATATTGGAATAAGAATTAATAGTTATCAAAGGTAATCTATGCCTGGGATAAGAAAATCCTTAGTTTTTCGTAAAATTCAAAGTTTTGTAAACAGGAAATTTATAAAAATGACCACATTATTGATATCCATGTCAACACAGAAATGTTGACTACTGGGCTGGTGATACCCTCGGGGACGAAACGTCCACCAGCAGTGGCATCGACCCAGTGGTGTAAATAGTTATCAAAGGTACCAGGATTATAATTTAGTACGCCAGACGCGCGTTTCGTCTACATAAGACTCATCAGTGACGCTCATATCAAAATATTTATAAAGCCAAACAAGTACAAAAATGATCGATATAATATTAATCCTGCAATAATAAACATCGCAAATAGTGTGAAGTGGAACGTATAATTCAGATCATAGCGGCAAAGTTCACGTTTGCCCTGTGTTCTTAAAAACGCATTTTAATCTTGAAGGGACATTTTGATCTAAATATTAGATGCGAAGACTGAACAAAACAATGTTAATACAAAATTATACATTTTTGTTGTTACTTTGGAACTATTCAGACATTATATTAGTCTTATGGTCAATTAAGTCCTGTTTAGATGCAGTTGATTAATTCACTGTCCAGAAAATAACAATTACTGCAAGAATTAATCCACGGTTGTACTGATCTTAATTGACCGCAAACAAATTTTCTTAACAGTACTCAATCTTCCGCAGTAGATAAATCTAAGTATTTCCTGAGGGTATAACACGATTAGTTGTCGGAGATAAAAATTCACTTACTAGAGTTTATAGCTAAAATGTCAGATATATCACAAATAGAAGAAGAAGAAATATCATAGGTTAACGAATTCGTCGTTTCTGTCACGATGATCTTTCTACATTCAAAAGCTGTTCAGTTTCCATCTAATTGGTCTTTGGAATTGGAAACACGTAGCGCATTCATGAACCGTATGAGTTGTTCAATTGTTTTTGAGAAACCTTCGATATAACTTTGCTGTTCATAAATGTATTTCCAATCAAATTTCATTTAAAACTCTTAGTTTTGACTTATTTGCGAGAAATAAAGCCAGTAACATTTGAAAATAAATCCTGTCATGCTCTCTAAAATAGATAAATTACTTTGACCCTTGCAGTGCTACGCCACTGCACATTTTGTCCTGAAATAAATGACTTATTTTTCAGGGGCAGTTTCAGGTGGTTTCAATCAATCTCTTTTGTAAACAGGGTGAATTTAAGGTGTCAAATATTATGAACATGAATAAAATGGAAAGACCATATCTTAATTCAAAAACAGCATTTTTTAGCATACCATTAATTCGCTTACTGGTTTAACTGTCACCACTAAAATGGATAAGCAAGATCTAGCTTCTACATTGTGTACCAAGCACATGAATAATCTAAATACCTACCGAACATCTTTTCTAATTTTCTGAGAATAAGATTGAAAATTATAATAATTAATATCTACAGTTATTGTACAATTTCAAACTCGTTAAATGGGGTTTTGATTTTTTAAAGAGTTTCGGATTGGGAAAATAGAACTAGAGTCATTGCATTCTGAATATTGCTGTAAACTAATAATATACATATTAGAGTGATTAATGTGATAAGGGCTTTCAAAATACATATTTAAGGGAAATTTGTAAAAGATCAATGTTTCAATTGTGTGGCTTAGGTGACTAAAATAATCAGGAATATCCCAGTATGATGCTTTTGAGCACTTGATTGTGTCATTTTCTCAGTGACTTTCGTTTTAAATTTCCTCGGAGTTTTGTGATTTTACTTTTTAATGTATGCTTTAGGTTGTCAGTGAGGTTTTTATAGTTTTTTCATTGTGTTGCTTATAGCGTTTTAAAGAAAATAAACATATACAAGATATATGCATTTGTGATAAGTACTCACGAAAAATCAACTTCGCCATCACCATCCATATCTAGTTCGTCTACCATTTTGTCTAACTGAAATTCTGTCAATGGAAACTGTGCTGTCTACAAGATGAGAAATTATTAGAAATTGTATTGTGTTGTAATGTTACTCCACAGTAAGTATACATATCAAGACCGTACTTTGACCTATAATTGTTTACTTTTACAAATTATGACTTGGGTGGATAGTTGTCTCATTGGCACTCATACCACAGATTCTTATATATATCTATATATGTGTGTCTGTTTGTTTTTTGTGTATATGTGTTTGATGTGTGGCACGAAGTATAGATTGTATTTTTTTCCGTTTGTCACATTAAAACGTAGAGTTCCTACTATGTGACTCTTAAACGAATTTGTAAGCACAGACTGTAAATTTTCCATTTGTGACATTAAAACGCATATTTCAAACTATGTGACTCTAAAAACGCATAATATAGAAATAGGAAGACGGGGTATGATTACAAATGGGTAAACTCTCCACAAGAGACCTTATAATACAGCAATTATAAGTATGAATGTTAACTCATCAGTATTTATAGTGCATTAACCACAATAACTTCTATTTTTTTACGTATTTAATTCATATAGACAAGGCCTATTTTAAGTGAAAATTTACGCAACGTTTAAAGCTGAAAATGACAAATATAAGTTTATATATATACGATTTAAATCATATTGTGCATCATGTCTACAAATATTTATTTCACCTTTGCATTTGATTTCATCCTATTTTCTCTATTACTTTTCTGGTTTACTCATAGCATATACATGTATATGTTACAGTAAATAGGTGAAATTAGGAATTACATGTAATTACTAAAATTTAGGAATTACATGTAATTTCTGATGAACTTAGTAAATACAAGTTATTCCTGAAACTGCCCAGATATTACCAGTAATTACTAATTTTTAAATGAATTTTTACGCCTATATACTAACTGTTAAAACAGTGTTGTAATATGGTCATATTATACATATTATGGTAAATGTGACATGCGCATTGTGACAAAAATGTATTTCAATTATAGGGCGATGAGAACGCGATACACATATCGATTATAAGTGCTGATATAACAAAGGGAAACACTAAAATTATCACTAAAGCGATTTACTTAGTTCTACCACTGAACATATCTTTAGAAATGGTTAAAATCCTCATACAGAATCATTTCCATGTTATTCATCCAGAATAGAAATCAAATAAAACTAATTTTGAACTATTGTTGTCACAGTTTGTTTTGTTGCATGTTGTTTTTTTTGGGGGGGGATGGAGGGTGGCAGTTTGTAATGTTGTGTTCAAGTATAAAGAACAGGAGAAATAAAATAGATAAGCAATGAAAGTTATTAGATGAAAACTTACTTTCATCCCTTGTTTAAACTCGTCCCTGCTAACACTCATGCTGCCATCTTTGTCCAGCCATTTCATTAGATCTATCACTCGGTAATTATTTTCATGCATATATTTAAAAAGTTCGTCAACCATGTTCACATTATAGTCTATGCCTTCTACTTCCCGTTTTTGTAAGCCGCCATGTTTTAACACGTTTGAATATAATACTTCAAAGGGCCGGTACATTGTTATATCATCCACAACGGACACAAAATCTTCGTTGACGTCAATGTCCTGGAAATAAAATTTACAAGTAGATTAAACCAAAATTATGATCGATAAAGAAATAATTTTCTAAATTTTAATTTTCGCTTTATGGGAAGGTTAGAGCAATTCAAAGCAAGGTGTCTGTGGCATTCCGGAAAAATGTAAATTCACTTATTGTTTAAAAAACATTTAACAACAAATCGTTCAAAGACTTTAACCATTATTATACTAACCCCCATGTCCAACTGCTGTATCCGGCAATTCTCGGACTCTTTTATTACTTTTATTATGGCAAGTGCTAGTTCCGGTGAAACAGGATTACCTCGTATCTGTAAGTGAAATTTTAGAGTACCATTAACGCGGTACCAATTTTGACAACGTTTCAGAACTTTGCGTTCGGAGACATTCTTTGATTTTAAAAAGAAATCCAAAATTTTATAACCGCACATTTAACAAAACTCGTATTTTCAACATCTAAGTTTGTTCTTCCCGTTCAGCTATGTTGTTTCAGTTTGTGTCATACAACACAGCTTTGGTATTGGTATGAACAGTTGTTTGCACTAATACATTTGAAATGTAAGTCCGTTTACCATCATTCAAGCAATAAACCAACCGAAAGTCATGAAACTTGTCAATAGTTCCACATAGGCTAGCATTATATTCTATGTTATTAAAAATGATATGAGCAAATCAGCCCTAATACAAATAAATCAAAATGTGCATTACTGGTACCGTTGTACTTTCGTTATAAATCAGGAGTTGTTATTGCTTTTCGGACAATACTCATGGCCTAAAACGGGAAGTTTACTTCCGATTTATAATTTTCTTACGCCTAAGCTTACTTAACACTTAACCTTGGGCATATCGTTATCTATAAAATACATTCATATCTTTAACTTTATATCATAAAAAAAAGTTTCAAATGATGTTCAGTGTTTTGTAACGTCAGCCTTTTCGAGTATGACTCCTGATTATTTTTACTGTTTCATTTCCTTTGATCAATCATCAGAACGCAGACGATTCTAGAGCAAGAATAGTTAAATTGTCGGATTTATTCTTCGCAGCCACCTAATATTTGCTTAATAAAATGAATTGTAATAGCAAACTACTAAGAACTTGGGGAGGAGAAATCAGATATTACATATGACTATGTTGACAAAAAATCAATGAACGTGAATGCGTATGTAAAGTTCAGATATGATATTATGTATCTTCTTCGCGGTAAATTCTTATTTACTCTAATTAAAACCATTTAAATCATTTAATAAAAAGTGTTATGAACTGGCTGTTTCTGTATTAGCCCTGTTATAGATTCGAGATTAGCTGTATTTGACCCGAGACTCGAATACAGCTTACCTCGAATCTATAACAGGTCAACAGCCAGTTAAATAGTACACTAACATAATTTAGACAGGTGCCTATTTTGAGCCTTATTTAGTGAATGGAACATGTAAAATACGTGTATTTTCTATCATAAAAATGACAAAACATCTTACACGTAGAGTTTCCAGACCGTCTCCATTTTGTATTCCATCTAAAAGGTGTTTTATGGCTTCCTTATTCAGTCGGTTATTGGATATATCCAGTTCCTTCAGTGTTGTATTTTCTTGCAGCGCATGACTCAGAATAAAACATTCATCTTTGCCATAACCATTCCATGAAATATCTAGTTTGCGTAGACCAATATTTTTCTGAAATATAAGAGAGCTTCCGAGTATAAAATTTGTTTCCGAAGGTGCCAGAATAGGAATGCTCAAACATGACACAAACGAAATGAAACAAAAGATTAAAGCTTAAATTCCTGAAACGAAACATAAGACTATATTATATTATTTAGCACTGCAACATGTGTAATTAAAAGTAAAATGACAAAAATACTGAACTTAGAGGAAAATCTAATCGGAAAGTCCATAATCACATTGCAAAATCAAATAACAAAACACATCAAAAACGAATAGACAAGAACTGTCATATTCCTGACTTGGTACAGGCATTTTCAAATGTAGAAAATGGTGGATTAAACCTGGTTTAAAAAGATAAAAGATAGTAACACGCATTTTATTCTATTTGAGGGTTAACAATGTTCACTGAGTTTTAACAGCTACAATAATAGAGAGTATTTCCTATGCAAAATAATCATAATATTAATAATTACCTGTAATGCTGCTACTATAGCCATGGCACCTTTACCTCTAAGATGATTCCAACTCAAATCTAAAATTCTTAAGGTATCGTTCATAGCTGTAATATGTGTAAAGAATTGTTAAACGATATAATCATGTAGTGTGACAAATCACTAGAGGAGTGTATGTAGTAGCAATCATTCGCTCCGTATTAATCAGTCAAAACGTTTTCCCGTTGAAATGTAGAATCGAAATTTTTCGCAATCTTTGACAAAGCACAATATACAAGCAATATCTGTTACAAAGAAATAGTTTTGTAATCGTTTACTCAGCAATTTTTCCACGATTTGACACCAAGATCACATAAACGAATACATAATATATATGTAATGGGAGTTAAAAATGTTTTTATCTTTTTGTTCCGTTATTAAACATTCAGAATGCCTTGTCTGTGTATGTCTTTGGTGGGCGGCATTTTTTAAGGTTGCTGTTCCATTAACTTGATGTAACGCTATTTTTTATCAAAAACAGTCTGAGATCTCACAAAGGGTGACCAAAATGTTTAAAGGCATGTATGTACTGCGCGATAAATTGGTGTTTAAATCTGCAAATCTATAATGTGAAAATGCTAATGTGATATGACTAAGAACCCTGCTTTGTGCTAGCATGTTAGTCCTTGATAGCAAGAACAGTTCGGTAAGAGACAATTCATATGTGTGCCTATACTATTATCCGTGTCCTAAACTATAGTCATTCTTCCATATTACCAACTCACCTATTGCGGATCCTAAAATCATCCCTCCCTCACCGCAAAACTTATTATGGCTAAGAATTAATTCACGTAAACATGGAGCGTTCTGAAAGAAAGACATGAAACAGTTATACTTCGAGTGTTTAGGTAGAAAATATATCATACATTAATTAAGAGACCTTGCAATAACAAATGAATAATGAAAACAAAAAATAAACATACAAACAAACAAACAAAATAACAAACATACAAACAAACAAACAAACTGGTTAAAGATGATGGTAGGCAACATTGTTCGTTTTTCGTATTTGATTAGTGTATAAGAACTAATTATACAAGTAGCAATACCACGGGATACCATGGGGTAATGATGTAATTAGTGTAATAACAAGAAAGTGGTGTAGAATTAACACATTTCAAAATAAATAAATTTGGTAAATATACTGTCTTCTGATTGATTAAATGTATTGCTTTTATTTTCAATGTTGTCAATTTTTATGGCAACACGCCCACTTTTACTCTCACTCTGAAGTTGTGTATTCATAAAATTCAATGTGAAGAGTCAAAAATTAATTTTATGGTTCAATAAAATCAAAATAAATAATAGACATTCATTAAATGGTATATCTCTTACTTGCAAAATATCCGCTAGCACGAGTGCATCTGTATCTACTAAACCACTTCCTAAAAAAAAATGGAATAAACAAACAATAATGTTAAGATTAAGTGAATGCATAAACTTTTTTTTTAAAAAACACTATCCGTACATTTTATATGTTGTGTTTTGTGTACTGTTTTTTGGATTTGTCGTTTCCCCCCCCCCCCTTTTTTATGTCATGAAATTGTCATTTTGTTTTCAAGTAATGAGTTTGAATGTCGCTTTGGTATATTTCGCCATTGGTATAGGTAATCTGACTGATGTCTGCATGAGGTCCAGTATATATACAAATATTTCATGCATGTTCTGGACAAAAACAAATTACAAAATACAATCGGTAGGTTCTGAAATAGACAAATGTGATAGTCACTGGAAAATGAATATGTGATCCCCTCGTTTAATTTAAAGCAGTTAGACATGACAAACTGCACAATAAATTATCGTCAAAACATGTGCACTCAGACACAACCACACATAGTTGTTCATAACATTTCTAGTATATTCGCTTCCACACGTCAATAAGATAAAAAAAAAAAAAAGGGGGGGGGGGGAAGTTTCAATTCATTTGTAATGTTTGTTTGTTTCGCTGGATGTTCATGACCGTTTCAATTTCAAATTTTGATGACGTCGCTGTCAATAATCGCAGACCAGATTTTTTCGTTCGAGCACTTTTGATAATTCAAATTAACCTCGATAGTAATAAGGGGCATGCATTTATTTACAATACGTTCAAAATATATACCAATGATAAATAATTTCCGTGATTTGTTTCAGCGCGTGACCGACGTTTTATCGAAATATGTTTCACCTGTCTTAAGCACGTGTTTGGCGCCATGCTTTTCAATTGTCTTACCTGATATATCTAATGAGGTAATTTTATGATTAACATGTAACACGTCTGCTATTGCACGTACTCCTTCTGTACCAATTAAATTCTCTGCTATATTCTAAAATATATATTATACATATAAAAATAAGATTATGCAAAACCAAATTTACATAGTTTCATGAAAAAAAGAGAACTTACGAAGAGGAATGAAGAATTGAAGCTTGTCGCGTTTTGTCTAATAGAATATATAATGGAAAGGCGTAATGTAATAAGGCAGCAACAAGCAAACCAAAGAGCAGAAAAAAGTCCAAGGCCTTAAATTGATCTTCAAAACATCTTGCACTCGGAGACCGGCTTCAGTTGGTCCTTAAACAATAGTTAAACCTAGTTCAACAAAAAGGACGCTAAACTAAGTTTTAAAACATACAAATGAACAAAAAAAAAACAAGACAACCGAAGTCTACAGGTTCCTGACATATGCAAAAATTCGTCGTGGGTAAACATGTTTTGTAAGATCTCAACCTTCCCCCTATTAGTATGTCTGTAGTGTAATGACATTTAATGCAATATCGAAACAGGGACATAGAGAATGAGACGGGGTTAAAAGTGTATATTTATACAAATTAATACTTACGAGATCTATGATAGTTCTATTTTTATGGAGCATTTCTGCGATATATTTAGCACCATCTGTAAACAGACCATTGTCTTCTAAATCTAAACTAGTTACTACTTGATTATCCTGAAAACAGAGGAATCAAAAGACATAAAAAAAATACATTACGATGGGACTTATCGTGTTACTTTTAGAGATATAAAAAGTACTATATTCATATAAAGAATACATGAACATGTATATTGTCAACGGTATTGGATTTTTCGTTGCCAGTTATGGTCCTGTGTACTTGTATGTCCTATTTAATGATGATAATTGAAAATAAAAAGGTATTATATTCTGCCAATGATTGCTCTCCAATTAAAGTAGTTTTGTCATTGTTAAATTTAATGGTGTATTATGCTGGTTATGATACAGGTCGGATGATGGACATTTAATATGTAATACGTTTATATAAGTAATGAGCTAGTTAACCCTAATGGGATTGATTGCATACATGAAAATTAACAAAAAAGACATCAATTCATATATGGACATAGCATTCAGTTGCTGAATCCAACTATCTTGAAAAAACACAAAATATTAGTATATGAGAAGCTTGAGCATGATTAGAACCGGATTTCAAAAAAGAACCGGCTTATAAATTTTTGCCATACTTTGTACTACTTACTACTAATGCAATTGCCATCGCTCTGACTCCGGCAGGTCCGGTTGGATGACTTCTCATGGTAATAGCTGGTGTCGCCACCTGGTTTTTAAATGAGGATGCAGGTGTAACACCTAACATTTTACATGTGTTACGATATGTGCTTTTAATCTGACGAGTGTCGTCGTCATCGTCTTCGTCGTCGTCTGAACACTCTGGTGAAGCAACTAAAAAATGCATTGTGAAAATTTAATATGATAGTGTGGATGGAATAGAGAATGACGGACAAGAAGTGTGAAGAATAGAGAATAAATGGTAAAAAGTATATAGTATAGAGAACAGATGACATAAAAACATAAAGAATATAGAAACAAATCCCTCCCCCGCACCAGGCCTATTAATATAAGTTCAAGATAACGAGGACATCGTAAAATCTCAACGTAATTCTTCTCTGTGCATCCCGGTACACTCGATATTAATTGTGCTGTATCGTATTGAGACCGGAGTATCGAGAATTTTGAGGGCTGCCAGGTACACCATGCAGTATATATCTGGTCAATGATTATTTTGCAACTTGACAAAATTCCAGTGGCAAATATTACACATAATTTTTGCAGGTTTTTTTTTTATTGCATCAAAATTACAATTGACCTCTACAGTTACAACTGATCGAAACGGTATGGTTATTATAGCTCAGAATGATCAACTGAAATCTTCGATTTGGTATCTAATGATAGGGGAACCTTTGGCCTTTTTCATACTAGGATAATTGCGCTTTTAAAGAACATGCTTCAATTAATAGGATAAACATGGCATTTGCACTTTTACAATATTGGCTTCTATTCAATCCGGATCTAGGTCCCAGTAGGTTAGACCTTGCAGAGTTCAAATCATAATTTTCATTATGCATGGTTTAATGTTTAATGGCCATTTCATAGCACATTTGTGTTTAAAAGTCATTGCATATATATATATATAGCACTTATTATAGCTATAAGACACACAGCATGTATATTCATATCACGTAAGTTTTCTCTTGATATCTAAAGCTTAAGGAATGAACAAATTTAGCTCATGTAATCTATCCTAATTGGGTTTTCGCCCATATTTCAAATACATATTATTGGCCTTAACATACGTGAAATATTTGCCATTGGACGTTAAGCAACCAACAATCAATTAATAAAATACATGTTATAGTTTCTCTTTCTCAACTCTTGACTGAGGCCCCTGTTCATCAACATAACGAATTTTAATGTCATTAAGCGACTGTTGTGCAATGATAAAAGTCCAATGGCATCCTTACGTATGTATACGTTCACGTTACTTGCATTTTCAATAGAATCAAAATAACCTAAAACAAATAATATCCCCGTGGGAGCTATTTTGAATTTCAATAAATTTCTGAAACTTTAAAAATAGGTGTATCAAAGTGTCATTTTCCTTATAAAGTAGCTCCTTAGATTCACACATTTATTAAAAAAAAAATCAAATTTGCTTTGTTACCCATGATGCAACTGTCTGTTTGCATAAACATCATCTTACCTTCAGTGATAAAAGAGCTCTTCGATTTCCGTCTTTCGAATTTTAGTTTCAACATTATTCTACTTATGGAAAAACTGTGGCTAAGTTCATATTTAAAAATTTGATATTGAATTGGTCAGTAAACATTGTAACCCAACCCATGGTTTTGTGCATTAATCTTTCCCAAGTACCACTTTCCTTCGGCCAACAGGTCAATCGTAATAGCTGCATTTGTTATCAAATGATCTGATTTATAGAATTATAATAAGCTTTGAAATATGTATAAAAGACCTACGTGTGTTTTACGTAAATAACAATAGAATTTAAATACACCTGGTGCCAATCTTATTATCTCAAAATAGTACACATAAGATTGCAGTGCAATTTGAAGTGTGTGAACCACCTGCATATATGCAGTCGTTATTGTTTTAATTCAAAGACAAAGCATAAAGCATTTAATTTAATTGATTTGCGCCAAAATCTTAAGTTCTTTCTATCCTAAAAAAAAAATACATGAAAACGGTACCAGTAATTACTATAAATTATGAACAGTCAAAAAGGCCACATCAACCAACAAGGACTCAGATAGCGGCAAAAAAATTGTGGTATATCAAATTATAATAGTTTATATTGAGTATACATGTTATTATTGTGCACTAATATACCCAAAAAAAGTTGACGGCATACATTAAAAAAATCAAAATTAGACATAACTTTGTTAATTTTTCCTGTCCTATTTGCATGGTTTGTATTAAAATTACCAGTATTTATAATATAAAATAAAAGATGTGGTAAGATTGCCAATGAGACAACTCTCAACAAGAGACCAAAATGACACAGAAATTTATTTTAAATATTTATAGCGCCGTTTTCTATCTATATCCGTTTACGTGAACACCAACTTTTATATATGGTAAAGATAGTCTATCAGGTACTATAGGAGATGGGCATGATTATCGTTAGCAGAAAAATACATGTATAGAAAGGTTGCTAAAACCAATTTTACTTCAGTTTGTTTTCCAAACACACCGCATTTCAAAATACTGTTCATTCATCTGATTTTTTTTTTCTAAAGGTATGAATCGCAGTTCTAGATCGGCGCACTCTTACATAGTAGGATGGCTAATGCTCTATTTACAAATATACACCCGCACCCACTAAAAACTTATATTAACACACAAAGGAACGTGCCACTAATCCACCAATTCATGATTACAAAGTAAATCAACTCATTACAAAGTAGTTCAACACATTTCTAGACGCTTCTGCAGTAAAACTAGAGAACAAGGTACATGCTACACAAGTTGTTACAATAAAATTCATTTTTTCACAAGATTCAACACATTTTCAAAAGACATTTTTGTCGTCAAGATTTTGAAAATTTTCAATCGTAATTTTGATATCTTAAAGAAAATTATACTCGATATGAAATTGAAATGTAAATGCAGCTTGGTAATGGTATCATTCAAAAACATTGTCAATGAGGCTACTCTACATTGTAGACCAAATGATATAAAAGTTAACAACTAAGGCCTTCACCAATGAGCATTAATTCACCGCGTTCTTTGTTCATTGGTTAACATAGTGTTATATAGATTAGACAAATAAATATGGATATGAAAATACAAGATGAGAAGAGGTATTATATTAGATAGAAAATTAAAAAGATGCCACTTACCATCAGCCATTATATCATAGCCAGTGAAAGTAAATTCCCTTTTTGGTCTTATCTGTAGCATTTCATCCGGAATCAATCGGGATTTTTCCCGTTTTGTCTTTGTAGTTTGTCGAGATATTGGCGCAGGCGTAGTTGATGGTGATGGTTTTGCATTGTTCGTGTCTTTTGGTTTAGCTTTTGAAAGATTGATGGATGCCGAACTCAAAAATAATGAAGCACTTCGATTTCCAATTTGAACAGTTTGTGTTTCCCTTTTTGTGTCCGATGTATTTTGAACCGGAACATTTTGATTTTCATCATGTTTTGAAGTTGCATCCTGATTACCAATGTCGTCTGTTTCTCGTCCGTCAAGTTGCTGTTGGGCCGCCTTCATTGCCATTAACTAAAATGAACAAAGAGATTTACTTTAATTTGATTACTGCAAAGTTCGATTAGGTAATATAATATGATAGTACATGAACTTGTGTTTTATGTATGACGAGAATAACTTAAATGTCTTCTAAAGATGATAATTCATTCGGAAGAAATTTCTAACTGCATCAAATGGTTTATGTTTTTTCTCGAGTAATGTGAAAATTATACTTCTTTATGTGACCAGTATCGCGCATGACATCACCATTGTTTTTCATAGATCTATGCAAATCTAATCAATTTTATCATATTATTGTAAATATCTGAAAGATTTTTGAGATCAAAATTATTACTGTCAGTGACAAATATGAAATATTGAAACATTGATAATAGATTTCAGTGCTTGAAAGCACAAACCCTAGGATACATAGACATTTGAAATGCACATGTCAACGGCATCACGAGATGGGATTTGATTTACCGTAATAATATAACGATCCAAACAATAACCGAAGAATTAGTATCAATTAAAGAATGCAGAAAAAAACTAAATAAATAATAATTTATCAGATCTTACGTTGAATGTCACATTATTGCTCAAGACATGGTTGTGTTTTAATGGGTGTAGTAGAATTATTTCTTCGATGAACTGAATGATTAATAACTTGCATCATAACATTCTGACATTTCTTTAAAATAGAATGTCTAAATAAAAAAGAACTCATATTGATCTGACTTGATATAAGATATTGTTTTTGGTTTGCATTTAAGGGTCGATGTAGATCGATAATAACAATTTAAGGTGGTACCCAACACTTTCACTAAACTTAATTTGGCTTGTTTAATTTTCATAAAATTTTGTCAAAGTAAATCACTTTACCAAAAATATAAACATTTTAAAAATTTTGAACCAACCGTTTTGTCAGAAAAATTACACTGGTTATATAGCAAGTTGACAAACACCAATTGGCAATTTTGATCATTGAGAAGCTTAATATTCCTTTTACAGCACAACGTAATTAAAACGTTAAGAAGACTTTACAGAGTTATCTCCCTGTAGTGTTAGGTACCACCTTAAAACAATTACCATCAAAGGCATATGATAGTATCCATCGGTACTCATACTAATATATAGGACTGTTCCCTCCTGATTTATGACAAGGGAATATACAAGGTCATCTTCGCTAGTCAAGGGTTACGATCCTCTCCCGTTCTCTCCAAGTGAGAACGGGAGTGGATCGTAACCCTTGGCTAGCGAAGATGATACAAGGTGTAATACACCATTGATTTTCCCCTAGTAGCCTTTGTTAAAAAATGTGCAGACTTTATCTTTGTTTCAAATTAAGAAATACTTGGCATGAGTAAAGTTTTATCCTGTCCAGTACTGTAGAAAAAAAAATCACATTACATTTTATTGCATATAAGAAAATAACCATCACTGGAAGTAAACCAATCTAATTTCTCCCCTTATTTAATCTGTGTACAAGGTTTAGTAACCATGTAACCTCAAGTTTACAAAATATTCTATAGAAATCCAAAATAATATATAACATTTGTTTATGGCACATAAATGTTTTACTGCAACGAAATGAAGGATTAATTACCTACAACTGTCAAATTCAAGGATTTTTTTTTTTTTACCTATCTTGGTTGAGTTTAACATGACTTTTGTTACAAATGTAAAAGAAGTATGTTTTAAGGGCTGACCTCAACTTCCCGATTCCTAAACTGTGATATTGGTATAGCAGAACAACTTTGGACAAAATGTAAGCATCAAATGAAAAGCTGATACATATGGTGTGTTGTTTTTTTTTTTTTTGTTTTTTTTTTTGTAATCATTTAAAATTATTATTTATATATACTTTTAGCTATTATTATTATTACCCAAATAATATCCGTCGTCTTATTCCGCCGATCTCCGACTTATCTACGATTGCTGAGATACCTTGATTAAGCCGCTAGAGAGTGCCGAAATATCTCTACGTGTATTATTTTTGTTGTTGCTATTGTCATGTTCATTATAAGTATTGCCGTTATTTTGATGTGTTTTTAAAACAGCTATATCTGTTTGCATCAAACGTGGAAAAGTTGCACAATATATGTGAAAGAAGACATTCTTTAAAAGATTTTTTAAATTATATAAAAGCCCTAAACCCCATAATGTAAACCTATTCGCCGATATGTATGAAGCGGTCAAACAAAATTAGTAAAGGAAATATTTTGATATGTTTAGTAAAATCGCTTAACATTGTGTATACAATAAGGTCACCACACCCTGATCTCATTATAAATGTCAATAAGTGGAGTGAAAAATAATAGAAATAATTTTATTAATGAATTTATGGCAAGTGCTCATATCTGTTAGACATTAAAAAGCTGAGGTCAATTTAAACAATTGTAAAGTACACTGAACAACAAATATTTGACACATTTTCCCCCTTTTTTCTATTTTTCTTTATCAATTTATTTTATTTTTTGCGAGAAAGGGGAATCAACATGATAAAACGAAATTACGTTTAATTAGGAAAACGAATACCGATAAAAGGACCAAGAACACCATAAATTTTAAGCACTAAAACGGTTATAACATAAAACTGAATGCAAGTCTAAAAATATTTAACATGCATAATTAAGAACATTACTGTGAATACAAATATTCTCGGCTCGAGTCTTCTTTTTGTCACCCCTATTTTATGTCATTAATATCGCTTAATCTTTTACGACAAGTGAAATTCTGGGAGTTTTCTTATGACTTCCCGCGTTTACTAGGTGGTGGGATTTAGAGCACGTTGTACAATACCATTGACGTTCAGTATACCGGTATTGCAACAATTTTAATCGTTCAGTATAAATGCACTGGGATCGGTACCTTTAAACAAATTAAGAAAATATCACAAAATCTTTAAACAAATGTTTTCATTTTGACGTAAACTGATTTTCTTTCAATGCTAAGAATATACTTTGTTTACATTTATTTATATAAATATTTTATTTCATTAAGTATGAAGTCAAGAAATAGTGTTAAAAGTTAGCCTTCTTAAGTTTTAACATGCGATAAAATACGATATGCCGAATTTTGATATGATTTAAAGAAACATCATATTGCCTTAAAACATTGTATTGTTACATTAAAATTGCATGTCATTTTCCAAAATGAAAATTTTAATTTCAATTGTGCTCTTATTTACTTATAATCTACTCCGTGCTTTAATAACTGAAAAACATTGACAACGTCAAATTGTAAACTAAACTATTTACTATCTATTTTATTAATTCAAAATTGTTTATAAAGGTCGACCTCGAGGTACGAGAGAATAACTTAACTTAAAAAACAGATGACATTTGAATTAATATCCCGATGTCTCTTGTAGAAAGATTGTCACGCTTTCTGCACAGAACGAATCCTTAAGACAACTCTTTTAGGGGTCTTTATGTAGCCTGTTGCAAGGCAAAATTTTTTCTATATATATTCCCCAATATACCCTCTTTTTCCAGTGGCTAGCATAATATACCCAACGTTGATCTCAGATGGCCTCTGTTACTGGACCTGCCTATAGTATGTGTTTGATCTCGTCCTAAATATGCATGAAATATATTGCCACTAGACGTTTAGCAACCAACAATCAATCAGCAATCAATAACTTCAAAATGCATATGTTGTACTACAGCAGGGCATGCAGAGAATGACCGGACTAGTTAGATTTTTTTGGAAAAGATTTATTGGTGTTTAACGCCACTTTTAACACTATTATGCTATTTCGTGTCCATCAGGGTTTTTTATTTTTGGAAGAAGCCGGATAGATGTGGCCTTTATGATAAATTGACTATATAATATTCATAATATAATTACAAAGTATACGTGTTGTACTGTTACAACACTGTCCCAGGTTAGGGGGAGGGTTGGTATCCCATTAACATGCTTAACCCGGCCACATTCTGTATGTACAAATGTATGTGCCTATTTCAAGTCAGGAGCCTGTAATTCAGTGGTTGTCGTTTGTTATTATTATATTCGATTTTCGTTCATTATTTTGCAGTAAGTTTTCTCGTTTAAACTGTTTTACATCTGTGGTTTCTGTGCCTTTTATAGCTGACAATGCTGACCTCTAACTGTTTGATATCTTGTGAAGGGTTGTCTCATTGGCAATCATATCATATCATCTTTTTATATAGATAAGAAGATGTGGTATGAGTGACATCCAAGTCATAATTTGTAAAAGTAAACCAGTAAAGGTCAAAATACGACCTTCAACTCGGAGCCTTGGCTCACACCAAACAGCAAGCTAATAAAGGGCCCCACAAAATGACTAGTGTAAACCCATTCAAAAGGGAAAACCAACGGTAAAATCTATATAAATAAAAACGAGAAACATTTATGAACCACATCAACGAAGGAACATCAGGTTTCTGACTGATTAGGACAAATGCAAACAAATGCAGCGGGTTTAAACGTTTTGATAGGTACAAATGTACCAACCTTCATCCTTACCTGAGACATTTGTGTAACAATGGTGTAACATATATGGATGCTTCACCAAGACCTAACAGAAGCTTGATACCCTCCTGTGGCATTATGCAATCGGGCAAATCACGTATAATTTACAAACACAACTTGATAATGGTATAATGCGTTACTGTTCTTCCAGACTCGGAGTGGAAGCCGGTGTAGCAGTTTCAAAACACTCTCCAAATTTATATCTCTACGTTGTTTTAAACATGAAGTTCGGAACACTGGGTTCATAGCACTCCCAAACCCGTGTT
The DNA here is from genome assembly GCA_037788925.1 of Mytilus galloprovincialis. Lineage (NCBI taxonomy): Eukaryota > Metazoa > Mollusca > Bivalvia > Mytilida > Mytilidae > Mytilus > Mytilus galloprovincialis. The sequence goes on along the minus strand of CM075336.1, from coordinate 90,176,164 downwards.
CCAAAACACTCGTTATTAAAACGATGAATGCACACCATTAAGCCTCTGCTGTCAGCTGCGATTTAGTTGACTGCTTAACCGATGGTTATCGAGTAAAAAGCTCTTTTCTATATTGCTACGTGTATTTTTTAATGATTGATTTTTCGAATCATTTTTTAAAAACAAATTTTATATAATATCCCGTCGCAAGTTATTATTGCAGCCTTTCTTATGTTGTTTCACCAGCACGTTCATGTATATCTTTTATTTTGGTATTGTTAGTACATACATGTACACAAAAATGGTCAAGTCACTTACTCATGTTACTAGTAACTGTTTAAACATTTGATTTGCATTAACAACAGAAGGGATTGTACACAAGATACAACAAGTCAACATAAGAGACGTCCTCTCCTAATACAAATATAAACAAAAAACATTTAATAATGACAACAAGTAGTCAAGTTACTAATGGTAGCGTGATTTGAAAAGTTTAATAAAATGGCACCCTCTTCCTAAATATTTTTAGAATGACATAAATAAAGTATACTTCAACATATATTTTTTTAATTCAATATCACGCAAATAACATTAGCAAATAAAAGGCCTGCAGACAGGTTTATAGATCTTTTCGAAGTATGGTCAAACTAAAAAATAAACAACGTGTTTACCTTATTTCCCATCTTGATACTTTTCCTAATCCGAAACTTCGGATATTGAATACAATTATCTTCTTTTCCTCCTAATGCACTGTCAATGACTGTCGTCTGCAGTTAATAGTTTACATGAACTACCCTAATCAAATTTGAATTTTAACTTGTTGATCAAGGGATTTAACCTGTTAAATCACTTCTGTTCTACTTTGAATAGTCGAATTACATTGTAAAAGTCACAATTTTGATATTAGCTTTAGATTTTTTAAGTAACGAGGTCTTTATTTTCAGATAATTGGTTTGAATGGAAATTGAATGCACTACAAAATTACTCTTTAAACTCGAGATTTAATGGGATATATTTAAAAGTGTCATTTTTGATAATAATTTAGATATTACTAATATGACACGACAGCTTTTAAGAATGACATATTTTAAAGAGACACTAGCTACGAGATGTGTAAAAATCTAAATTATGATTTGATTTTGTTCAATCAATAATGAAAGTGAAATAGTGAAATAATAATTCGCTCTTAGCAGGCAAAATGGTTGTTGAATAGGTAAACAATATACTTATGTTTTTATCATTTTAGAAATTGTAGGTACTATATTTGTACAAACTAACATAGAGTATAAATATACCGCAATGATTGAAATAAAATCAACGGTACCAATTTTCTTGCACCAGATGCGCATTTCGACAATACATGTCTCTTCAGTGATGCTCGTGGCCAAAATATTTGAAATCCAAAGCTTATATAAAAGATGAAGAGCTAAAATCCAAAAGGTCCAAAAAGTATAGCCAAATCCGTGAAAGGAATCAGAGCTTTGCATGAGGGCGATACATTCCTTAATTTATAATAATTTCTATCATTTTTTAACAGTAAATTTTAATAACACAAAAAATCCGTATTTTCATGCCAGTACCGAAGTACTGGCTACTGGGGGGGTGATACCCTCGGGGACTAATAGTCCACCAGCAGAGGCATCGACCCAGTGGTAGTAATAAAATTAACGGTACCAATTTTCTTGCACCAGATGCGCATTTCGACAATACATGTCTCTTCAGTGATGCTCGTGGCCAAAATATTTGAAATCCAAAGCTTATATAAAAGCTTATATAAAAAATTCACCTAGTTTTACCTAAGTGTGTCTAAACATCATCTAGACCACCGCATTCTCCATGAGTTTATATTGCACATAGAGGGCTCCAGGGGGTCTTGAAGATCCGCCCGACCCCTTTTGTGGGAAAAACTTGATTGATTGTACTTTTTGAGAAACGTTTGCGTAAAATACAAAAGAGTCAGTCGTAAATCGGAGGGAGGGAACGTAAAGTCCAGACCACCTACCCTCTTTGCTCGCCAGAAAAAAATGGATATCATTTATTTATGATTATATAACGATTTTTGCTCGACGGAATACAATCATTTTGAATATATCTTCCACTCCTTGAAAAAATCCTTGATCCGCCACTGGGTGATCTCCCTCATTTTCCCAATGAACTTTTAATTTTGTTTTATTTTTCATGTAAATACGTCAAATATAATCGTTTTTGCTTTTTCACATGTTACATTTGGTGTACTGAGTAATGACTGTTTTAAAGGCTGCAGGTACATGTATGATACAGAAAGCCATGTTGGACAAAATATGAACTTATGCAAATTCCGTGTCTGAAGATAATTTGTACAAGTCATGTTAGTAAAATGGAAGCTTCAGCAAAATGTAAATGTATTGGCATTTAAAGTTGAAACCATTGTCCTATATATGCATTATTTCTTTATAGCTATTTAGTCCAATGCGGGGAAAAAACAGTTACAAAGATGTCAAGTGTCACAAAACAAAAGGTCATCAGCAATGAACTGGTGTAGAAAAGGTTTGGAAAATGTTGGGTTTTTTTACGTGTTTACGATGGTTTAAATATATCTCTACAATAAGTTGTATGCACAATACAATGTTTGAATAAGGTCCCAGATAGTACTGACTGGTTTAAAAGTTGTGTAACTTATTCGGAAAGGAATAAATAGCTAAAAGGTGTATTATATCTGCCTGGCTGCTTTCGCCATATTACCGAATTTATTTTGAGATAAAAAGATGATAAGAGAATTGCATTATATTTTGATATTTCATTTAAACTTTGTTGATTTTCTGATCTTATCAAATATTTTATTCTTATATAAATTGTATTGATCAGCACTTCACCAGAACAATACCGTAAATTATAAATAATAGATTAAGTGGATAAAGAAGTATTAGTGTCTGAATTAGGACATATTTAAATATACAGTGAAACCTGACTAAACCGAATCCTGTATAAAACGAAAACATGTATAACCCAAACATGTTCGCAAGCACTGTCATCAAATAAGTTGTGCGTTTTGAACTTGATAAAACCGAAAAATCGGCTAAAACCGAACAAAATCTCAAGTCCCGAAGAGGTTCGGTTTAAACAGGTTTCACTGTATTAAGTAACCTCAATACTCTATGACACGAATGGTTGGATAACAAGATTAACGTCTGCTACAATGGGTAACTTTTTGTCAGTGTTTATTTATAATTATCCAACTATTTGAGAAAATCTAACAACAAACATAGTTTCGATTAACAAGAAAAGTATCAGTGGTAATATGATAGCTATGATCGCTTTGAAATTATGCTGGAAGAAGTGAGTTCGTGTGTAGAAAGCTAGAAGCTGTAATACTACCAAACATGATACATCACACCCGCTTTCATACAGAAAAGGGTCGAAATTATACTTCCTTGAAACGAAAACTCAGCTTGTAGGTCTAATATAAAGCATATGGTATATGTATAGCTAACTCGCATATTTCGGACTAAATTTGTGTGTACTATTTGCCGCTGGACATTACTAAGTCTAGTTCATCTTTCAAGCAATTATCAACTTGTTATTTATCTACATGGAAATAACTATTAGTATTGTATTGTCTACAATAAAATTTGATTTCCGAGGTATCTTATAGTGCATGCGACTTTTCAAAAGCCCCAAAGAACCTTAATCTGAACAAAACGTTTATACTGTATTTCGAATCACATACATTTTATCCTGTGTTGAGAATAAAACGACCTTTCAATGACTGATCTTAAATATAACATCAAAATAATGAAAATCTTTTTTTATTTGTTTTTTTTTTAAACTGACAAAATTATGCAAAAAAATGCAGGTTCGGGTGGTTTTTTTTTAACTATAACATGTTGAGTCGGTATGCTTCTATCTCGGCCGTTTTCGCGATACTAGTAATTAAACAATTTGAGCTTTGTGATACACTTTTGTATATTTTGTTACCTTTTTAGAAGCTAATCTAAACAGTTGTCAATATACTTACCGATAAGATCTATAGGCCATATTAGTTTTCCATGGTTTAGAGGTTATTTCACTTTTAAAGAAAATACAAAGCGGACGATCTGATTGTATATTTTATTCAGTTTTGTAAGAAAATATACTATTTACTTTTAAATCGTTTATTTCAAATTTACTTCAGACACCTAATTACAGGTGCGAAATAGTATGCACATTAATTGATACTTTAAACGGACTGGTGCAATTTAGTTTGGCGTATTTCATGACGTATATGAGGGGAATAACACGCCTTTCAAGGACGTGGGCTATAAGGAATAAAATGTTAAAATGTGGGGTATATTGGGTAAAAGAATTAAATTTCGGAAATATTGGAAAACAAGTTGGATCTAAGGAAAAGAAGGAAAAAATAGTGGGAAAAGGAGAAGGTGAGAGATACAAGCAAAAAAATACTCTAAAAAGCGAGATTGAAAACCCCGCGTCACCCTCGTCTTCGGAAAAAAGAAAAAAAAGTTAAAAAGACACGTCTTGTTAAAGTATATATTACATATACTATCATTAAACGTTCGTAGGTGTAAATGAACATCTCAATACCTATGCAAATATTGACTTGAAAAAATTCTAAACTGTCGTCATTCAAATTAAATATTTAAATACATTTTATCGGTTTGAGATGTACATGGGTTACAAATTGCACTTTAAATACAATAAAATCAAATATACCTTTGAGAAGGTATACTCGAGATTGTATTAAAGTACTTATCTTTTTCAAGCATACTGCAATTCAGCAAGTTATTCATCGAGATGACAGTGATTAAAATAAGAGGTAAACACTTCCGTGGGTCTTAATGGGGGGTCCTTCATTTCTGTAATCTTTATGTGACGAATTACGCCATTCTCATTATCCATTTTTCTTTGTGCCATAGATACTTGAGGACAGGACAATTTTTTGCCGTTCCTCTTTTTTCCAAAATCTATTATTCTTTTTTTTTATTATTAATTTCAATAATATTCGCGTTTTCTGTATTATAACAACATAAATATACAAACATAGATTATATTTGCTATAAACTATCATTTCCACAGTCTTTACTAATATATAGTAAATAGCAAATATATAAATAAACGGATCTTGGAAAAAGGGGGAGGGCAAACAAAAATTGTACTGTCCCCAAGTACCTATGAGTTGTGTCAATTGTTCTCTTTTCTTTATAACTTGCCCATAATTATTTATTTTCTAGTCTTCATTTTGTGTAACACACTATTATTCTTTATTGTTTAATTTCTTGCCATATTTATTTCTACTCTATTTTTTTGGGGTCCTCTTTTCTGTACATTTGGCCCATTATTAAATATGCTGTAAACACCAACCAGACCCTCACGTGCTACTTACAAAATATACAAACTTAAAAGAGAAAGCTGATGTTTGTTTGGCAATGGATCAGATTTGTTTACGTGTTCATTGCCAAGCATTAGATTTATTTGTAGGAATGAAGCACAAAAAGAGTGCATGCCTGTTCCTGTTACGAAAACGTGCATCATGATGTGGTTTCAGAATTGGCTCCAAAATGAATATACGGGAACTATTTTTCGTTATCTTTAGCCCTTCAACAATGACTAACTTAAAGATGACTTTTTCCCTTTTCGGTTACGGGGTAATATAAAGATATTATACTTCTGAAAGTCATAGAGCTGTGCAAAATGAAAAGAAGGGGAAATTTATATAGTCTTACACTTGATTTTGTCAGGTTCTTATATTGACACCCCTTTTTAAATTTTACCTTGATACTGTTGTTTGTAAATTTATGCTTTATAAAATCTGAATAAAACTTTAAAAAAACATCTTTTCATAGATACGGTTTGCATCATGCGAAAATGGAGGAAACACATCAAAGGCATTAAACAAATACAATTTAAAGATAAACAGCGCTTTTAATTTAATTTAACATATTTATTAATAGTGGATTGGGAAACAAGTTTTGCAACTTATATTTAATCCTTTTCTACTTTGCGGGTGCGATTGCTGCCTTGTAGCGGCATTAGCCTGCTCTTTTTCGAAATCTACAATGGTGTCTTTAACGTGCAAGAAATATGGCTCTCTCTTAACACGGGTCAGCCATTTATCGTCCCCTTCCGACGGACTGTCATCGTTTCCTGGAGACCATACTCGCAAATGGTGTCAAGGGAGAGTCGAAAATTCAGTCCCTGATATTTTCATTCCGGGTAGGAATCGAACCAGGAACCTTTGTGTTAGTAGTCCAACGCATTAACCATTACACCACGGCTCTCAATAGCGCTTTGACCCCATCCCCTCCTCCCCCAAAAACAACCAATCAAACTCTCAACAAAAATTACACAAAAAATGCGCATTATGGCTCTTACCAATAATTGAAAAAGGGTAGGTAATTCCTGCTTATCAATTTTCATTTGTGCATTTGTAATTTAGCTTTTGATTATTGTTTTTTATTGTGGACCGATATTCTTAGGTCCGAGACCACAATTATTTTGTAGTGCATTTATTTTAGAACATAAATGAAAATAAAACAAATCCCACCTGCGCTTTCTCAAAGAAATTTTTACAGTGTGTTGTACTACTTTTGGGACAAATTATATCAAAATTATAGAAAACTTCATCGGCTTTAACTCAAAATATGGACAATTCTATGTTTAGGGCATCTTGAAATCTTTTGACAGCTTCCGAAGTGCTAATTTTAAACCTTTTTCAGCTGGACCAAATCACTACTTTCCTTTAAAATTCTGGACCCAAATTTTTTTACAGTGTAATTTCACCCCCTTACTTGCAATTTGAGGCATTAAACATGGAGAAATAAATTTGGAAGGGGTATAAAAATAAATGGCAAGTAACCCACTGTCAACACTAGGAAATATCAAATCAAGGGACGACAATTGTGGTCTCGGACCATATATTACGACAATAGCAGTTAAGTTTTGAAATCTTTGAAAATCTTGAAAGCAAAATATCATAGAAAAAATAAAAGAAAGACGCTTTTTATGTCTAAATCATTTAGTAATAGTTGTAAAATTAGGTAATAGTTTTGTAACCATAATAAGTCGATTAAGTGATTATAACTATTTTTGGGTTAAAGGATTATATTAACACATGTTACAGAGCGATTATAGGTCAAGAGGATTCATTAGAAATATCCAGTTACATCATTATTGTTATTGAACACGTAAATTATCTACTACATAATTATACATTTGTTAAAATGGGCAAAAACGTAATATATTCAAAAGGAATTAAAAGATACTCTGAGAGGTGGTGCTTTGATATAGAAACCATATATAATAAGTACAAAATAAACGCATCATAGATACCAGGATTAAAATTTTATATTTACGCCAGACGCGCGTTTCGTATACAAAAGACTCATCAGTGACGCTCGAATCAACAAATGTTTAATTAAAAGGCCAAATAGAGTACAAAAACGATACATTGTGTACCTATATACTATATATAGGTATATTTTCAAAAATACAGACGAGTATACGATACATGCATGTATCTCAAACTGTAAATTCTCCAAAGTCGAAAATTATTGAGTAGAATAAATTTATCTCGAACTATCAAAATTATAAGATTACCCATCTACAATCTAATTAAAAACCGATCTCTCATCGCTCCTGTTTCTGATATGTCGCGTGGGAGATCTAACGAAACCGGCTTTGAGGTCACATGTGAGTGAACTAAAAGTTATGAATTTATAAAGATATGCAAATGAATTGACGACCTATTAATAAGCCAATCAAAAAAGTTTATGAATTATTTTGACTGACGATTTCGTCGTAAATAAAATGAGTTACATCCCTTTGCCTTACGTTAAACTTCCAAGATCGTGGAAGACTCAATTTCATTGGTCGAAAAAGACACACCTACGAGGTCACTCACATGTGACCTCAAAGCGGGTTTCGTTAGATCTCCCACGCGACATATCAGAAACAGGAGCGATGAGAGATCGGTTTTTAATTAGATTGACCCATCTATATAGTTGTTTACTTCTGGTGGAGAGTTGTCTCATTGGCATTAATATCACATCATCTTATTTTTAAATCAATTAAATCAACGCTAACCAGATACAAAGAGACAATATATCACGAGATTCATGACTGAGGACAAGTTTTAGAATCATTATGTTTGAGTGGACTTTTTTGAACCAATAAATATATGTACTTCTTTGTTTCTTTTTTTTTTTTTTTTACTTTTTTTTTTTTTTTTTTTTTGCTTTATCAAATCTCTCAAAACATTTACAGCGAGTCTTTTTTTATAAATAGTGATCTGGAAATTATACTTTTTATCAAACATCGGTTAAAACGCTTGTCCGAATAGTTATTACACAACTGTTTGTTTTAGGATGCTTCCAAAGTAAAAAAAAGTATTAATGTGAAACAAATTAACATGTTGCCTTGTTGACTGTATTTAAAATATTAAACATTCTGTTTAGTTTTAACTTTTTTTATGACAAAAAAATTCTGAAATACAATTAAGACTTTATAATTTAACAGAATACATAGAATAAAAATATGTAAACTTACCGCAAATTAGAGATTCCCGAAATACTGATTACAGTGACCACCAAAATTCAAACTGCACGAATAATTCAAGAAGTATCCAATCCAAATTCTATATCTATAAATTTTATCATGTATGTTTAAGTCACTATGAAAAATTGTTTTACATAAATCTCTTGAACAAATGGTCTTTGATAAATTAAAATCACCGATAATTCTATTTATTAACTTAGATTAAATTCAAAGTGGGCATTCGGACAGATTAATTTTTTATATGTATTTAACGGTAAACAATAGTATTTGTTAAGGCTAAGCTAAGTGTACCGTATTGGATATTTAAAACACGATGGAATACCTACAAGTATACATAATTGGTTTATGAAGAAGACATTTTAATTTTAAATTAATGCTTCAATCAAGCGTCAAATAAGTTTAATTTCTAATTTATTTCAAATTACTTTAAAACAGAAAAAGGAATTCAAATTTAAATTTAAATTAAATTACCGAAAGCTTCAGTAGGATAATACTACATGTATCTTTAAAAAAAAAGCCATTATTTTTAATGTAATTTCAAAGATTTAGAACTCACCAGTCCTGTTCGACATTTTTTAACAACTTTTCATGATTTTAAACAAGAAAGCATTTATATATTCGTAATTATCGCAAATAGCGAGGAAAATGACGTATGTATCAACTGTTAATTTAAAATGTTGTTAAAATTTTGAACAAATCAATTTACTGTTATTGTTATTCAAAACGTTGAAATTTTTAATCAGAAACATATTAGACACACCCCACACCCCCCCCCCCCCCCCCCCCCCCCCCCCAATTTAACGAGAAAATATATAGAGATTTATTCTTTTTTTTTTTTGTGATGAATGGTGAAAAATGTAAAATAATAATTCATTATCGTTGATCATCTCACTGAGAATAATCCATGATAATCTGTTTCTCACTATTTTACCTATGACGACGTTGTTAATTTCATTTACAACGGGTACGTGTGCCCTTAGTTTCGGGCGATAATTTTTCATATCACGCCACTGTGCTGAGAAAAGAAATTATCAGTCAGTGATGACAAACGGAAAATTTTGTAAAATAGTGATAATTTGTTTTATTTCTGTGTTCCTTCACCACAAATTTATAGAACGTGACCTCTTTGCAATATCCAATAATGCTGAAAGTGGCGCTTAATTTAGCACCAATAAAACAAATTATTAATTTTATGTTATACATAAATTCAGGAATACATGAACAACGACTTCATTCCTAACATTTACGGTAACATTTTTGAATAATGAATATTTGATCACCACATAAACAGTTACAATCAAACCAAGTACCAACAGTTTGTTTATCTTTTCTTAAGTAAATTTAAATTTACCAAAGGAAAATAAACTCGGTCCAAAGAAAATTACACGTTTGAATGTAATATCTTTCGGCTGATATTAAATTAAGTTCAATTCTTTTCAGTTTGTTGTTTGATCATAACAAAAATGATGAACAAAGTTATACTAGGTTTAAATTCCTTCATGTTAAAATAGGCCTTTAGTATATGTAGATTGCATTGTTATCACGCAATAATACGAGTTGCAATTTTTCTATAGATCCTTTTATTGCAACTATATACAATGTTAAGTTCGAATAGATACATTACAACTGTATAAACATGTTATGAAAATCTGATATGTTTTAAATAAACATATAGCGCACGCACTCGTTAACATGCACATATATATATACTGAACGAATTTAAAAACGCAACACTCATTTTGTTGATTCTTTTTACCAAATCTTCTTTGATTCTCTTACAACTACTTTTCATGCTTATCATACTTCTTTCTCTTTACAAAACATCAAAATCTGACTTACCTGTGGTTATTGAACATATCGGCTTTTTTGAAGTCGCACAAATTCCTAAAGCGAAATTTGAGACCCATGAAAGATTGTTTCAGTTTTTTTTTTTTTTTTTTTGCTTTGTGAAACAGTTCTTTCAATCCTTTGCCTCACTTAAACCAATTAAAAATTGTTGCATCTCCATATTGCCAAGACTAAGAAATAAAAAAACTGAATCAACCCTTAAGAATACTGCAAACAAGAAAACATAAACGTGATGCAACCATTCTGTATGACTTCAGAAACTCGGCTTACTCTGTGCTTCCGACAACGATACAAGTAGACAAAATTTGTTACTGACCATCAATGAACAGATCAATGTGTAGTGAATATGAAACGTCAACAGAATTTGATAACGCAACGTCATTTTACAGACATGTTTACGCAACGTCAACTGCTAATCAAATTGCCGAATGCCATTACGTACAGATTCATGCCATAAGGTAGCAATACACAGTTAGGAGTTTAGTTTCGCATTTTGGCCCCTGTTGATTTTTCAAATAGGAATGTTATTGTGTAATAAAATTCATTTTTAGACAGATGAGTGCTTATTTAACCTTCAAAGATGGTTTATAAGTGCATCAAGATTATTTTTTACATGTTTTATGGGCTGTTTTCTGTTTGACTATTTTCATAGCTAGACCGGCCATCGGTCCAGAAATTAATGTACTGTTTACAAACACTCTTTTTCTACACGAAGTTTTTGACGCAATTTTACAAAAAAATGAGATGAAAGACATATGATTTTCATTGGATTTGCTGAATGAAATATGTACACAGTTTCAGAAAAGGTATTACTTCAAGTGATTGAAATTCTACTTTTAGCCAAATTTTGGGGAATATGTGACATTTCCCCCCACCCCTTTTTTTGCAATATTTTATAACAAATAAATGCAGATTGTTGCCATGGATACACCAAAAAGAAAATATATTTTACCATTTTATTTACTGGATATAAAATCTATGAAAGATTCTGATTACATACATATGCCCATATATGACACAAACAGTAAGCTTGATATTGCAAGAAAGCAATGAAAAGGGGATGGTAAAATTCATAAGGGCAAATTTTAGTATTTTTTCCTAACTGTTTATTGCTACCTAAATGTTTCCCGTCAACTGGATTGCCGAAAGAATCGACTGAAGGAAAACTGTAAAGCCCTCAAGTTCCAACCGCATAATTGCAAAAACCAATTAATTGGTTGAACAAATGCAAAATCAGAAGGCGTTTAACAGAACCCAAAACATTTCAGACAGAATTCTTTGACCTTTCTGACAATCATTTTGGCGTTTGTAACAGGCATTTAACGCTTTTAACGGTGACACATTCATTAAAAAAAAAACAAAAAAATAATCTAGTGATGAGTTTCTGAAGTCGGTCAGTATATATCAAAGACTTTTGATTTCGGTATTACAGACTTATTATAAAATATCTCTAATAATTAAAGATTTCCTGATACTTAGTATACACAAAAATATCAAGATTGATACGAATCTGCAAGAAAGACTTTCTGCATTGACCAAGATTCGTTTTTTTCTTTATATATCTATATTTATTTGCAGCATAGGGAAAACCTGCGACGATGCATAACACAAAATAAGGTACAATGTAGTGCTATCACAAAGAACGATTAGATTCAGTGTTGATCCCCAAATGAAAAAGGAAGCCACATTGTGAATAATGAAGTACGTGCCTTATTCATTTTCTTGAAGATTTATGCAGTAAAATTACGAAACTAAAGGTTGTATGTTACCTTGCAACTGTTAAGTGTGGTTTACCTTAATGTATGTCACACAATAATTCTTTTTCTCCAGAACGAGGTTTCGAAATATGTCAGTGGCAAATATTTCATGCATATCCAGAACAGGAACAACGTACCTATTATTATTAGTTACAGTGCCCGATTGATCTTATACGATGTACAATGTATATGATGTCATTTAATTTCATATTGGGTTCAAGCGAAGTGTGCTGGTGATCTAATACGATATATATGAGGTAGTAAATTCCATCCGGGGTTCGAGTAAAGTGTCCTAGTGTGAGGTGACCTAAAATGTATTGTTGTTAATTTCTATGTCATTTTGGTCTCTTGTGGAGATTGGTCTCATTGGCAAGCATACCACATCTTTTTTTCATAGTGACCTTATATGATATAAATGAGGTCAGTAAATTCTGTATGGAGTGAGAGCGAACCCTATACTACATGGAATTTAGAAAATCAATTTACTGACCCCGTATTAGTACACTGTGTAACGAATTTATTTTACCGACTATCTTAACATGTGGCATTGAGACTCACCAAAGTCACCAAGTCACCAAGTTTTCAATATAAAGAACATACTTCCTCTGGTCTAAAAAAAAATGCCAAGATAAATATTCAATATCTTGTCCAATTCATTGTTATAATTCGTTTGATATCTGTTTTGTTAGTTTGTTAGTTTGCTAGTTTGTTTGTTTGTTTTTGGTGTTTGTATTTGTAGTATGTTTCTCTTTGTCACCAATTTAATTTCATATTTTATGTTTATATGTATACTTATGAAGGTCTGGATCGGGGTTTACAGAATAGAGAATAATGGTCGAAACAATATAAAGAATAAAGAATAATAGGGTGCTAAAATATAAAGAATAAAGAATAATAGGGTGCTAAAATATAAAGAATAGAGAATAATAGGGTTCTAAAATATAAAGAATAAAGAATAATAGGGTTCTAAAATATAAAGAATAAAGAATAATAGGGTGCTAAAATATAAAGAATAAAGAATAATAGGGTTCTAAAATATAAAGAATAAAGAATAATAGGGTTCTAAAAAATAAAGAATAAAGAATAATAGGGTTCTAAAATATAAAGAATAGAGAGCAATGAGGAAAACATATACAGAACAGAGAATACTGGTCTAAAACATTAAAAGAATAGCGAAATTGAAAGACCTCATCCAGACAATAACTGATCGTATCATCAAATTTTACAGTGTCATGTATTTTAAAGAAATGGTCGAGTTACACAACATACATTTTATGCAAGACGATCAAGATAAACTACTGCTGTTTTCTGTTCCATGCATGGCCTGGTCGTTGTCTCTTTGACACATTCCCCATTTCCATTCTCAATTTTATATATTAACGTATTCATTACCATTGGGTAACTTATTGGATGTTGAGTATAAGTCATCTTAAGTTGGTTCCCTTTATTAGATATACAGTATGCCTTGCTGTATAGTCAAACTTGTCAACAAACGAATGGGTACCAGTTCAGGGTCAACTTTCTTTGAAACTTTTGAAACTTTGAAACTTTTTATTTCTCAAAGACCCCATCTGGGGTATGTGAATATAAACAGTAATAACAAACAATAACATATATACAAAATAATGAGATAATAGAATGACATGGTTACATATTCAATGGTATACATAAAGTACATGATTTAAGGGATTTGCAGTGGAAGGCAAATCTAATTTATAACAGACAGGACAATCTTACAAAATTTGGCAAGTTTGACAATTAAATTGTAGTCATCAGAACAAAAAAGTTCACAATACTTTATAGCATTTGGCTTTTTGTACACATTATAGGGCAAAAGCCTTTTTCTTTCATTTGAAAAAAAAGTACATTTAAATAGATAATGAAATTCATCACCAATTTCACATAAATTGCATAAATCGCAAATGCGATCATCACGTTCAACACCCCAAAAACGACCTTGTTCTATTGGCAATTTATGGTTCATACATCTAAAATTACAATATGCCTTTCGAAGATCATATGGTAGATCAACAATATATCTTTCAAAATTATGAATTGTTTTGAAAATTCTATAATTTAAACATTTAGCTGAATCATAAACAGTAGTAACCCATGTTTGTTTGAACTGATCACAAAGACATTGTTTGACTAGATTTGATATGACTACATTTTTTGGTACACTCTGTGACAGCCAGTACTCTGAGAGACCACAATTATTAAGGGTTTTTTCAATACAAACAATCCATTTAGAATGGAAAAATTTCTTGATATGCATGTTATATAATAACTTGTACAAAGTAGCAGCAATTTTATCTTGCTTATTACAAATAATTCTTTTCCAGAATGCAACCATTCTACTTTTGATAAAAATATCAATAGGAAATCTTCCTAGTTCACCATACATGATACAATTTGGTGTACATTTCTTCAGACTTAGTATATATTTATAAAATTGCAGACAAAATGATTCTAGTATACTGTTATTAGTAAAACCCCAAATCTCACAACCATACATTAATATAGGTAAAACCATTACATCAAACATCTCAAGCTGTATATCAATAGGTAAATTTAGTTTTCTACTTTTTTTCATTATACTAAACATAGCCTTTCTAGCTTGGCAAACTAATCTTTCTTTATTTTTACAAAATGAACCATTTGAAGCAAAAATTATTCCAAGATATGTAAAATCACCAACAATATCTATAATTTGACCATCATAAGTGAATGCAAGGTTATTATTCAGTTCAAAAGTACGTTTTCTAAAAATTACAATCTTAGTCTTAGCAACATTTACTTCTAATTTCAATACAAATACATGGCATTCAAGGCAGCTTGCAATTCAGATTCGGACTCTGCTAAAATTACAGTGTCATCAGCATAAAGTAATAGATACAATCTAAAATATACAGCTATTTCATCATTATCAAGAAAAATATGAGCAGCATTGTAAACATTTGACAAACCTTCATAAGAATGTGACAAAAATTCAACTAGATCATTTAAAAACAAAGAAAATAGTACAGGAGACAAATTTTCTCCTTGGCGTACGCCAACATTGCTAAAAAAGAAACTTGAGGTGTTACAACCTAATCGTACACAAGATTTGGCATTTTTATACATACTGTGAATTACTTTAAACATTTTACCATCAATACATTGTTGTAGCAACTTGTGCCATAATGCACATCTATCCACCGAGTCAAAGGCTTTCCGGTAGTCAACAAAAGCACAAAATAAAGGTTTGTTACATCGCAAGTAAAGATCAATCAGACAGTTCATATTAAAAATGTGATCAGTAGTACCATAATGCTTTCTAAAGCCTGCTTGTTCTTCGCAGAGAACGTTAAAATTATCTAAATAACAATTAAGCCTATTATTCAGCACACATGTGAATAATTTACCAAAACAGCTAAGAACCGTAATGCCCCTATAATTATCAGGATTTGCAGGGTCTCCTTTACATTTATATATTGGTACAATAATACCTTCAGACCAAGAGTCTGGTATACAACCAGATTCAAAAACAATATTAAACAAAGCAATAAAAACTGGTAACATTTTAACAGCAGAATGCTTCAAAAATTCATTAATAATCAAATCATTTCCACAGGCTTTATTATTTTTTCAACCCTTTAATAGCCTGTCTCACCTCATTTTCTGAAATAGCTCTATTCACTTCAGTATTTAAACTAGTAATATTATCAACATCAATATTTTCAAATGTATCATCATTTTCATCTTGAGCAGAGTTCAATTTCTTAAAATGTTTATAAAAACAATCAAGAGACACTTTATTGATAATATTCTGTTTGGTCTGAGAGCTACATGCTCTGTTCAGTAAGTTCCAGTATGATTTACAATCATTTTGTTTAAGATTTTTTAACTTCTTAATGAAATTCTTATTATACAATCTATATTGATTACATAAAACTTTTTTGTACTCTTTACTACACATTGTTAAATTTATCTTGCTTTCAGCAGTTTTAACTCTCCAGTTATAATTTTTTGCTCTATGATACAATTTGCGTTTTTCAGCACATTCTCTATTGAACCATGGTTTCCTGACCTTTCTTTTTTTTGAAGAATTATCAACCTTTCTAATGACCTTTTTTTCCAATAACAAATCACATTTTGAGGCAGCTTGTAAAATTAAAGAATTACATTCATCAACTATTGAATTAACAACAATATTATCTATCAGATCAGTATCTATTTCTTCAAGTTTAACAACAATTGAGTGAATAACAGCTTCATCAATACAATCATTAAATTCACGATATTTGTCATTCTCCCACTTACATTTAGTAACAACAGAGGAATCGTCAATATCAACATTTATATTTTCAACAACAGGCATACATGTATCTTTACTTGACATTTCAATATAAATTGCATTATGCACATCACTAAGCATTGGATCATAAGGAAGAATTTCAAAATCTAAAATATTTGTAAACAATTCAGGAGACATAATACAATAGTCAACAACAGTGGATTCTTTACAAGTAAGTGCCCCAATATTTTTATCTTTGAACAATCTGCCATTTGCAATCAATAAATTTAAGTCTTTGCATAACAATAATAATCTATTTCCATAATTATCTACAGATTTATCCAGACTAGAACGTTTAGTACAAATACCTAATGCATCTAAGTCTACAAAGTCAAAATTCTGCTTAATCTCCTTGTCAAGTTGAACTGATTCACTAACATAGTGATTCATTTCAACAAAGTCATCTTTCTTTCCGGTATGCGCGTTAAAGTCGCCAAGAAGGCAGACCTTACAGTTTTTGTCCACTGCATACTTTAAAAGTTCAGTTTCTATAACATCGAAAATGTCAATAGAGCTATAGTCACTGCTCTCAGGTGGAATGTAACATGCACCAAATAAAACAGGTTCATATAAAATATTATTAACAATAAACCACAATGCATTTTCACTAGAACATTCAAGAACTTCAATATTTGAATATAAAAACTCTTTAACAAAGACCACTATGCCACCAGATTTATGCTTTGCACCTTTTCTATTTAAAGGTGGTAATTTTACAAAATTTGAGAACTCAACCTCGTCTAGGTTGTCAAGCTTTGACTCACAAAAACATAATATATCAAAATCCGCACATTTTTCTTCCAAATCTGGGAATTTTAATTTCGAAATGATACCACACACATTTAGAGCATATATTTTGATTGATCTTGGATTAACTTCCTGATTTAAAATACTTTCATTGCTGGATTCATCACTTATTAATGTGACAGAACTATATAAACTCGCATCCTCACGCACAAGCGAATTTCCATTTTCAGATAAATTTTCATTTTTGGATGAAACATTTAACAAACACGATTTGTTGAAACTTGAAATATATGACACTTTTCGCCTTCCATATGAACCCTATAGGTTAGGTAAACCCAATTCTTCATAGTTGACGTCATCCACACCAAGATTAAAGAGATCATCGGGGTTATCCACTGTGAATTTTTTCCCATCTTTCATCATGCACTGAACTTTGCCATCCCTCGTTTCATAGGATTTCATATTTGCTGGTAAATTTACCCGAATAAATCAGTCGTAATATTTCAATGCTCTACGATTGCTTAGATAACGCAGAGTGCTTACAATACTTGGTTTATTTTGCTTCCGAATTGAGTCACTTTTTTAAGATTATAGAAACAACTACATGATGAGTCAACAAAAAGAAGCAGCTATGCAGTCTGCTGTTTAACATTATTTGTTAACAAATCAATGCTATGAAATGTTCGATCTATACCAAATGATCTACATATTTTTTCCGGGGTTAGACTTTCATTTGTTTCTCTCCAAGGACTAGGTGTTTGCTTATCAGTAAGATATTTATTTAGGTAGAAAAAAGGGGGACAACAATTCATTGCAGGGGCGGATCCAGCCATTTTAAAAAGGGGAGGTTCCCAACCCAGAGTAAAGGGGGGGGGGGGTTCCAGTTATATGCTCCCATTCAAATGCATTGATCGGCCAAAAAAGGGGGGTCCAACCCCCTGAACCCCCCCCCCCCCCCCCTTGGATCCGCCAATGCATTGACAGGTCATAAGAAATCCAGTCTTTATAATTACAAGCATGTTGTGTTACACAGTTTTTAGATCTAAAAGTTTACGCAATATTTTTTAATTGATAAAAGGTAAATTTGGTTAACACATTTCTTGATCATATGTTTTTATAATGTATAAAAAAAAAACAATCTGTATCTTCAAACAAGGTGAACATATGAGGCTACTATACAACTTACATATGAGTAATGTACATTTGACGTCAGTATTTAAATGTCCTCACTAAAAATAGTATTTCATATAGGTATAGGGTATATCATAGTCTATTTTAAGCTATTACAGGTACATTATATTTCCATTTTTATATATAACCGATGAGAAATCTCTATTTGGTATTGTTTGTTAATAATGACTAAGAGTAAATACAAGCTTACAAACGTTTTTCTACTAATTCAATCCGAGTTCTTGGAAAAAGTCTTCCATTGGTATAAATAGGACTAATTTTTAAAATTGTTATCAGAGTAAAATTGGACACGAGAGATTTCGCAAAGATACATAAACAAGTAAGTTAATTGATAATAGTATATGCCTGCGCTAATATGCATTAAACAACTTAGGTTAAAAAATAGGGACGAAAGAAGGAAATCTGAATAACGCACTATCGCATATTTGCATTTGCAGATATCACTAGAAATAAAAAGACAAAATGAGTTTCAACGAAGACATCACTGCAGTTATAATTGACAACGGTTCCGGAATGGTTAAAGGAGGTTTTGCCGGAGATGATGCTCCAAGAGCCGTGTTCCCTGCAGTTACTGGACGACCAAGATATCAAGTAAGCGTCTATTATTCTAAATGCCTATCATATATTTGATTTACGCTTTATAAAGCTAAACATGAATTACAGTATATCAAGTTTACTATTAGTATGAAATATGCTTTATATTTCCGTTTATGATATATCACAATTCAAGCAATCGCTGAAATGTCATAAAGCTTTTTTTTCTAACATGCGATTCCTTATTGATAACTTGAATGTGTTGCTCATTCTGTATATATACACTAAATCATAATAATTGATTGATTGTGTGTTGTTGTTTATTCGTGTGCGCTGAAAACTATCTATGCATATTCAGTAAGAAAATAAGGTAACTATAACTCATATAATTGGATTCTGTAAAGTATATATCTATTGAGATTAAATACCGGCACGAAAATTAGTATAACATATATGTTGGATATTGGACATATATTCATTGCATTACAATAGTCACTCTGTTGACCATTTTAGGAGTTGTAGCAAGGGTTCTTTACTAGCATGCAAGCCAAGAAGTTTTCTTTTATGAGACAGTCCCCTATTTTTACAGGACTTGACTGTGTATTTATGTATATCTTTCACAGGTATACGGACGCCATTTTTTATACCATAGTTTTTACCGCCGGACGCCATTTTTTATATATATTTTTTAATCTTTCAGATGGTAATGGCGGGAATGGGAGGAAAAGACTGTTATGTTGGGGATGAGGCTCAAAGTAAACGAGGTATACTCTCTTTGAAATATCCAATCGAACATGGAATAGTGACTAATTGGGACGACATGGAGAAGATCTGGCATCATACGTTCTATAATGAACTGAGAGTGGCACCCGAAGAACATCCGGTTATGTTGACTGAAGCACCGATGAATCCGAAAGCAAACAGGGAGCGAATGACACAGGTAAAATACGTTCATTTTTCCGAATGCACGTCATGGAAACCACTTTCACCCTCGAGACGAAAAGATAAAACCCCCTTTCCAAACAAAACAAAAATGGTTCCTTATGTAGAAATGTGTATGAAATATTTGCAAGATTCACAGATTAAAAACGAGAAATGTAACCCTTTTTGTGCAAAATGAAAATAACTCTCTCCTAATATTTGGGGAAAGGTCTTAAACTGAAATATTCAAGTTACATGTAGCTATAAGGCATAATGTTTAAGAGTTTTGCTAGCCTTGTTTTTCTAAATGATACTTTAACATTTTGATGGAATGAACCAATCATACGGGGGGGAGGGGGGAATAGTTGGACAATGTTTCAAATAAATATAAAATTCATGTTTGTTTTCACGATAGCTATCTTACATTAGATATTTTCAGAAACAAAACGTAAATATATATTGTCGCCTAATTATCTTTTTGATATTTTTGCTAAAAAAAAATAATGATTGATCATTTTTAATTCCAGACAATGTTTGAGACTTTCAACCACCAGCATTTTACGTCGGTATCCAGGCTGTTTTATCCCTGTATGCATCAGGACGAACAACAGGAATCGTGTTTGATGCAGGAGATGGAGTTTCTCATGTTGTTCCTATATATGAAGGTAAACACATTACAAATATATTGTATTATTTAAGGATTTTTGCGATACTAACATGTACCACGAAAAGACAGTCCTTAATTGTTAAATGCTAGATGGACTTTCTAAATGTTATTTTTTTTAATTTCATACTCATATCATATTATACATGATTTGTTTATAAAACAAATAATTGAAGCCGTATTTTGCAATTTCTAAACTTATATTGTTAAGACGCCTTCTTTTCAAAAGTTAAATTCTTTGTATTAGGTCTTTTAGATTGTTTTATTAAAAACTGTGTTATAATGATTTGCTGTAAGGGTTTTCAATGAAAATAAAATTGAGAATGGAAATGGGGAATGTGTCAAAGAGATATCAAACCGACCATAGAACATACAACACCAGAAGGTCACCAATAGGTCTTCAATGCAGCGAGAAACTCACGCACCAGGAGGCGTCCTTCAGCTGGCCCCTAAACAAAATGTATTGGAATTGTTAAACTCTTTCAGACCATTTGAATATTTATATTATCATTGTATATTAATATTGTTTATACTTTTAGGGTACGCTTTGCCCCATGCAATAAAGAGACTAGATCTCGCCGGACGAGATTTGACAGACTACCTACAGAGAATACTTCTTGAAAGAGGATACAGATTTACCAGTTCTTGTAAGTATAAGTAGTTTTCCCGCTTTTATACATACGGCAATAATACTTTTAACAGAGCATACATACTATAATACTTTAACAGAGTATTAAACATTTTTTTAATGTTATGTGCATTTTTTTATGTTGTTGTCATAAACATATATGTAAAAGAAGTAACGATTCAATAAGTTAATAATCTGAACAAAAAAAATAAACAAACAAGAAAAAGAAAAGAAATAAAAGTCCATTTATTTTCAAAAAAGATAATAGTACCAGACTTGAGACTAATGCATTGATAGTTAGTTGTGCATTGTATTTTAGACAACAATCTCGAAATGCACGATGTATTTACCTTTTATTTTATTTTTACTTTAGCTGAATGGGAAATTGTTCGAGATATAAAAGAAAAGTTGTGCTACGTTGCCCTTGATTTCGAAAAAGAACTAGATTCATCTGGCAAATCATCTCAAGTAGAAAAGAGTTACGAGCTACCAGATGGCGGTGTCATTACCGTTGGAAACGAGCGATTCCGGTGTCCGGAAGTCCTGTTTCAACCATCTTTTACTGGAATGGAGGCTGCTGGTATACATGAGATGCTCCATAACTCAATCACGTCAACAGATATTGACATCAGACGAGATCTGTATAATAACATTGTCTTGTCTGGAGGCTCTACAATGTATCCAGGTGAGAATATGTTTTAAACAAAATAAAATTTCGGGCACAAAGTTCATATTCGTTCAATCCGAGATCCGGAAAATTCCACTTAAAATACACACAATCGGCAATCATCGGCTGAATCCGCTACTCTTTTTCTATCTAGATTAAGGTACGGAATCGGCCGAGTTCTGACGAATGAAAATACATGGTGTAGTATTACGTACATTAAGTAGGAAAGGAATATGTATGATCTTTGTGCCAGAACTTGATACCAAGTGGCAACGAATCGAAAGAATATTTCACACTGGATTGAATTTTGAATGTGTTAGATTTAAAATTGAAAAATGCACCATTTTGTCTTTTTCAGACAAATACTTCGTGATGATTTGACAAATTAATTTCATTTTAAGAATATGGAGATAAATAAGGGAAGAAACTATCAATTAACAAATAAAAAAGTCACAAATTTGTTGAATGTTACAATGTCTATTCAGAATTAAGTGGAAATTTGAAATAGCATATTACACAAACGTGCATACTCATAGCTTTTAAGGATGTTCGCTCCTCTGTCTCAAAATAACAAGCTTTTTTGCTAGACTGTACTTAATTGATAGTATATATATAATAGAACTTAATTAAAAAGAAGAAAAAATGACAGGTTCGAGTCCTTGCTTTTAAAATATAATCGATTGAACATTTTGGTGGGATATGGTTCTCTCTAGATTTTTCATACATTTAACATTCAATTTGACACTTTTATTCTTTCAAAAATTAAAAAGAAATAACAAAAAAAAAGATTCTATAAGAGTTTGTAACTGGCCTTTTTAACTATATGTTATAACATTATTAAAAGAAAAGTATGGGTTAGAGGGCAAAACTGGTGTTGGCACTAAATGGAGAAAACTAGAGGATCCCGAATTTCTACGAAAAGTCTAAAACAAGAGTAATATTTTAAAAGCCAATCATCAAGAATCATTTTCTTTTTATTTCAGGAATTGCAGATAGGCTGAAAAAAGAATTGGACGCGATTATTCCAAATTCGATGAAAACAAAAATAATTGCCGCCCCAGAACGGAAGTACTCGGTATGGATTGGAGGATCTATTTTAGGATCACTTGCTACTTTCGGACAGATGTGGATATCTAAACAGGAATATGACGAATGTGGACCCAGTATTGTCCACAGGAAGTGCTTTTGATATTGATGTAGACATATTTTGACAATATATATAGTTGTATGTGTAATAATATTACGTATCTCACAGATTGGACATATTTGTCCATTGGTCTTTCTTGGTAATAAACGTATGTGCTAATTTTGGACACACGTGGATTTCTTATCAGGAATATGACGAATGTGGACCTCGTTATGTTCGTTATGTGTTTATTGTTGACAATAGTATGTGCAATAACATTGGACCATTGGGCTTTCATGTTAATTAACGTATGTGATATCATTCTCAATTTTATTACGTTACCATGGTTGTTTCCATTGTTGTCATCATTATTCTTATCATTAATTTAGTATAATCATTGTTTGTTTCATCATACATGTATTCATCTATTTTATACTCATTGTTATTATCTAGTATCATTGTTATTTTTAACTTTATATATTTGTTATATAAATAATAAAAGTTTTATTATCATATGATTTTGTTTAGTACGCCTAAATATTGGATCGAAAATTTGAAAAGACATTATAGATATTCATATAAGTAGATGTGTATTGAGTGCCAATGAGACAACTCTCCATCCAAGTCACAATTTGTAAAAAGTAAATTAACACGGAGCCTTGGCTCACACCGAACAACAAGCTATAAAGAACCTCCACAATGACTAGTGTAAAACCATTCAAACAGGGAAACCAAGTGAACGGTCTAATCTACTGAAGAAATAACATAAACAAGAACTATCTTTAAAAAAGATATCCGACATATTTAAATTTGAGTATATGTTTAAAACTATCATTTCGATAACCTTCAGAAGCACAAAGATACCATTTAAATAACGTTTTCTCTGTTTGTCTTCAGTATTCTCGGTTCTCGTATCTTTCTGTTTACATTCACCAAAACCCCGCGGAAATCTCACATGCGTAGGTGCGTTCTAAAAGTCATGTACGTTCGTACAACAACGTTTACGTTAAAAATTATATAATTGTCCCGAATAAACAGATGTCACGGATGCAAAGAGCTATTGGAGAAACAATTATTTTAATAAAAATATAAATCTTAGTAAGATCTAGTTCAAATATTTTCAGTTTTTCACTTGCTTTCCATCACGATATAATTAACGAGACGTTTTTTTCAAACACAACCAAATCACCCACCATGACAGCATTTTGTCCAATCACAGAAATAATTTTCGAGCATGCGTATTCTGTTGCCATAGTTAAGCGTCCTTAAGTTCAG
The DNA here is from genome assembly GCA_037788925.1 of Mytilus galloprovincialis. Lineage (NCBI taxonomy): Eukaryota > Metazoa > Mollusca > Bivalvia > Mytilida > Mytilidae > Mytilus > Mytilus galloprovincialis. The sequence goes on along the minus strand of CM075336.1, from coordinate 90,151,962 downwards.
AGGGCACAAACCGAAACTATACCGACTACGTCGGAAAAAATGTGGTGAACATTGAATAACCCACGTAGCGGGTACAATGTTGATTACTGTACCATTGTTTTGGTTGTTTTTTTTTTTTTACATTTTTACCTTAGTCTGTCCGTTTTGCTCTCACCTTGTTTTCAATATACTTATGGTATTCTGTACGTGTCAAACAAGTGAAAGATTTGGCTAGCTATAAAATCAGGTTCAGTCCGCCATTTTCTATTTCAAGAAATGCCTGTACAAAGTCAGGCATATGAAAGTTGTTTTTCATTCTTTTAATATGTCTGGGCTTTTGATTTTACTGTTTAATAAATTACTTGTCGTTTTGAACTTCCATAGGAGTTAATTATTTTTGTTATTTTACTTTATTTCGAATACTAGTATACATAACTTTTTCTTAAGTATTGGTTTGTTTTTTTTATGTATTATGTAGATATTAAAAAAATGACGATTTGGCCAAAGTTCTATGTACTTTTCTATCAAAATAGATGTTTGAAACATTATTAACAAGGGACCCCTCTTCAAATTGTCTCTATTTATAATCTCTCCCAACGAACTCGTCTCCCAGTATTCCTGAAATAAACTAATGTGCAGATATGTTGTCAAATCATAGAGGCCGCATGTAGATGCGGATCCAGGGGGAGAATGGGGGATTTGGTTTATTTTATAGGGAATCACTGAAGCATGATAGACGTGTGCCTTTTAGAAAAGTCAGTCATTGCCTCCCCCTTAAAAAGTTCGGGGTCCGCCACTGGCATGTTTATTTAAGTAAAATCATCCCTAGAGCCTGTTGGCTCTTTCCGGGCTGGTATTAAGACCTATTAAGACTGATCAAAGCACTGAAATTAAAAAAGACCATGTTTATTAATAATAGTTAGATTTGAATTATCTTAGCTGTTTGAAATGACTTTAAATTTGTTATCAAATGCTTCTGGTTATTATTGCATGCCTTTCTGTCAAGTTATCGCATGACACTTTGACGTCATTTGACAAATGCCGGGAAAAAACACCCCATTGTCACGTTTTTAGTATAAACATAACTAAGTTGGATAAGAAAATAATTTACAAAAAATGTTAGAATCATGATATTATATTATTAAAATAAGCAATACAATAAGTATAGATTATTACATAACATTTTTCATATCAGGCCCTTTATCGGCCCTAGTCATGGTTTCAGCCCAAGAGCCACAGGCTCGAGGGCTGATATAATGAAAGAGCACCGATAAAGGTTTGATATGAAAGTGACTTGTTATGATCTTTTTATCATATACTTCAGCAGAAAAAATACAGACAACCAAGTAAAAATTTTGTCTTTCTTTGAACTTTTAGATAATAACTTACAGACAACCAAGTACGCATTTCTTAACTTGTATTACTTGTTTTTATTGATATTACAAGCATGTTATACTATATCACAACAATCATGATGTTCTTAGCTTGAAAAAAATATTGTTAACTTTCCTCCGAAAACATGTGCACAATTTTCCTTTGTAATTATCGCATCTCACTTATGCCTGAAGTTGTTGGAGATTGAACCTGTCTAAAGTTGGACTCAAAATTTGATATGTATTCTAAATAAAACATGTTTAATCTTAATTAATTGTTGCTCCTCAACCAATATGTGAAGAGTCTTAAATCACTTGCGGTTTTCCGCACTGTGGTGTCGTTTTTCAAAGACTCAACAAACGCAGCCGTTTTGTCTTGTATGTTTACAAACAAATTTCCGGAAATGTACGACGTTGCATGTGATAAACGTCACGGAAAATAACGGAAAGGCATCTACATCTACATAATACTTCTTAACTTCAATATGTTGAAGATTACAAGACAGCACATACTTGGGAAACAAATTAAAGACTAAACATATTTGCAATAATTTCAAAGACATTTTTTTGATTTTTTTGTATATAGATAAAACATGTTTTGGTTTGGCAATACATATGTGGTTTTGCACCAGACTTAAAAGCTTCTAAGTCTGGGCTACAGGCTACTTGGTATGGTAGGGAATTCCACAACCTTATTATTCTGCGGGAAAATGAATATAAATGATAGTTTGTTGGAAAGAATGGCTGTATAAATGTATGTTCTCTAGATGATATTAGGTTTTTATTGACTGGGATGGAAACTAATTGATGTTTGGCAGCTCTTCTCTGAACCATTTCAATTTTATGTATTTGTTGTTTCTGCCAGGGGTCCCAGACGACACTACAGTATTCTATTTTTTGGTTTTGACGTTTCTATTGATAAATCTCAGTGATGCGTTTGCTTTGTTTGTAATGTTATTTATTTGAGAATTCCATGTCAGATCGTTAGTGATAGAAAGTCAACGCCAAGATATTTTGGCATGTGATAACATTCTCGAAGCAGTCAATAAATGTTGGTTTATCAGCCCGCTTAGGCAATTTTAAGGAATCTGGTTAATAAACATAGCCTATAGTTTTTTTTAAATGTTATTGAACTGTAAAATTTAGGTAATATGTTATATATACAAGTATATGATAAATGCATTTTTCAAAGTTTTAAAAATAGTCCTTGTCTGTATATCCTCTGTTGAGGTATAAGATAAAAGGAACATCATTCATTCGTTATTGTTTTTATTATTTCAATTGTTCGTTCGTTCGTTCGAATTATTTTAAATTCAAATCATACATTCCTTCATTCATTTGTTCCTGCATTAAACATAGAAAAAAAAGGGGGGGGGGAAATAAAATATCATATTTTAAACGTATTAAGAAAAAAGAAACCGAAACTTTTATTTGTTTCATTTGTTTCTTCTTTTTCTAGAGCACGCAGTAGTAAAGTACTTTGATTTCCTTATTTAATGATTGTTCTTTTCGGCGCAGTGGTTAGATGACTGAAAAGACAAAAACAAATAAAGATAAGCGACTGACAGCAGAAAGATCCCATATTCTCGCCTCAAATAATTAGAAATAACTAAATATAACTTCAATAGATACAGGAAGATGTGGTGTGAATGCCAATGAGACAACTCTCCATCCAAATAACAATTTATAAAAGTAAACCATTATAGGTCCATGTACAGCCTTCAACACGGAGCCATGGCTCACACCGAACAAAAAGCTATAAAGGGCCCCAAAAATTACTAGTGTGCAACTATTCAAACTGGAAACCCAACGGTCTAATCTATATAAAAAACGAGGAACGAGAAACACGTATAAATAACATAAACAAACGACAACTACTGTACATCGGAATTCTGACTTAGGACAGGTGCAAACATTTGCAGCGGGATTAAACATTTTAATGGTACCAAACCTTCTCCCTTTTTCTGAAACAATAGCATAACATCACTATCTATTTTTAAACGGTAGCTACATTGTTTTTGTAAGTACAGTTTAGAATCTAAATGCACCTCATATTACCTAAATTGTCGCATTCATGCAAACAGTGTTGTTTTATTATATTCGTTGCTGGGTTGTTGTCTCACTAATGTTGCCTCTATATGTCATTTTACCATCTAACATTCACATATAAAAAGATGTGGTATGAAAGCCAATGACACAAATTAAGCAACTGTACACAAGATACCAAAATGACACAGAAAGTAACAACAGTTACAATTGTAGGTCATCGTACGGCCTTCAACAATGAGCAAAGCTCATACCGCATAGTCAGCTAAATTACAGATTCCTATCTTAGAAAAGACACAAACAGAATGTGGGAGAGGGGTTAAACATGTTAGTGTGTGCCCCTACCTCTAACCTCGGACAATGATGAAACAGTACAACATAAGAACAAAGTATCAAAATCAGAGGAAAAAGGCTGGACTCATCAGACCGATAAAGCAAAGAATAGACGTGGACGGTTAATTTTACATCCCAACAACAAAAATAAGTACAGATCTGCGAGTACTCGTAGTTACTGACAGCTAGTGAAGCCAATAACAACTAAGGAAAGAAATCATGCATCGAAGACTAAATAGTTAGTATTTTTTTGGTGTTTTTTTATTGTCGCTAGGTTGTTGTCAGATTGACCTTCATCCTTTATATTTTGAAAGGCAAACATCATGCACATAGTTAAGTTTTGGTTATTTATATCGCTAGGTTGATGTTTTATTTGCGTATACTTCCGCATTTTATAGATAAACATATATGTTTGAACATACTGTTAATGTGTTGTGTCATGTACATGTACGCTAAAGTGATGCGCACAAAACAAGATCAGAGAAAGAAAAAGAGCAGACGATAAGATAAATTGATTATTTTTCTAACAGACTTGTTTGCTAGATCTGTAGATATTTGTGTCATTCTTTTAACAAGCACTTTAGACTGTGGCAGTGTAGGCAAATTTTGCTTCCCGAAAAATAGAAAGGCTTTGTTGACATTTTGCTGTCATTTGATTTTTCTTGTCGTTTGGTTGCTGTTTAATTTGAGTATAGTCAATTTGAAAAAAAAATAGATGCACACTCCTTCATCCAATATGACAAACATTTTTAAGCTAATTTAACTTCGAAATTATTACCAAAAAGACCGCACGCAATCGTTTATACTTGCTACTATGGCAATAATGGCGGATCACTATCTCTATACATGCTTTTTTATTTGTACTTTCTATCTAGACCATTTGAAACATCAACCATCAAAGAAAATAACAATATCAATTCAACAAAACTTTACTAATTTAATAACAAGTGTATAAATATTATATAAAAATAATGATATTAATATCAACATGCAATGAATCAATGTAAATGAATTAACAAACATAATGTATCACAGACGAATATATTTACATGAAAGCCCATTTTTCCAATATACAAAATGTATCACTTTAATATTGTATTGCACATATTAACTTCATAATGTAAAATTATCCACATCCAGATTAAAAGCACTTCCTGTGGACAATACTGGGTCCACATTCGTCGTATTCCTGTTTAGATATCCACATCTGTCCGAAAGTAGATAGTGATCCTAAAATAGATCCTCCAATCCACACCGAGTACTTCCGTTCTGGGGCAGCAATTATTTTCGTTTTCATCGTATTTGGGATGATTGCGTCCATTTCTTTTTTCAGCCTATCTGCAATTCCTGAAACAAAAACAAAACAAAAAAAATATAAAAATATATCAGCCATAGTTTTACATTCATAATTATTTAATTCTACCTGTATTTAAAAGCAACTGTGTATACCCTTTAATTTTTACTATTTATATTGGTTTTTATCCAGGTTCTTAAAGAGATCTGTTATTTATTTTTTTTACATATTTGGTATTCTATAGGCAGAAAGGAGTAAAGATTCGAATTGCAATAAACACAAAGAAAATGATTGCGATAACATTAAGCCCTGCCCGCATTACATTGCAATTGTTCAATGAACAATTAACAGTTAAGGTCTTAACTATTAATTAAATGGCATAGCATCTTAAATTCTATTAGCATACTGATAAAAAAACATCGTGTCAGCGCTTTTTTTCTTTTTAATTTTTTTTTTTTGTATTTTTCATTCATGTATGTATATCATGACATGAACTTTTTAATTCTTGAGCGTCCGAGCACATACCCTTCTCCATTCTTTAACGACCTCTCTGATTGGTTAAGTTACAAACCTTGATACATTGTAGAACCTCCAGACAGAACAATATTATTATACAGATCTCGTCTGATGTCAATATCTGTGGACGTGATTGAGTTATGGAGCATCTCATGTATACCGGCAGCCTCCATTCCAGTAAAAGATGGTTGAAACAGAACTTCCGGACATCGGAATCGTTCATTTCCGATTGTGATGACACCGCCATCTGGTAGCTCGTAGCTCTTTTCTATTTGAGATGATTTGGCAGATGCATCTAGTTCTTGTTCGAAATCAAGTGCAACATAACACATTTTCTCTTTGATATCTCGGACGATTTCACATTCAGCTAAATTAACAAAAAAAAAATATTTTAAAATCATGTCGAAATTTATAAAATGTGGAAAAGTCAAATTGTTGCTTTACAGATTTATTTAATACACTTTGAAAAAACTTATCTCATGCGCCTTGATGTCTTGGTGTTTCTCCTGTTGATTTATATTTTTTATTAGAAAAGTAAATTTATAATTTTCAACCCATCTATATAATATGTAGTTTTCCTGTGTATTCATTAAATATTTGCCACTGGACTTTAATAGAGAACAAATCTATAAATATATAAGAAAAGTAATAACTCATCAAATTAAAACTACTTACAGGAAGTGTTAAAACAATATCCTCTTTCACGAAGTATCTTCTGCAGGTAGGCTGTCAAGTCTCGTCCCGCGAGATCTAGTCTCTTAATGGCATGAGGTAAAGCATATCCTAAAATACAAACGACATAATTATGTTTCATTGCTTTTGAGAGTGTGGTGAATTTTAAGCTCAAAGTCATACTTTTGTTCAGTCTGAATGTAAAGGACGAAAGTTATCATTGAAAGGAATGTCCGGGAATAACAAATTATAAATAAAAAGAGGAGCCTGCATTGGAACTTTGACTGTAAGTATAAAGGATAGACAATTGATTAATAAAAGAAATATGCTAATATTTAAAATAATATATATTGTTTGAATATGTGTACCTTCATATATGGGAACAACATGAGAAACTCCATCTCCTGCATCAAACACGATTCCTGTTGTTCGTCCTGATGCATACAGGGATAAAACAGCCTGGATACCGACATAAAATGCTGGTGTGTTGAAAGTCTCAAACATTGTCTGGAATTAAAATGATACATCATAATCAAAATGAATTTAATCTGAAAGCCACATCGGTTACAAGATTTGCAGTAATTTAACGGTCGCCAATTAAGCTGGAAGGAAACAAATGATATCAATTAAAAGCAAAATACTTACAAAAAAAAAAAGAATAAAAAACTTGATATTAATCATTTTACATGTCATTTTGGATCTCAATGCTCTTCCACTTCGTACTTTCTTTGGCTTTTTTTTTTTTTTTTTTTTATTTTTTTTTTTATTCGAGTGTAACTGGTGAGTCTTTTGTAGACGAAACGCGCGTCTGTGGTATATATAAAATTTAGTCCTGGTGTCTATGATGAGTTTATTTATTGAGAAGTTTTGCGATTTGTTTCATTTTTTTAAGTGACATTTTGAATTTGTATTTCGAAAAAAAGTTAAGACTTCAAAATATTGATAGAAGATTTAAATTGAGTTACAAATGTACCCCTCTTATCTTAGAACATATTAAAATAAATAAATAAATGGCAAACGTCAATAAAACAGAAACAAACCAAAATTAAATACGATTGCGCATATTTCTTGCAAAATAAAACGAGAACAACGACTGGCTGTCGTCCCTATAGTGATAGTTCGATAACATTTTTGCAGTAATTACTAAATCATCAATCATATAATAATTTATACTTAACGCCATTTTTAGAACTATAGGCAATTATTGCTGGAAGTAGGACTGTCCAGAAGGGAAGAAAGAACCACTGACCTTCGGCAGGAAACAGACTAAGGGTTTATGTTATGTGTCTTTCTTATTATTTTTCACAGAATAGAAAGAATTATATCTTTACCTAAACATTACTTATATATCTATATACAATGTAACTTTAACTCGATATTTCTTCCCCCCCCCCCCCCCCCCCCCCCCCCGTAACTCTCAATAATAGTGACTCTGTTGTACCTGTGTCATTCGTTCTCTGTTTGCCTTTGGATTCATCGGTGCTTCGGTCAACATCACCGGATGTTCTTCGGGTGCTACTCTCAGTTCATTATAGAATGTATGATGCCAGATCTTCTCCATGTCATCCCAATTAGTCACTATTCCATGTTCGATGGGATATTTCATAGACAGTATACCTCGTTTACTTTGGGCCTCATCTCCAACATAACAGTCTTTCCCTCCCATTCCCGCCATTACAATCTGACAAATAAAATATGATTGGTTTTGATATATATACGTTAAGTTTTAAAGGATAACATCGTGTTCATCATAAGTATTACGAGCAACAGGATTGCATCTTACAGCATGCATTGGTTAGAATTATATATTTAAAGACTTTTCAAATTAGAATTATAAAATGGAAAACAAATCACTTCAACAAGTTCGAATCATGTAACCTTTTATGATCCCTTTATTCCTTGAATGCTTTATAGTTTTCTTTAAAAAAACTGTGAAAACTAACAAATTTTACGTTTTATCACAAAAAAATGGGGAATTCACATGTAAGTTGTAAACTGAACTACACTTACTTGATATTTTGGTCTTCCAGTTACTGCGGGGAAGACGGATCTTGGTGCATCATCTCCAGCAAATCCAGCCTTAACCATTCCGGAACCGTTGTCAATTATTACTGCGCTGATGTCTTCGTTGAAACTCATTGTTACTTTTTAAGTCACGTGTGCTCTACAATTAAAAAAAACCGGTCTAACTTAAGGATGTCTGCTTGTCATGTTTTGGAGATTTTGTCAGATTTGCAGAATCCTCTGGTTTTATCCATTTGAATGCCTTAAAAAAATTTCCCCATGAATCCCTATTTTTCTTTTTATAAATCTTTAACATGTATAATTATAAGTCACTTGTAAAAGTCTTATAAAATTTTATTTATTTTTAATAGTATTTGAGAACATTAACTGGTCAATGATAAATCTATGAAAAATCAAGAGATAACATTTTCCCGCCAAAATTCCAATGGCTAATATCATGAAAATAAACGCATTGACCCCTATTTTTTATTCCTCAATTTATTCCCTATCAATTTATACTAGTTTTATGAAAAGATATTTATTTTTAAACTGAGGAGCGAACATCCTTAAAGATGATAACAGATAGTTGTTGATTGCGAAGAAGACTTCATTTCGCTATACAAAAATACGTTTTGTAACCTTTGACAGCAAGATGATATCAATTGACAATTGGCAATTACATGTCATTACATTGTATCGGACTTAAAGCATTTACCAACATCTTACGAAAGTTGAGAAATTAAAAAGTCAATAATTGCAACTGTTGCTTGTTCATGTTGTTTATTCTTAGACTTACAAAATAGCTGTACTTAGATAAAATATTTTTTACAACAAATTTCTTATTTTGGATGAAATATAAATCCACTAATTATAGGTTTCATAACGAGTGAGAATTAGATATCGATTGATATCAACTCGAGTTATTTAATTTCAATAATAATAAACGAGCCTATGGCGAGTTTATTATTATTGAAATTAAATAACGAGAGTTGATATCAAGCGATATCTAATTCTCACAAGTTGTTAAACCTATTTCTCTTATGGCAAAAAGTTGTATGTGCGTGGCCTATTTGTTGCGAGTTGTGTTGCTACGGCCGTTTTTCTTTGCAACGCGTACTGATCTGTATACTTTTTGAACTAATATGGTTTTATTTTATTCGCTCATGGCTGATTTTATATATTTAAAAATGAGATGACTCAGTTTAATTCAAACGATATTGAATTATCACAAGCTGATTACGTATGATAAAAAAACAAATGTTTTTATGATTATTTTCGTGGCGAGAGTTGTTGCTACGGGCGTCATCTGTCAGTTGCTAAGTAAGCGCGGACTGATCTGTTATAATTTTATCAATGAAAGACGAGAGAGCATGGCAGTTTACAGAATATAGAATGACAGAAAAATGCGGTTGAACAGTAAAAAACTTTAATGATTGTGTCATACAACACTTCAGAAAATACACACATTTGATATCACAACATAAGTCCTTTCAAGTAAGTATTTTTTGCGCGGAATAACGATCACAACAATATTTTACAACAACTTGAACAAGCATGGTCCATCGCGGACACTGTCATTACGCTTCGGCATCACTGTGATTGTCTAGTCTTGATTGTTTTGCCTCTGATGGAGAATAGACATTAATAGTGAAGTTTCCACCGTACACATTTCCACCAAATATGGAACTAATGTTGGATGTGCTGTTTGTTGTAGCGGAGCCAAGACGGTAACTCATAGCGGTGCTTGACTGCGAGAGCGGGAAGGCCTGTGCTTCAGACTGTTGAAACTGTACTTCACAATTTGGTGGTCTGTTTTCACTCTCGACGGGAGCAGCCCTTTTGACTGGTTTTGTTTTATTGAGCAACCCAGAAATTTGTTGATGTTGCTCATTGTTTATTTTACGATATTCGTTGATGGAGGCTATATTCTTGTGTCCAGATATCTGTAAAAGAAATTTTAGCTGTCATATAGTACGGGTAAGTATAAAAACATTTAATGAATACATTTTGTTACCGCTGTTCCATTATTAATTATGCCCCATCCCCCTTTTCAAAATTTGTCCATATTATCACCCCCCCCCCCCCCCTTTTCTCAAACATCTATAGCCAAATGTATTTTTTGCATCCCTTTTTTCACTTCTCGTCATATTTGTGTGACGTTTACATACTTACTGGGACGCACATTTTATTTCGTTCATAATAGACTTCATTGTTGGTCTGCGTTTTTCGTGTATAATGTAAATGTACAAATATTTTTTGTGGTGAATGTATATGCATTGAAGCTAGAGGTTTTGCTAGGCTAGCCATAAAACAACGTTCAGCCCACCATTAATGGCATTATGTCCTGTACCAAGTCCGAAATATGACAGCTGTTTATCATCAGTGAGTTTCTATGCGAATTGGCATGTTTCCTAGGTTTATATATGTTTTACAGATTTATTCTTTCTATCAAATTATGACTTTTGACCAGAGGTTTACTATGCATACTGTTGCCTTTATTGATATCAACTCTCATTATTTAATTTCAATAGTAATAATAAACTCGCCACAGGCTCGTTTATTATTATATTGAAATTAAATAACTCGAGTTGATATCAAGTGATATCTAATTCTCACTGGTTATAAAACCTTAAAATAACAACTCGTGAGAATTCGATATTGCTTGATATCAACTCTTGTTTTTAAATTTCAATAATAATAAACGAGCAATATTGCTTGATATGAACTCCAGTCATTTAATTTCAATAATAATAAACGTGCCATAGGCTTGTTTATTATTATTGAAATTAAATAACGAGAGTTGATATCAAGTGATATCTAATTCTCACTTGTTATAAAACCTATAAATAGCCAATGAAAATGCAGCATTATCTTTTCAGGTTTAAATTCAGGAGGTTTTATTGACCAATCAAATTAATGCATTTTTAGTATTTCTTTTTCTTCCTTGCAAGAAATAGAGGGCCCAAACCACCCAACCATAAGAGAATATTAAAGTGATATCAGATTCTGGCTCATTTTGAAATCTAGTAATGGTAGTAGATATATGTTATACTGTATGTATATATATACAATGTAAATAGAAATATAAATTTAATTTTGACCTGCATAATTTTATTGTCAGAAATATCCTCATCAGAAAGCTTCTGCAACAGATATCTCCTTGCACTGTGGTTGGTTAACCTTCTACCTTCCTCTGTTAGACCTATTATAACACAAGTAAAGTATAAGGATCAATGTCCAAAATCTAGATACTGTACTTTTTAAATGGAAGTATATGTAAAAATGCACACTCAGATAGCTCAGTGGAAGAGCACTCAATAATTGAGAGGTCCCAGGTTCAAATCCTGGTCTGATTTGTTTATTTACAATACTTCCTGTAAGGGTTTGACAATTCTGTGTCAATAATATGAAATAAAGTTAAATAAATGCTTGGCAATATTTTTTCAGTCATATTCTAGAAATGTTTTAAAGACGGTGTTTTTATAACACATTGTAAATTTTTTTTTGTTTATTGTAACATTTTTACTCGTTTTGTCCAGGGGTTTCACTTCATTTTGTTTGAAGGGGCCAATTAGAGATTTAAGCAGGCCTAAACCTATAAGGGGGGGGCTTGCCCCCCCCACGATTTTTTTAAAATTAGACTCAAAATCCTGCATTCTGGCGCATTCTGGGAATTAAATTATAGTTCTGAAAATGTCACTTTTACCACTAGCCCCCTTGTTTTTTAAACAAAAAGGCTTAAAAACCTGCATTCCTGGCATAAAACTATAGTTCTGAAAATGTAATTTCTACCCCTCAAAGATTTAAAAAAAAAAATTAGACACAAAATCCTGAATTCTGGCCATGGCATAAAATTATTATTGTTCTCAAAATGTCACTTTTACAGTACTACTGTTAATGTAGGCAACCTAAAGTTTTTCTAAGTCAATGAATGAATTATTATCTAACATCACCAAGTCAGAAAGTATAATATTGAAATATTTTCATTTTTATCACTTTAATAAGAGATTAATTATTATAATGATTGATGGATACAATTCAATGACACTTATGTATAACAACTTGTTATCCATGCCAAAATAGAGTTCACCAGCAACAATCGTCCTCAAAATCTGATTCATCCTCAGAATAAAAAAATACTACATTGAGCATCATAATTTATTTCTGGCTTTATATTGTTGATAAAAGGTTACATGTACATGTAGTAGCAAAAACTCTGAACCTGACAAGAGGTTAATTTTATTTAGATAGGGACTTGGGACAATAAGAAAATTATGGTGCTATTTACATTTAAAACCATTCTTGTCCTACCTTTGAGGACCCCTAAAAAATTTGGACAGCACTTCCCCTGCACGCAGCAGTTTTAAATATCCCCCTTCCCATTATCCCGGTGGTATGAAAAGATGTGTAAAGAAAGAAGAAGAAGAAGTGCTGGCCAGGCTCATTTATAAGAAAACATGAGCTTCCACTTCTTCTTAATTTCATTTGATAGCTTTTAAAAGGGTTACATACCTCACAACTGAAAGTATTATGACCAGAAATATATCTATGATTTGGAACGGGACCTGTCAATGCAACTTTTCATCGATGTACCCTGCCCCCTTTTCGGATGCTCTGTAGTTGCCGGTAGATCGACGGGGCCAGTTGTAGACATCAATTAAACAGTAAAACTATAACGTCATTCAAACTGTTCCAAATCTTGTCAAACCACATAGTAATCCAAACCTTTTCTACTCTTTGACGTGGTAGTTGTTAAAGTGAAAAAAATCATGTAGTGTTCTGGGTGCTCCGTAAACGGAGGGATCTACGTACATACATACATAATGAAGACTCGAGAGCTGCGAGGGTACATACTATTCATTCAATCATAACAACGATAAACACGTGTGTCAAACAGGAAGTCTGAAATAACAGCCAATGAAAATCGTCGTTGCAACCGCATGTCGGTTTAAAATATAAACACAAATCTTCGAACTCCCTCGAACTCCGTTGTCATGATTTTAACAAGTGGATTTTAATATAAAAAGATCTGATAAAAAAAAAATAGGACTTTTTGTTTTTATTCAGGACAACTGAACCGACCAGAAATTGAATTGAACAGGTCAAAATGGCCGGCGGCCGTTCTTATGGTTCCGCTAAAGTCAAAATCATGTTCAACTTTAAACTTTAATATCAGACTATATACTGGATAAAACATACCATATTATATATCAAAATCTTCCTTGTGATGGGCACTATTCAAATTAAACAATTCTAAACAACAATATATGTTCATAAGTCAAAAATTCTGTATACAAGTAAGTCCATCTTCTAAAAAATCCAGTAATGTCCTAAGTCACAAAAACCCTGAAAAAAAGACTTTAAAGTATAAATCAAGTGTCTATCTAGTACAAGCTACCATTTATTAACATTAAAATGCATGCAACAGGTCATATTCAGTGATTTAAATGTGTGGCATTTAAGAAAAATTGAAGGCCATTTTTGTTTTGGAACTATTTTCTTTTAAAGTATGGAGCACAGTGTTACTAAATAACATATATATGAATCTTACAATATTTAAAATATGTTTTTGAAAATGAAAGTTGGAAAAGGTTCAATACAATTTATGTTTTATTACAAATAATACAAACAACTGTAGCAAATACTTCTTTGCAAAACTGGATAATGATGTGTGTGTGTGTGTGTGTGTGGGGGGGGGGGGGGGGGGGGGGGGGGGAATTACAAATTGATTGATTAATCCCTTCATTTGTTCAAGAATTATTATTCTTGTATAAAAGTAATCAACATTATGGCACTAAATTCTAGCATAACATCCTTTTAATTCAAGAAGCTGTGTGTGCATGCAGGTTATGGTTTTACAATATTAAGCATGAAAACCCACTTTGGTATTTTGGATAAGGTATGTGCGAAATTTTGTTGCAAACCATCATGACCATATACAATATTTAGATATAAGTAACAATAAGTAAGTTTAACAGAATCATATACATGATATATTAGTTCAATAAAAATCAAAATAACTAGAACATCAAATATGATATTTCACAAGAACTTTCATGTCTTTTGACAATATTTGGGTGAATGGTGACATAATTTTATTAGATGAGATGTAATAGATATATATATTCAATATTTGTTTACCTGTCCCCAAACAAGACATTTTTTTTGTTGTTTTCTGTTATATGATATCTGATTTTTCACGTGAAATACTTTGCCTATTTTGCTTAATTATAGGTATATCGTCGCTGTTATGCAAAAACCTCGTATCTAAGGTTTTGATAATTTTACACCAGGCAGTAAAAACTGAAATCTTTTTATTGATTATTTAGAATTAAATATGTATGTTCCACTGTATGCAAAAATATCTGACCTTCTAACCAATCAATTACCAAGACGAGCAAAAATTTCTGCACCTATATATTGTAATTTCAAAGCTTTTCATTATTTCTAAGCTATATTAGAACCTAAAATTGATAAAACTGTACCTGTTATAATGTCAGCTGCCGTGACATGTGTTTTTCTTTTGAGATACGATATTTTCGCACAACAAAATGTGTCATCAATCCGACTACACTTTTTCGTCACATGTCAGAATTCGGGTTAATGATTGGTTAGAAGATCAGATATTTTCGCATACAGTGGAAGATACATATTTAAATTCTAATTAATCGATAAAAAGATTTCCGCAAAAAATTGAGATACGAGATTTTTGCATAACAGCGACGATATCTATTATTTATGGTATTTTAATTTGAATGTCTGATATTTGTTTCCTTGCATTATTGCTGCTTACTGATGAACCCTACAGTTTCAGGAAAATTCATAGATGATGTTAGTTTTAGTTTGTAAATGTTTCTTTTGTGGTGCCTAATTCACATATACCCAATATCATTTTGGTGGTTCCAGACATTAATAAGGAAAGGAGTATGTATTGCAGAACAAAATACTACATAATTATTGGAAAAATGTCATCATTTAGTGTTTGCCTTTTGGCCTTCAACAGTAAGCAACAGTCCACACTACATAAGAAGCAAGTTCTCCTCTGAAAAATAAATATTTATTTATCAAAAGTACCTTTTTTCTTATAAAACTGTTACACATCTATGAATTGCACTGATCCAGATTGATAATCCTGTATTAAATGGTCAATTTCAAATGGTTCATCCTCTCCCTCATACAACACTTCATAAATGGCAGTTAATCTTCCATCAGTTCCAGATAACAAAGATACTACAGTCCCTTTATACCATTCTTTTTGTTGTGAAGTTTCATCAATTATCCATTCATGTTTAATGCTTCGGCCCAAAAATTTAATTTGTCTCTGTCTTGTTTTCCTAAAATATTAAAACCTGTCATATAAAATATTTGTCTCATAATAAACAAAGAAACATCAATATGGGGTTTAGGTTGACCAGATCACTTACAATAAATGTTTGCAAGCTTTGTGGAGTTTTACTTTTGTTTTTTACGACAAACTGATCACAGTGCAGGATTCTGATGCACCCTTATTATTTCTTGTAGTAAGGGAGATTCATGTGTCTGGGTGATCATGTTTGCCATATCTTTTCTTATATATTATGTGGTTACATATGAAGAAATAAGAAAATGGGGTATGCATCAATGATACATCATCCCATTTGAAAAAAGTATTGCAAAAACTATATGTGAATATAAGACAATGTAAGAAGTATATGTAATAGCTTTAAATCCTGGATATTAGTCCACCTGCTATCACTCCTATTTCTTGGAGAGAGTTCATGATGGAAGATCTATTGTTGAATTGTTGTTATTTTTGTGTTTCTTGGTTCTTTGCTTGTTTTTTTTATTACACAAAATCAGAACATTTACATAAAAAAGTTGATGCAAAAGAAACAGCATGTTTATAGCTGTTCTTCATCTTGAGAACAGTGATGTCTTTCATAAGGACAAATGACATTTTGAGCATAATTCTTTCCTAAAGCCGATTGTGTCACACCTATGATAGTTCAAAATGCACATACATGTATGTAATTAGGAAATATCAACATGTATGTAGATATGATTTTTGATAAAAACAAACTTTCATAGACATTTGTTTGTTGTGTTGTATGGCCTGTTGTTCACTGTTGAAGGATAATGTAAATTTTGTCACTTTCTACTTTTTTAGATGTTATCTCATTGACATAATTATGTATAAATATATATATTTCTAAAGGACAAATTTAGAATTGATCACTTTTCAATTTTTCTTAATTACTATTCAAAGATTGTTTTACCTTTGACTTATTTGACCTGACCCTTGTGGTTGATTGTCAGTGATATCAGAGTCTGATGAACTGGATTTTCTTGATTTTCGTTTCCTGGTTTGTTTATTTGATGAGGTTGAAGACTGTTTCCTCTTTCCTTTTTGTGTCTTTGGTTTTACTGGGTTGACATACTGCAATGACAAAAATCATATTATCACAAATGCATACATGTAGTTTTATACAACTGAATAACAAATCTGAAGAATGACAGCAACACTGAAAAATTTAGCATATACATAGTCATGATAGTAGAAAATGTGCAGTAATTTTAAATGATTTTAAGCAATTTTAATAAGATTAACATAATTTTATCAAATAAAAGGGGCTTTTATGGACATTTTTTATGTGGTATGGCCTATTGAGCATTGTTATCATGGTAACGGATTGTGTAATATTTTTCTATATTGTTTCATTGACACATAGTGACATACATCATTGTACGTACACCTTACACTTTCTTTTACATATAAAAAATATTACCTCAGTGATTATAAGAAGCAAAGTTAATTTCTAATTAAATAAATGAATAAAGATATGTATGTATTTTTGGGAGATTGTCTCCTTGATACATGTACATACCTTTGTTTTTACTACTTACAACCTTTATGTAGCATACATTTCAATTTGAGCATGATTATATTTTAAAATCATGTATATAAATGTATGTCAAATATATAATACATCTTGTTCTGGTAATTTTGGTTTGAATAAATGTCAAGAGTTTTGCTATAGCATGTACTAACAAATGATAGCACAAGATATGAATACCTACCTTTAATTGATATTATTTTAAATTTATTATCTTCATTTATTATTACTTTATCATATAGGTATCAGGACTCATTTCTTTTTATTATATATGCATTTGTGCATATTTTCAGACTTACCCACATCCCAGGTTCTCTAATTCCTGGACTTTTCCCCTCTCTTGGTGAAGCTAATTCAGGAAGTATTGCCTTGTTATAAAAAGACTGAAGTTTCGGAAGCATTGTATTTTCCCATAAAGAGACATCTCGATAAATTCTCTGAATAAAAATTTGGTGAGGATTCAATGTGCGGACCACAAAATCAATCCAGTCTTTATTGCAGATGTTAAGAAGTCCATGACATTGGTAAAAGTAGTTGTGGTTTTCTTTTAGTTGCAGTTTTCCGGATATATTTTCTAAGCAGAATGTTTTGTTTTCTGATGCTTGCCAAAGGTTTAAAGGTTTAGAATGTAGTAAGTTTTTTATTTCAATAATACCAGTTTCTCCTGTGGATATAGTAACTATGCCATCTGGGCTAGCAGCCAAGTATTTGTCGGTATGATGTATGACCAGTCCACTACGTTCTACAGATACATTTTCATTTTCTTCAGCTTTCTTTAGTTTGTATTCCTCTATTGTTGTGTCTTCTTGGTTAATACCATTTCTTGTGTGACGATTTCCACTGAATGACGAATAAAGAATGGTACGGACAAATTTTGCAATAGGCAGAGATGGATTTCTTTTGACAATTGAACCAAAGTTAGATGCAGTTATTCTCTTTTTCCTTTCTGAATGCCAAAGACCTGACTGAGATTGAAGAACTGTAGAAGTAGTTATATTTTTACACTGTTGGGCCGAAAGATTGATATGAGTTTGTAAAAATTTATCTTGAAGTTTTTGAAGTACTGTAGTGGAGACATCTTCTACAACATCAGTAGCTTCTGGACCATATGCTCTAGTAGCCTTTCTTGTGGTGCTTTTTTTCAGGCTTGAGAATTTCTTTTTCCATCGAAGTTTATGAACACTTGGTTTTGATTTATACCTGGTGGAATTAGCTAAAGTTTGTTCATGACGGGCATAAAGTTTTCTATAGAAAAATCCCGGTTCTGTTCCTGTAGAAGATTCCCAAACCTTGCATGACCATTGTGGACCTAAGTTCATCCTTAAAGCACCACCATAACAACGAGCATGCCATGAACCCCTATTACAAATGTTGTAAACCTTACCACCATCAAACTTTGTCCTTATATGCATCCAGCTTTCAGCTAGGTTGGTAGTGCTGTTTCCCAAAAGTCTATCGGATTTCTCAGCGATCCTATTGAGTATTGATGTGACATCTCTAATAATATGTTGTTCAACGTTGCTGTAATCAATAGTTGTACCACCACGGGCCTCTTCCTGGCATGAAATGGAAGATCCTTCAGTCCAAAAGTCAATTTGGTCATTAATTATTACAGTTTCGATATTATCTGTATCACTTGGGTTGGAAGTTGGTGCAGTTTGATTTTTGGCCTGACAAAAATCAGAACACTGGTCATGCTGACCAAAAACATGATGAACCGAATTTCTTATGTCATTATTTAACTTCTTTATTGCAGTTTGTTTATCATATTTCTTCTCCTTAAATTCTTTTGAACGTACTCGAATGGCACATCTTAAAGCACTTACTAGCCTTACTCTTGTTGTTTTTGAAAGATGATGCCTACCTTTGTAAAGGGGATTGTCAGTCACAAGTTTCTCTAAATTTGATCTGAAGCATTTTGAGACATGATTAGCACATTCCTCTTTTTTCACTGATCTTCCCCAACCTGGTACCTCCTCTCTGATTTTGGCAAATACTGATGAATCACCATCACCTACTATCCTCATGTACCTGACTCCATGTTTTTTCTCTGCTTCCAGAAACCCTTGCAAAATAACGTCACTCTCCATTGACTGGCTGTCTTGGTCCCAATTTTTAAAACAGGTGTGTTCTTTCGTATTATTGGTGCTACATATGTAACAGTATTTATTTCTCACGCCAATATGTAACAATTTCTTCGTCTCTTTCCCAATAATTATGGCCACCCCCCCTGCTGCATTATAGGAATGTTTATGGGTACGTTTAGACCAACCTCCATCTGTAATTACCGTTATAGCTGGCACTTCTTCATGAAAATCCTTTCTATCGATGGCAAGAAGTCTTTCCTCCTGCCCAGCTGACAGCATGTCCTTCTCTAGAATAGAGTGCCACCACTGGCCGATCTCTGTTTCTATTGCAGTAAATGAGGGCTGTGATAGTCCGGGGGAATTCAGTGTGGCCAAAAACTCATTTAGATGGGACGGACCATTCCCAGTTACCATACTGCCCCACACAGCCCTCACGTTGATATCAAAGCGTTTTGACCCAGGGACCTTTGGGCTACTATCTAAAGAAAACTTTTTGTGACACCCTTGACACTGCGCCAACATCACACTAGCCAATCCAAACGAACGAACCTCAGTTTCAAGTGTTATGGGTGGTTTTCCTTGGTTTGTAACTTTTATGGCTTCGGCACATAAGCATGCATGCATTGTAATGTTTGATATGTGCGATTGTAAACAATCTAAGTTCATTAAACGGTAACCTTTTGGGCTTAGATCTTTCACCTTGCGAATCTTGAGCTTAAGTTCACAACCAGTAGCAAAGGATGCATAAACGGATGCTTTTGATATGTTTTTACGTATGGTGGTGTTGTAGAACTTATGAATTTTTCTAATTATCAGCTTCAAACTTTCCTTTTGGGACTGCCTTGACTTTTTAATTGTATAGGTTGGTCTTCCTTTGTGTTTTTCTCTCCTTTTTTGCCTATGTCTGCCTAAACTTCTACCAAATTTCTTACTTATTTTTACTTTTCTAGCCATTCTTACTACAGGTGCTGTGTACATGTGCTTCCTCTTGCTTTCCATATAAAATTGTTTTTCAACAATGTGTAAAATAAATTATTTTTTTTACTTACCTGTCAATTTATGACACTTTTATCTACACTTTTGTGCTTCATTTTGCTTCATACAATTTTATTTGTAGTTTTAAAAAGTTATTACTTACCAGATACTTCACGTGTTGTGAAATGACGATGGAAAAAAATCATACTATTTTTTTCATTTTTCGCTTAATCCTTTATTCTGATGGACATATTATGGACTTTTATAACAGAAATATACATATTATTATAAGGGGACATTAGTGCTTACCAGATCAAATACACCGATTGTCTATAAATTAGATTTTTCCCCACTGTTTACAGGTTCGTGATCAAAGATCAGCACATTTTCTTCTTTCCGGAAGTTGTGTACCTAAAAATAGTACGTAGTTTCGTATTATAAAATCAACATTAAACTTATTGTTTTCCAATTAATGGTTGAAGAATTGAAACAAATGTAAATGTTTAAACTTAGAAACGATCTATTAAAGAGTCCTTGGGTATATATATCGTTTTCTTAACAATGCGAAACTGCGTATTGATTGTTACCGCTACTTTCGGTTTCAAAGAATGAAGGATCAGCTGCTTCAGATGCCTTTTTAACAGTGTAAATGGTAAGGAAATTTCGACCCAAACACATAATACTATTCCCAAATAACGAAATTTTATTTCAAATAAGTTTCATGTCTGATCAAAATCTATAAACCAGAAAAAGTAAGCATAATCAGTGTGTCGTCCAAAAAAATTAAATGGCTGCCTTCATCAAAGATGAAATGGTAAAACTTTTGTCGTTTTCACAGAAACTGGCTATCTACAACAACTTTAAATGATAGCTTGCACTGCGTATACACATGCTTATTAAAATGCAATTAATCTTATACTTTAATATTCGTTAATAAATGTCCTGGATTTTTTTTTTAAATGTGTGTTGTAAACTTCATTTTTCAATATTTTATTGGTGAATACTCTATTTGTTTATATGAGTTTCTTGGAGTCATGTTTATTTTTTTCAACCTTATATACATATTTATAATTGGTACAAATTTCAAGCTTCAAAAATATGTATTTTTTATAGAATTTTGACATTTTAAAATGCTCCACCTTTTTGGAAAATTTGACTTTAGTGGAACCTTAATGAAAACACTGTTTGTCAATATTAATTTGTTTGAATGGAAGATTTTGTTCGAGTATTTGAAGCAGGAATCCGATTTCAGTCCGTTATCGATAAAGCCACCACTCATTCATTATTGTTTCTTTTTAAAATAATTTTGTTTCATGAAACCACAATCTTTACTCTTGAAGGTTTAAGTTGAAAACTACAAAATGTACAAACTGTACTTTATCTATAATAGGCTTGTTTATAATATGATATTGAAATTAAATAACTTGTATTGATATCAAGCGATATCCAGTGAGATTCTAACTCGTTATGAAACTCATAATTTTCTATTTTTCTATGAAAGCAATTGCTATCTTGTTTTACCATTTTAAGATATAAATACAATACTTTACTTGTTATGGTGAAAGAAATTGTGATTATAATTTTGCTTATTATCAACACTTGTTGTTTCATTAAAATATCATAATAAACTTGCCATAGGCTCGTTTATTATTATATTTAAATGAAATAACTTGTTTTGATATTTATAGGTTTCATAACTAGTGAGAATTGGATATCACTTGATATCAACTGAAGTTATTTTATTTCAATAATAATAAACAAGCCTATGGCTTATAAATTTCTTGCCAAGACTTGGTTTTGTTACGGTGAAAGAACTTGTGAATATTGAATTTTACTTATTACCAACACTCGTAATCTAATTTCAATAGTAATAATAAACTCGCCACAGGCTCGTTTATTATTATATTGAAATTAAATAACTCGTGTTGATACTAACCAATATCCTGATATCCTTTTCTGACTCATAATTAGATTTTTGGTTGATAAACTCGTCACAAACTCCTTAACTATTATTTTGTCAGTTAAAAAGATTTGATGACAGCATATAGGTGAAAATATACTCAGATAGCTCAGTGGTAGAGCACTCAAGTTATTGAGAGGTCCCAGGTTCAAATCCTGGTCTGAATTTAACTAACTTGATTTGATAAATCCAGAGATGTACTTATGATTTAATCTACAATGTATAATAACCAACTTCTGATTATAACTAAGATTTGGAAAATTCATCAACTGACATAATCTCATCTCATTGGTTATTTCAGTTGTCAGTTGATTTTTTAAATTGTGTTTTGCTTAATATCAACACTCGTTATTTAATTTAAATAGTAATAATAAACTCGCCACAGGCTCGTTTATTATTATATTGAAATTAAATAACTCGTGTTGATATTAAATGATGTCCTATTCTAACTCACTATTAGATTTTTATATGATAAACCTGCCATAGACTCGATTATTGTTATATTTGAATTAAATATTCCTGTTGATATCAATATGATATCAAATCGTAAATTTTAATGAAGTTATTAAATGACTTTAAAAACATGATTATAAGGGATATTCAACTTTCTCTTAATAAGAAATCTGATAATATTTACAGCTAAATATATGTACCTGCATTTGTTATCATAAGCTTCATAAAGCTACTGATTTTATTAATACCCACTGGTTGGGATTTAAACCATTTGCTGGATTTGGTACCGAAACAGGTATTAGACGATACATAAAAAGGATCAGACACTGCACTATATTTTGTAGGCCTCAGTTCTTTATATTTAATGTATGCAAGTACATGGCACCTGCTGGGGTCTTCTAGGTTTTTCCAAGATCTGGGTGGAACGTCTCTTACATTTCCAGGGTTGGCCCCTGTCCTTGTTTTTGTTGCCCTTTCTGAATATTGCAAAAACTGTGTTCCTGACTTGCTGGTACATAATTTGATATCCCCCCATTTCATATTCACATGTTCAGTCACTGTGCGCATGCCGAAATGCACTGTATTTTGGAACCACATCATTCTTAATAATGCATCTGGATGTTCCATTCCCATTTGTCCAGTATTGAACAGTCTGTCTACTTCCTCATCTGTAACTGCTTGGGCCTTGTTAGGTTTGTTGCCTTTTCCCATTTTTTTTAAATCCATGGTTTTAGCTGTCAGGACCCTTCGAGCTTGGTCAAAAATATCACCCTTTTTTATGGATGTTCCATAGTTATTTGCTCTTAAATAACGGTCGAAACTACTTATCATACCCTTGACTGATGTTGGCTCATACTCTGTACCACTTTTTGTGCGTACATTTATTAGAAATTTGCATATTATGCTATTCAATTCTCTGGGTTGGATAACACAGATGTCTCGTGTGTCATTTAATGCAGAATTCATAAACTCATTTAAAATTTTCATGTCAGAAACTGTTTTTCTGTTAGTGTTTTGATTTGTTTGTTCCTGACAAAAAATTTCAATATCATCATCATCTACCTTTGCATTAGCAAATCTTGTTGAGTTTTTAGATTTTTCATTCTGTTTTGATATGTTTGTGGTTTGAACTGTTTCAATTTCAGGTGCTTCATTTTCAATTTCAGGCTCTACATTTTCAATTTCAGGCTCTACATTTTCAATTTCAGGCTCTTCATTTTCAATTTCATTTTGTAGTATTTGAGCAAGAAGGAAATCTGATTCCAATTGTGAATTTCTAGGTTGTTGTAGAACAGGGCTATTTAACAAAGAATTTACAGTTGTTTGCTTTGAATAGAAATTGGTGAATGGAGTCTGGGATTGACTTTCAATTATATCAAAGCGATATCTTGCTTCTGTTAGGCAGCAACCATTTGATTTTCTGGGGGGGGCTATGGTTTTTTTTGGAAAAAAAAGTTTGTTTCCAGTTTTTGGAGAAAAAAATAATTTGTTTTTGATTCTGAGGAAAAAAAATTGTTTGTTTCACCCTCAGCTGCCACTATATGTAATGCTAAAATTGAAAGAAAAAAATTGTTTTCGACTTGTCGCGGAAAAAATAGATTGTTTTTCGCCGCAGGCGAAAAAAAAAATTTGTCCAGAAAAAAAAACCATAGCCCCCCCCAGAAAATCAAATGGTTGCTGCCTTACTGTTTTGCCTGATTGAAGCTGAATATCATACAGAGGGAAATTGAAATTGGAAGTTGTGCCAGTTATAATGCCCTTTGTTCCGTTACATAACCGTACACGGGTTCCTTTCTTTATTTCTTCGTCCATGATAAGATTTATATTAGATAATGCAGACGATAAAGCAGACGAAAATCGCGAAAACCGGAAGTAAACAATCAGTTGTCAAGAAAAAAAGTAGTCCCGGCATGACCTTTTCCAGTGAATAATGACCTGATCAACGGCCAATGAAAATGTTGGAAATTTACGAGATAAGCCAATCAGATTAACGTAATTTTGATATCACTTTTTCATATCACACTCCGTACGGTGTGATACGAAAAATATCTATTCACGTGGGAGTTAGATAACAGGCCCCAACCATAAGAGAACTCTTTATACATTGTATACAAAGGGAATAAAATGGAAAATTGTACTTACTTGTGCGATCTCTTTCGTGTTTTTTGTTATGATTATAGTTTGAAAAATTGGTCCTATTTATACCTAGGTAAGACTTTTTCCGAGAACTCAGATTAAATTAGAAGAAACACGTTAGTAAGCTTGTATTTAGTGTTAGTAATCGAAATCAAACAATACCAAAAGGAGATTTCTCATAGGTTATGTATAAAAATAGATTAAGTTACACATTAACTATCGTTTAAAGGTACCTGTAATAGCTTAATATAGACAATGATAAAGCCAATAAAAAATCCTATTTTTAGAAAGGACATTTAGATAATAGTCGAACTAGAATTACTCATAAGTTATAAAGCAACCCTAATTAGGACGTCCGTCCAATGTTTTTTTTATTAATTTTTGTGAGTTTATAACAAATGACATATAGCAAAAATGTACAATGTATGTAGCATGAATGTTTGTAGTATAATACATTTGAGGCACTGGTTTTCAAAACTGTCAAAGAGATATGTTCTAATATGGTCTTTGGTATGGAATTTGCTCATTATTGAAGGCCGTACGGTAACCTATCATTGTTAATTTCAGAATCATTTTGGTCTCTTGTGGGGAGTTGTCTCATTCGAAATCTTACCACATCTTCTTTTTTTATATTTCGGCATAATTATATATAGGTCGTATGTGATGTTTTTCAAAGCGTTAAGTTATGATAGTTCAAACCTAATTTCTATTTCAAGAACCTCTTGACAACTGTGCAAAATGTTCATTTCAAAATCGTTGAAGTTTATCTTTGAACTTTGAAAGGATGAATACAAATAAAAATATGTTATTGACACGCACACAAATACGGTACAATAATTGACAAAGGTCTATATTTCAGTAAATTATAACAATGAATACAGCATAATTAAATATGTTGTAAATAAGAATCTTAAATCTCATTTCTATATATAACAGACATTTATGTATATAAGAACTTGTCACTTTTAGGACTTTTAAAGAATTGCTATAAATGCCACTTTTCATATTTAGCTGATTTTCACTACAACATGTAGGATTGATTGATTGTTGGTTGCTTAACGTCAAGGAAGTATTATATCTAACATGTTTAATATAATAGTTTCAAAGTTTATTCTGTAGTTAGAGAATTTTTTTCACATTTCATAAAAAAGTGATTTTCATCTTCTACCTCACCCGATTTAGGGGAAGACATCAAAAGTTCAATGTAGGATTAAAAAACTTAATTCAAATAGTTTTTTTCACTGACCCCCTACCCCCCCCCCCTTTTTTTTTTAACATAATTTGGAAAAAATTGATTGACCAATAAGGATGTATATAAAAACAATGTCAATTAAACCAAGCTATTTTGACTCCCACCCCCAAACTATTTGAATTAAGTTTGTTATCCTGCATTGATTTTTTTTTAAATTGTCGTCCCTTACATACATGTACATTATAAACTCTTTCATCGGTGGGTAAACCTAAATTTCGCCCCTTTTCAATAGCAAGATTGTGTGCACTCAATTTTATTTCTGCACATAAGATTATTGGGTTTTCATTGATCTATCATGGCAAATGTGAACGACGTATTGGTTATATATTTAATAATCAAATTTAATACATCTGAAAGTTTAATAATAGTAAAGTTTATTTTGCATCATTTAACCCCGCCACATTCTGAATGTATGTACCAAGTCAGAAGCCTGTAATTCAGGAGTTGTCGCTTGTTCAGGTGTTACATATTTGTTTTTCGTTCTTTCTTTTTACATAAATTAGGCTGTTATTTTTCTCGTTTGAATTGTTTTACATTTGTCATTTTGCGGACATTTATTATAGCTGCATGACTATGCGGTATGGGCTTTGCTCATCCTTTGAAGGCCGTACGGTGACCTGCAATGTATAGAGGTTTTTTTCTGTGTCATTTGATCTCTTGTGGTGAGATGTCTCATTAGCAATCATACCACATCTTCTTTTTTTTTGTATTAAATTAAAATTGTTTGCTGCTGACACACATTTTTCTTTCTTTTCCATAACATGCTTATACATTGAACAAAATGACATAGTGTTGCTGTAAATAGTGTTTCTTAGTGATTTGTGATCGTCGTTTAGATTTTTTTATTAAATGACATTTCTATATTTTTATTTTTTTTCTTAGCTGTTTGGACAATTTCGTATTTCACAACCTTGTTTATATGAAACAGCTGGACAAACGTCCCAATTAGGGTTGCTACACAAAGTATGCGTAATTCTAATTCGACTTTATTTAAATGTCCTCTCTAAAAATAGGATTTCGTATTTGATAAATCATGGTCTATTTTAAGCTATTACAGTTACGGGTCCCTTTAAACGGTTAAACGACAGGTTATATTTATCTTAATCTATGTTTATACATACAAACCAATATAGAAATCTCCTTTGGTATTGTTTGATTTCGATGACTAACACTTAATACAAGCTTACTAACGTTTTTCTTCTAATTTAATCTGAGTTCTCGGAAAAAGTTTTACCCAAGTATAAATATGACAAAATTTTAAAATTATAATCATAACAAATTTAAACACGAAAGAGATCGTAAAAGGAATAAAAACAAGTAAGTTTCATTTTATTTTCTTTTTTTATTGAGTAATTCGATTTTTCTTTTTAAAAAGTTAACTTTCACATAAAAGTTACGAAAAATGTAAAAAAATAAATGTTTAACAAAGTTAAGCTATAACATTTTTATTTGTTGCCCAAAATAATTCCTCTGATTTTGTTAGATGTTAGATGTTGTAATAAATTGTTTTGTCTTATCTTGTCCTATTGATATCATCTTGTTTTAAGAGGTTGCAAATCGTATGTTTTCATGTACAATAAAGCAGACATGAATTGTTCTTTGCAAAAAAAAAATAATACATTGAGAAATCATGGAATCACTTTTAAATAGATAAATAGCTTTTATCATAATTATGGTTTTTAAATTATGGTAATTTTATATTTTAATTTCATTTAAATTACAGTTAATAAAAAGTAACAATGAGTTTTCACGAAGACATCAGCGCAGTAATAATTGACAACGGTTCCGGAATGGTTAAGGCTGGATTTGCCGGAGATGATGCACCGAGGTCCGTTTTCCCCGCAGTTACTGGAAGACCAAAATATCAGGTAAATGTATAATAGTTCATTTACCTTTGAAGCTTTTTTTTATTAACACTTTTTGGATATAATACAGCACGTCGAAATGTTTTAATTTTCTGATAGATTTTTTTAAAGATAATTTGAGCAGTCAAAGAAGTGAAGGATCTTAAAATCATTTGTTTTGCGTTGTATTTATTGAATTTAGATATCTTCAAACAAAATTCTAATTACTGTTTGTTGTTAAGATGCAACGTTGATATCTAATGATAGGTTGAAACCGATGTAATTCGCTAAAATTTACGTATATAAATCAAACCAATCATATTTATTTATTCAGATTGTAATGGCGGGCATGGGAGGAAAAGATTGTTATGTAGGGGACGAGGCCCAAAGTAAACGAGGTATACTGTCTATGAAATATCCCATCGAACATGGAATAGTGACTAATTGGGATGACATGGAGAAGATCTGGCATCATACGTTCTATAATGAACTCAGAGTGGCACCTGAAGAACATCCGGTTATGTTGACTGAAGCACCGATGAATCCGAAAGCAAACAGAGAACGAATGACACAGGTACAGTAGAGAAACAAATTGTTGAAATCAACAGAGAAATAAAAAATCTTTAATTACATTTTGCTCATCGACATCCCAAAGTTATGATTCTTTCTATTCTATATTGTTATATTATAGTTCGCTTCTGTGTGTGTTACATTTTAACGTTGCGTCGTTTGTTTTCTCTTATTTTTGAGTGTAAATTCACATTGCGATAAGACGTGTCATGGTACTTGTCTATCCCAAATTCATGTATTTGGTTTTGATGTTATATTTGTTATTTTCGTGGGTTTTTGTCTGATGCTTGGTCCGTTTATGTGTGTGTAACATTGTAGTGTTGTGTCGTTGTTCTCCTCTTATATTTAAAGCGTTTCCCCCAGTTTTAGTTTGTTACCCCGATTTTGTTTTTTGTCCATCGATTTATGAGTTTGAACAGCGGTATACTACTGTTGCTTTTATCTATAAACAGCTATCAGAAAGACACTTTACGTATCAACAATGGTGTCCTTGAGTGAACTGTTGTTGTAACACATCAAGAAATGAAGTATGAAATACGAATAATGATGAACAAATGCGCTAAACGTATCATATGATTCATAAGCTACTAGATTTGACTTTGGAACATTTTTCAAACTTTAAAAATTGGAAACTATCGGCTGCCGCAGTTTTTTTTTTAATTCATTTCTTTTTCCGAAAATACGCTCATTCGTATTTATTAAGTTTGTCCCTTTCGGTTATAGTGACATTAAACACGTTTAACGGGAGACAATTCAATTCAAATATATGGTTTTATGTTTCTAATGTCGATTTAACGATGTGGGACGAGACCAGGACGACCTTCGTAAATTTCTTTAATAAAAACATGAATCAGTTTGATTTTTAATACCGATTTCAAAATATAATTGATATAAAAGAATTATAACTAATTGAAGATGATACAGAGAAATTCGTGTATTTTTATGAGATATATTTTTTTTGATTTCAGACAATGTTTGAGACTTTCAACACACCAGCATTTTACGTCGGTATCCAGGCTGTTTTATCCCTATATGCATCAGGACGAACAACAGGAATCGTGTTTGATGCAGGAGATGGAGTTTCTCATGTCGTTCCTATATATGAAGGTTAACACATTGAAATATCATTGGACAATATTTTTGCAATTTTCCTTTTATACAAACGTGTAAATATTTTTGATTGGATACTATAAAATGTCAGACACTCCATTTCAACGAATTTTACTTAATCAAAATAAAACAATGTTTTTTAAGAATTGAATGCTTCTTTTTGTAACTTCATTAGGATGTAAAAGCGTTGACCGAAGTACATTTTGTATGAAGCGCGGAAGCACTTCATTCTAAAAATGTGCGCACGGTCAACGCTTTTACAACCCTATGAAGTTACAAAAAGACGCATTCAATACTTATAATTACATGTTTTAACTAGGATCATGAAAACACGAATTTTATCAATTTTTTATTTGATTCACCTGAGCACTTTATAGTGGCGCCTCGTGTTATCATGAATAATTAGTTTTATTGTGTGATGCAATTGCTTTAGGAATAACACGTGATATGCAGTTAGCCAATCAGAGAAACGTATTATAATGAAACATATATATAATGTAATTATATCATAATAAATTGCATGTAACGTTTGCGGAATAAGTTTTATTGTGGCATCACACAAATGATCTATCAAATAACAATCGTTCATATTTGCAGGAGAAATGTGATTCAAGGTTCTCTTTTAAATTCTTGATTTTTATGCCTTCATTTTGATAAGTTGTCAATTTCCGCATAAACGTTTCGACTAAACAGAATGATTGCAGCTTGAATCAAATGAAGCAAAACAATAACATTTCCCTCAAAGACGATAACTATGTTACATAATTTTGTTGTTCATATTTTAGGATACGCTCTACCTCATGCCATAAAGAGACTAGATCTCGCGGGACGAGATTTGACAGCATACCTACAGAGGATACTTCGTGAGCGAGGGTACTGTTTTAACAATTCCTGTAAGTAGCTATAATTTGATTTGGCTTCAACTAAGGGAATATAATCTCTAACACGGGAATGTCACACATACATATATGATATAGAAATGATGTCTAGTGGCAAACAAATCAAAAATATATAGGAAACAAAACGATATGATGTTTCACGGATAACAGAAATTAATAAATATACTATAATTATTAATTAATTAAAACGTTCTTTTATGAATAAAGTCAAGTTATATTCAGGAAAACCTCATATTGTGGTGGGTTTGATACAAATGAAATGCAATTCTAATCGATTATGTCTGTTAAGTTCACACATCATTGTAAATATAACGGAATTTGATGAGACTGTCAACAAAGTGAAAGGTTTAGCGCTATAAAACCAGGTTTAATCCACCATTTTCTACATTTGAAAATGCCTGTGCCAAGTCAGGAATATGACAGGTTTTATCCATTCGTTATAGATGCGTTTTGTCATTTGATTTTGCCATGTGATTATGGACTTTCCGATAAGATTTTCCTCTGAGTTCAGTATTTTTGTAATTTTACTTTTTATCAACAGAAAACAAAGAAAAACAAAATATATTAACAGAAAGAATAACTAAATGCACTCATATAATCTTTGAGTATTAAAAACTTTGCATTGTAAACATCTGACTCTAGTTTTTTACATTTCAACACTTTGAATGACATGAAGTTAGAATCTTTTTATTTTTCATTTTAGCTGAACAGGAAATCGTTCGAGATATGAAGGAGAAAATGTGTTATGTTGCTCTTGATTTCGAGCAAGAATTAGATGCCTCTGCCAAATCTTCTCAAATAGAAAAGAGCTACGAACTTCCAGATGGTGGTGTAATCACAATAGGCAACGAAAGATTCAGATGTCCGGAAGTCCTGTTTCAGCCATCTTTTACTGGAATGGAGGCTGCCGGTATACATGAGATGCTCCATAACTCAATCACGTCAACAGATATTGATATTAGACGAGATCTGTATAATAATATTGTTCTGTCTG
The DNA here is from genome assembly GCA_037788925.1 of Mytilus galloprovincialis. NCBI lineage: Eukaryota > Metazoa > Mollusca > Bivalvia > Mytilida > Mytilidae > Mytilus > Mytilus galloprovincialis. The sequence goes on along the minus strand of CM075336.1, from coordinate 90,120,592 downwards.
GAGGTTCTACAATGTATCCAGGTTAGTAACTTAACCAATCAAAAGGGTGGAGGGATTGGATGATATTTGCACGGACGAACAAGAATTTTTAAAATGTTCATATACAAAGAATACAAAAAAAAAAAGAATCGCCGACACATTGGTTTTTTAGCAATTTTGATCAAAGTACTTAAATTCTCAGTCAAATAACAGTGTTCTGTAGGTGTTTTTTTACTTTTAAAGTACAGTGATAATTGCTAAATGATGAAATAAATGTCATGAATTTTTTCCAGGAATTGCAGATCGGCTGAAAAAAGAAATGGATGCCATCATCCCGAATTCGATGAAAACAAAAATAATTGCCGCCCCAGAACGGAAGTACTCGGTGTGGATTGGAGGATCTATTTTAGGATCATTATCAAACTTTGGACAGATGTGGATATCTAAACAGGAATATGACGAATGTGGACCTAGTATTGTCCACAGGAAGTGCTTTTGATGTGGATGTGGATAATTTGATATTGTGTAATTATGTGCAATACTTAAGTGACACATTTTATATGTGGAACATATGCAAGTCTGTCATGTAAATATATCTGTTTATTATTTCATTTCCATTTACTCATGATTGACATTTTTATTATTTTTCCATAGAGTACATATATAATATATACACTTGTTATTCAGTTATTAAAACTTTGTTGAATTAATATGTTTTTTTTTATTTTTTTTGAATGGTTTAAATACGATTTATAAGGCAAAAAAAAAATTAAACTAAACACAAAAAAGGAAAAAGATAGAGAGATAGTTGTCATGGTGATGTTATAATTGTGGTGTCATGGTACCTTGTGTACATTAAAACTTAATCGTTAAATAATTGATTGCGTCCGAAGCGTTTTTCTGGATTTATACCTTCATCAGGAACGCTCAAAGCCAAACATTTGAAATCCGAAGATGTATAAGTACCGAGACCGTTGAAGAGCTATATGTAAAAAAAAACTAAAATAAAATAGTCAAATTCATCTAAAGCCAACTTTGCCTGTGGAAGTTAAAACCTTAGCTTCTTAATAATTACAAAATTTATAAATGGAAAATTTTGTTAAATTTGTTAAATCATCCCAGTACCGAAAAACTGACTACTGAGCTGATGATATCCTCTTGGACTGATATTCTGCACATTTAAAACCGTGTTAAAAATAAAGATATATATTACATACATGTTTAAACCAAAAATGACGCAACAACCAATCTATAATTATCAAAATTTAATTTTTATTGTGCAACATAGCACAATAGACAATATCTATACAAGATGTCAAACTCTAAGTCAATTAATGCTGTGGAAAAAAAGAAACTATGGTGCACTTTTTATCGGTACCCTCAAAGTCGGGGGATTGTTGGTACATTAGCTGTAAGACCGACCAAGTGTTTAATGAATATATAGAATTATATTTCCGTGCTCACACCACATGGTTCTACAATAAACCTCGCCAGAAACGATCTAAAAGTTTCCAAGATAAAATCATCATCAAAATATAATAAATTAACTATATAGAAAATGTTGGTTAACACAAGAATCAACAAAAATGCATTAGCGAAAATAAACGTTAATAGTGGGAAGTTCATGAAAAATAACAAATTCTTATTCGGGCTTATATTAACCTACTAGAGAACAGCTGTCATATCCTAGGCCTGGTTTCCAAAAAAAGGACAGGTCAAACCAAACGACAATAAACATTACAGACTAAAGTTAAGTTTGCCAAACTTGGGCGGAATGTTAGTCTAGTCGCTGCAGTTCCAATCTAGAGGTGTAAATCTGTTTGGTATAATTATTGCGCACTCATTTAGAAATAGAATAGAAAAGAAGAAAAAGTATTCAAAAATACAATTCCGAACTCCAATTATATACAATTGAAGGGACGTCAATAAAACCTGGAATCTAAAGAAAAGTACATTGTAACAGTATATCAACCAACGAAACGGTGCTGTTCCTGACTTGTAACATCTAGATACATTTCGATGACAATGTTGATGTGTTAAACCTTCAAGTTGCTTTATACTACACAAATAACGTGTATAACAGTTGTTCAAAATTCTTTGTCCTTATGCCATTTTGTGTTTTTGTTGAAACAGTTATTTGTTTTTTTTTTATTGATTACGACTTAGTCTATATTACAATGTGGACTGATTTTTTTTATTATGTTTGGTTTGTTTTGCTCGCACATTGTTGTCAATATGATGGAATACAATGTGATTGTATTACAAGTGAGAGGTTCACCTTTATATAAAATCGGGTTTAATCCGCCATTTCTACATACGGAAATACATGTACCACGTTAGAAACATGACAGCTGTTTTCCATTTGTTAGATGTTTGAAATATAAATTTTGACATTTTATTAACGGTTTTTCGTTTCAGATGTCCCTTGAAGTTCTGTTTTTTTTTGTTATCTTATTTATATCTCAATCTGTTTTCGATAACTTGTAACATTTATAGTACAAAGATACAAAAAAATTATTTGAAAGTGAAATTTAAACTAAGTGGTTCATACATTTATTATATAATTCAACATCAATTTAGATACATTCGATCATAAGTATAATAAACATAACACTAAATTTAACAAAAATGCTTCAAAAAGCCATGAAACTTTATTCAGTTACTTCCCTGTATATGGTGTATTCAGCAAATTGTAAGAAATGGCTGTGTGTAAGCTGCAGAAATTAGTATGTCGTGTAGTCAAAATATGATATGTGCGTCACTTTGACCCACGAATAAACTTTTGCAGGTCTTCTTCTGATGCTTTTAACGGTCAGTTGCTTTAAACAAAATATGATATGTGCAAAATAATTTTAACATCTGCTAAATGATTTAAAATTGGTATTAATATTAAGATACTGTTAGCATTTTGTATTGGTATTGACCAACAAGTACTTGTTATGTAAGCTTTGTGAAAATATTAGCGTAAGTGTTTTCTTACTCGATTTATTTTATTTAGCGAGACATTTTGATACTAATAGACACGTTTATTTTTCAAGCTAACAATGAATTCAATATTACATATTTACAAATTTTTAGATAAATTCACATTTCATGTCACTTTCACTGTTTTATAAAAATGCCTTTAAAAAAAAATCACATCTATAACTGACGAAAGTCACTTTTAATATTAACATGATGTATACGTATAAAAGAAGTTGATCTAACAAGGTTGATCAAGTATATATAAGTTTTGAAGAATAATATATAGTAACAGTTAGTTTGAAAAAGTTGTGTTGCACTGTTCTTGTCAGACATATTTAAGGTCATCGTGTCGTTTAAAATCTAAAACATAGATTGAAAAAATCATGAAAAACATTCCCTGACCTACAAATTAACATACAAATTTATTCGTAAAATTGATTGATTGTTGGTTGCTTAACGTCCAGTGGCAAATATTTCATGCTTTATTCGTAAAAGTATTGTATTGAAATCATAAAGCTGAATTTCTCTGCTTGTAATGATTGTCTCAAATAGATATACTATTCCTTTATTTTTGTGGGTACGAATTTTCGTGGATTAAGAAAAAAAACTTCATGTTCGGAAAATTTGTTTTTCGTTGAACATTTACTTTCGAGGTTCGCCTATACCAACGAAATCCACGAAAATTGGTATCCAACGAAAAATAATGAATTCACAGTATATTGTTTTAACATTAAACATTTTAAGGAAATGTGCCTCCATAAGTTTTACCTTTGGTATTGCTCTTTTATTTTTTGTAATCTGCATGAACATAAACATTAATTACTTACATTTCTATACCACTATTTATTTCTTATAAATTGTTCAGTTGAACCGCTAATATTTAAAAAAAAAAAAACCTGTTGTTACACTTTTAATTTGTATTTTGTTAATTTTTTTTTTTAATTAAAGGATATATATTTATAATTCTTTGAAAGTCTCTGTTAACAAACTGGCAAACTTCTTTCGATTAATACTGTATTAAATTGCAAAGACAGCTTTCTAATCATAAAACCTTTTTTGATGAGGATGAGGGAATTGCAGGACATTAGATAGGTCAAGATATGTAATAGTTTCTCCATAGGCGGTAATGGTAGCGTTTTCTTCTGTTGCTCATTTTATATCGTTAACTTGGATATGTGTGATGGCTCGTTTCGAAGCTGAGACATTTTTTGCATATGTGGTTAAATTTTCGGGGTACGAAGTGAGATTACTTTTTCCGTAAATTAGCAAATCCCGAGTATCCTTTTGTGAGGCGGTTCCTCGTGGTAAAAAAATCCCATTTTTAACACAACAAGTTCTTTGAAAATTTTATACTTTGAACACATTTAATAGCTCCATAGATTTTACACATTTATTCTGTGTTCCCCTACTTTCTAAATTAACACAAATGGTTAAGCTCAGTCACTTGTTTATTTACAACCACTGGGTCGATGCCACTGCTGGTGGAGATTTATTTCCCCGAGGGTATCACAAGCCCAGTAGTCGGCACTTTTTGTGCTGATATGAATTGTCATTGATATGGTTATATTTATAAATTTACTGTTCACAAATTTTTGAATTTTTTGAAATACTAAGGCTTTTCTACCTCAAGCATAAATTACCTTAGCTGTATTTGGCAAAACGTTTAGGAATATTGGTCCTCAATGCTCTTCAACTTCGTACTTTATTTGGCCTTTTTAACTTTTTTTGGATTCAAGCGTCATTGATGAGTCTTTTGTAGACGAAACGCGCGTCTGGCGTATACTAAATTCAGTCCTGGTATCTATGATGAGTTTATTTACAACCACTGGGTCGATGCCACTGTTGGTGGATATTTATTTCCCCGAGGGTATCACTAGCCCACCAATCGGCACTTTTTGTGCTGACATGAATTGTCATTGATATGGTTATATTTATAAATTTACTGTTTACAAATGTTTGAATTTTTTGAAATACTAAGGCTTTTCTACCTCAGGCATAAATTACCTTAGCTGTATTTGGCAAAACGTTTAGGAATATTGGTCCTCAATGCTCTTCAACTTCGTACTTTATTTGACCTTTTTAACTTTTTTGGATTCGAGCGTCACTTATGAGTCTTTTGTAGACGAAACGCGCGTCTGGCGTATACTAAATTTAGTCCTGGTATCTATGATGAGTTTATTTACAACCACTGGGTCGATTCCACTGCTGGTGGAGATGTATTTCCCCGAGGGTATCGCAAGCCCAGTAGTCGGCACTTTTTGTGCTGACATGAATTGTCATTGATATGGTTACATTTATAAATTTACTGTTTACAAATTTTTGATTTTTTTGAAATACTAAGGCTTTTCTACCTCAGGGATAGATTACCTTAGCTGTATTTGTCAAAACGTTTAGGAATTTTGGTCCTCAATGCTCTTCAACTTCGTACTTTATTTGGCCTTTTTAACTTTAACGAAACGCGCGTCTGGTGTATACTAAATTTAGTCCTGGTATCTATGATGAGTTTATTTATCACAGAATAGTGTCAAATATTACTACACAGAGATTTTTTGTTTACACGTGACATTTGAGTTCCTCATTTCAAGGCGCATTAGGAATATTGTCCTAGATGGATTTCATTGATATTTTTAAAAGTTTTGTAATGCTTTATTTATATTTCAAAATTTCGCTCAAATCAAATTTTTCTTTTTAATTTAAAAAATGTGTTTCTACAAAAAATAAAACAAAACTGTTTATAAAATGTTGAAATATTCGAATCACTACGATGCTTTGTATTGCAGGAATTAATAACTCTAGTCATTTGGATCTAACTTTGGGACGAAAGATACCAGAAGGACAGTCAAACTCTTAAATCGAAAATAAACTGACAACGCCATAGCCAAAATCGAAAAAAGACAATTAGACAAACAATAGCACACATGGCAAAACATAGAAAACCAAAGAATAAGCAACACGAAACCCACCAAAAACTAGGGGTGATCTCAGGTGCTTCGGAAGGGTAAGCAGATCCTGCTCCACATGTGGCACCCGACGTGTTGCTTAAGTGATAACAAATCCGGTAAATAGTCTAATTCGGTAGGTCACATTCATGAAAGGGAATGGGATTGTAGTTACGACGTAAGGAACATATCCGATATCATTTGTGAAACAGTTATTCCATAACGGTCAACCTAAACGTGATGACGTCCGTAAAATTTACGAACGGATGATTTCAACTTTCCATTTGGAACTCTTGGTTTAATAGCTTCCGTGTGAGCAGCAACCCTCTATCAAGAAAATCATGATAGGAAATGCAAACGGGAATATTAATAATCTTCAACTACGTCATGTACGTATTTGTTTTTTTTATTCTAGCGCCACTGATGAATCGTATGTCGTACAGAACGCGTGTCTTCTATATTAAATTATAAATATTGTATGAGAAATTAGTTTTCATAAGCTTACATGCATGTCCCTAGGACTGACTGGTTTCTTCTATTCCACATTTCTCTTGCTGAATAGGGCATAGAACTAATTTGCAATTCTTTGCGTCGAATGGCTCTGTTGACACGTAACTGTAAGATACATGAAGACCACTGTGTTCCGCTTGTGGTACAGTACCTGGTACATCTTCACCATCATGTATTGCATCCTGCTGATGAAGACTTCCTATGTTTGTATGCATGATTGAGTTGCATACTTGCCGAGTTGTGGATTGGTTAAGGTAAGTATTGTACTTATAATTATACTCCCTACATGGACAACCACTAGGTGCAAATTCGCTTTTCGATTGATTGTTGGTCTCTTGTGAAATTTGTCCTGAAAGTTAATTGTTTAAATAGCATGCATACCATTACATTAAATACTTTATTATGCAGATAACTATTTATAAAATTAAGGAAATATTTTTCATATTATCGGAAGAAAAAAATAACTGTTGCAATCCCTCCAACATAAACTTATACCAAATACAAGGTAGCTAGCATAAATTTATACAGGTAGCGAAAGATCTATATCGATACAGTTTTAAATCGTTTTGTTAGATTCTTCTGTGGAGATCCAAATACAGTTTCTCAAGTCAAACAATGACTCTTTCTCGTTACATTTAACTAAATGAATAAGCAGCCTTCGGCTGTTGTCAGCTCTATCCTTTCTCAATTTTAGTCCGAAGACCAGACAAACAATTTAAAAGAGATTCATAAATATAAAATATATATAAAAAGGCAGCAATGTCTATATTAATAATTTGATAAAAATGATAATGCGTTTCCATATATGGACATTGGTTAAGAGAGTGTTACATCATCCTAATTCATAAATGATGAAATTAATGAAACTGAACAGTACATTTGAAATCTTGGAATGTTTGAAGAGTAATGGCGGGAAAATACAGTGAAAAAAGGACTCCTGTTACATTGCCTTCACTAAACGTAGTCATATCTTTCATACAGGAAAATAGTGGGTTCTTTCATCCTTTTCTAAGTTTTAAATTTATCGATCACACTGAATTTATATTTCATAATTTGTAAATATAATCTAAGGTTTTGAAAGAAATAATTTATTTATACAAAGGACGAGCCGTCCAAACATCATATTTTCTTTTAAATTATCGCGTTCAATAATATCTGTACTTTTTAAAACATGTTTTCTCTTCATATATGCCAATTTCGTTGAACAACTATCCATTATTGTTAAGCTAAAGACCGTCTTTAGTTAAGCGTTTTCTCGCTGCGTTTAGAACTCATTTTCGGATGTCCACTCTTGCGTGGAGGTTGACATACCCTGTATCCGTTTCATATTATACGTTAATACAATTTTAATACTATAATATCTAACGTGTGATAAAGAAAAGAATACTGATAAGTTGAAATTAATGTTTTTGCTTACCTTTCATTTCTTAGCTTGCCACTAAACTAGCAAATTGTTCTTCAAACTAACTTTATACACTGTTAATATGATTATGATATCTCATAGGGATATTATCAGTGGAAACTAATAATACTTTTTATGTGTGTGGCCATGGATTTAGTAATAAGTATTTTATGAACCGTTGTAAATTATGCGATTTATAATAACATTTATTTCAAATTTTCAGTATAATCCAGATCAAGTATCTATTTCTAGCATTAAGTAATGAAATTGATATATTGCGCCTCACCATAACTTAAACTCAAGTGCTTGTTTTAATAGCCGATACTTGAGTTTTGGGGTACAACAAACAATTCAATGACTTATTTATTACTCATAAGTGTTCAAAACATTCCAATTATAAATTTTTCAATCTCTATTATTGACATTTAAAGTAGTTTAACATTCATATTTTTGTAAACTATTAAGAAAACGAAAAAAAGAAAAATAACAGATTTTATATCATTGCAGCAACATGTCTTTGTAGATTTATCATTATACACATAATTTAATGTAATTATCCAATACAAAATCAAAGATAGCAATTGCAAAAGGCACTTGTTTTATTTGACGCATTTCTTTTATTAGACGTATATTTGTATTGATAAACAAATGACGATGTGCAATTCATCATGCATTTTCTATTCATAAGAAATGCTACCGCGTGATTAACTATTTACACCACTGGGTCTATGCCACTGCTGATAGACGTTTTGTCCCCGAGTGTATCACCAGCCTAGTAGTCAACACTTCGGTGTTGACATGGATATCAAGTATATGGTCATTTTAATAATTTCCTGTTAATAAAAATGTTCAATTTTCGTAAAACTAAGGATTTTCTTATCCAAGGAAAAAGTAAAATCACAAAAATACTGAACTCAGAGGAAAATCAATTCGGAAAGTCCATAATCACATGGCAAAATCAAATAACAAAACGCATCAAAAACGAATGGACAAGAACTGTCATATTCCTGACTTGGTACAGGCATTTTCAAATGTAGAAAATGGTGGATTGAACCTGGTTTTATAGCTAGCTAAACCTCTCACTAGTATGACAGTCGCATCAAATTCCATTATATTGTCACCGATGCGTGAACAAAACAAACAGACACAATAGGTAAAAATGTCAAAAATAGGGGTACAGCAGTCAACATTGTGTTATCATCTTAATCACTAAAAAAAGAACAAATGTAACGAAGAAGCACAAAAATGCATACATCAAATTAACATCCTCATTTTGATTATATTATACAATTTTATTTATGTAAAATGCACCAATCAAGGAAGGAGGGTTTTGAGTACTAATGTAAAATTGCGCGTTTGAAATTCGCACAGGTAGACATAAAATAATTTTGCCGTTCAAAGTATGACGGAATGCATAAATACAGTCACGCAAAATAGATATAACAAAAACTGACTTAACAGTTAAAGTAATAATAATAAATAAAATAATAGTGTGGTTCAAAGTATGACGGGATACATAAGTACAGAGTCACGTCAAATGTATATCACAAAAAAGTGGGTTAACAGTAAAATTAATATTAATAAATAAAATAATTTTGTCATTCAAAGTATGGCAAGATTCATAGGTACAGAGTCACATCATAAAATAATTTTGTCGTTCAAAGTATGATGGGATACATAAGCACAGAGTTACGTCAAAAGGATATCTCAAAAAACAGACTGAGACTTAACACTGAAAGTAATATTAATAAAGACAAATAAAAGAATAATATAACACGTTATTAAGATGATAAACAACGTCAGTACGCAAAATCTATACTTCAAGACCATCGTGTACTATTTGTGAAGTTGATACGGAATATTTATCAACAAGTTCTGGGTACCTTCCGATGAACTTTTTTAGAAAAAGGACGAGACATTCTTTGACATACCCCTGGTTCATCAACTTTCTGCTCAGACACTGGTGACGTTTAACAAAGTCGAAGTAGGAGCTGCAAGCTCTTGAATATCGAATAAGTTGGGAAATGTATATTCCATATGCAGGTGAAGTTGGTTTATTGCTACTAAGGTGGTGGAAATTGATAATTTCAAAATCAAAATCGTCTCGTTTGTCATAGATTCTAGTACTAAGATGACTGTGTATGTCAAATTCGAGGTATAAGTCTAAAAATGAGGCGGAGGAAGCCGTGTATGTTGTCTCTTTAATTTCTAGTTCTGGTGGATATATTAATATATTAGAATAGATTACCTTAGCCCTATTTGGAACAACTTTTTTGGAATTTTGGGTCCTCAATGCTCTTCAACTTTGTACTTGTTTGGCTTTATAACTCTTTAGATCTGAGCGTAACTGGTGAGTCTCATGAAGACGAATCGCGTGTCTAGCGTATTAAAGTATAATCCTTGTACCTTTGACAACTATTTATTGTAAATTAAATTCTATTAATATAGTTACAAGACCACAATGCAATTTAAACAATTTCCAGAACTGAATATTTAAAAAAAGGTTTTAATATTTTATAGTTTTGAACAAAAGGACCAAGCGATATATGTTTTGGTTTATTCACTCCGTAAGAGGAATTATTTTGATACGCTATATTCTTATGTGTTCATTTTAAATATTGCTTTTTAGTATTTGTTTAATGATTTAACTTTTATAATAATCATATGCCAATTTTATTAATTTATCATGTTTATTTTCTATATGTTTATGTGAACTAGCTTCTGAATGATGTTAAGTAAATCTTACCTTGTTTCTATATACACTAGACCGTATCATTATGTTGATAACATAATAAACCTACACATAAACCGGGAATTATTGTTCGTTTATAATAACACTTACATAGTTTGTGTACTTTCAATCCATTGCTGCAATTCTTTACGGAAAGTATAAATATCAAACAAATATCCACTTCTGACTACATAGTTATGTGTGTTCTATTAATAAATTACCTACACAAAACAAGGGAATTAATCCCAAACACACTGACATTTTCCTGCGAAACGTTGATAGATCTACATCAGAAATAAAAAGACATTTTATCTGTTCGTACCAATATACATGTGTTATCATAACACATGTATATTGGTACGAACAGATAAAATGAATTCGAAAGGCAAAGACAAATCATTCGGATAGTCGCAAAGGTCGCCCCGGTCTCAACCGGGAAACGGCCGGCGCACGGAAGGTGTTTAATTATAAATTGCATAGGAGAACAAAGTTTGATAAAAGTTATAATCACCGCTTTAATTTTTTATCCAGCTGTCAATCGTTTTATCTAAAAGTTGTGGCTGCCATTTAGGTCAAAATATTTAAAAAGAAAACAATCATTTAAATATTTGCATGGGATTGGTATCGGTTCGACTCACATTTAAATAAACCAAAGAGAACACAACGTGTTATTTTCTTTTTCGTATCTAAAAGTATACATGGTATATGTAACGTCGGTTTGATAAATTGGATAAGAAAATCGAGTTTTAATAATCATTCTGGTTATAACACAAAGCTGACTTCTTTATCGACAATTTTTGAAATTTTTACCTTTATGTCGGACTTGCTCACACATTGATGTTAATAAACCTTGTCAAGTCAGGAATCAGATAGTTGTTTTGCATTCGTTAGATATGTTTCACCATTTCATTTTGCTATTTTATTAATGTCTTTCCGTTCTGAATTTCCCTTGGAGTTCTGATTTTTGTTATTTCACTGTTTACACATTTTAAAACCTTAACCTTATTTTGCATTTGATAACAATGTTCACTAATACTTTGATGTGACTATCTGCTTATAGTTTTTGTACTATGATTCATGTAGCGGCACATCTTGACCTTGCAATCAAGATTATTGGCTGGTTAATATTATGTGTTTTATTTTCACGGCAAATGGTAAGGTAGAGGAATGGAGAGGTTGAAAATATAACTGGCTTGAAACCAGCATAATATTGTGCATGTAACAAGGCATGTTATCTGACCTTAATATCTTCGTATATGCGACTGATAATTTTCAGAAAAGACAGTGTTGTTGGTTTATATATATATGTTACAGTAAATAGGTGAATTAGGAATTACACGTAATTACTAAACATTTCAGTAAATACCTGTAATCACTAGCCAATTTAGTAATTACATGTATTTACTAGTTGATTCAGTAATTACTGGTATTTACTGATTATTTTTGTCATTTTTACAGCTATTTACTGACTTGATTTTTTTGTTTTAAAATTAAAGACATAATTCAAAATACCAAACAAGAAAGTAAAAGGCCGGATAGGGATTTGTAGGGCTTATACTTAAGGATTAAGGAATATAAGGCACATCAAAAGTGTTTACTCTTTAGAGTTTGTGAATTGAAACTGGAAAATGGTGGTTTAATACGTTTTGAAACTCCCTATTGATATCCCATTGATATCAATCCAAAATTTAGACAGACATTTGTGGGAAGTTTGGAGTGATATTGATTTGAAAATTGGTAAAAAGTTTTATCCAGACAAGTTATTGATGAAGTTCGGATTTTGTTTCAGGCTAATGATTTTGTGCAGAGGTGTGGTCCTTGAACTTTGAAAATTAACTCTACACTTACCCCTTATTCTTGTAAATATTGCAAACACTGATATACATTATAACTCAAAAATATAAATCATGATTGATGAATAAATTGAGTTAAAAAAAATCAGGTGAGCGATTCAGGATCTTGAGAGCCTATTGTTTATATTAATTTTGCTTTTCAAGTTGCCCAATGACAAAAGTTAAATTCCTTTTTCTAAATAGTTCATCAGTTTTCCTAGTTTCTAGTTTTTATATAGGGGGACTGTTCTTTTTTTCCATTTGAATTGTTTTACACTGCATTCATACCACATCTTCCTATATCTATTAACTATAAAATTGAGAAAGAAAATGAGGAATGTGTCAAAGCGACAACAATGACTTCTTCTGTCGGACATTTGTGATGAATCTAATCTTTTTTGTGTTGACATTATTTTAATTTTTGTCGAGCATGCATGTGACTTTCATCGCAAAAACGCGAGACATAGCGAACCAACCTATGTTCCGTCATCAGCGGCTAAATTTTGATAACTTTCTTAAATTATCCTGGATTTCTACCAAACTTGAAAAGAAGCTTGTTTATAATCATAAGACAAATATTAAGAGGTAAATAAATCATGTAAAAATGAAATCCTTTTTTTTCCGCATTTTATTGTACATGTTATAATGAACTTGTTTGTAGTTTTCATGCCATTTGACATTAACTTTTCACTATGACTGGGTTTCCACCAAACTTGGACAGAAGCTTGTTTATGATCATAAGATAATATCTTGAAGTAAAGTCTGTAAAATAATACTTTTATCGTATATTACTTATAGCTGATCTTAGTTTCTTCCAAGTTAACATTAATTTACATTCAAAGAGGTCCAATTATTAACTTGCAAGTGCACAACTCATCAACCATGTTTCTCAGCATATTTAACAAAATAGAACCAGTGAGATTGCCTGCTAAAAGTGAATCCTAATTTCATTGTAATTAATGACTTAACAACACAAAAATCATATTTAATTTGCTATAACTTTAATTACCAATAACAAAAAAGAACATTTAAGGTTGATCACTTTCGAAGTGTATTCACTGATCCTCTTGTAAGTATTACCATAACTTTTGATCAGCTGACCATATTACAACATTGTTTTAAACATAGTTAGTAAATAGGTGTAAAAAATCATTTAAAAATTAGTAATTACTGGTAATAACTGGGCAGTTTTAGGAATTACTTGTATTTACTAAGTGCATCGGGAATTACATGTAATTCCTAATTTCACCTATTTACTGTAACATATATACCTAGTACTATATCATATATTTAATGATTCCTTCTATTCCTTGTGTATTATATTTTTTTAACAAAGCTTTTTAAATTCTTATTTATCAAGACAATCCAACATTTAATGTTTAATTTTTTTTTATTAAATAAGAATGTACGAAATAAGTATTCAGTATGTTTCAGTTATCAACATGATCAATTTCATAAACTATAGATGCATCAAAATTGTGTCTTTTTAGTATCCAGTTTCTTTATTTTTTGTAGCATAAAATCTGAAAAAGAAACTTAGAACTGTCATTTCCGTTTTCAATCATCATATACAATTGAATGAGCAGAACTGTTAAAAGTTATTCAAGAATAACAAAATATCTTATCATAGTCCAGATTATTATAATGTGTTGGTTTGTTTTTATTGGGGCGGGGGCGGTCACATGTTGATACGGTTTGACACAGTTTAATATTAGCTTTTGAGTTTTTCTAAAGGAAGATGTTCTAAGTAAATATTCCTTAAAACAGTAACTATACAAAGTCTATCATCATCTATGAAAGCTGGCAACTCTTTTGGTTGTAAATGTGATCCAGGCTTCGAACATTTTAATAAAGTTCTTACATCTATATATATGCTACTATCTGTAACATTTATGTCATCCAAATCAAAACAATGAATAGTTTGTAACCTTTGACCTGTTAATAATAACAGTAATGTAACTAACTTATACGATAAAACACGCAAAGTCAACATGTGAACTGGTGTTAATGTCATAAGATATTGTAACACTATATTAACATCCCATGTCTTTTGATATCTAGGTAATGATGGTTTAAGATTAAAAATACCTTTTAAAAATCGCTTCACTAGTGGCCATTGACCAACAGTTATTTTTCTATTTACTGACAAAAAAGAAGATAACATACTTCTTGCAGTGTTAATAGCACTATAACCTAAACCTTGTTTATAAAGTAATGTTAAAAATTCTAAAACATTTAACTCAGTGGCTTTAAATATATCGATTTCCCTTTCACTGCAAAATGACAACCATCTTTTGCAATATGTCCAATATTGTTGTTTGGTAGCTGGTTTCCACGATGATGCAATAATGTCGGAAGCTTCTTTTGATAGTCCATAACTTTGGAACAGTTCCCCGATATCCTGAAAACTGCTAATTTTAATTTCACTATGTGATGTTCTATTGTCGGACTTTGAGGTTGACAAAGTAGATTTTTCTGGCTGTTTATCATAAATGAATCTGCCACTATCCGGTGTAATATCAGTGGAAACCAGTTTTGGGTATTCCATAACGGTGCAACTAACGTCATATCTGCTTTGTCCTTGTCTACTTTTTGCAGTATCTTCCCAATCAGACTGAAAGGAGGAAAACAATAGCAATTAATGTTATTCCATTGAACTGAAAATGCATCTACTGCTTCTGCATAACTATCAGGAAAATATGAATAGTAACGTGGTAACTGATGATTAATCTTAGATGCAAACAAATCCACATTATGTGGTCCAAATAAACTATTTATAATATGAAAAACATTTTCATTTAATTTCCACTCAATGTCAACATTTATTGATCGTGAGAGGCGATCTGCCTCTATATTTGCAACTCCAGGCAAATAAAAAGCAGTTACCCAGATTTTTCTATTAATACATCAATTCCATAATTCTTTTGTTAACGTGTTTAACTTCAGAATGCGACCACCCATTTTGTTAATGTAATTCAATGCCACCATGTTATCTACATAAACTTGTATATGAATTTTTTCCCTGGAAGAACAAAACCATTTTAATGCTAGTAATACAGCTTTAAGTTCTAGAAAATTGATATGATTTTTCTGTTCTTCGTACGACCAAAACCCTTTGGTTTCTAACAGTGTTTCTTGCACAACTGCACCCCAACCCTTGCTTGAACTATCCGTCTTAAGAATAAAGTCAGGATCCTTTTGATTTATCTGGTTGAAACTGGATTTTACATTATTAACCCACCAGTTTAAGTCAGAAATATTATCCTCTGACAAAATCGTTTTTGCATCAAAATTTTCATAATGACATTTTAACAATATCTTGGTAATTTCTAATGACTTGATATATAGTGGTGCAAACTGTACACCAGGTTGTGTTGCTACTAACTTTTCAATTACTTGTGCAAATTCACGTATTGTAATCTTTTTCTTTAAAATTAATCGAGAACATAATTTTGCAATGTTATCTGCCTTTTCTTCGGTTAATGTTATACGCATTGTGAGTGAATTAATCACAAATCCCAAAAACACAATAATTTGGGTAGGCTGAAGAACAGATTTATCTGGATGTATTGTAAATCCGAGATAATCCAACAATTTTACTGTGTCAGTTATATTCTTTTGACATTCAGCATAAGTTTTGCTGACAAGTAAACTGTCATCAATGTATGGTGTATTACAATGCCCTTTACTCCTTAATTTAAAAAAAACAACTTTCATAATTTTGGTAAAAATTCTCGGAGCTGTTGTTAAACCATTTGGCAATAAAATCAAAGTATTTTCTGTCATTTTTGTCAACTTTCACAGAATAATAGACATCTTTTAAATCAACAGATCCAAACCAGCAATTTTTAGAAAACTGAATTTAGAAATCGCCGATTTTCTAGAATTGTTTTTATTTACATTGTTGCTACTATCAGTAGTCGAAAACATCTGTTTTTTCATCATGTTTTGCATGAGAATTTGATTTTGCAACAAAATGTTGTAAACATCCGGTATCACTTCCGTCACTCTAGATCTGGCTTGATTGACAGCTGAAGCTCAGCCTCCAAACGCGGCGTTTTCAACAGTTGCTTCAAAAACGTTGTCATTAATATCGTCATTGATATTATAACCAGGCGAAATAATCCTTATTGGAATGCAACTTTTGTCAGTATTCGAACTATTCTTTGCCAAGCCAGAAAGTTCTTGTAACGAGTTTATGCTCGATTGGTCAGTCATTATGTTAAAGTTACATTGGCGACAACGTGACAAAGTTATCCATCACAATCAAAACACATCGAGAATAGATAAAATCCAAAACTATGTATCAATTTAAAGATCGTATTCCTTAAATTACGAAAATCATAATATCCATTTAAAATCAACTTATATATCCATTATTTTCTACGAATTTAACGGAGGAATTAATCCATGATTTGACCTCTTTAGACCTATTTACGCAGTAACCTCTATGACCGGCATGCGCACTCTCATGGTACTCTCAGCATATATGTTCAATAAAATTGTTCAAGTTTTTATTAAATCAGGAAAATAATTGACAAGTTTCCTTCCCCTACATTCTCGATCGCACATAATAGCACGTTGGTCTCAAATAAGACATTGATACATTACAACACTTGCCGTCAGTATATGAAAATATTGATTAAGAAAGTATAGAAAAATAATGCACGCACACTATTATCCACCACAGGCCTAAATCGTTAGTCCACAAACAACGAGGGTGATAAAACCTAGCACTTTGAACACAGCCACCGGCATGGTGTGAATTTGAAAGCTTCCCAAATTAGTATCAAAAATTAGTACTGTAACTATCCATTTCTACCCATAGAAAACTTTTGCCCTTCATTTATCAGATTTAAAAATGAAATATGTTGATATTAATGGTATATTAAAATTATTGGGGAATTCAAACCATTCCTATTGTAAGTGAAAAAACTAAATTTATATCAGGGTGATTGAAATGAGTAAAGGGGGGGGGGGGGTGGTGTCGGGGCTGATCAGGAGTTCAGGGCCCCCTTTTTGGAAAATATATACAAGCCCCTCTTAGGCAGTCGGTGGGCGTGGTCTTCAGTTGTATTATCTTAAAAGCTTTACACCTGTAATATTCTAATGTGTAAATCAAGGGAAATTAATGTAAATTATCTTTGCATTGGGGTCTATTAAAGGGTATTTTTGGGGGAAGAAAGAAGGGAGGATGAGTCCATGGGAGGTAATCCCAACCCCCTCAATTTCAGAATATGCTATTATCGTGTAAACGGTCCAGATCCCCACCCTAAACCATATATATTCTTGAATGGGACGATAAAACAAATCAAATGAAATGAAAGGGAGGTCCCTTGGGGTTACCCCACCCTGTTCAATTTGAGAATGTGCTATTATCTTGTAAACGATCAAGATCCCCACCATTAAACCATATATATTCTTGTAGGGGACAATAAAATTAATGAAATGAAATAAAAGGGAAGTCCCTGGGGATCGCCCCACCCCTATACCATAACACAGATATTACAATGTTGTCTTGTAATGTTGTCATTTTAATGTTATTTTTAATGTTGCCATACAAGCGGGAGATTTTGCATGCCAAAAACTAGGTTTAACCCACCATTTTTTTTAAATGTCCTGTTCCAAGTCAGGAAAATGGTCATTGTTTTATTTTAGTTCGTTTATGTGTGTGTTACATTTTAATGTTGTGTTTCTGTTGTGTCGTAGTTTTCCTCTTATATAATAAATAATAGTACACAAGAAACAACAAAGACTTAGCAACATGATCCCGACCATAAACTGAGAGTGGTAGAAGTGTCGGAATAAAGGGCTTACCTGGATACACCTATTTGAGTTTTTTACTTGAAGTAGATATGTGTAGGTGAAACATATTGCTTTTATTTCTCCGCAGAAGAGATATTCTATCTATAGTAACTTATAATAATCCACAATGCCTTTCAACATAAAAATCATAACATATAAATTTATTACTTTGGGATATCATCAGGTGTTTGTTTATGGTGAACGGAAGAATAAGGCGTGCTACACAGATCAACAAGTGATCAGTAAGCTGGATTTTCTTATCGACAACATATTTGTTGAATTTGGAGGTGGACTTTTTTAACAAATTGTCGGCATTCCTATGGGAACGAACTGTGTGCCTCTCCTTGCCGACCTCTCTTTTTTCATATGAATCGGAGTTCCTTTAGACACTTGTCGAAACAAGAAGATCAAAGAAGCCAGATTATTTAATTTCACTTTCAGATATATTGATGGTGTTTTTGCCAATAACAATTCGAACTTTTCTGATTGGGTTCCATTTATACATCCCCAAAAACTAGAAAGTAAAGAAAAAACAGACACGGCTTTCTCCGCCTCATGTTTTGACGTATATCTCGAATTTGACATCTCAGTGCCAGAATCTATGACAAACGAGACGATTTTAATTTTGGAATTATAAATGTCCCCCACCTTAGTAGCAATATACCAACTGAACCTGCATATGGGATATACATTTCCCCACGTATTCGATATTCAATAGCTTGCAGCTTCTACTCAGACTTTGTTAAACATGAAGAATGATGAAGTCATAACAAAAAAGCAAATTCATTGGAACTTGGACATTTCTTTAATCCAAATCAAAATGATTTTTTAAATTGTTTATAGGAAATTGTTCTAACCTTTAAATGGTAATTATGAACTGCTAAAAAATACATTTGTTACTGTGCCATCCACAATTATAATGGTAATCGGGAGATTAAAAAAAAATAGAAGCAAAAATCAAATGTCTTCATATTATATTTTATCTTTCGGGGGAACATCTGGGAGTTGTAGTTTTCCCAAATTTCTTATTCATTTGAGTCATGTTAAATGCATTTGAATTTTTTTTATGTATGTATCTATAAAGGACGATTATTAAATCCAACTGATGCACACCCCTTTGCCTTAATTTCATTACGAATGCCCTCTGCATTCAATATGTAACATGTGTAACTATAAAAATAGATATCAAGAATAGTAGAGCGTCTTGGCAGGGTTTCCTTCTAATCTGTGATCTTTAAATTCTTAAATCATTGTTCTAGTCTTTATAAATTTTACACATTAATCTTTATCCTTTTATTTTGTCTCTTTATCTCGGTTCTTTAATTTTTGAATCCATTTTCTGTTATGTTAGCACTTTATAATTTATATTATCTAAACTCCATTCAGATCCTTATGTATTTTCTTCAACTACAGAAAAGTCTACTATTTGTTGCTAATCATTAGTTAAAAAGAAAAAATCGATCATGCATTAACAAGAATCAGTTCACGAATATGTGTCCATAGGACACCAATCTCCTCTCGCACATTTACGTATCTATGCTAATATTGCATATTGGTTAAACAATTTCATTTTGAGGTGATCTCAAAGTAACTTTAACAAAAATTAGAGACTCTAAAGAGCCTGTGTCGCTCACCTTGGTCTGTGAGCATATTGAACAAAGGACACAGATGAATTAATGACAAAATTGTGTTTTTGGTGATGGTATAATGTGTTTGTTGATCTTACTTTACTGAACATTTTTGCTGCTTACAATTATTTATATATATATTGGCCAAGTAGTTACAGTGACAAAATTTATGAAAATTGTTAAAACTTGACTATAAAGGGCAATAACTCCTTAAGGGATCAATTGACCAACAACGGTTTGCCTAAATGGTCTGAAAGTTGTAGAACAGATAGTTATTGACCTATTAAACAATTTCATTCTGTCAGATTTCCTCTAAATGCTTTAGTTGTAGAGATATCAGTAAAAAAAACTACATTTTCCCCTATGTACTATTTTAGGTCATATCGGTCATCTTGGTTTGTAGGCAGGGTCATCAGACATAATTTTAAAACAAGATACCCTAATGATGATGATGGGTATTTCTTGATCAGAACCTGATCGAGTCAGTTTTAATGTTGGGTAGTTTCTCCCTTCCTATTAGATGCACTCACCATGCTATTTGTCGTACGT
Organism: Mytilus galloprovincialis; assembly: GCA_037788925.1. Taxonomy (NCBI): domain Eukaryota; kingdom Metazoa; phylum Mollusca; class Bivalvia; order Mytilida; family Mytilidae; genus Mytilus; species Mytilus galloprovincialis. The sequence continues at coordinate 90,100,253 of CM075336.1, read as the reverse complement.
TTACAACGGTGATAAGTCTCATACGATATTTATAGTAGCAGACCTTATGCAGATCAATTTACATGTGTTGTACTTATTGTCTCCTTTTTGACAGAAGGACGACAGTGATAGTGATGATTAGATTTTTCCATTATCTATAAAGAAATGCTTATGCAATTTTGCCGCCAAATTCACCCCTACATCTATACTGCGACCATTCATTTCATATAATCTATGAGGAAACTAATTAAAGATCTACATTGACTAATATTTAATCGACAAAAAAAATCTGTTCAAAGTAAGAGAATGCATCTCCAGCACATTTGACTTTAATAAAATCAAAGCAGATGAGAATTTATTTCGATTGGCAGTTTTGATAGTATAACATACAAATATTATTATCATACAAATGATAAATTTTTAAGATTAATATACTGATTAAAGTTCGCCGTCTCTAAAAATGAATATGAATATACATTGGTTTATGTTTAGGAAGTAGAGTAGTAAACAAAAAAAAAGTTATTTTTGTGGATGAAATCGATGTGTGATATAACAAGGTTTGATGAAACGTACTTTATCACAATACCATTAATAACTTAGAATGTGTTGTTTTTGGAGAGTTTTTAAAATGATTATGATGTGTATATTAGTATTTTTCTTTTTATTAACTGAGAACAATATCATTATTTTTTTAAAACAAGATGTATTAGTTAAACGTAAATAATTATTTACAAAATTTCCAATTCTTCAAATATGCTAACGAAAAAGGGATCGGAAAAGGATACTAGTACGTTCAGCAACATACACTGGCGAACATTGACGGTGTTTGATTTGAAAGTTATAAGAAGTATGTTGTTATAGTCACCAGTAACAATGTCTTACCAACTATTACCGATTAAAGTTCAGATATACTCTCTTTTGTGTATTGCCGTATTTCAAAATAAAAGGAAATGTTCTAATACATTTGTATGGAACAAAAGAAAAAAATGAAGTATTTAAAAATGTGAAATTTTTTTTTTTTTTTTTTTTTTTTTGGTTTAACCTGTAATGTTTACTTTAATTGCTAAAATTGAACTTTTTCTTTGTTTTTCCTTTTCTGCAGAATTTAAATATGTGATCAATAGATTTTAACGTATGGAAAAATCGAGGCATACTATGGCTGATATGTAAAAGGTTATGTTATAATCTATTACTGTTAAATGATACGAGCAGATCAGCCAGCACTTATACTGATAAATCAGCATTCGTTAAATATGCTTAATCTTTTCAATTTGCCATTTTATAAATGCCTTTCCGTTCTGAATTTCCCTTGGAGTTCTGTTTTTTTGTTAATTTACTTTTTACACATTTTATGGCTTACCTTATTTTGCGTTTGCTAACAATGTACACTAAAATTTGTATATGACTATCAGCTTATAGTTGTGTTGTACTATGATTCCTGTAGTGGCACATCTTGACCATGCTATCAATGCTATGGGCTGGATAATATTATGTGTTGGGTTTTTTTTACGGCAAATGGTAGGGTAGAGGAATGGAGAGTTTGAACAAAATAACTTGCTTGAAACCAGCATAATATTGTGCATGTATCAAGATATGTTATTTGACCTTCGTATGTGCGACTGCTAATTTTCGGAAAAGGCAGTGTTGTTGGTTTATATATTATATATATATATATATGTATGCCTAGTACGATAGTATATATTTAATGATTCTTTCTATTCCTTGTGTATTATATTTTTTTGACAAATGTTTCTTTTAAAAATACGTATTTATCAAGACAATCCAACATTTAATGTTAATTATTTTTATTTAATATGAATGTACAAAATAAGTATTCAGTATGTTTCAGTTATCAATTTCATAAACTAAATTGTGTCTTTTTAGTATCCAGTTTCTTTATTTTCTGTAGCATAATATCTGAAAAAGAAAATTAGAACTGTCATTTCCGTTTTCAATCAACATATACAATTGAATGAGCAGAACTATTAAAAGTTATTCAAGAACAACAAAACATCTTAATATCATAGTCCGGATTATTATAATTTGTTGGTTTGTTTTTTATGGGGGCGGGGGCGGTAACCGAAACATGTAATCATTTCTTTTCCTACATTCTAACTTTTTGAGAAAACGATCCGTTTCGATCTCGAAGACGGATATGTTTTATTAGGTTTATTCTTGTGTTTCATCTTTGTATTTAAGCCAGACAATTGTTTTTTAGTTAGAATTGTACTGATCAATACAATTATCATTATGAAAATCAAACCGTTAAAACGTACACATTTGTAACACAAAACATTGAACGCTGTCTAACGTTTCTACCGTTGAAACTTACTTATTCTCTACGTTTGCTAACATGTGTTTTTCGTTTATTTTAAGCTTATTCTTGTTCTCAATTGTTTTTCTAACTGAGCGTTTATATATATATATATCGTGTACAAGTTGTGATTTTGTACATGTTATAACATATACAAAAAATTTGTACATGTTATAATTTGTACAATGCAAAAATACCAGTTATAACATGTACAAAATATTGCTTAAAAATGGTTTTAACACAATTTGAAAATAAAAATGTGTTTCTATAATGACATTAACCTCAATAATACTTTCATCTTTTTTTTGTTTTTGTTTTTGTCTATTTATGTTAGTTTGATACTATTTAAATACATTTAATAACATGATAAATAGTTTTAATAATTACTTAATACCTTAAAAAAAGGCTTTTGAAATACACACAGTCATAGTCAATAAACATTATGCGGTATTATCACCTGGTATTCATCCAGAAGAAGACTTAGAAGCAATATAGGAATGGATTACCTTAGCCTCAATGCTCTTGAACTTCGTACTTTATTTGGCCTTTTATAACATTTTCGATTCGAGCGTCACTGATAAGTCTTTTTTTAGACGAAACGCGCGTCTGGCGGAAATATTAAATTGTATTCCTGGTATCTATGATGAGTTTATTTAAAGCAAAATTTGTATTCAATAATATAGATAGTGAAGACACTTTTACCGAGACAGTCTTTGAAACTGACAAAACAATGTCAGACACGGATATTTTTACTGATACAAACACTGAAACAATGATAATTTAATTAAGTGATGTTAACATGGCTAATCTTAGTTGCATGTTTTTTTTATTAGTTGTTTTAAAATGGCTTTGAACTAACTGTCAGATAACTGCGAGTACTCTCAGATCTGTTCATTGTGTCTTTTTGTGTCGGGATGTATAACTATCGGGCCACGTTCACTTGTATTTTTGTCCATCTGATGAGTTAAGCCTTTTTCAACTGATTTTTATAGTTCGTTCTTATGTTGTACTGTTATACCACTGTCCCAGGTTAGGGGGAGGGTTGGGATCCCGCTAACATGTTTAACCCCGCCACATTATTTATGTATGTGCCTGTCCCAAGTCAGGAGCCTGTAATTCAGTGGTTGTCGAATGTTTATGTGTTACATATTTGTTTTTCGTTCATTTTTTTACATAAATAAGGCCGTTAGTTTTCTCGTTTGAATTGTTTTACATTGTCTTATCGGGGCCTTTTATAGCTCAATATGCGGTATGGGCTTTGCTCATTGTTGAAGGCCGTACGGTGACCTATAGTTGTTAATGTATGTGTCATTTTGGTCTTTTGTGGATAGTTGTCTCATTGGCAATCATACCACATCTTTTTTGTTATATAATGAAGAAAGTTTCAGCATGACATCTACTGATTTACTTCCTCGTAACAAGGCGCTTTCTGGTGGTGATTTTTCTGCTGATAATTCTTTAGTTATGAGTACTTGTAGTTGATTTCCAGTACATGATCCCTAATGTTCCTCTTCACAAGACTCTTTTTTCTATTATTTATCAATATCTAAGCTATGGTCCCTTGTCTCGTGTTTATGATTATCTATTTTCGTTTTGTATTCATTTTTTTTTTTATAAAATTATGTTGCAAAAGTTATATTTTTTTACCAAATATTTCTATTGCCGTCTTGTTGATTCTTGTATTCCTTCTTTCTCTTGCTGGATCAAATTCCTTCTATCAAATGGTTCCGTTGATTGATAACTATACAATATGCCACATGGTACTAATCGAGCCTCAGTTGCATTATAAATTATTATGTTACTGTTACCCATATACGGTTGTACATGTACATATGAAGGAACCATGAATTGGTGAACAGGAATAAAGTCCGCATGGTTAATGTCCCTGTACGGCAATCCACTCGGTACTATGTGACTGCTTGCTAAAAAATTACTCTCTTGTATGCAAAATTGACTGTTTCCTGAAAATAGAATGTAAGCTTTAATTACATATTTATACACCACAAATAACACAAACAAGTGGTGAAAAAAATGTAGATTCTCGGTTTCAGTTTCATGATTCTAGCTTCTTTTTGTCAGCACACACAATAGTACTCTGTAAACAATCACTCGGATCATACAAAACATTGTTTAAAATTACATTACCAGCATGCTTGAGTTCTAGATTTTAAACATATTTATAACGTTTGCAGAACGTTTTTTTTTCATCAAAGATCGGAATTCCCATAGGAACCATTTGTGCTCCTTATCTGTTATCTTGTTGCCTTATTCTTATTAGGCTGATTTGATACAGGACTTTTCATGTTACGCTATATAGATTAGGTCCTCCCACTGAATAATTCAAAGTAAGGTGACTATGATGAACATATAATCCTTGAAAAAAAGGATACATCGGCTAGAGTTAAGTCGGCTTCACATCTTGACTAACGTCTAGAAATTGACAATGAGGGTCGGCTGAGAACAAAACTTCCCAATTGAGAACTCTTCATAATCAGTTAGCAACATTCATGCAATGCCTGGATATTGAGTATATATCTCCTAGTTGATACCATATTCTAGAACTTGCATTTTCTATCATGATTATGTTAACAAAAAGTGGATGCTACCAAATAGGCTATTGACCTAAGAGTTCCAATTAGTATAGTTCAAATCAACACTTTGCATAATTTACGGACCCCATCGCGAGTTGGTTGGCGGTTCTGGAATTACACAGATGACGGCATAAGTTTTCTAGTTGCCGTAACAATACTCCTCGAGAGTGGCATACTAACTTAGTTTTAACTTACATGCGTAACACGACAGGTGCTACAAGTGGAGCTTATATCCCTTCCGAATCACCTGAAATCCCCCCCCCCTTTTTCCCATGTTTTTTGCGTGATCATGTTGTTCAGTCTTCAAATTGCTATGTTGTGGTTTGTGTACTGTTGCTTGTCTTTTCAACGTTTTTCGTATTTTGCCATGGCATTGTTGCTTTGACTTAAGAATTTGATCACTTTGGTATCTTTCGTTTTTTTAAGCGGGTGGCTCAATGAAAAAGGAGTAAACGTTTTGGTCTTGCGTCTAGCATGTATAGCATGACTATGTACATACCATAAAAATGAAATTGTTGTCTAGATTTTTATGTGATATTTTTCTAGACAAGATATCAGCACTGGCGGATAAAGGATAAAACAGCGCTAGTGGAGGGACTTTTATAATATTAAGAAGTCCGGCGGAAACATAATTCTGACATTGTACTTTACATTCTTAGTGTTTGGTCATAATGGAAGCTCGGATCGCTGGGCATTCCTTAGTCACAACCTGATCGAGTCGGTTTTCATGTTGAAAACAAACATTTTCTTTTTAAAAGGGGGTCTTTCAGCTACATTTACAGGGGAAAACATATATATATATATATTTCATAATTCATAATGCAGTTACTTTTTTCTTTATCATAATCTTTTTCTCCAGATTAATGATTACATTCTTAAATGCAAAAGAATTATTATCTTCCCATTATATTTAATAATGAAAAAATGTTCAAAATAAAGAAATTATTAATTATATATAGTGCCTTACCTTCCATTAATAATTTTCGAGATATTAAGTTATCCTTTTTAATAGAACTCACTGATGTTTCAACTTTAAAACATCGAACAAATTTATATTAGGTCTAAAAAACCTATTTGTGCTATGCGTACTGTTCGTCGGCTTCATGCTTGTTAGCGGACGACAGTTAAAAGGTGAATAACGATTTTATTAATAAAAGTCATTGATATTTAAAGTTATAGACGAATAGATTTTTTTTATATAAAACACTAATAAGCGTATGTGTTGAATGTTTTAAAAAGCATTCCACACAATTCAAAACCTGTAATTACTCATAAGATGAAGGAAAACTGTCAACCGCAACATCCAGATGCACATGTATTATAAGTTGGAAACTATCCCTCGTTACACAGTGACATATGTTGTTTTTCTTAACATGTAATGTTGAACTTTATGTCGCGTTCATCAAATGCGTCTATTTTACAAACCTTTGTTTTACCGCTTTGTTTTGTAAAATTGTGCCCTTTTTGCAAACATGAAGTGGGTAGTATAATCACGTCATTATGAAATTGTTTTGATATACATAGGATGTTCACTATAGCAAATATTCAGATTACTCTGGGTTATCCAAATAGTGCAATTAAAAATAGTTCCCCGGTACCCCCTACTCTCTTTTCAAATTGTTTAACATATACTTAAATTTGAAAATCTCACAAAATGAGTGGTTGTGTTTGAAAAAAGGGTTCCGATATTAAAAGCATGAAAAGATAAGAGAGAATATTATTTCCCGCTAAATTTCCAACGCCTTATATCTCGTAAACACCCAACCCTTAATGTGGTTCTGCTTTTGTTGTTCCTTGTTTGCTTAATGTCTTTCTTGTTTTGAAACTGAGTAGCGAAGATCCTTAAAGAAACCTCAAATTAAAAAAAAAAATGCATATGTTTTTTTATAACTTAATGAATAGTTTTCATTATAAAACGTATGTACATATACTTTTTTCTGAAGAAAACTCTTTAATTTATTCATACTTAGAAGAAGTTTACTTTATTTTAATTGCTTCCTTTCCAGGAAGCAATTCCCCCGACATATTCTCCGTATGCAAAGTAACCTCAGTGTGACCCATCTCGTTAAAATCCGGTGATCGCAATACGCATGGATGTTCTTAAAATAAACTATTATCTAAATTTACATGTTAAACACGTGCTCAATTTCCATGCTTTTTTGTTGATATTTTGTTATTTGTTGACAAACAGATGACAATCGTTAAACTTCGGCTTCAAAACACGAATTTTGATTACCTGCCATATTTTCACAACAACACTGACCGATTGAAAAAAAAAATTGACGATTATACCAAATTTATGCGAAAAATATGAAAAATTCGTGCACAGAAGACTAAGTGTATGATGTTTGAATGCATTGGTTCAAAAATTGGAAGAACATTATTTTTAACCGGTCACTCGTTTACAAACTAAATCATGTTAATCTTACAAATGAATAAGCTGACTTTTAGAAATTATGTGTTGGTTATTTTTCAAAGAGCTACTGCTAACAAACTACCACTCTATAGGAATGAAACATTTGATGTGAAAACGCTTCCCATTATAAAGCAAGTTCACACAAAGTTTAATATTAAATTTTAATGCAGCTCTCATGCATTGTTCTTGACAAACATTTCAGTTCATAATATGTTTTGGAGTTTAGTATGACGTCCATTTCCACTAAACTAGTACATATTTATTTATTATTTTTTTTGGGGGGGGGGGGGGGGGGGGGGCAGCTGAAGCCCGTTTCCATGTACGTGACTTTCTCGCTGTTTTGAAAATCCATTGATGGCTTTATCTGTTCTATTTTTTTGGGGGGTTGGCATATTTCCCATTTCAATTTTCTTTTATATTTTATAAAACTATCAACATGACCTGAACATCCTGAATATAATAGCAAACAGGAAGCTGATGTGTGACAAACCCAAAAAGCATCACACTATAAAGTATTTGCACATGAAGCTTAATATTGGGGTAATTAATGTTAAAATCTAAATTAAATATTTACTCGAAAAAAGTTATTCTAACGAAACAATAATTGTGAGGTAAAAATATTAACAAAGCAAATTATACTTTATAACGATTGACAGTCGTCAGACAGTGTCAAAATTAACCATTAACCATTTACAATGGCAACCACTATTCCTACGCCTATTCTATTGAAACCGATATGTTATAAACTTTATGTTATAATAGCACTATATTTAAAAATAAGAATTTTTACACAATTTTTAAATTGATTTTTCTGTGTATGTTGGTATTTTAATAAAACACTAAATCGAATAACAAGGTTAACTTGCTGCACAAAGTCAATAATTTTGTTGACTATCGAGGCCCAAAATATGTAAATGAAAAATAGGGAAAAGATTCCAGTATATGAATCAAAATTGTTTACTACAAAATTGTTTCCCCCGAAACAATATGTCATGATAATGAGTAATTACATTTTGTCCCAATCTATGTAAAAAAGATTTATGAGAGTCCGGATAGGGGGTCCTTCATTTCTATAATCTCCATGCTTTAGGTATTTTTTTCTCTATTCGTTATATATTTGGCTTTATTCTTATACATGTATCTAGGCACCCCATTATTCTCTATTCTTATCTATTTGTCCTATTTTTTCTCTATTCTCTATTCCCCCTTTCTTTAGCACTTTTTACAGATTATTATATTTTCTGTAAACCCCATCATTTAATACCGTCATGAATAGTTATGTTTTCCTCATTGAAAAGGGTGTATACACAATTTAGATCATACTTATCTTCGTTCATACGAATTATATATTCATTTCTTATTTCTCTATAATAAATAATAAACAAATATATGGAGGAATAAAGATTAAAATGAAATAAATTTACTTTTTTGGTATATTGAGATAATATTTAATTAAAGGAATGTCATGAAATTTTTTTTTTTGAAAAGTAGGTTATACATGTACTTATACTTATAAGTAATTGGCATTATTTTACTTACATTTAAACAGTATGATACAGTTCAATAAACATATGAGCTGCGACGAATATAAATCGACCTGATGCAAATTAATATCGATAATCTGTTTCCTTAATTTACCGTACGATACATTTTACTCATACGTTTGGCCATTGGGCGTTAAGCAACCAACAACAAAGCAATCGGCCAAACTGGACTGCCAGTTGGTATCTTGTTTAACGTTTAATGGTACCGTAAACTTATAAGCACAACTGCTGAGTAATTTTTATATTGAAAAAAAAAATATAGTCTTTATTTTAAATGCGATATTTTTTTTCTTAATAATAATTCAATTGTTTAAACCGAAATTTTCAAATGCAAATTATTGTCTTATTTCTGACCTTCTAGTTTTATTTGTTTCCTGGATTTTATTATTATATAAATTTCAAAACTCTTTCAAATTATTTACGGATGTATTTTATAACTTTTTTTCTTATTTTGTAGGTGGAGATGATTAATGATTGTTCAACGTTCAGTTTGCCTTGATGACCGAGTAGCCGAACTAATGTGTCACTAGTTCGAATCCCGTGGCAGGTGCGCTCGACTCGATCAGATCTTAATTGACTAGGATTGTAAGTTTTCCGACCGAAGTTAAGTGGTTCTCTCCGGCTGTGGATTCCTACTTCTATGTCTGACTAGAATATCGCTCTTTTCTGGCAATTTTCCTAATATAGTCCGTGTACATTCCATATGGATTGTTTCATACAGGTCCCGAAGTTAAGTGGTTCTCTCCGGCTTCCTACACAGATATTATAATGATGTGAAAATCCAGCGGGATTCGAACCCTCAATCTCGGGATCTAAAGACAGCGCTCTAACCAATTGAGCCAAAGAAGATCTTCCCTAACTCAACTAGTAAGACTACCTTTTATATCGCCAGGTCTACAACACTCTTCCCCTTTTTAGCTCACCTGGCCCGAAGGGCCAAGTGAGCTTTTCTCACCACTTGGCGTGCGTCGTCCGTCGTCGTCGTCGTCCGGCGTCGTCCGTCGTCGACGTTGTTAACAATTTACATTTTGAACTTCTTCTAGAGAACCACTGAATGGAATGGAACCAAACATGGCATGAATGTTCCTTATGAGGTGCTGACCAAGTGTTGTTACTTTGTAGCCGATCCATCATCCAAGATGGCCGCCAGCGGGGGACTTAGTTTAACATAGGACCCTATGGGAAATGCATACAAATGACTTCTTTTAGAGAACCACTGAATGGAATGAAACCAAACATAGCATGAATGTTCCTTATGGAGTGCTGACCAAGTGTTGTTACTTTGTAGCCGATCCATTATCCAAGATGGCCACCAGCGGGGACTTAGTTTAACATAGGACCCTATGGGAAATGCATACAAATTACTTCTTCTAGTGAACCACTGAATGGAATGAAACCAAACATGGCATGAATGTTCCTTATGTGGTGCTGACCAAGTGTTGTTACTTTGTAGCCGACCCATCATCAAAGATGGTCGCCAGCAGGGGACTTAGTTTAAGATAGGACCCTATGGGAAATGCACACAAATGACTTCTTTTAGAGAACCACTGAATGGAATAAAACCAAACATAGCATGAATGTTCCTTATGGGGTACTGACCAAGTGTTGTTACTTTGTAGCCGATCCATCATCCAAGATGGCCGCCAGCGGGGGACTTAGTTTAACATAGGACCCTATGGGAAATGCATACAAATGACTTCTTTTAGAGAACCACTGAATGGAATGAAACCAAACATGGCATGAATGTTCCTTATGAGGTGCTGACCAAGTGTTGTTACTTTGTTGCTGATCCATCATCCAAGATGGCCGCCAGCCGGGGACTTAGTTTAACACAGGACCCTATGGGAAATGCATACAAATGACTTCTTCTAGAGAACCACTGAATGGAATAAAACCAAACATAGCATGAATGTTCCTTATGGAATGCTGACCAAGTGTTGTTACTTTGTAGCCGATCCATCATCCAAGATGGCCGCCAGCGGGGGACTTAGTTTAACATAGGACCCAATGGGAAATGCATACAAATGACTTCTTCTAGAGAACCACTAAATGGAATGAAACCAAACATAGCATGAATGTTCCTTATGGAGTGCTGACCAAGTGTTGTTACTTTGTAGCTGATCCATTATCCAACCAGGTGCTCCGCAGGGCGCAGCTTTATACGACCGCAGAGGTCGAACCCTGAACAGTTGGGGCAAGTATGGACAAAACATTCAAGCGTGATACAGCTCTGAATTTGGATTGTGATCAAATTTTTGACATTACATGGTTTTTTTACACAAAAAAAATGTCAAGATTTTACAAATCAATTAAAGATTTCTTCTTCAAACTTATTTAAATCTAAAATTAAATAGTTGACACAGCATAGGTTTCTGACACAGAATAATGTGGTCTAATGAACTTAAAACATTTTTTTTGCCTTTGAGCAATTCACTATGCTGTTGAATATTAATCCTCTAAAAAAAATGTTTGAAGAAATTTTCTTTTTATTTATGAAATCTGAAATGAGAAAAATTTAACACACCCCCCCCCCCCCATTTTTTTTCACATCCCCGTTTCCCTTTTTCCAAAACTGATATAAATTCAAATTTCTAATGGAGTTTGCAACAATAACTTCTCTTTTAAATACATCATAAAATATTAAAATGTAAAATAAAGTGCTTGTTATCACTGAATGGTAAAGATTGGTTGGTAGTAAAAGTGAATATACATTGTTTATTGTATAAAACAATAAAAAAAAACTTCATCAGCAACATTTAATATTGGCAAATTTCCAATGAAGTTATTTACATAAAGTTATTGGCAAATAAAAATAGAAAATGACATCATAGTCATGTCTGGCAAATGTCCAACATACATTATCTAAAAACATTTTAGATAAGATAAGGAAAAAAAGCTTCATCAGCAACATTTTATATTTGCAAATTTCCAATGAAGTTATTTACATAAAGTTATTGGAAAATAAAAATAGAAAATGACATCATAGTCATGTCTGGCAAATTCCCAACATATATTATCAACTACTATTCTATACAAAGAAAGATAACTCCAATTGAAAATTAATTGCTATTGCACAATATTGTGCAATTAGATATTTCTTGCTATTGTGCAATACTGTGCAATTTCTTGCTATTGCACAATACTTGATATGGAATCCTGATTTGGACCAACTTGAAAACTGGGCCCATAATCAAAAATCAAAGTACATGTTTAGATAAAGTATATCAAATAAGTCCAAGAATTTAATTTTTGTTAAAATCAAACTTAGTTTAATTTTGGACCCTTTGGACCTTAATGTAGACCAATTTGGAAACTGGACCAAAAATTAAGAATCTACATACACAGTTAGATTTGGCATATCAAAGAACCCATTTATTCAATTTTTGATGAAATCAAACAAAGTTTAATTTTGGACCCCCATTTGGACCAACTTGAAAACTAGGCCAATAATTAAAAATCTAAGTACATTTTTAAATTCAGCATATCAAAGAACCCCAAAGATTCAATTTTTGTTAAAATCAAACTAAGTTTAATTTTGGACCCTTTGGACCTTAATGTAGACCAATTTGAAAACGGGACCAAAAATAAAGAATATACATACATAGTTAGATTCGGCATATCAAAGAACCCCAATTATTCAATTTTTGATGAAATCACACAAAGTTCAATTTTGGACCCTTTGGGCCACTTATTCCTAAACTGTTGGGACCGAAATCCCCAAAAACAAACACAACCTTCCTTTTATGGTTATAAACCTTGTGTTTAAATTTCATAGATTTCTATTTACTTATACTAAAGTTATGGTGCAAAAACCAAAAAGAATGCTTATTTGGCCCCCTTTTTGGCCCCTAATTCATAAACTATTGTGACCTCAACTCCAAAAATCAATTCCAACCTTCCTTTTGTGGTCATAAACCTTGTGTTTAAATTTCATTGATTTCTATTTACTTATACATAAGTTATTGTGCGAAAACCAAGAATAATGCTTATTTGGGCCCTTTTTTGGCCCCTAATTCCTAAACTGTTGAAACCAAAACTCCCAAAATCAATCCCAACCGTTCTTTTAAGGTCATAAACCTTGTGTCAAAATTTCATAGATTTCTATTAACTTAAACTAAAGTTATAGTGCGAAAACCAAGAAAATGCTTATTTGGGCCCTTTTTGGCCCCTAATTCCTAAAATGTTGGGACCAAAACTCCCAAAATCAATACCAACCTTCCTTTTGTGGTCATAAACCTTGTGTTAAAATTTCATAGATTTCCATTCACTTTTACTAAAGTTAGAGTGCGAAAACTAAAAGTATTCGGACGACGACGACGACGACGACGACGACGCCAACGTGATAGCAATATACGACGAAATTTTTTTCAAATTTTGCGGTCGTATAACAAGACGGCCGCCAGCGGGGGACTTAGTTTAACATAGGACCCTATTGGAAATGCATACAAATCACTTCTTCTAGTGAACCACTGAATGGAATGAAACCAAACATGGCATGAATGTTCCTTATGTGGTGCTGACCAAGTGTTGTTACTTTATAGCTGATCCATCATCCAAGATGGCCGCCAGCGTGGGACTTAGTTTAACATAGGACCCTATGGGAAATGCATACAAATGACTTCTTTTAGAGAACCACTGAATGGAATGAAATCAAACATGCCATGAATGTTCCTAATGTGGTGCTGACCAAGTATTGTTACTTTGTAGCCGATCCATTATCCAAGATTGCCGCCAGCGGGGGACTTAGTTTAAGATAGGACCCTATGGGAAATGCATACAAATGACTTCTTTTAGAGAACCACTGAATGGAATAAAACCAAACATAGCATGAATGTTCCTTATGTGGTGCTGATCAAGTGTTGTTACTTTGTAGCCGATCCATCATCCAAGATGGCCGCCAGCGGGGGACTTAGTTTAACATAGGACCCTATGGGAAATGCATACAAATGACTTCCTTTAGAGAACCACTGAATGGAATGAAACCAAACATGGCATGAATGTTCCTTATGAGGTGCTGACCAAGTTTTGTTACTTTGTTGCTGATCCATCATCCAAGATGGCCGCCAGCCGGGGACTTAGTTTAACATAGGACCCTATGGGAAATGCATTCAAATGACTTCTTTTAGAGAACCACTGAATGGAAAAAAACCAAACATTGCATGAATGTTCCTTATGAGGTGCTGACCAAGTGTTGTTACTTTGTAGCCGATCCATCATCCAAGATGGCCGCCAGCAGGGGACTTAGTTTAACATAGGACCCTATGGGAAATGCATACAAATGACTTCTTTTAGAGAACCACTGAATGGAATAAAACCAAACATGGCATGAATGTTCCTTATGGAGTGCTGACCAAGTGTTGTTACTTTGTAGCCGATCCGTCATCCAAGATGGCCGCCAGTGGGGGACTTTTGAATGAAATTAAACAAGTTCCTTTCCTTATAAATGAGGTTGTGTTGTCACTTTTAGCCAAATTTTATATTTTTTTATATGATTTCAAAAACCCAAGTAGAATCAGGTGAGCGATACAGGCTCTTGAGAGCCTCTAGTTCTTTTTTCGGGCTGCGTACCATCCATCCGAGCAACTCACAGGTCCACTACCTGTACAAACCCGAGACATCTACTCGGAAATCCTCTGGCCAGTTCCACCAAGATATGTCATGGTCATCTTATGACCGCTGGTCAACCACCAAGACCCCATATCAAACTGCGAGGCACCTATATACACTTGTTTGTACAAGTAGTAATTGCTCGCAGCGCCAATGATGTGAAAGTCCATGGATGGTACCAGCGGGATTCGAACCCTCAATCTCGGTATCTAAAGACAGCGCTCTAACCAATTGAGCCAAAGAAGATCTTCCCTAACTCAACTAGTAAGACTACCTTTATATCGCCAGGTCTACAACACTAATGACTGACCGCTACAAATTGGAAAAACATTAATAAACTAATCAATCAATTTAATGTATATAGGCAAACTAAATACAAATTTAAGACGTGAACATGTTAGGGTTCATCATAGCCAATGTTTGCTGCTAGTTTACTGCTAACGTTTGCCACAAGGCCTATTTTTCGGTAGGGGTTAAATGTCGAAATGCGTATCTGGTGTAATAACATTGATACTGTTTATTGTAATTATACATTCAAAACATAAGTACTTGTAATATATTTCGATTTTTCCTTCATCTTTTTCTGTGTCAACAAATTTGGAGATTATGTTGAGGTTTGTTTGGTTTTTGGTTTTTTTTTAGGGGGGGGGAGGGAAGGGGATTTTCAATACACAAAAACGATAACACGAATAGAAAAAAACATATTAGGCAGTGCCTGAGATCAGCCCACTATCTACACCCGACATATCCGGAAAAAAAAACGTACATTTCAACATGAACAACAGATATTATCCTGACTTGGAAAAGGCTCCTAATTGGCTTTTCCGTTAGTTTTGTGTGTGTGTTTTCCAGCCTTTTTGTTATACACTGGCTGGGTTGTCTCCATAGGGAACACTATAGGCTATATATTCAAAGGTTGTGAGTTTGTATCTCGCTCGTGGTAGGTAACTGTTTGATTTTTACCTTTCTTGAATAGGATCGCCAAGTTTCCTGCCAAACGTATGTGCTCCTCTCTGTGAACTCAAGCTTACTTCACAAATAAATACATGACGCCATGATATAGCCAAAAGTGCAGTAGTGGCGTTACAACACCAACAATAAATAAATACATGCATACACCATTTTCGTTGGCATCTACAATGGGAAATATTGCTGATACTCCTGTCGGATTTTAAAAGTTCAATGACAGATATTACGTCCATGGAGAGTTATTCAAGTGCAACACTTAACCTCTGGTCACATGAATATAGATATGAGAAGCGGACAGTCATAAATGAGGTCCTGGATGAGGATGAATTTATGTATGTATTCTTTTTTTAAAGGCATGTTCTCTACTCATTTCTTTAACATAAAATAAGAAGATGTGGTACGGTAACTAATGACATAAAAATCCACCAGAGTCCAAAAGGCAGAGAATTCTACAACTTTTACCGAGTATTCTCTATCCTTTATATCAAGGATCCAATTATTCTCTTTCCTATCCTTAGTAATGTCTTGCCGGATAATAATTTTTGATTGAAATAAGGCTCAAAAAGATGTATAGTTTGGTTTTAATCCTTTGAAAGGTTTATAATAAAATGGCAACAATTTAACTTCAAAGAAGGGAGGGGGTGTATTTTTTTCCCGAGCCAGAACATTTTTTGCGAACAATTTGAATAGTTTTTCGACGCTGTCTATCAACTTATTTTTTTTTCTAAATTTTTCCCTTTAAAGTATGGGGGAAATCTGCATGCAAATTTTTTTGGTCATCTCTTTGACCAGAATTCATCAAATTATAGAGATAAGAATATTTTTTGTAGGAAAATACATTACGAACACCCCACCACCACCACCACCACCCCACTTGAGTTAAATGGTCGTTTAATTCAGTTTCATTGAAGTCTGGAGCTGACAAGTCAGTTAACCGCTAGTAGTCTGTTGTTATTTATGTATAATTGTCATTTTGTTTATTTTCTTTTGTTACATCTTCTGACATCAGAGTCGGATTTCTCTCGAACTGAATTTAACTGTGTGTGTTGTTATGCGTTTACTTTTTGTTACATTGGCTAGAGGTATAGGGGGAGGGTTGAGATTTCATAAACATGTTCAACCCCGCCGCATTTTTGCGCCTGTCCCAAGTCAGGAGCCCTTGGCCTTTGTAAGTCTTGTATAATTTTTGATTTTAGTTTCTTGTGTATAATTTGGAGTTCAGTACGGCGTTCATTATCACTGATTTAGTATATGTATTTATTTAGGAGCCAGCTGAAGGACGCCTCCGGGTGCCGGAATTTCTCGCTGAATTGAAGACCTATTGTTGACCTTCTGCTGTTGTCTGTTCTATGGTCGGGTTGTTGTCTCTTTGGCACATTCCCCATTCCCATTCTCAATTTTATGTTCCCTAACCAATGATATAATATCTGATTACTGTGTGGATATAATAATGGAAACCTATGGATTAACCTGGCTACGAGACAGATATATAACAAAAAAACACACACAAGAAGACATCATATATACAAGTTGATATAAAGTATTTAATAGACAAGAGAAGAGAAAAAAAAGATTCAATATTACATTAAATTTTTTGCTAGTTTTATGACAATAAAAATAATTTTCTCATTTTTTTTAAATGACTGTTGTGCATTTGTTGATTGTTTTGTTCATTGTTGAAGGTATTACCCATAATGCTTTATATTCAGAACCACTCAGTTCCGATTATTTTGATTGTCCATTCGTTAATCTCTCCTATGCACAATTGTTGGTCCATATTCTTCGTATTCCTGTTTTGTTATCCAGTACGTTTGAAATGTGGATAAAGATCCTAAAATAGATCCACCAATCCACACTGAGGATTTACGTTCTGGGTAAGCTATCACTTTCACTTTCGTTGTTTTTGGAACAAACGATTCTATTCCTTTCCTAATTCTCTCAGGAAAACCTGATTAATAAATTAAGAAAAACACCAACATTTATTAAGTATTACATGTTCTTAAAGGAATATATATATCTGCATGGACATTTGTGCGGAGTGTTCTCCAGTTTGGACCGAGACCACAATTATTTCGTAGTGCATTTCTTTTAGAACATAAATGAAAATTAAACAAGAATGTGTCCAAAGTACACGGATGCCCCACTCGCATTATCATTTTCCATGTTCAGTGGACCGTGAAATTGGGTAAAAAACCTAATTTGGTCTTTAAAGTAAAATGATCAGCCAATAGGGAATATGTGTACTAAGTTTCAAGTTGATTGGACTTCAGCTTCATCAAAAACTACCTGGACCAAAAACTTTAACCTGAAATGGGACGAACGGACGGACAGACGAACGAACGGACAGACGTATAGACGGACGTACAGACCAGAAAACACAATGCCCCTCTACTATTGTAGGTGGGACAGGAAGGACGCACAGACCAGAAAACATAATGCCCCTCTACTATCGTAGGTGGGGCATAAAAAATCCCACCGGCGCTTTCTCAATGAAATTTTTACAGTGTGTTGTACTACTTTTGGGACAGATTATATCAAAATTATAGAAAACGTCATCGGCTCTAACTCAAAATATGGATTTTTAACTTTTTTCAGCTGGACCAAATCACTACTTTCCTTTAAAATTATGGACCCAAATTTTTTTACAGTGTAATTTCACCCCCTACTTGCAATTTGATGCATTAAACATGGAGAAATAAATTTGGTTTTTTAACTATTTTGATCTGAGCGTCACTGATGAGTCTTTTGTAGACGAAACGCGCGTCTGGCGTATAAATTTATAATCCTGGTACTTTTGATAACTATTGGAAGGGGTATAAAAATTGATGGCAAGTAACCCACTGTCAACACTAGGGACTATATTAAAATCAAGGACAACGAAAATCAAGGACAACGAAAATCAAGGAAAACGAAAATCAAGGGACGACAATTGTGGTCTCGGACCGTTTGTTAACTTCAAGGCGTTATTTTCCTTTATATTAAATAACAAATTCAATATATTTCAATTCATGAATTACAACATGTACTAGTCATATCATTGTTTGTCAGGGATCGCATGTTTTATACTGTCTTTTTGTTGATGCGCAGAATTTTCATTAATTACTTTGTTAGTTATTCAAGTTTCTTTACAATTTTCCACTATAAGTTTGTATATTTTTATATACAAGATGGCCTAAAGAATCACTTGTTGACAATACAAAAACAAATGACTCATTTTCAATTGATTGAAGCAATGTTCTTTTCTACTTTTTTCCTGGCATTATTTGAGTGTAAAAGATATCACTAAGTAATGGGGAAAAAATAAATACTTAGTGTTTAAAAATACCGTTGATAGGTCATTATCTGATAATGTATCGCAAATTATCTACGAGTGTGCTTGTAATTCGCATTACCTGGGTTGCGTTCAATATCGTAGCGGCTACGTAGTACTACGTAGATTTATGACTATTGAACGAGTAGCTAGCTTATAGTTTCTACATAGATATTGATATCAGACCCTGTTTTGATTTGTAAGCTTAAGGAGGTGGTTTTTTTTTCGGTTGTTTTTTTATAAACATTCATCGTTGATTGACAGATGACCTATGCTAGATTATATCTTATCAGATATCGATTATAAAAATAAGGTCAACAATAGTTTACAAATGTTCGAATCCCGTAAATCCATAAAGAATATACGGGTTAAAAGAGTTGTCTCATTGGCAATCATACCACATCTTCTTATATCTCTATATACATATAAACTTTAAAAAATTGAGGGAATCACGTGAACTCAAATACGATATCGTCTGCGTCGAAAGGGTGTGTGTCTCCAGCTATGCATCATTCAACTGCCATGTTAATCTACACTGAGTCAAAATGTTTCAATGAGGAATAATACACAACCTGCAGATTTAAAGATAGACATCTTTGCTTTACATATAAAGATCTGGAACCCCGAAAAACAGCTAGTGAGTTGAGAAATCGTATCTCAATAATACTATACGGAGACCTAGTTTTAAAAGTACATATATAACGCTGTTTTGAACTAACAATGGCATTTTTGGCAGGGAGTAAACAAATACCTCATGTGAGTTGAGACATCACATCCCAGCAATCCTATACAGATAACAAGTTTTGCAGTACACTTTTAAAGCCGTTTTGAAATTACAATGGCATTTTTTGGCAGGGAGTAAACAAAAACCGAATGTGAGTTGTGACATCGCATCCCAGAAATCATATACAGAGAACAAGTGTTAGAAGTACATGTGTAGCGTTGTTCTGAAATTACAATGCTATATTTTGTCATGGAGTAAACAAAGACCGCATGTGAGTTAAAACATCGTATCCCAGTTATTCTATACAGAGAAACTGTTTTCAAAAGTACATTTAGAGCGCTATTTTTAACTTAAAACGACATTTTTAGGCACGGAGTAAACACAGACCAAATGTGAGTTGAGACATGGTATCCCGGTTATCCTGTACAGAGAACAAGTTTTAGAAGTACACATGTAACTCTGTTTTTGAACTTTCAATGGCATTTTTTGGCAAGGAGTAAAATTATTTATGTTTACCCTGCCCTGAATATACAATTTGCTGTATATACTTACCAGGGAACATAGTAGTTGCTCCTGACAGAATGACATTACATAATAAATCTTTTTTGCAGTCTACGTCTGTTGAATCCAAATTACTCTTCAACATATCCACTATACCTCCAGATCCTACACCTACAAAGATGCAAATGTTTACAGCAAGTTTAAATTAACCGGCTAAATACAAATATGAAATGAAAAAAATATTTGACGGTCTATCATTTTTAAATAAACATAGCCTATGTGTATGTGCCCCCAATGGTGACTGGGTCACGTGGACACTGGTATTTTCCCGATCGACAGTAAAATGCTTGCCAAAGTGGGGCATTCGTTTTGCTTTGCGGGATGTACAAGTTTGAAGCCACATCTGGTCAAATGGGGGACGTGAAATTCGATACCGCGTGTCCAAATTTCCCCGTGCAACATCCCTCTATGGCCTCTATTACCAGACCGTTTGTATTTATTGTTCACTTAAGCTTTTTAACATTGAAGTGCATTAGAATGAAACGATAACGCAATGTAACCGTAGACTCAAATAGTACTGTTACATTCGTAAATAATCGGTTACTTACTTACTTATCCATCACTGCATTCCAGCAATAAGTCTCCAATGTAACAATAATTATTTTGTAACATTTTCAAGTAACCGTAGTCAGTGCCATCAATATATGTGTATGTTCATGGTCCAAAGACCGCATGCTTAAAACAGTTCAAATCATAATGAATTTACAAGAATATTCATTATGTTGAATGAAGACAGTTATTTGAAGAAAAAGAAGAGCATGCTTTTGTGTCTTTATATTCCAAATGATTTGACAGAACCTTCACCACAATTTTTACTCCATACGGAACAGTCAAACAACTGAACGGGTTTGCATCCTAACGATCAAACGGACACACAAGCAATATGCCCATGCATACTATCAATCGGCAATCCTCGAGTGACTCCGCTACTCTTCGTCTATTATATGAAGGTACGGAATTGGCCGAGTTGTGACAAATGCCCATAATATTCTATGAATACAACCGTTTTGTTTATTTTACCAAAAATCTTTAAAACAAGCGATCGAAATACCGGAACTGTTGAACCCGCTTAGGCCAGCCGTCGCTTGAACCCCTAAATTGTGAGTACGTGCGAGGTGGAGAATCCGACACAAGTATAGCCGACTACTATAGTATACGGTATGGGGTTTTCTCATTGTAGACGGTCGTACGGTTAATTGCCTATACATGCTTACACCCACTTCATTTGAACTTTGGTGGATAGTTGTCTCATTGGCAATCATATCGAAATGAAATCTTCTTATATTAATATAGTAGTAAATATATCATTCAACCTTTTTTTCTGTCTTTAAATTTAGATCATGGTCGAAGGTTTGAACTGTGGCTTAACCTTTAAGCATTGACTAATCAATTTACAGTATTCTAACCCGGGATAGGTCCAAATAACGCTTCCGGGCACATAAACCTCTCTTTCCCGATTGTGATTACGTTTCCATCCGGAAGTTCAAATTTCTCATCGCGAACATTTATGACCTCTTGTTTACAATCTAAAGCTACATAACACAGCTTTTCTTTCATTTCTCTAACCATCTCCAATTCAGCTGCAAAAAAAAAAAATAAGAAAATTAAATTTGCAAATATATTTGTCATTATTAAACGTTTTGACACTGAAACCTTGTTTCTAAGTATCAATAGAACATATATGATAATCTTCTTCTTCTTCTTCTGGAAGTCCACCCTATCTGCAGGGTCACCGCATTTAAAAATTTTTTATCTATTTTTAAAATTGCGTTTTTTTAAATCTTATGTACTAGTTAAAATTTAAAAATAATAGTAACAGAGTTAGAATAGGATAAAACTAAATCATTTAAGTAAATTAGTATATTATTCATTATACTAATAAAATTGAGAATGGAAATGGGGAATGTGCCAAAGAGACAACAACCCGACCATAGAAAAAAACAACAGCAGAAGGTCACCAACAGGTCTTCAATGTAGCGAGAAATTCCCGCACCCGGAGGCGTCCTTCAGCTGGCCCCTAAACAAATATATACTAGTTCAGTGATAATGAACGCCATACTAATTTAAACATACTGTAACATGTATAATGATACTCTTTCCAGTCTAATTTTACATTTAGGTTTGAAAGTACCATTTTAAAAAATAATGTCAATGTTCCATGTATTAATTTGTTTCGTTTACATAATTAAAATCTAACAAAGCAACATTCATCTTTCAAATAAGCTGTGCTGTCCGCTGTTCTAGATCGTTTGTTATTGTTTTTAGTTGGGATTTGTTTTGGGTTTTTTTCCTTGCTCTCACTTAGGTCCGAGACCACAATTGTCGTCAAATATAGTCCCTAGTGTTGACAGTGGGTTACTTGCCATTAATTTTTATACCCCTTCCAAATTTATTTCTCCATGTTTAATGCCTCAAATTGCAAGTAGGGGGTTAAATTACACTGTAAAAAAATTTAGGTCCAGAATTTTAAAGGAAAGTAGTAATTTGGTCCAGCTGAAAAATTAGCACTTCGGAAGCTGTCAAAAGATTTCAAGACGCCTAAAACATAAAATTGTCCATATTTTGAGTTAGAGCCGATGAAGTTTTCTATAATTTTTATATAATTTGTCCCAAAAGTAGTGCATCACACTGTAAAAATTTCTTTGAGAAAGTGCAGGTGAGATTTTTTTTATTTTCATTTATGTTCTAAAAGAAATGCACTACAAAATAATTGTGGTCTCGGACCACTTCCTTGTTATCATTTCTTTTGTTTTTTTTATTCCCCTTTACTAATAAATTCTGATAAAAATAACTATTCATCGATGGCCCTATCAATATTGGCTCTCTGTTATGCTAGTATATTCCCCATTCTCCTTTTAACCCTATTATTTTACTTACAATTATTTACAAAATCATATCCTTTCTCATGCAGCAATTTTTGTAGATTCAGTGTCAAGTCCCGTCCTCCAAAATCAAGTCGTCTTGTAGCCGGCATGATACAGTGCCCTGAATATAACCAAAACTTTCTAGTTATGTGTAATCAGAAATTGCCATCCTATCCTTTGGCTGTAGTCCCTTTCATTAACGCCTGAATTTTTCAGCTATGTGATAATATTTTTTTGAGAATTTTATAGATATTTTCTAAAACTATCAATAATCAACAAAGGTTAATAATCAATTCCTCATAAAATTTATAATTAAAAGGTATTCTTGTCATTTCAAAGCTTTAAAAAGGGTTGATAGATGAATACCGTCCAGCGGCAAATATTCCTCAGTTATCCAGAGCGAGAATATATGATTTTTGTCCTATAATGTGGTTCTTGCTTTGAACTAGTCCGACGCCAGGTGCTGGATAGTTGTCTCATTGGCAATTCTTCCACATCTACTCATCTAATATGATATGCTAAATCGTAATGTAACAGTTTGTTGGAAGTCATGCCGCCCTTACCTATCAAATATCCAGAGTGTGGGAGCCGAACAGTGTTTCATATTTCATATAAAATGCATGCTGTTCGCTCAGCGGAGAATCAGTGTATATACATTTTCAAGACTTTTCTTTCGCCCCTCCTCTCCAAACAAAACACATTTTATCGATTTACGGCAATAGTAGGACCAAAATTCAAAGCTTTCTGAAAATCCTATTTTCTTTTGATTTTTAAAAGCCGAACAGGATATTTGTTACCTTCATAAATCGTCATAGCATATGAAACACCGTCTCCTACATCCACAGTGATACCTGAACCACGACCGGAAGCGTATAAGGCAAGTTTGGACGACAAGGCAAGAAAAAAGGCGCACGCATTCAATTTTTCAAACATCACTTGAACAGTCTTTTCTTTTTGCATTTTTGGATTTAATGGGGGTTCTGTCATAATTATCGGATGGTCCGCCGGGTCTACCCTCAGTTCGTCCTTTAAACAATGCTGCCAAATTTTCTCCATGTCGTCCCAATTCGTAATGATACCATGTTCTATTGGATAATTCAAATTAAGCGCTGAACGTCTGTGCTGAGCCTCGTCACCGACATAAAACTCCTGATGGTCCCTGTCAGATACCTATAAGTGTAACTAGTATATAGAATAGAAAAACAATGATATATGATATATAGGGTATCCATTCATGACACAAAATCAGATTACATACAAAAACGAAAATCAAGGGACAGAGTTTTTGTTTCTGTTCTTCATCTCAAATATAAACAAGTTAGTATCCTGAAACTAGAAAAATGCTTGTTTTGGGGGCCTTTTGGGCCCCTAATTCCTAATCGGTGGGGACTCTCATCACCAAAATCAATCCCAACCTTCCTTTTGTGGTATTGAACCTTCTGAAAAAAATTCATGAAGATCTATTCACTAAAACTAAAGTTATTATCCGGAAACCAATATGTCTTCGGACGACGACGACGTAGACGACGCAGACGACGACATCATACCATTATACGATCCCAAAAAATTTTTGGGGTGGTATTAAAAGAAGAGGTAGTATGATTGCCAATGAGACAACTCTCCACAAGTGACCAAAATGTCACAGTTTAACCTTCAACACGGAGAAAAAAATCAATGGCCCCTAGCTAGCACCGATTTGAGCGGAATTGTTAGAAAATTGAAGATTACGCCATAACTGTGAATTGATAAAAAGCCTTCAAGGAAAAATCAATTAAATAATCTGGCAAAGAAATCAAAAATTATCTGAATTAATTTAGCCTGACGAACTTTCTTTAAAATTTAGATTAATATAAAGAAGGCACAAAGAGAGCAATCGAAATAAATATTCGAAGAAAGACAGACACCACAATGACAAAAATACAGACAAAGAACAGACAAAAACAGTACACTAAGTACTGTAAACATATAGTTTCAATAGGTTCAACAAATTTGTTACGATATTTCTCCACTCGAGACAGCAAAATTTCAAAATTTAAAGCGTGAGGTATGATTAAAAAAATAAAATTAAACTCTTGCTAGTGGAGAAATATCGTAACACACAAGTTGTATAGGAGGAATCTGTTTCTCTATCTATTTGTATCCTTATTTTTCACAGATTTGAAGAAAGTTATGTTTAAAACTGATAATTTGCTATCGACGAGAAATATGCATCAAGGAACAACCAGCTATATATATATTGAGTTCGTGTGCTCAAGACAGCAAGTATCCTGGTTCCCGGTACTACGTTCCAGGTATTAGCTATTAGTCATACTCTCTCACGTTATATTGGTATATGTGTAACATACTGAATATTGCGATCGGGAACCAGTCTAGACAGCAAGCAGTACGGTTTCCTACACCACTATAAGCACCCGTCTTGTTGCCGGCATATAGATAGTAATGAATATTAAAAATCTAACAGTTTATTAATGGTTATTACAGTGCATGGAATCAAATTAGTTCGAAACAACTTTACACGATAATTCAATTTTAATAAAAGAACAGACTTCCATTGTCCCCAACGTTGCACATATTCATCTAGTCCAATAAACTGTATTTACACGGGGAATATTATACAATTTACTAATGTAAATGCCGACGAAATTGACCGAAAATGTTGTATTAAATTGGCTTTCCATATTAAAAATAATACATGGGAAAAAGTAAAATCACAAAAATACTGAACTCAGAGGAAAATCAATTCGGAAAGTCCATAATCACATGGCAAAATCAAACAACAAAACGCATCAAAAACGAATGGACAAGAACTGTCATATTTCTGACCTGGTACAGGCATTTTCAAATGTAGAAAATGGTGGATTGAACCTGGTAATATAGCTAGCTAAACCTCTCACTTGTATGACAGTCGTATCACATTCAATTATATTGTCACCGATGCTTGAACAAAACAAACAGACACAATAGTCAAAAATGTCAAAAATAGCGAGACCTTTTAATTTTCACTAATACAACAGAAAAAAATTTCAATTTTTCGGTCGTATAAAAAAGTATATATAATACAATTAAATATATGTTGTTTAACAACTACTATGATCTAATATACCAATATCAAAATGGTCCGTGTAACACTTATCAATTCAAAGTTTTAAAAAGTTTTGAAATTTTAGATTTTTGTAATTTCAATCAAAGTTTTAAAATATCAAAATTTCAAATTGTGTAAAAGTTTTGAAATTTTAAAATTTTAACACTATAATTAAAATATTAAAATTCTAAATATCGTTTTTAAATTTGATAGTTTAGAAATTTGATCAAACTTTAGAAATACTAAACTTAACGTGCGATTTTGATTATTTCACTTTTTGAATGTTTGATTTTTTTTTAACTTTTGATTAAAATTATCAAAAATAGAAAAGGGGCAAAAAGAGGGGTACCTATAAACTGCGAAACGAAACAGAATGAAATGAAAACATGCTGATACATAAAAAGTTAATGTATAAAATAAAACCACAGGTACAGACAGTTCAATGAGGTGAAAAATAGGATGACAAAATAAATATTTCTCAAAAGAAGAGAATTAATTTTGAAACAAGACACACAGCTCTGATAATAACCATTTCACATGATGATTTACCCAGCACCCATATTTTAGGAGTAACAGTAAAAACTGACCAACTCGCAGTAGGTCAAATAGTATGGTTAGGTTGAGTATATACATGTTTGTGTTTTCTGCTGGACTTTAAGCAATAAAATGGTTCAATACACGTTGTATTATCTCATTTGATTTCAACTTTTTCTGTTTTGCTCTACGATTTCTTACTTTCTGCAATCATGTCGGTAGATGAATAAATCTTTAACGATCATCTTTAACGTTTTAATCAAAATCAATTTCCTTTCTTTATTAATTGTTAGCCTTCGATATTAAGCTTTGAACGTTCCTGATCCAGAAAAGCGCTTCGGTCGTAACTTTTAATGTTTTTTTTTTTCATTTTTTATCGTTTGCATGACGATCGTATATTGCCTTGTATCAATGATTTCAGTTCTAAGTATTGATACGGTAGGAAATTTGAATTCATGGTGTCCCAATGAACGTTGTGCTAGTCTGGAATGTGGGAGGTTTTCGATATCTTTTTACGCCGAAATTAAGGGTAAAATCAAGTATTGGTAGCCTGGAGTCAGGAAATTTTTATAAGGTATCTACATAAACTCTTCATAGATAGTTACCCGGGTGTAAATTTTGTATTTGCGCCTGACGCGCTTTTCGTCTACAAAAGACTAATCAAAGACGCTCGAATCAAATTAAGTCTAAAAAAAGCTAATAAAGTCAAACTAAATTAAAAAGGCAAAAAAATTCCCATTTATGTAAAAGTTGCCGCTGTACATTATGCCCCCATCTATCCATTTGTAGGCGTCGGCATTTTGAAAATTAAAAAAAATATTTTGAATAGCTTATATCAGCGAATAATTACATTAGATGTATGTTTCATTATAATACTTTATTCTGATTGGCTAACTGCACATCACGTGTTATTCCGTAAGCAATTGCATCACTCAATAAAACTTTTCATTCATGATAACACGTGGTCCCACAATAAAGTGCACAGGTGAATTAAATAAAAACAATATAAAATTCGTGTTTTCTTGATCATAGCTAAAAAATGTAATTATAAGTATTGAATGCTTCTTTTTGTAACTTCATAGGGTTGTAAAAGCGTTGACCGTGCGCACATTTTTAGAATGAAGCGCTTCCGCGCTTCATACAAAATGTACTTCGGTCAACGCTTTTACACCCCAATGAATTTACAAAAAGAAGCATTCAATTCTTAATAAATGGTAATCTTATTTGGGAATCTGATATATAAATATTGTCACTAAGGTGAAACTTTTGTTTTATTTTACTTGGATACATTCACGAGGGGCTTCAATAATGGTACATACAAATATTCTGAACCCCAGTTTGATGGGGAAAAAATCTGTGCAAGCAGAGGACAAAACAAATATCGGAATCCAGATTTCCTCCATACCTTATAGTGTTAAATTTTGAACCAAATAATTTGATCAATATCGATAAAAAAAAAAATTAATAAATTAAATTTTAAGCGCTTAGCGGAATTTTTTTTCTCACTTCAATAAAACAACTTTTCAAGTTAAATGGTTGTTTCCTGAGATAACGTTTGGACTGATGCTTGAAAAAGTATATGCATTTATCATATACGTAGCTCCATTGGGGGCTCTAAATCAACCTCTGTTTTTATATAGCAAATAAAAGGAAAAGGGTTTTTTTTTTTGTATCGAGTGATATCATTTTTCCGTATTTGTTATTTATGAATTTTTAAGTTATCGAACGATAATCAACTTTGATCACAGTAAACGAACACACAGGTACGTCTATTCAGAATGGGACGTGTAAAGATAGTGCCACGCTGTCAGCTGCATGATGGATTTTTCCATTTTTGACCATACACCAATGTTGCTCTCGAAAAACCAGTACATTGTAAAATGCTGAATTTCAAGAAAAGCATCACCTACAGAACACTGAAAACTGAATATTTGAAAGTGAAGTATATATAAGAACCGAATCAATTGAAGAGGTGTTTCGCCAAAATGAAGTTAATCTGATGTACAGTGATTGTCTTCTGTTGATGTAGTTCATACATGTACGTGTTTCTCGTTTTGATATAGATAAGACCGTTGGTTTTTCCCGTTTGAATGATTTACACTAGTAATTTTTGGGGCCCTTTATAGCTTGCTGTTCGGTGTGAGCCAACGCTCCGTGTTGAAGGCCTTATCTTAACCTATAATGGTTTACTTATATAAATTTTTATTTGGATGTCTGTCGAGTGTCACATTGGCACTCATACCACATCTTCCTATATCTATTAAACATATCAAAATCCATCCATAAGAGCTACTTTGCCCTAGCCAGCTGAATTCTAAGTTTCTTTGTAAAGAACCTATTTTGAATTATCGATTTTTGGTTGTCAGTGACAAATATTTCATGAATGATAGCAATAAATACAACAGGAAGGATTTGTGTGTGTTATTCATTTGATGAAGACATTATCTTTCAATTACTTTAATTGAGGTCTGGAGCTGGCTTTATATATATATATTGTAGTCCTTTGTTAATTTATTATCATTGTCATTTTGATTGGTTTCTTTTGTTTCCTATTCTGGCATAGGACTTGGATATCTTTTAAAGTGTGTTTAACTGTGTGAATGTTAGTTAATTCTACATTTTCTAGAGGTAGAAAGGGCGGGTAGTGATCTCACGAAACATGTTTAACCCAGTCGCATTTGTGGGCCTGCATCTGTCCCAATTCAGGAGCCACTGGCCTTTTTGATGCCGGTTTAAATAGGTGCCGTGTTTATATGTTTCCCTCTTTTCGTCCCTTTTCTATTTTTGATATTTTAATCAAAAATTTAAAATATCTAACTTTCAAAAAGTAAAATAATCAGAATAGCACGTTCAGTTCAGTATTTTTAAAGTTTGATCAAATTTCTAAACTATCAAATTTAAAAACGATATTCAGAATTTTAATATTCTAATTATTTGGTTAAAATTTCAAAATTTCAAAACTTTTACACAATTTGGAATTTTGATATTTTAAAACTTCCAAAAATCTAAAATTTCAAAACTTTTTAAAACTTTGAATTGATAAGTGTTACACGGACCCAAAATACAGTAACATTACCGTTCCCAGTTTAGGAAACTTGTTTATCAGGGCAATCCCGTCGCCATCATAATCAGACAAATGAATGCTTAACATCAATGTGCAATATTCGATATAATTAATATTTCAAAGGGGCATTACTCACTTCAAATATATCAGCACTTATTTTCAAAAGTGTAAAAAACAGTGCTGAACATTGCTTATATGAACCAATGATATCAGTGCTATAAAGTTCTGGAGAGATGGCCGTTACGACGGGGTCATAAAAAGCAAAACAAAAAATACTAGCACTGCAATGATTAAAAGTACAACACTTTTGCAGGGTCCCTGAATTATATATCTTAAAATCATGATATGGAATAGTCAGGGCTAACGTTAAATAGAATCTAATGATTTTAACTGAAAGCTTTAATGAAATACCTGATATGCTGGGCGACCAGGTCGTCCAACTACTGTCGAGAAAACAGATCTATGGCAATCATCTCCTGCAAACCCCGCCTTGATTTTATAAGAACCGTTGTCAATGACGACAGCAGCTACGTCATCATCTGTCATGGTATAGCTAGCTTGTGTCAATCAGCTTACATTGTTATTGTATTTGTATAATGCATTTGCCTGAAGGAAAACAAAATAATCATTGTTACATACTGCATTAGGGAGCTACCATTTGATTTTTATGGGGGAGGGGGGGGGAGGGGGGCTAGGATGAAATTTGAAAAAAAATAGGCAGGACAGGAATTTTGAGTAAAAAAAATGGCAGGATCAGGCACTTGCAAAAAAACAAAGTCAGGATGACAATTTAGGTAAAAAAAGTCAGGATAAACCTAAAAAAAAGGCAGGACCGAATAGAGTTAAAAATAAAAAGGCAGGACAGAGATTACAACTAAAAAAAAAATGCAGGACAAAAATTTGCATCCTAGCCCCCCCCCCCCCCCCCCCCCCCTAAAAATCAAATGGTAGCTCCCTTAATGTATGATGTCAGTATTCACCTCAGAATCTAACAAAAACTTTAAATAGACTTACTAAGGAGGGATATAGTTACGATACTATTGTCAGGTCCATAAATATTGCATATTTTGGCTTTAATATTGATTCACTTATAGGGTCTCTTCTTCTTCTCATATATTTTATGATGGTATGATACTAAACCCCTAACGGGAGGGATTGTGCCTGATATTCAAATGATGAAGACATAATCATTCAATCAGTTTAATTGAGGTCTGGAGCTGGCATAACAATTAACTGCTAGTATTCTGGTGTTATTAATGTATTATTGCCATTTTGTTTATTTCTATTTTGTTACATCTTCAGACATCGGGACTCTCTTCAACTGAAATTTAATGTGCGTATTCTTATGCGTTTACTTTTCTACATTGGCTAGCTATATAGAGGTATACGGAAGGGTTGAGATCTCATAAACATGTTTAACCTGCCGCATTTTTGCGCCTGTCCCAAGTCAAGACCCTCTGGCCTTTGTTAGTCTTGTATTATTTTTAATTTTAGTTTCTTGTGTATAATTTGGAGTTTTAGTATGAAGTCCATTATCCCTGAACTAGTATAATATATTTGTTTAGGGGCCAGCTGAAGGACGCCTTTAGATGTGGAAATTTCTCGCTGCATCGAAGACCTATTGGTGACCTTCTGTTTTTGTCTGTTCTATGGTCGAGTTGTTGTCTCTTTGACACATTCCCCATTTCCATTCTCAATTTCATGATGGTCTGGGTAGTGATCGTTCATTTTTATATCCATTAATTTCTTGAGCCTTTTTCATCCTATAGTCCCCACCCTTCATAGCTCCATAATCTCTACAGAAATTAAAAGTCTGCAATATGAATAGTTTACCACATTAGTCACATAAACGTAACATTATAAATTATCCTTGTAAGTGAGGTCTTGCTCAGAAAAACACTGCCAGACAGGCATGAACAAACTTCAGTCACAACAAATGGTAGTTTAACGACCTTGACCGGCTATACAGCCCTTGCACGGTCGGCTTCAAACTTCAGTCATAGTATGCATCACATATATACTAAACCTACTGCTAGTGCTTATAGAATCCGCGAAAGATTACTACCATTCAGCATCTTTTCACTGGTCCGTGAACTAAGGCCGAGGTCAGGTACGAGAACCTCGTCTGGTGGACATGTAGACCTTGCAAGGATCTCATAAAGGATCCATATATAGACCAAATATAGTTATTCAATAACTTATAATAAGCTGGGACTAGTATAATAGTCCAGTAGTAAGTAAGTATTTTAAATGAAAAAGATACAATATTTTTTTAAACATCCATTGAACCATGAAGTTGAGGTCAAGGACAAACGGCATATGAAAGAATATGAAAGACGGAAACATGTACATAAAGTCATCCACTTCAGGGTATGAAACATACAGTTCATCGATACTTATTTGAACCCTGACCCTCGAAAGATAATTCTCTCCAAATTTCGCAACATTCCATGAAAGTTTGACTTTATTGATGTCTAAAAAAAAAGAAATAACTCTTGACCGCAGATGAGGGATACAAAAAATCTCAGCATCCGTCATGATTACCTGGACTAGACGTACATGTTATAACCGTAAAAAAACACTTGTCTAGCAACTTCATCTTTAACATATAGTTATTAATGATAAATGTGGGGGATGTACTTCAAAATTAAATGTGCCGGGGATGTACTTAAAAAATTTTCTCGAGTTGTTTTCTCACTTTAATACTTAAACTTTTTTTAATTTCATAAAATTATTTGGAGAATATAAAATGTATTTGTACTCGCAACGAAACAAGGACAAGCCTCACTTTTCTCTTGCTGTCTCTAGATAAAAAAAAGCTCCATTCCTTCACTGTTAGAATATCGTATATTTATATTATAAAGTTTAGTTAAACTGCTTGTCGAAGAATCTAAAAAAATAAGGACAAATAAACTACATTTAAACAGGGACTATCATACAGTTTTACTTGTATATATCATCAGACATGTCACAGCCTTACTTGAGACGAAATTAATCGAAAATATTGTGTTAAACTGGCTTTCCATAATAAAAATAGTAGTATCAAGGAAACGAGCCATTTCGATTTTCACTATAAATACAACAGAAAAAAGTATATAATACAATTAAATATATGTTGTTTAACAACTACGATGATCTAATATACCAATATCAAAATACAGTAACATTACCGTTCCCAGTTTAGGAAACTTGTTTATGAGGGCAATCCCGTCGCCATTACAATCCCATCAAGTTGTAAATAAATGTTATTTATGGTTATTTATAGATAAGAAACTCCAGGTATACTATTATGAGGGTCTGCATAGGGATAACAGAATTGAGAATAATGATCAATATATAAAATGGTCAAGCACATAATGAATCGAAAATGACATTGAAAAATAACAGAAATTTTCAAAAGAGAATAATGATAATGGGGAGTTAAAGTTTACGAATGTCTGTGTAATTAAATAGTTGATCATACAATACTAATTACTGATGACTTAGGGTAGTAATGCTCTTTACTGTCAGGCGTTGAACGGCCATTTTCGACTACCGTTAGCGTCAAATTGATTAAAATTTTACCGTGATTCGTTTAAATATCCTTCTCTAATTCTTCGTCAATTTATCCCTCTCTGCACCCATTGTATAAAAAATATTTAATCAACGTGTGGTTCGTTTGATCTCAGTTCTTCATTGGTTAAAATCCGATTGTGACGTCGAATTTTCTTGTTTTCCTCTGAATTTCCTATTGTGACGGCATGAACAAAGGCGAACATGCCTGATGACGTCACATAGTAAGAACACACTTTTTTGCCTCGCGTTTTAAATTTGAAAATTTAACTGTCTCGAGTGGATAAATATCGTATTTATTACACTCGATGCAGTGGTAGAATTTATATTTATCGTGATTCGTCAGAGGTCTCAAAAAATTATCGTTACCGTTATTTTTGGAGAAAAAAAAATTAACGTGATTCGTCAAAATCATTCCATTTGTTTGTCGTATAAAAGTTCATATTTTATCGTTAAGCACCAACAATTACCTGTAATGTCATTTGGCAAGAATTTTTACCGTTATTCGTCGTGTAAGGTACCCCATTACCACCCTCATGACTGCGGACATAAAGAAATGTATAAAGTCAAATAATTTTCACGATGTTTTACAGAATATGCGTTATTCCAACGACTAAAAAAATGCCATCTTCCCCCAAATTAAAAGAATTTATAGAAATGAAGAGGCCGAATAATTCGTGCAAAATAGCCTCATAGTTTTCCAACCACTCGCTGAACATCGAAAAAATGAATATGAATATGTATCACAGCCGTTTACTTTTTTTCTTATCTTTATAAACCTAATGCCACTAGTGATTTTATGTCTTTTATCATAATTTTAAAGTATTTTCAAAAATTCATTTTCACCAGTGTGTACATTGTAGTAAAATATAACATGTAATAATACTCGCTACGAAGAACAGTAAAGCTCGATCAACAACCCCTTTCTCTCGCATTTAAATTAAAGTTTGTACAAATAAATTTTATTTATTCTGACAATGACTGAATTTTGTATTTGCAACTGACAACTTTAAGGGGATGTGTTTATAATTTAGTAGACTGTGTGAACGGCAAGCTACATCAATTATTCAATACGCCCTTGTCCTGAACATGCTTGAAATATTTGCCACTTGACGTTAAGCAACCAACAACCAAGCCAATACTCACGAATTGTTAATAATTCATTTAAAGGAAATATAGTATTTTGTGACACCTAAATAACCCTTTTAGCAATTATTACTAGTTCAGTTTTCTATAAATTTAGAAACAGTCACATGAAACTACCGGTAAAGTAGAAGCCTATCACATTATATGTTATATCATAGCAAACTAGATTTTGCAAAAAGACTTGTGGTTTTTTTTATTATTAATGCCATTGAACCTTACTATATTAATCCATCGCTAGCGTGCTATACCATCGCACTTTAGCAAACAAACTACCTTCGTACTTTAGAGTGAAACACTATCGTACTTTAGCGTTACCATAGGCGGATTCAAAAGGGGGGGTCCGGGGGTGGAACCCCTTTTTTTTTACCGATCAATGCATTTGAATGGGGACATATAGTTGGAACCCATCCCCCTTTTGTCCTGGGTTGGGAACCCCCCCCCCCTTTTTTTAAATGGCTGGATCCGCCCCTGGTTACCATCGCACTTTAGAGTCCTATACATATATAAAACTGTTCCCTATTTTAATACACCTGATTCATCCCTTATACAGTAATAGCTTGGGAAAGTATGTTCAGTTGATGCTGTAATTTTTGTTCAATCACACTGTTCAGATACATTTACCTAAGTAGGGTACACAAAAGAGCAACCTAAAATTCTGGAATGCAAATAGTACTGTCCTACCCCTAAACGCACGAATGATGTTCCCTTGAACTTATCTTTTTAGGGAAATGCATCGGCATAGTTGTCTATTGATAAGTTAAATGCATTAAACGTATTTGTAATTAAACCATAAAGTTAACGTACAATGTAGCTAGCTTTTAAATTTTTAAACTAATATTTTTACCTGACATAAATAAAATCATCAAAATCTGAAATAACAATTTCTCTCGATGATATAGTTAACTGTTAAATAGCCTAATTCCTATGCCACGGATTTGTAATACTTCAACATACATCGAGTCAGTGAGGCTTTCTGTAACGTGATTTAAAGTATAGGAATATTTGCATATCGTAAATTATATTACATGGCAGGTAAGTCTCTGTTGAAAAAAATAGATGAAAACAATAGACATACAATTTACTTTTATAAAACAATTTATGTACGAAATTTAGAATTTAGAAACAGGACGTAGAGAATACAAATAACTTTATATTTTCACTGATGTACATATAAATATTGTTTTTATCTAGTAATTTTAGTAAAGCACAAGGTTTAGTTGTTTAAATCCAAATAGTTGTATCTGATTTTTCTATGAAAAAGCTATAGTTTAAACGCAGACTACAAAGAGGACACCAAAATGTACTGTCACAAAATAAGAAATGTTCATATTTCTTCAATATACAAGTCGGGTAACCAGTAACAGGATACCTTATTTGTACACATATATACGCTGTGTATCGCAAACACCGACAATTTTGTACAAATAAGACTGCGAGAAATAGGATAAAACGTAAACTATGTAAGAATTTATTTAATTTAACCATTTTTACCGTTTTATTAGGTTGGGTATATATTTGAACCTATAGCACTGTTACTTGAACTGGACGGCGTATAAAATAGTATAAAACAAGTAAGTTGTCATGCAGTTAAATACTGTTAATTCTATTATTAAAGGATGATTCACGTAGCGGATTGTTTTTTTGGTTAATTCTTCTGGTGAAATATGATACCAAGCTTTCTTTTTTAAAGCCAGCACGTTATTTCCTGGAAACCGTCAGCTTTGCACACAAGAGAGTAACTTTTCATCAAGCAGTGAATTAGTACCTACTGGATTGATCTGAAAAGTGAAATTTACAATATCTACCTATATATGTCATGATTCCGCACACACTAATTATGGAACCCGCAATCAGCGGTTATTCATGAATGACCAGAAAAACCTAAGAAAAAAAACTGGAAAAAATGAGAACCAGAATAAGCTTAAATGCAAACCAAACACTTTGTTTTAAAGGGAAATTCCGCGATTTTTTACTTATCATCTTATGTTCTCTGAAACCAAACTGACAATCACTTAATTTTTTGTCAACAATCTTAATTAGCCTATTTAAGGAATGACTGTAATATTTTTTCTGTCTATGAAGAAATAACGGTTCATTCCCTTTTTTCCCACTTTTTATAAATCTGGTAAGAAGAGGTTAAATTTCATGTGGGAATAGGAGGAAAACTTGTGCAAACAAAGGATTATACTGTACAACTGTTACTTGACCAGTGTTTTTTTTTTTATTAGAACAGGTTATAAGTTGTTTTTTTTAAAACAAAATAAATATATGAAAGAAATTAAAACAAATATAAGTAAATTATTTTGTTACTTTGATAACACAAATTCATCTGTAGATTCAAGTAAGCATAATAT
Source organism: Mytilus galloprovincialis (assembly GCA_037788925.1). Lineage (NCBI taxonomy): Eukaryota > Metazoa > Mollusca > Bivalvia > Mytilida > Mytilidae > Mytilus > Mytilus galloprovincialis. The sequence goes on along the minus strand of CM075336.1, from coordinate 90,063,642 downwards.
AACACAAATTATACATCACTAAATGAAATCATGCATTGTACATTTGTAGCACAAACATTAGGCAATCACTGTATACAAGTCTATTAAAGTTTATCAATCTATTCCACCTGAAGACGGTGGCAGGCTGCATAACCAAACTCTACTGTTGTGACTTCCTGGTTGCGGTGTCTAACCTTAAGTTTGTCTATTTTTGATTTCTACATACTTCTTTTTGGGGGCCACTCTCTTCCAACCGGCTGCATACTGGTTAGGGCGTTAAAGGCTTTCTCGTGTTTTAGAAGTTTAATTAGTTGAAAGATGTTTGGATGTGGATACGTGACATGTTTTTTCAGCTTGCTGTGCTATACCTCTAGATGATTTGTTGTCATTGGTCCTTGTGTTAAGTAGTGGTTCCAATGGTGACTGTTCTGTTCAACCCAGTATGTTGTTACATAGTCTGTAAAGACTGTGTAGTTGATGTTGGTATCAATCTGATCTATGTCTGTTAGGGCATTTAACCACTGGCGGATCTAGAAATTTACATATGTAGGGGCCCACTGACTGCCTAAGAGGGGGCCCGCTCCAGTCACGCTTCAGTGATTCCCTATATAAGCAAAAAAAAGGGGGGGCACAGCCCCCCTCTAAATCCGCCTCTTTTAACCACACATGTTCAACCTCAGCAAAGGGTATAAGTGGAAGTACAGCGGCATGAAGTACAAGTTGTTGAGTATTGTCGTCATCCTTGTATGTAACCTGAAGTCCTGTTTTTGTTTTGCTTTTCTCCAGATGCATTGCGTGTAGTGGAAGAACCAGCCTTTTGCGTTGTTGCCAGGAAATAGAGGGTATGCTGCATTTCGGATGGTGACTTCATAATCCAGGAAGATAGTGGTAGGCTGAAGTTATAGTTGGTGTTGTTGGCAGAGATCTTTAAGTAAAATCAGGAACCTTGTATATACTAGTTCACTTTTGGTTGTAAGTGTAGTAGTGGATACATTGCTCTATCAACCATTGCGAGAAAAGTGTACAGTTGGAAGAATAGACTTGGACAGGTGTAAAATGTACCATCACCATATATGATATCTGCAGCTAATAAGTGTGTTCGATTTTTTTGTATACTGAAGATAAGCATACGCCCTACTGTGTTGTCGTCTGTTAGCAGGAAGGAATCACCTTTGCTTGTACGTGTCTAAATACCATCTATGTTGATTTGATCAACAGTTTTTGGTATTTTTTTAAGGTTACAAATTCAAAAATTTTAGAATAAATCTGACTCCAATCAATCAATTTATTATATTTTTTTCTTTATTTTTAAGTACAAATTCAAAAATTTAAAAATAAATCGGACTCCAATCTATTTATCATAATGTTTCTTTATTTTTAAGTATTTCTATGATGAAGAAAGAAACAAAGTACATAAAAAAGGTATCATTATACCTAAACAGTGTACCAAATATGTAATGCTTAAAAAAAATACAGGTAAATCTGTGAAATTCTAACTAACCTTGAATTGTTATAAAAACAAATTATTTATCAAAACATCTATTGTTATTTGCATGTGGGAATAGAAGGAATGGTGATTTTAAAAAGTGGGAATATGAGAAAGACACCGAAATAACATAAAAAAATTTGGTGCACACTGAATAAAGTGCGTAGCGGGTTATTTAACAGTGTGCACCACATTTTTTATGTTATTTCGAATAGACAGAAAAAATATTACAGTCATTTCTTATAACTTAATTCCAAATTTCATTTTAAACCGTAGAAAACCATAAAAAAAAAACGTTGATGACGTCACGGTCACATGACTAAATTATGTCTACGGGGTGATAACAAAATAGCGTCAGCCAATCAGAAAACGCGTTACATCCAAAATTAAATTATTATTTAATATGGCATTAAAAATTTTTGGTAGATTACTTATAAGAAAAAAGAATAACTTACTCATACGTTTGGCCACTGGAGGTTAAGCAAGCCAACCAACAACAAAACAATCGGCAAAACTGGCCTGTCAGTTGGTATCTTGTTAAACATTTTGACAGGACGGGTGCCACATGGTTGTCTTTTTCATTTTTAGCCATGGCGTTGTCAGTTTGTTTTAAATTTATGAGTTTGACTGTCCCTTTGGTATCCTTCGTCCCTCTTTTAATGGTACCATAAACTTATAAACACAACTGCTGAGTAATTTTTATTTTGAAAAAAACTTTTATAATCTTTATTTTAAATGCGATATCTTTTTTCTTAGTGATAATTCAATTGTTTAAACCAAAATTCTTAAATGCAAATTATTTGTCTAATTTTTTATTTTCTTGTTTGATTTTTGTTTGTTTTTTTGTTTTTTTTTTGTTGTTTTTTTTTCCTCGATTTTATTATTACATATAGAATGAAATTCAAAACAGTGTGGTTGTGGCCATTGATTGACACATTAAATTCATCCATTGACTGAGACAATTTACGTGAACTTTTGTCTGTAACGACCACTGTTCACGACGTACCTACGATAGACATTTAAACTGTGGGGTCATCAAAGGTTTCTTAACGCCTTTAATTATAAAATAATTCGAAAAATTAATCAGGAATTACCTTTATGTTTTGATTTATATAATTGATATAAATCAAAACATCGTGTTATTTCTGATTAATTTTTCGAATTACTTTATTAAGGTGTTGAGAACCTTTGGTGACCCCATAGTTTAAGTGTCTTTAAAAAGTACATAGTAAGCAGTGGTCGTTACATACAAACGTTCACCTAAATTGTCCCAGTCAATGAATGAATTTAATGTGTCAATCAATGGCCACAGCCACACTGTTTTGAATTTCATTCTATTTCAAAACTCTTTCAAATTAATTACGGATCTATTTTATAACTTTTTTTTCTTATTTTGTAGATGGAGATGATTAATGATTGTTCAACGTCAAGTTTGCCTCGATGGCCGAGTAGTCGAACTAATGTGTCATTAGTCTGTCAACACTGAGGTTGTGAGTTCGGTTCAAATCCCGTGGCATTAGTCTGTCAACACTAAGGTTGTGAGTTCGAATCCCGTGTCATAAGTCCGTCAACACTGAGGATGTGAGTTCGAATCCCGTGTCATTGGTCTGTCAACACTGAGGTTGTGAGTTCGAATCTCGTGGCATTGGTCTGTCAACACTGAGGTTGTGAGTTCGAATCCCGTGGCATTAGTCTGTCAACACTGAGGTTGTGAGTTCGAATCCTGTGGCATTGGTCTGTCAACACTGAGGTTGTGAGTTCGAATCCCGTGGCATTGGTCTGTCAACACTGAAATTGTGAGTTCGAATCCCGTGGCATTAGTCTGTCAACACTAAGGTTGTGAGTTCGAATCCCGTGTCATTAGTCCGTCAACACTAAGGTTGTGAGTTCGAATCCCGTGGCATTAGTCTGTCAACACTAAGGTTGTGAGTTCGAATCCCGTGGCATTAGTCTGTCAACACTGAGGTTGTGAGTTCTAATCCCGTGGCATTAGTCTGTCAACACTAAGGTTGTGAGTTCGAATCCCGTGGCATTAGTCCGTCAACACTGAGGTTGTGAGTTCGGTTCGAATCCCGTGGCATTAGTCTGTCAACACTAAGGTTGTGAGTTCGAATCCCGTGGCATTGGTCTGTCAACACTGAGGTTGTGAGTTCGAATCCGTGGCATTGGTCTGTCAACACTGAGGTTGTGAGTTCGAATCCCGTGGCATTAGTCTGTCAACACTAAGGTTGTGAGTTCGAATCCCGTGTCATTAGTCCGTCAACACTAAGGTCGTGAGTTCGAATCCCGTGTCATTAGTCCGTCAATACTAAGGTTGTGAGATCGAATCCCGTGGCATTAGTCTGTCAACACTAACGTTGTGACTTCGAATCCCGTGGCATTAGTCCGTCAACACTGAGGTTGTGAGTTCGGTTCGAATCCCGTGGCATTAGTTTGTCAACACTGAGGGTGTGAGTTCGAATCCTGTGTCATTAGTCCGTCAACACTAAGGTTGTGAGTTCGAATCCCGTGGCATTAGTCTGTCAACACTAAGGTTGTGAGTTCGAATCCCGTGGCATTAGTCCGTCAACACTAAGGTTGTGAGTTCGAATCCCGTGGCATTAGTCTGTCAACACTAAGGTTGTGAGTTCGAATCCCGTGGCATTGGTCTGTCAACACTGAGGTTGTGAGTTCGAATCCCGTGGCATTGGTCTGTCAACACTGAGGTTGTGAGTTCTAATCCCGTGGCATTAGTCTGTAAACACTGAGGGTGTGAGTTCGAATCCCGTGTCATTAGTCCGTCAATACTGAGGTTGTGAGTTCGGTTCGAATCCCGTGGCATTAGTTTGTCAACACTGAGGTTGTGAGTTCGAATCCCGTGTCATTAGTCCCTCAACACTAAGGTTGTGAGTTCGAATCCCGTGGCATTAGTCTGTCAACACTAAGGTTGTGAGTTCGAATCCCGTGGCATTAGTCTGTCAACACTAAGGTTGTGAGTTCGAATCCCGTGTCATTGGTCTGTCAACACTAAGGTTGTGAGTTCGAATCCCGTGTCATTAGTCCGTCAACACTAAGGTTGTGAGTTCGAATCCCGTGGCATTAGTTTGTCAACACTGAGGTTGTGAGTTCGAATCCCGTGTCATTAGTCCGTCAACACTAAGGTTGTGAGTTCGAATCCCGTGGCATTAGTCTGTCAACACTAAGGTTGTGAGTTCGAATCCCGTGGCATTGGTCTGTCAACACTGAGGTTGTGAGTTCGAATCCTGTGGCATTGGTCTGTCAACACTGAGGTTGTGAGTTCGAATCCCGTGGCATTAGTCTGTCAACACTGAGGTTGTGAGTTCGAATCCCGTGGCATTAGTCTGTCAACACTAAGGTTGTGAGTTCGAATCCCGTGTCATTGGTCTGTCAACACTAAGGTTGTGAGTTCGAATCCCATGTCATTAGTCCGTCAACACTGAGGTTGTGAGTTCGGTTCGAATCCCGTGGCATTAGTTTGTCAACACTGAGGGTGTGAGTTCGAATCCTGTGTAATTAGTCCGTCAACACTAAGGTTGTGAGTTCGAATCCCGTGGCATTAGTCTGTCAACACTAAGGTTGTGAGTTCGAATCCCGTGGCATTAGTCTGTCAACACTAAGGTTGTGAGTTCGAATCCCGTGGCATTAGTTTGTCAACACTGAGGTTGTGAGTTCGAATCCCGTAGCATTAGTCTGTCAACACTAAGGTTGTGAGTTCGAATCCCGTGTCATTAGTCCGTCAATACTAAGGTTGTGAGATCGAATCCCGTGGCATTAGTCTGTCAACACTAACGTTGTGACTTCGAATCCCGTGGCATTAGTCTGTCAACACTAAGGTTGTGAGTTCGAATCCCGTGGCATTAGTCTGTCAACACTAAGGTTGTGAGTTCGAATCCCGTGTCATTGGTCTGTCAACACTAAGGTTGTGAGTTCGAATCCCATGTCATTAGTCCGTCAACACTGAGGTTGTGAGTTCGGTTCGAATCCCGTGGCATTAGTTTGTCAACACTGAGGGTGTGAGTTCGAATCCTGTGTCATTAGTCCGTCAACACTAAGGTTGTGAGTTCGAATCCCGTGGCATTAGTCTGTCAACACTAAGGTTGTGAGTTCGAATCCCGTGGCATTAGTCTGTCAACACTAAGGTTGTGAGTTCGAATCCCGTGTCATTGGTCTGTCAACACTAAGGTTGTGAGTTCGAATCCCGTGTCATTAGTCCGTCAACACTGAGGTTGTGAGTTCGATTCGAATCCCGTGGCATTAGTTTGTCAACACTGAGGTTGTGAGTTCGAATCCCGTGTCATTAGTCCGTCAACACTAAGGTTGTGAGTTCGAATCCCGTGGCATTAGTCTGTCAACACTAAGGTTGTGAGTTCGAATCCCGTGGCATTGGTCTGTCAACACTGAGGTTGTGAGTTCGAATCCCATGGCATTGGTCTGTCAACACTGAGGTTGTGAGTTCTAATCCCGCGGCATTAGGTAGCAATACACAGTTAGAAGTTTAGTTTCGCATTATGGCCCCTGTGAATTTTTTAAATATGAAAGTTTTTGTACAATAAAATTGATTTTTAGATAATTGAAGAATAATATAGCCTTCTTAGTGGGTTTATATGAACATTAAGATTGTTTTTAACATGTTTTATAGGCCATTTATATGATTGACAGTCCGTATTTTCCTATCCGTACCGTTCATAGGTCCATACATTATTGTAGTGTTTATCAACAAAGATTTTGCGCTCGATCTTTTCAATTCAATTTTATGGAAAAACGAGCAGATAAGCATATGATTTTTTTGGGACCACTTGATAGATATAAACCTATGGATTCAGGAAAGGTATTACTGTAATTGATTGAAATTTTCCTTTAGACCAAATTTTGGAGACTTTTGTGACATGTTCACCCCCCTTTTTTACTATATTTTGTATCTAAGAAATGCAGATTGTTGCCATGGTTACACCCAAGAGGGATTATATTTCACCCTTATGACCATTAGAAATCAAATCTATGGAAGATTCTCTTTCTATAAGTATATACATGCATAACACACATATAAAGCCTTCTTTGTTAGACAGGAGGGGAAAGAGGGTGTTTAAAAATTATGAGTGTCAATTTTAAGTTTTTTTCCTAACTGTGTATTGCTACCTTATGGCATTTGACAAAGCAAAGAATTGCTTTTTTTTAGACAAATCATACCACAAATCTATTGATAACTAGGTTATAGATACAATTCTGAGGGAGAAACAACCTTTAGAATGACAATATATGTTAGTTTTGTTGTTTATTGTCCTTAGCAACCAATATAGACATTTTGACACAAAGACTTGGTTCCGTCATAAATTGAAACTTTATTGGCTACCCCTTGGAAAAGAAGATTGCGCGTTATGTAGAAACCTTAGAAGGGAACGCTTTATATTTTTTCATGCGACTAAATCAAATTTATTATTTTAGCAAGTATAAAGTCACAATTTAGCATGAATTAAGCCTAAATTTTTTCCCGCTATTATAAATGAATTCAGTATTTACTAAATTTTAACCAAGGCTTTGGTATGGTAATACACAACAAAATTGACATTCTAGAGCTTTAAAATAGCTTTAACTTGTAAAATTTGTCTACTGTTAAGGTTAATTTAAGTTTTTAAACAAGAAAAGACAGGCTTAGAAGGTATAGTTTTAGAAATTTGACTAAAAAAGGAGAAAATGCACTTTGACATGGCATGTTTCATAAAATCACTTTTTTGATGCATTTCAGTGTCAACTGCTAACCTTCATAAAATATTTATTTCTGAACCGATTTTCAAAACTAGCAGGCCAATTTGCTCGTTTTAGCTAGTAGAAAACAGAAATCCATTTAAAGTGGAATTGGGAAAAAAAAATGTTAATCCTTAAGGTAGCAATACACAGTTAGAAGTTTAGTTTCGCATTATGGCCCCTGTGAATTTTTTAAATATGAAAGTTTTTGTACAATAAAATTGATTTTTAGATAATTGAAGAATAATATAGCCTTCTTAGTGGGTTTATATGAACATTAAGATTGTTTTTAACATGTTTTATAGGCCATTTATATATATGATTGACAGTCCGTATTTTCCTATCCGTACCGTTCATAGGTCCATACATTATTGTAGTGTTTATCAACAAAGATTTTGCGCTCGATCTTTTCAATTCAATTTTATGGAAAAACGAGCAGATAAGCATATGATTTTTTTGGGACCACTTGATAGATATAAACCTATGGATTCAGGAAAGGTATTACTGTAATTGATTGAAATTTTCCTTTAGACCAAATTTTGGAGACTTTTGTGACATGTTCACCCCCCTTTTTTGCTATATTTTGTATCTAAGAAATGCAGATTGTTGCCATGGTTACACCCAAGAGGGATTATATTTCACCCTTATGACCATTAGAAATCAAATCTATGGAAGATTCTCTTTCTATAAGTATATACATGCATAACACACATATAAAGCCTTCTTTGTTAGACAGGAGGGGAAAGAGGGTGTTTAAAAATTATGAGTGTCAATTTTAAGTTTTTTTCCTAACTGTGTATTGCTACCTTAGTCTGTCAACACTGAGGGTGTGAGTTCGAATCCCGTGTCATTAGTCCGTCAATACTGAGGTTGTGAGTTCGGTTCGAATCCCGTGGCATTAGTTTGTCAACACTGAGGGTGTGAGTTCGAATCCCGTGTCATTAGTCCCTCAACACTAAGGTTGTGAGTTCGAATCCCGTGGCATTAGTCTGTCAACACTAAGGTTGTGAGTTCGAATCCCGTGTCATTGGTCTGTCAACACTAAGGTTGTGAGTTCGAATCCCGTGTCATTAGTCCGTCAACACTAAGGTTGTGAGTTCGAATCCCGTGGCATTAGTTTGTCAACACTGAGGTTGTGAGTTCGAATCCCGTGTCATTAGTCCGTCAACACTAAGGTTGTGAGTTCGAATCCCGTGGCATTGGTCTGTCAACACTAAGGTTGTGAGTTCGAATCCCGTGGCATTGGTCTGTCAACACTGAGGTTGTGAGTTCGAATCCCGTGGCATTGGTCTGTCAACACTGAGGTTGTGAGTTCGAATCCCGTGGCATTAGTCTGTCAACACTGAGGTTGTGAGTTCGAATCCCGTGGCATTAGTCTGTCAACACTGAGGTTGTGAGTTCGAATCCCGTGACATTAGTCTGTCAACACTGAGGTTGTGAGTTCGAATCCCGTGGCATTGGTCTGTCAACACTGAGGTTGTGAGTTCGAATCCCGTGGCATTGGTTTGTCAACACTGAGGTTGTGAGTTCGAATCCCGTGGCATTAGTCTGTCAACACTGAGGTTGTGAGTTCGAATCCCGTGGCATTGGTCTGTCAACACTGAGGTTGTGAGTTCGAATCCCGTGGCATTAGTCTGTCAACACTAAGGTTGTGAGTTCGAATCCCGTGGCATTAGTCTGTCAACACTAAGGTTGTGAGTTCGAATCCCGTGGCATTAGTCTGTCAACACTGAGGTTGTGAGTTCGAATCCCGTGGCATTGGTCTGTCAACACTGAGGTTGTGAGTTCGAATCCCGTGGCATTAGTCTGTCAACACTGAGGTTGTCAGTTCGAATCCCGTGGCATTAGCGCTCGACTCAGATCTTAATTGACTAGGATTTTATGTTTTCCTTCCGAAGTTATGTGGTTCTCTCCCGCTTCCTACACAGATATCATAAATATTATAATTAAGTATTTGTAATATATTTAAATATTTCTTTCATCTTTTTCTGTGTCAACAAATTTTGAGATAATGTTGTCAGAGGTTTGTTTGGGTTTTTTTTTGGGGGGGAGGGGCTATTTCTGTACGCAAATACGATAACACGAATAACAAAAAATATTGGACAGTGCCAGAGATCATAAAAACTATCTACACCCGACATATCGAAAAGAAAACACCCACAATTCAACATGAACAACAGATATTATCTTGACTAGGAAAAGGCACCTAATTGGCCTTTTCCGTTAGTTTTGTTTGTGTGTTTTTCAAAGCTTTTTGTTATCTATTTTTTTTAATCGTGATACACTCTATTCAATTCAGACACAACTTTGCTATATATACACTGCCCGAGCTGTCTCCATAGTGATCACTATAGGCTATCTATACAAAGGTTGTGAGTTTGTATCTCGCTCTTGATAGGTGTTCGATTTTTATTTTACTTGAATAGGATCGCCAAGTTTCCTGTCAAACGTATGTGCTCCTCTCTTTGAACTCACGCTTATTTCACTATAAGTTATATGGTTCGCTACTGACCCCATACGGATCCAGAGAGGGTTAGTTAAATTCATAGTGGGTGAGGCCGGAGGCCGGATCCCCTATGGATTTTATTCACCCTCTATGGTCCGTAGGGGGTCAGTAGTTAACCGTATAACGAATTTATCGCACGCTGGACTTTTTCTGCTGCGTTATGTTGAAAAATAAACAATAAAACACAACAACATCGATAGATGACGTCACCATTAACGCGTTATGAACCCCCTATGAAATCTACTAACCCTATACGGTCTCATAGGGGTCACCACGTGACGGCGTTAAACCAATCACAACGTGATATTTTACCCGCGGTGCGATAAAAATAAATACAGGCCGCCATAATATAGCCAATAGTACAGAAGTTGCACTAAACACCAACAATTTATCAATATAAACATAAATACGCAACTGTGGTTTGCATTAACAGTAGGAAATAACATTGATACACCTGTCGGATTTAAAAGTTCCATGGCAGACGTTACGCCCATGGAGAGTCACTTAATTTATGGTCACATGAATATAGATATCAGTACGGACAGTCATAAAAGAGGTCCTGGATGAGGATGAATTTATGTATGTATTCTTTTTTTAAAGGCATGTTCTCTACTCATTTCTTAAATATAAAATAAGAAGATGTGGTACGGTAACTAATGAGATAAAAATCCACCAGAGACCAAAAGGCAGAGAATTCTACAACTTTTACCGATTATTCTCTATCCTTTATATCACAGATCCAAATATTCTTTATTCTATCAATCTAATCCCTATCCTTGGTAATGTCTTGAGTAATAAGTCTCAAAAGTATGTATAGTTTGGCTTTGATCGTCTGTCAGATTTATAATAAAGGGGCAACAATTTAACTTTAAACATTTTTTTGTGAACATTTTTTTAATTTTTCGACGCTGTCAATCAAATTATTTTTTTCTGATTTTTTCACCTTAATGTATGGGGGTAATCTGCATGCAGAATTTTTTTTTTTGTCATCTGCTTGACCAGAATATATTTTTTTATCAAATTGGAGATTAGAATTTTTTTGTAGGAAAAATCCATTTCAAACCACCAATCCCCCACCTTTTGAAGTTAAATGGTCGTTCCCTAATCAATGATTTACTATATAAATACTGTGTGAATATAATTATAAAAACGTCATGGGGTAAATTGTCTACGAAACAGATATATAAAAAAAACCATACACACCAAAAGACATCATGTATATACAAGTTGATATAAAGTATTTAATAGACAAGAGAAGAAAAAAAAAGGTTCAATATCACATTACATTTTTGCTAGTTTTATGACGTTGAAAATAACGTATAATTTTCTAAATTTTATTTAAATGACTTGTCCATTTGTTGATTGTTTTGTTCATTGTTGAAGATATTACCCATAATGCTTTATATACTGAACCAGTCAGTTCCGATTGTTTTGATTTTCCATTCGTCAATCTCTCCTATGCACGATTGTTGGTCCATATTCTTCGTATTCCTGTTTTGTTATCCACTGCGTTTGAAATGTAGATAAAGATCCTAAAATAGATCCACCAAGCCACACTAAGGATTCACGTTCTGGGACAGCTATCACTTTAACTTTCGTAGTTCTTGGAACAAAATATTCTATTCCTTCTCTAATTCTCTCAGGAAACCCTGATTAGATAAAAAAAACCAAAAAACATTTATTAAGTATTACATGTTCTTAAAGGAATATATATCTGATTGGACATTTGTGCAGAGTGTTCTCCAGTTTGTTAACTTCAAGAATGGCGTTATTTTCCTTTATAAATAACGAATTCAAATACATTTCAAGTCATGAAATACAACATGTACTAGTTCCATATACCATTGTTTGTCAGGGATCGTATGTTTTATACTGTCTTTTTGTTGATACGCCGAATTTTTATTAATTACTCTGTTAGTTATTTAAGTCTTCTTTATAATTTTCCACTATGATTTTGTATATTTTTATATAATTTAATTTTGGATGTAACGCGTCTTCTGATTGGCTGACGTTATTTTGTTATGAGCCCATAGACATAATTTAGTCATGTGACCGTGACGTCACCAACGTTTTTTCATTGTTTTCTACGGTTTAAAATGGAATTTAGAATTAAATTATAAGAAATGACTGTAATATTTTTTCTGTCTATTCGAAATAACATAAAAAATGTGGTGCACACTGTTAAATAACCCGCTACGCTCTTTATTCAGTGTCACCAATTTTTTTTTGTTATTTCTTCATAAACAGAAAAAATATTACAGTCATTTCTTAAATACAAGATGGCCTAAAGAATCACTATTTTGACAATACAAAAGCAAATGACTCATTTTCAATTGATTGCAGCAATGTTTTTTTTCTACCTTTTTCCTGGCATTATTTGAGTGCAAAAGATATCACTAAGTTATAGGGAAAATTTAAATACTTCGTTAAAAGGTCATTAACTGATGATTGATCGCAAATTATTTACGAGTTTGATTCTAATTCGCGTAACCTTGCGTTCAATATCGTAGCGGCTACGTAGTGCTACGTAGATTTATAGGTATTGAACGAGCAGCTTGCTTATAGTTTCTACATAGATATTGATAGCAGCTACGTAGCTGCTACGATATTGAACCCAATCCTGTTTGGATTTATAAGCTAATCAGGGTTTTTTTCGTGTTTATTTTATAAACATTCATCGTTGATTGACAGATGACCTATGCTAGATTATATCTTATCAAATAAGGTCAACAATCTATAATAATACTAAAATTACGAGGTCCAATTTGTCAGCCGTCATCGGGTAAAAACGACAAATCAAAGAATTCAACTCTATATATAACTAATATAGGACAATGGTGTAGATTAAAAATTACACCACTCCAGACCCTTTTGTTTTCCACATAATTAATATTGCCAATAATTAACAAGTTCCGGGTCGAATCCGATACCGATACCAATAGTATATTCACCTGTTAGCTATTACCTTATCTGTACGTTCCGCATTTGACAGGCGCACCACCAAACGGTGTATTTAGGATTTTGCTATATACACGGGTCATAATCAAAGGGCTGACACTACTAAATTCAATCATTGTCAAATTGTTCCTTATTGTAGTTTTATTCAGCAATCAGCAAGACTTTCTAAGATAACCAATATAGGACAATGCTGTTGATTAAAAAATACCCCATTCCTGGATAGCCAGGACCTTTTGTTTTCCAAATAATTCATATTACCAATAATTGATAAGTTCCAGGTCGACGGGTTCAAACAGAAAGATTTGAAAGCAGAGAAAACTGTGTATCTTATAATCGAGATGACTTTATCAGATGACAATACCAATTACTTAAACAAGGCTTATGCATAGTTATATACTTTACTCAGTCACGGACCCGCGATATCACGGGTGTGTACTTGTAGTTTACAAAAGTTCGAATCCCAAAAATCCATAAAGAACATACGAGTCTCATTTGCACTCATACCACATCTTCTTATATCTCTATACATATACATATAAATTTTACAAATATGAGGGAATCACGTAAACTAAAAGAGGAGCAATATCGTCTGCGTCGAAAGGGTGCGCGTCTCCGGCTATGCATCAATCAACTGCAATGTTAATCTACACTGAGTCAAAATGTCTCAACGAGAAATATTACACAACCTGAAGTACACTTTTAAAGTTGTTTTGAAATTACAATGGTATTTTTTGGCAGGCAGTAAACAAAGACCGCATGTGAGTTGAGATACACATCCCAGTAATCCTATACAGCAAAACAAGTTTTGAAGTACACTTTTAAAGTTGTTTTGAAATTACAATGGTATTTTTTGGCATAGAGTAAACAAAGACCGCACGTGAGTTGAGACATCGCATCTCAGTAATCCTATACAGAAAACAAGTATTAGAAGTACATGTATAACGTTGTTTTGAACTTACAATGGTATTTTTGGCATGGAGTAAACAAACACCGCATGTGAGTTAAGACATCGTATCCCAGTTATTCTATAAAGAGAAACAGTTTTCCAAAATACATTAAGAGCGCTGTTTTGAACTTACAATGGTACCTTTTGGCACGGAGTAAACAAAGACCAAATGTAAGTTGAGACATGGTATCCCGGTTATCCTGTACAGAGAACAAGTTTTAGAAGTACACATGTAACTTTCAATGGCATTTTTTGGCAAGGAGTAACTGTTTACCTGCCCGGAATATACAATCTGCTGTACATACTTACCAGGGAACAAAGTAGTTGCTCCTGACAGAATGACATTACATAATAAATCTTTTTTGCAGTCTACGTCTGTTGAATCCAAATTACTCTTCAACATATCCACTATACCTCCAGATCCTACACCTACAAAGATGCAAAAGTTAAAAGCAAGTTTAAATTAACTGGCTAAATACAAACATGAAATGAACAAAATATTTGACGGTCTGTCATTTTTAAATAAACATAGCCTCTTTGTATGTGCCCCAAGGGTGACTGGGTCACGTGGTATTTTTTCGATCGACAGTAAAATGCTTGCCAAAGTGGGGCGTTCGTTTTGCTGTGCGGGATGTACAAGTTTGAAGCCACGTCCGGTCAAATTTCTCCGTGCTACATCCCTCTATGGCCTCTATTACCAGACATACCTTTTGTATTTATTGTTAACTTTTTAGCGTACATTGAACATTTGAAGTGCATAAGTATGTAACGATAACGCAATGTAACCGTAGACTCAAATAATATTGTTACAATCGTAATTAATCAGTTCCTTATTCAACACTGGATTCCGGCAATTAGTATCCAATCTAACAATATTATTTTATTATTGTTACATTTTCAAGTAACCGTAGCCAGTGCCATCAATATATGTGTATGTACATAGTTCAAAGATCGCATGTATTCTTAAAACAGTTCAAATCATAATGAATTTACAAGAATATTCATTATGTTGAATGTGGACAGTAATTTGAAGAAAAAGAAGAATATGCTTATGTGTCTTAATCTTCTAAATGATTTGACAGAACATTCATGGTAAACTTCCCTAAATGTTTACCTCATACGGGAAAGTCAAACAGCTGAACGTATTTGCATCCTAACGATTAGACGAACACACTTGTAAGCAATATGCCCATACTATCAATCGGCAATCCTCGGGTAAATCCGCTACTCTCCTTCTATCCAATAAAGGAACGGAATTGGCCGAGTTGTGACAAATGAAAATACTATCTTATGAATACAACCGTGTTGTTTATTTTCCCAAAAATCTTTAAAACAAGCGATCGAAATACCGGAACAATTGAGTCCGCTAAGACTAGCCGAGCTTGAATCCCTAAATTGTGAGTGCGTGCGAGGTGGAGATGTCGGAACAAGTATAGCCGACAACTAGTATACGGTATGGGGTTTTCTCACATTTGCCTATAATTGCTTAAACCCACTTCATTTGAACTTTGGTGGATAGTTGTCTCATTGGCAATCATACCAAAATTAAATCTCTTTATTTTAATATAGTAGTATATACGTAGCATTCACCATTCTGTTCTGCCTTCAAATTTAGATCACGGTCGATGTTTGACCTATGGCATTGACCTTCAAGCATTAGGTAATAAAATTACATTATTCTAACCCGGGATAGGCCCAAATAAAGCTTCCGGGCACATAAACCTCTCTTTCCCGATTGTGATTGTGTTTCCATCCGGAAGTTCAAATTTCTCATCGCGAACATTTCTGGCCTCTTGTTTACAATCTAAAGCTACATAACACAGCTTTTCTTTCATTTCTCTAACAATCTCCAATTCAGCTGCAAAAAATATACACAAGAACATACTGTAACATGTATACAGATACTAATTCTATCCAGTATATTTCTACATAAGGTTTGAAAATACCATTTTAAAAAGTAATGTTCCATGCATTAATTTGTTTTATTCACATAGTTAAAATTAAAATCTAACAAAGCAACATTCATCTTTCAAATAAGCTGTACTGTCCTCTTTTCTGGATCGTTTGTTATTGTTTGGCCGTGGCTATTTTGCCGGCTGCGGCAAAATAGCAATTTGAATGGTGTTTTGCTATTTTGCCGGTCTTATTTCTGTTTTTTAATCAAGACTGTATGAAATATATTTTTAAGGAAACTATTAATGCACAAACGATAACACAAAGGTTCCTGGTTCGATTCCTGTTTGGGATGAGAATTTCAGGAACTCAATTTTCGGCTCTCCCTTGACACCATCTGCGAGTATGGTCTTGAGGAAACGATAATAGTCCGTCGGAAAGGGACGATAAATGGCTGACCCGTGTTAAGAGAGAGTCATATCTCTTGCACGTTAAAGACACCCTTGTAGATTTCGAAAAAGAGTAGGCTAATGCCGCTTTAAGGCAGCACTTACACCCGCAAAGTGGAAAGGGATTAATATAAGTTGCAAAACTGCATTTTTTTTACATAAATAAGGCCGTTAGTTTTCTCGTTTGAATTGTTTTACATTGTCTTATCGGGGCCTTTTATAGCTGACTATGCGGTATGGGCTTTGCTCATTGTTGAAGGCCGTACGGTGACCTATAGTTGTTAATGTCTGTGTCATTTTGGTCTTTTGAGGATAGTTGTCTCATTGGCAATCATACCACATCTTCTTTTTTATATTGTTTCCCAATCCACTATAAATAAATATGTTTAAACTAAACAAATGATATATGTGGCTAGATGTCAATGACCTTTGTGTTCGCCTCGCCTTCCTAGTCATTCAATTTCGGTGAACTGCACTCATTTAATTACATGTACATACGTTAATTTCGGTTGAATATGAAAACAAGAGTGCACACGCTGAAATGTCTCGCCTCCTTTACTATATCATTTATATTACGTTGATAGTCCTAAATATAAAGCTTTATTACAACTGTCAAATAAACTCAACATTAACCAAGAAAGCTAAACATTGATCAATGAACCGTGAAAGTGAGGTCAAGGTCAAATGAAACCTGCAGGACTGACAAACAGACCATAAAATATTTCCATACACCGAATATAGTTGACCTATTGCATATTGTATAAGAAAAACAGACCAAAACACAAAAACTTAACTATAACCACTGAACCATAAAAATGAGGTCAAGGTCAGATGACACCTGCCAGTTGGACATGTATACCTTGCAGTTTTCCATACACCTAATATACTAGACCTATTGCTTATTGTATCTCAGATATGGACTTGACCACCAAAACTTAATCTTGTTCACTGATCCATGAAATGAGGTCGAGGTCAAGTGAAAACTGTCTGACAGGCATGAGGACATTGCAAGGTACGCACTTACCAAATATAGTTATCCTATTTCTTATAACAAGAGAGAATTTAACATTACAAAAAATCTGAACTTTTTTTTCAAGTAGTCACTGAAGCATGAAAATTTGTAAGGGTTCCGCGGAACCCAGTGTCTCGCCTACTTTTGCTGTTAATCACACACTCATCAAAAATGATGAAAAAATCAATAAAATTATTCCTCTCGATACTATTTTTTGATTGTCAGAAGCTTCTGTCCAAGTTTGGTAAAAATCCAGGCTAGTTTAAGAATCTTAAAAATGTTTTAAATAGTACTTTAACTGCAGAGACTGTATGTAATGTTAACTGGAAGAAAAACTTAAGTCCATTTATAAGTAAAATACAGGAAAAATGGAATTTTATTTTTACAAGATTTTCTTCTGGATACTATCTTATGAACATAAACAAGCTTCTGTCCAAGTTTCGTACAATTCAAGGATAGTTTAAGAAAGTTATTAAAATTTCAAAAACTTTAACCACAGAGTGAATATTTATGGACGCCGCCGACGCCGACGTAATGTAGGATCGCTATGTCTCGCTTTTTCGACTAAAGTCGAAGGCTCGACAAAAATGAGTTCAAGGACATTGAACATGTGACTGACGGAAGGTTCGTAACATGAGGCATCTATATACAAAGTATGAAGCATCCAGGTCTTCCACCTTCTAAAATGTAAAGCTTTTAAGAAGTTAGCTAACACCGCCGCCCCCGCATGTATCACTATCCTTATGTCGAGCTTTCTGCAACAAAAGTTGCAGGCTCGACAAAAATGGAAAACAACAAATTTGTTATCAAACAAACTTCATTTTTGACTGATAATATGAAGAGCTTCAGCCGGTTTTTGGAGTACTTTGAAACGTGAAAAACAGAAAAAAAACATACGATGCATCGAAATTTAGCTATTGACAGCATTTATTCTATGAATGTTGAATACTGAAATGTTTATATCTGCAAATTTTGCAAAAGTGATGCAGATACAAAAAGAAACCAGTGTTATGTTCAGTTCATGTCTGCAGTGGCAGTACCTTACTGGTACCAGACTTAAAAGAAATTCATCAAAGAGCAAGGCACTAGTTTTGTAACGCTCGTAAAGCAGTTTGATATTGTTGGGTGTTACTTTTTGTTTCAAAACTAATAGGATTTTTTTATTAAAAGTTTTAATCAGAATGTTAATTTTTTTAATGGATTCGTGTGCTTTGCTTATGTGCATTATATATATATATTTTTTAAAGAAATATATTTTAGACTTCCTATTAAAGAAATAATTTTGAAAGTTACTTTAAAAAAAGTTGACTTTTCCAAACGGTGTTCATTATGTATATTCTTAAATTATTTTTTTTTGTCGATTCGTCCAT
This sequence comes from Mytilus galloprovincialis, assembly GCA_037788925.1. Taxonomy (NCBI): domain Eukaryota; kingdom Metazoa; phylum Mollusca; class Bivalvia; order Mytilida; family Mytilidae; genus Mytilus; species Mytilus galloprovincialis. Next base: position 90,045,301 of record CM075336.1, on the reverse strand, counting down.
ATTAAAATGTTTTTCTTCTCTGTTGATACATATGATAGAAAGATTTCATATAGAATGTACTAAATCTGGGGTCCGACGTCCGTGAACGTTTCACTCTTTGAACTTCTTTCTATTTGGGAACCACATGAAAGTATCTGTATTCAATATATGCATCTGTTATTTTTCTCCATTGTTGAAGCATATGATAAAAAGATCATAACATGTCATTTTTCATATCGCATGTATTAGCAGCCCTCCGCAAATAGCAGCCCTCGAGCCATGCAGCTCTTGGGCTGATATTGAACCTAGGGCTGATAATACATGCTATATGAAAAATGCCACACATGTAATAATCTGATAATATTCACCAACGGCCCTATAAATATAACCTCTCTGTTATGCTAGTATATTCCCCATTCTCCCTTTAACCCCATTACTTTACTTACAATTATTTACAAAAGCATATCCTTTCTCGTGCAGTATTTTTTGTAGATTCAGCGTCAAATCCCGTCCTCCAAAATCAAGTCGTCTTGTAGCCGGCTTAATACAGCGTCCTGAATATAACAATCACTTTCAAGTTATGTATAATTAGAAATTTCCACCCTATATCCTTTGTAAACACGGATCTAGCCCCTTTCATCAACGTCTGAATATCTCAGCTAGTTGATTAGATTTTTTTGAGAATTTTAAAGACATTTTCTAAAACTATCAATAATCAACAAAGATTATGAACCAATTCGTCATCAAAGGAGTAGGTCCTGTAAGACCCCTTTTTGGCCCCAAAATTTAGAAGTTTTACAAAATTGTTAAAATGTAAACTTTTAGTTATTCATTGGACAGTAGAATGCTTCTGCTACATAAATATGGGCTGTTTTTGACAACACAATGCACATATATCGGGTACTAGTACCATTAAGTCATGCTAAATTACTGAAATCTTCACAATTCTAGCATTTTATTTAATTTTTAGACAGTTTCCGTGTAAAACGAAAGTGGCCGCATTCGTGTTTATCCTTAATATTGAAATGTAGGTTGTATTTGATGATAATACATAACATATATAAAGGTTGAGGATGAACACGGATGCGGCCACTTTCATTTTTGACAAAAAAACATCCGAAAAGTGACATTTTTCGGCATATTTGGTAGATTTTTCATAATTGAGCTTGAATCGGATCGTTTTTTAATGCCTAATCAGCTAAATACATTTGTATCTTTCACATAAACTAATGCAATAAAATGAAATAGACACTTAAGGGTTTAAAAAGTGGCCAAAATCTTTCGTCAGATGAACCTGAAATTTGAGGCCAAACGGTCCTTATCGGACCTACTCCTTTATAGTTTAAAGGGCTGTTTGTCATCTCTAAGCTTTCTCGATAAAAGGGTTGATAGATGAGTACCGTCCAGCGGCGGTGTTGGATAGTTAGTTGTCTCATTGGCAATCCTCCCACATCTACTCATTAGATACTAGATCGTAATGTAACAGTTCGTTGGAAGTCATGTCACCCTTATCATACACATTATCCAGATTGTGTGACCCGAACAGTGTTTCATATTTCTCCAAATTAATGTATGCTGTTCGCTCAGCGAAGCATCAGCGAAGCATCAGCGAATATACATTTCATGTCTTTTCTCTAATCATTTCTCTAGGACTAAAATTCAAAGCTTTCTAAAAAAAATACTTATTTCTTTTAATTTTTAAAAGCCGGACAGGATATTTGCTTTCTTAACTCTTAAGCATCACAACTACCAATCCAGTAAGTTTTCGCAATAAAAAAAATAAAACTAAAAAAACTTTGCGTTTACCTGCATAAATCGTCATAGCACATGACACTCCGTCTCCTACATCCACAGTGATACCTGAAACACGACCGGCAGCGTATAAGGAAAGTTCGGACGACAAGGCAAGAAAAAATGCGCACGCATTCAATTTTTCAAACATCACTTGAACAGTCCTTTCTTTTTGCGCTTTTGGATTTAATGGGGGTTCTGTAATGATTATCGGATGCTCAGCTGGGTCTACCCTCAGTTCATCATTAAAACAACGCTGCCAAACGATCTCCATGTCGTCCCAATTCGTAATGATGCCATGTTCTATTGGATAATTCAAATTAAGCGTTGAACGTCTGTGCTGAGCCTCGTCACCGACATAAAAGTCCTTATGGTCACTGGCAGATACCTACAAGTAAAACTTGTAAGATTTTTTCTTAAAAATTTGGATTTCAAAGAAGATACAAAAGGTGGAAATTAAAATTAAAGAAAGAGAGGACCATATAGGAATTACGGTTCCGCTGCTGCAAGGAACACATAAGGTGATTATTCATTTGACCAAAGACGCGTTAGCAGTTCAAGTCCGGATCCTTCCCAACTATTTACACCCGTCTTATGTTGTTGATAGCAGATGACAATTCAAAAATATATACAGAAATAAATGTTTGTGATAGTGCATGGAAACAGACTGGTTTATATATTTACACCCGTCTTATGTTGTTGATAGCAGATGACAATTCAAAAATATATACAGAAATAAATGGTTGCGATAGTGCATGGAAACAAACTGGTTTATATATTTACACACACACACAAAAAAAAACACAAAAAAAAAAATGCGTATTGTCATAATCTTAATTCAAATTTCCAATTTTGCAACCATAATTTCCCATAAGAATACATCAAAACAGTCTAAAAATAGAAAATGATTTACATAATTATGTCCAAAAATAAAAACTAATATTCCTTAATCAGCATTTTAAAGTAACTTCTAAAAATAGATTGACAGCTAATCATCTCAATACAATACAACATTTCTTTATACATATTTAAAAGCAATGTAAGGGAGGTAATCCAAAGATTGTGTTTGGATTAGTCTTTTCCACTGCTTTTAAATTGTCATATGTAATTGTCCATTAACCAGGAAACCCTTGTTTTACCCCTTTATGCCCTTAATTCCTGAGCCATTACACACATCCCCTTATTCATAAACTGTTAGGACCTTAACCCCCAAAATCATTCCCAGTTTTTCCTTTTATAAACGTGTTTAAATTTCATAGATTCTATTAACTTATCCTTGAGTTATTATTCGGACGGCGCTGACGACAACGACGACGACGTGATACCAAAACGACCGCAATTTTGTTTTTGGTCGTATAAAAAAAAACAGGCAAATCAAATCAACAAACTTTTCCTTTTATACAAATACATTGTACAACACTTTAGCATTGTCCCTGAATTGTCTATTAGGCAAAACAAAAAGGATGTGTGATTACTGTACCCCAACCTACACTATGTTTTATCACCTACCCTAAAGTTTTTTGGGCCATTTTTTATTAAGCACTGTTATATTAAAGTCGATCACAATGTTTCTCCCATTGACTCAATGTAAAAAAAATTAAAAATTCCCTACCTACCTTACCTACACTGTTTTTTTTTCAGCATGTGACTTTAAACACACATACTTTTTTGTTTGGCCTTAAATGACTATAGAATTTAAAGCATAAATGAAAACCTGATATGCTGGGCGACCAGGTCGTCCAACTACTGTCGAGAAAACAGATCTATGGCAATCATCTCCTGCAAACCCCGCCTTGATTTTATAAGAACCGTTGTCAATTACGACAGCAGCTACGTCATCATCTGCCATGATATAGCTTGTGTACACCAGCTTACATTACAGTATGCATTTGCCTGTAAGAAATTCAATCGTTATCATAGCATACATGTTCGCTAGCCAAAAGTTAAGACCCATTCTCCTCCTCTCCTCTTTTTTTTTTTTGCTCAATCAATAATGAAATGCAAATAGTCAATTCTAATATGACATGCTTCTTTAGCTTTGTGAACAAACCCCTGCTCTAAATCCAGTAAATGTTTGCACATCCGTATATTGACTACTGCAGAATAATCATGATTATGAAGTTTATCAAATTTTCATGCACTTAATATATTTCCTTAACTTTAAAACACTTTCAAACTCTTAAATGGTGCAAATGATGTTACTAATTCATTTGATTATGACTGTAATATGTTGCATTCCGAAATTGAGACATATTTGACCTAGATACGACAACCGTTCATGCTGGCTGTTCAAACTCCTCCCTCTGAAAAATCACAGTGCCAGCCGTTTGCCGATGAGTCTTTTGTAGACGAAACGCGCGTCTGGCGTAAATACAAAATTTAGTCCTGGTAAAAAAATCATTCTTGTACAGGTAAAAACGATGATAAACATTTATTTTTCATCTACAATATAAAATTAAACAGACCTAGGAAAATTCAACAGCACGTGTTTGCTTAATCTATGTATATCTATATTTATGTTGACATCGCTTTTATGTTCATCAGATGACTTTAGAGGTCAACTCGATTAATAATTAGATGGCGTCTAGACTAAAATACACACGAAACGAAGCTACGTATTTTCATGCCCGTGCCCTGTTAATTGTTTTTTTAGACTTTTAATATTTTGGATAAAAGTTTTACATAGTTATAAATCAAAGATGAGGATTTGATTAAAACTGATGAACATTAATTTGATAGCTAGTGCCCCTTTAACGTAAAAACACTGGCAAGTTCATCTTTCATAACATGTAGTTATTGATAAATGAGGGGAAAATGTAGTTCAAAATTGTTTTCTCACATTAATACTAAACTTTTTTTTTAAATTTAGATAGAATTATTTGGAGAATATAAAATGTATTTGTACTCGCAAAGAAACAGGAAAAAGCTCGAAGAGCCTCGTTTTTGAGTTATCTCTACTGAGCTGTCTCTAAACATTGCTAAAGCTCCATTCCTTCACTGTTCGAATATGTATTTTTATATATATTATAAAATAAAGTTAAACAGCTTGTCGAGAAATTTAAATAAAAGCACAAATAAACAACGTTTACACGGCGACTATAATGTATTAATTATGTCCCAGATTTACACGAGACGATATTAATCGAAAATGTTGTGTTAAGCTGGCTTACCGTATAAAAATAGTATTATATTATCAGGGAAACGAGACCATTTAAAAAACAACAACATATAAACGTAAATAATACATTGAAATATATTGTTTTACAATTATGATAGAACTTATATTGAACTATTTGAACATATAGTTACATTACCGTTCCAAGATTACGAAAACGCCTTGTTTACGACGGCAATCCCCTCGCCATTATTATCCTCAAGTTATAAATAAATGTTATTTATGGTTATTTATAGATAAGAAAATCCAGGTATATTATTATGAGGGTCTGCATAGGGTTACAAGAGCGCAATTATTCGTAAAGCATTTTCCATAGGGTACCACTGGTGATCCGGTTTTTTTCTCGAAGACTATTACACAAACTAGGGAAAACAGGTAGCAGTTCCTGTTACTAGAAATGCCAGTGTTGCATTACAACCCGGCAAAATATTTTAGGTCATGCGTCAAAAATTGTCTAAAAATGCAGTTGAAAAAGATCGGCTATTTTTTTTTTTTCGCTTAATGTAAGTGAGGTGTAAAATGCTGAAAAATGTATTGCACATCAATGGAGTATATTCATCTTGAGAGCAGTGGCGGATCCAGAACTTTTCCTAAGGGGGGGGGCCTCTGACTGACCTAAGGGGGGCCCTCTCCAGTCATGCTTCAGTGATTCCCTATATAATCAACCAAATTTTTCTCACGAAAGGGGGGGTCCGGGTCCCCCAGCCCCCCCCCCCCCCCCCCCCCCCCCCGGATCCGCCTATGGAGAGTTTTCATTCGCATGACAGTATGTTTTGAGCGCATTTATCATTCACTAAATTTCGTGGATTTTTTTTAATTTTTATTTCATACGTGAATTTTAGAACGATATACATGATATATGAATTCTTTTTGTTATGCATTAGAATAACGGTTCTGTAGTTAACTTTCTTTTTCATTTCAAGTTAAACACAATGAAATTCAAATAGTGTCTGCACATGAATTACATAACATTTGGATTTAAATTACTTTGGAGGTAACTCTACTAGTAACATCCATTAATATGTTACGTTGTTCATCTCTGAATCTGCGCTAAATATAGATATATATCTAGATTTTTTTATTACGCTGTTGTTAATCACGTGATCATCAGTTTCATAATTTTTCTTAGTGATCAGATTTGACTTTTTTCAAACGGCCAATCAAATTGGTGTATACAGTATTGTTAATTCACTGCTATTGATCATTTTATTACGTCAAATATTCAAATCTCCAGAATATTCATAATGTAAAAGTGACCAGTATCTGGAAGAAGAAATTGTGTAGCTAGGCAATATGAAATGCATAATATCATGATCATATTGGCGATTTTTATTGTTTTACTTTTATTCATGTGTGTTTAAATGAACAAAGATGAATTCGATCAATAACAACATTGTTTGCACAAGCCAAGTTTTTGTTAAGACATTTGGATGATATGAAATATCTTACTCATTTAGGAATTGAGCTTGAAGGAATAACTTTGCATACACAAATAATATATACATGGCAGGTAAGCCACTGCTGAAAAAAATAATTTACAATATAACTTTTAAAATGTTTATCATGTTTATTTATGAGGTTTAAAAACAGAACGCACAGAATACAAATAACTTTATATTTCCATGAATGTACATATGTTTTTTATCCTAAAACTTACACCCGACACTATAAGGTTTAGTTGTTTAAAAACCAAATAGTTGTGACCGATATTTCTATGAAATAGACATAGTTTAAAAGCAGACCGCCAAGAGGAACCAAAATGAACTGTCACACAAATAGAGATATTCATAAAACTGTACGTTTAATTTACCTAAACATAAAACTTTGTATGAAAAAGAACAAAAACAGTTGAATATCTGGCCAACTGGACGTCGGATGACGATCAACTCCAACATATTCTGGAACCAAGTTCATATTTTAGAATACAACACAAACTCTTGTACTTGTTCTCAACTGTTCTGCACTAGACACTATATATGTATAAAAAAAAATGGTTTCATATCCGGTATCCTCCTCGAAGCGGTAGAGGTAGAGGGTTTAACTTGAGGGAATTCCTACATTATTTACTAGTATGTATGTTTTTTTTACTTTCTATACTATTCGTTGGTACCCAATTTTCTAGTATCTTCTATTTGTACAATTGTTGTTGGATTTTGGAATAAACATCTTTATATTAAATAGTTTTAAATCAGTTAATATTATAGTGTTATTAACTGGCTGGTATAGATTCGGGAGAGATCCGTTTGCGCCAAAAAAAATGCGTCCTTCTGCGCCACAACTTTTTGTCTTCAATACTACGTTTGTGCCACCTGTTTTAAAATTACATGGTGTCATTTGCGCCAAAAATAAAACATACGTTTGCGCCAATTACAAGAAAAAATGACTTCCCTCCTCCTTTATTCGGACTTGGAACCGGTAGTTTACACAGTAAATGTCCTTTTCTGGCACATACTTTCTTCTTACTGCTGCTGCATGGGTACTTCCCAATTTTATGTATGTAGTAGCTTGTAACTTCACTTTATTGTTTTTTTAAAAGTCAAACATTGAAGAATGAAATGCATAAAACAGTTCATAATGATTCCTGTGGAATGCTTTTGCTCCATTACTGGTACGTCTTGCCGTAGATAGAGTTTCAGTCCATACGGATGTTGGGAACAAAGCACTGTGTCATGAAAGTATGTGGCTAAAACATAATCAGCAATTTGAAGCTTCTATTTTCTTCTCTTTTGGCATATCTTGTATTAAATATTCAGAAAATCAATAAGTTTTCTTCTCTCTCAAACATGGACTGTCTAATGCATTTCAAGTAATTTCTCGCCAGATGCTCACCTTAATGGTGAAATATCTCCAAACATTTGATACTTTGTAAGCCGAGAATAAATATTAATCGTTAATATTTATGATAGATATGTGTACAGGCAAATTGGCGCAAATGAGTCCCGATTATTGGCGCAATTGATACATTTGGAAAACAAAATTTAGCGCAAATGATACCCCTGAAAAACAGCAATTGGCGCAAAAGGACTGCTGCTATAGATTCAAGGTTTGCTGTTTTGGCCTCGAGACCGTAGAATATATATATGATGTGAATATAAGGCCAATATTTTCAATACGGACTGGCAATTATGTGAATATAGGGCCAATATTTCCAATACGGACTGGCAATGATGTGAATATAGGGCCAATATTTCCAATACGGACTGGCAATGATGTGAATATAGGGCCAATATTTCCAATACGGACTGGCAATGATGTGTATGTCGGTGATTTAGAGACAGTTTAACTTACGCGTCAAACGTTAACACTACTTTTAACGCCGTTTCCATTCACATTGTTAACGTCATCATATCTTCTGTTAACGTTGTTCTATTGTTATGTATCATGTTACTATATTGAGTTGAGATTATACGATCAAACGAATCAGACGTTGTTTTACTGCCTTGTCCAAACTTTTAGTTAACCCATCCGTCACATTGGTGTCGTGACCAGAGGATAATGACGAAAAAGAAAGCCATTAGAGTGGGTCATCGAGGAGCCGCAAGGAGATTAATTGCAAAGATTGAAGAGGAATTAGAGAAAGAAACAACACAACGCGACGAAATAGAAAGCCTATGTGAAACTTTGAAGAAGAAGAGGGATATTCTTTCGGAACTTGATAATGAAATATTAGAGGAGATTGCAGAGGAAAACATGGAAGCAGAGATAGAAGACTCAGATCGGTATGTTTTAGATATAGAACGAATTTTGACAAAAGTACGCAATTCATCAAGTTCAAAACAGAAAAACAAATCAAATGAAACTAGCTCTAATCAGAACTTAAATCCAAATGCAGCAGATTTTGTTTTTATAAACTCAACATCTACATGTAATACTCCACATCCTATGCAGAATAATGATATGCAATACAGATCGTCAATGAGCGCAACAAATTCTAGCATCTACCACAAGCTACCAAAATTGAATCTACCCTATTTTAATCGCAATTTGTTAAACTGGCAACCTTTCTGGGATGCGTATCAATCAACAATACACGATAACCAAACATTAACAGACGTGCAGAAATTTACGTATTTGCAAAATCAAATTCAGGGAATAGCCGCGCAATGTATCAGAACCACAAAATCACGAACGCATATATTCAAAATTTAATTGATTTACCCGCACCGAGGTCAAACGCAGACAGTTTGAGAAACTTTTCCGACAGAATTGAGTGTAGCATACGCGGATTAGAATCGTTAGGAACAAACGAGAGTACATTTGGAGCCATTCTTACGCCTATAATATACAATAAGTTGCCGTCCGATGTACGGAAAAACATAACCCGAGACCGCGGAAACGACGACTGGGACATCGAATCATTGAGAACAGCCATAAAGAGGGAAGTATGCGTACAGGTCGCAGGACAATCTACAGGTACAAGTAATGAAGATTTAGAAATATTACCGACCGCTTCGTTTATTGCCGAAACATTTCCCGGAAAGAACAGAAAACAGTCACGTAAGAAATGTTTATTTTGTGAAGAATCCCACCATCCAAATACATGCAAAAACGTGAAAGATGTTGAGAAACGAATAGAAATTGTGAAGCGAAAAAAGGTATGTTTTAACTGTTTCGGAAGTCATAGAGTAGCTGAATGTAAGTCTGAATTTAAATGCCGCCAGTGCGGAAAGAAACATCACACGAGTATACATGTCCAAGTACATAACACAGAACCAAAGAGCTTGACCGAAAACCAGTATAGTACACAAAAGACCGTAGCACATACCGCCGTAGAGGAAACGCCACTGGAGCTAACCACATCCTTACATTCTACTGTTACTGCACATACAGATGTTTTACTGAAAACTGCCGTAACTCCAGTTTGGTCCAAAAATCGATCGATAATGTCAAATATTTTACTTGACGAGGGAGCACAGAACTCATTCATAACTGAAGATTTAGCTAGAAAATTAGAAATTGAGTCCACCGAAAAGATTGCACTGAAAATATCTGGATTTGGAGGAAACGAAGGACAAGTTCGTCATCTTGATAAAGCAAACATAGCTATTGAAACAGTTGATAATCAAAGAATAGAAATAGAAGTGATAATTGTACCGAAAATTGCCGCTCCTATTCAGACAAAATCCCAAAGGGAAATCAAAGCACTGCCATACTTACATGGTTTACGACTCGCACATCCGATATGCGCAGAAGACAAGTTTAACATATCTTTATTGATTGGCGCAGACTATTACTGGTCAATAGTTGAAGATGAAATAATAAGAGGAAATGGACCGACCGCAGTTAAGTCGAAAATTGGTTATCTCTTGTTAGGACCCGTACTAACTAAGAACGGAAGTACTTCAAAACAATCGGCAATGATGAATATTTTGACTGATCACAGAGCCGTTGTTTGCGACTTGGAAAAGTTTTGGATCTTAGAATCGTTGGGGGTTTCAGGAAGCGATAATATTAAAAGTCAGTCTGAAGTTGTAAAAGAATACGGAGAAAAGTCTATTATACTAGAAAATGGAAAGTACACAGCTAAGTTACCATGGAAACCAGATTTCCTTCCGCTGCCGCATAACATGGAATTGGTGAAACAGAGGACAGGTAACGTTATTAGACGTTTAGCAAATAAACCTGATTTACTTAAAATATATGGAGATATCATAATGGAGCAGGAGAGAAGACATTTTATTGAAAAGGTTGAGGAAACAAAACTTCCTACCGATCGACCCGTACATTATATCCCACATCACCCTGTTGCCAAGGAATCATCTACTACGCCAATCCGCATTGTTTATGATTGTAGCTGCAAAGATGGAAGAGATAATCCAAGTCTAAATGAATGCTTAGAATCACACCCACCTGTTATGAATGACATTACGGGAATACTTATGAACTTTCGCGCTAAGAAATATGCTACAACTTCAGATTTAGAAAAGGCATTTCTACAAATACAGCTTGACGAGAAAGACCGAGATGAAACGAGGTTCTTATGGCTTAGCGATCCTACAAACACATCAAGTCCGCTAATAACATATCGCTTCAAGTCCGTACTCTTCGGAGCTACATGTTCGTCATTCATTTTGAGCGCCACACTTCTCAAGCACTTTAAGGAAAATCCGGGGAAACTTTCAGATACACTTGAAAATGGGTTATATGTGGACAACATTTTAACTAGCTTTGATAACGAAAATAGCGTAATAGATTATTACAGGAGATCGAGAGAATTACTTACGAAAGGCGGATTCAACCTACGCTCTTGGAATTCAAACAGTCAAAAATTACAAGAAATCGCTAGCAAAGAACAAACCTTAGACAAAGATGAGCTTACTAAAATTCTTGGTATGCAATGGAACGCTAAATCGGACAAGTTGTTTTATCAAAGTAACACGTTCGAGATGGACAAAAAAGGAAAACTAACTAAACGATATATTTTACGGCAATCATCCAAGATTTTCGATCCGTTAGGACTATTAAGCCCAGTTACAGTAAAAGCGAAAATCTTTATGCAATCACTTTGGAAGCTTAATTTGGAGTGGGACGAAATATTACCGGAAGATATCCAATCAAAATGGATATTAATTTCACGAGATCTGGCATCGAGCTTAGAAACAGAGATTCATCGAAGTACTCAGACACAAAACGAGAATAACAGAAATTTACCAACTCTTCATGTATTTACCGATGCTTCAACTCATGCGTACGGCGCATGCGCGTACATCATGTATGACAGAAAACCAACAATAGTAATGGCAAAGAATCGAGTTGCGCCTATCAAGACTATAACTTTACCAAAACTATAGCTCATGGGAGCTGTAATTGGAGCAAGACTTGCTGATCATATTTGCAAAAACTTTCCGGAAACTTTCAGTGAAATACAATTTTGGAGTGATAGTCAAATCGTACTTAGTTGGCTTGCATCCGTAAAACCACAGAGACAATTTATCAAAAATAGAATTGAAGAAATTAAAAGTATGTGTGGAGATAATGTATGGAGATATTGCCCTACGAAAGACAATCCCGCAGATCTGCTTACACGTGGTATAACATCTGAAGAATTGCAACAGAATGAAATATGGTTTAGTGGACCTAAATGGTTAAACAGCAAAGAAGATTGGCCGACGTGGAACGGAAACAATGTAACGTCTAGTGTATGTACAACAATGTCGGAGAACGATGACAAAATTGAAACAATGGAAAATAATCAAAATGTATGTATTGGTATAGGAGAAATCATAGATATCGAACGGTACAATTCTTATAGAAAACTAACCCGCATTACCGCATATGTAATGAGATTCGCAACAAACTGCAGAGCAACGGAAACTGAACGAAAGAAAGATTTATTACGTATTGATGAAATTGAAAATGCAAAATTCCTATGGATAAGATATAAACAAGGTAAAATATTTAGTGACGAAATAAATTGTATAGATAATTCTACAAAACGTAAAACACTTGTGCGACAATTAAAGCTCTTTCTAGACGAAAAGCAATTATTACGTTGTGGTGGCCGCCGAATAGACAATGCGACAGTAGGAGAAACAGTCAAGTTTCCATATCTGTTACCGGCAAAGGACCGTCTCACACATTTGATAGTGTTAGAAGCACATGAGAACACACTACATTCAGGTATAAATATCACTCTAGCATACATACAACAAACATTTTGGATTCCGAAATTAAGACAATGCGTGAAATCTATATTGATGAAATGTGTGACGTGCCGAAAAGTAATCGGAAAATCTTATCCCGCACCAGAAATTCCACCATTACCAAAGGAGATAGTTCAAGATGCTACACCCTTTAGCATAACCGGTGTAGACTTCACAGGAGCGCTAACGATAAGGAACAGACACAACGAAGAATCGAAGGCTTACATTTGCCTATTTACATGTGCTGTCACTCGAGCAGTACACTTGGAATTAGTTTACGATCTCAGCGAAGAATCTTTTTTATTGTGTTTCCGGAGATTTGTAAGTCGACGATCAGTGCCGAAAATAATGATGTCAGACAATGCGCTAACATTTAAAGCTGCTTCAAACGAAATTTCACGACTTTGCAATTCTAGAAAAATGAAAGAAAATATTCAGAATTATGGCATTGAATGGAAATTCATCCCAAATAGAGCTCCATGGTTCGGGGGTATGTGGGAAAGAATGATTGGCTTAACAAAAACATCACTTAAGAAAGTATTAGGACGTGCACATGTCAACGATGAGACTCTAAGGACTGTATTAACAGAGATCGAAGCCACACTCAACGATCGACCAGTGACGTATATTTCAACAGATATCAGAGATCCGGAGCCGCTTACACCATCCCATCTTATACATGGACGAAGAATAACAACTTTACCGTATGTTTCGTCAAATAGTACTATTGACAATCTAAATGTTTATGAATTAACGCACACAAACTTGAACTATCAAGCGATACGACAGAGACAACTGATTGAGAACTTCTGGACAAGATGGAAAGGAGAATACCTTACTTCATTGCGAAAATATCACCAAAGAGCTGGAGTCGACGTTCGGAAGATTAAAGAAGGCGATGTCGTTCAGATACACGACGAATCGAAGCGCGTGCATTGGAAACTTGGAGTTGTGCAGGACACTATTAAAGGCAAGGACGGTTTAGTTCGCGTTGCTATGGTACGTACCAATTCAGGAGTTACAAATCGACCCGTGACGAAACTCTACCCATTAGAAGTCAACATCATGGAATGTTATCTGAGACGAAGTGAACGAAGAAACTAACGTGTGTGAACAGACTTGTCAATTTTTCTTATTTGTGAAAAGACTGTCAAATTCAAAGATTTTTTTTACGTAATCTAATAATTTAATATTTTTTTAATTATTTGTGAGATCAATCTATTTTTGTTCTTTCCGCATACCACTATATATCACAGCTAATGGACATTGCATCTGGTGGCCCCGAGTATGTCGGTGATTTAGAGACAGTTTAACTTACGCGTCAAACGTTAACACTACTTTTAACGCCGTTTCCATTCACATTGTTAACGTCATCATATCTTCTATTAACGTTGTTCTATTGTTATGTATCATGTTACTATATTGAGTTGAGATTATACGATCAAACGAATCAGACGTTGTTTTACTGCCTTGTCCAGACTTTTAGTTAACCCATCCGTCACAATGTGAATATAAGGCCAATATTTCCAATACGGACTGGCAATGATGTGAATATAAGGTCAATATTTCCAATACGGACTGGCAATGATGTGAATATAGGGCCAATATTTCCAATACGGACTGGCAATGATGTAAATATAGGGCCAATATTTCTAATACGGACTGGCAATGATGTGAATATAGGGCCAATATTTTTCAATATGGACTGGCAATGAATCCCGAATTACATGCACAATATATGTTTACATGTAAATTTCAGGATACATTGCCAGTCCGTATTGGAAATAATGGACCGGAACGAGAAGCAATATAGATCACATAATTTGCATGACCAGGACGACGTCACCAGTATGACACATGCTGTTTTGGTAGTATTAGGGCTGTTTTAATCGTATTAATTAATAAAATCTTGAAAATCTATTTTTTTTATGAATTTACGGAACATTATCAAGAACTCCCACCCCTCCTAAAATAACAATTAAGAATGTGTTATTGTATTATGAGTTTTACTAATCATAAAAACAACTTAAGATATTATCAAGCTTATATTTTTGTCTAATATATATATCATATGTAAGTCATCTTACAAAAATGTACCTGAAGTATTCTCCCTTTATTATGTTAAGATATCACAATTTTCTTATTAATAATCGCGTTTAGATCGAAGTAGAATGATCATCCCAAGATTCGATTATGGTTAAAACTATGGGCTATAGTACAATTGCCCAATCTAATTAAAATATTGATCTCTGATTACGTTATACTACATATGAGCTCATATGTAGTATTTATAACGTAATCAGAGATCAATATTTTAATTAGATTGTACAATTGCCCAATTTCATTTTACCAGAATACAGCTTTCCCCTAAAACCCCGTTATAAACCCTTTTATCCGCTACTGTTAATTGTTAGTCTGACATAAATATAAAATGTCTATTATAAAAGTACACAACTTTTGTTTTATATTAGTTATCACTTCATTTTCAGGAAATCGTCGGCTTTGCACACAAGAGAGTAACTTTTCATCAAGCAGTGAATTAGTACCTACTGGATTAATCTACAGGACATTTAACCATGCGGACTTTATCCCCGTTCATCAATTTACACTAGCTTTGCAAATACACGCGCAACCTTTCATTAGTAACAGTCACATAAGAATTCCTTATGCAACTGTGACGCAATTTGTACCATGTGGAATATTGTATAGTTACCAGTCAACAGAACCTTATGATGGAAGAAATTGTCAACTCATTCTCCTTCCGATTAACCAAGAGAAAATAGGAATACAAGAAACATCTAGACTACGATAGACAATATATGGTAAATTATTACAAGGAACATAATTTGACCAAAAATTAAATAAATGCAAAACCAATTTTAAAAAAAGCAATAAAGAGCTATAGCTAAGTACGTGCTGCAGCGACGATAGTGGTTCTCTGTACCTCTTAACCAAGGGTCTTCATGGCAATGAATGCATCGATGAGCTTTAATGCAAATCAATAATTTTAGCAATGATTGTGTGCTTCTCTGTGCTTTATCTGTATGGTATCTTGATGAAAAATGAAATTTACAATATCTACCTAACACTAAGAAACCTCTGCAATTTTATACGATGTATTAACAGTAAGCTCACTCATTTTTAACAACATCATACTTATACACAAAAAGTATTTCTTTATACAATTTTATAGCTTTCACATTTGACTGCATAAGTATATATCTATTCTTTTATATGTTATCTCATCCGACATTTTATGCATTTTTAATGCATATTTTTTTTTTATTGTGTATAAAAGGATTATTAACTTCTCTGTAACCTTTGGGATCCCGCTAACATGTTTAACCCCGCCACATTATTTATGTATGTACCTGTCTCAAGTCAGGAGCCTGTAATTCAGTGGTTGTCGTTTGTTTATGTGTTACATATTTGTTTTTCATTCATTTTTTTACATAAATAAGGCCGTTAGTTTTCTCGTTTGAATTGTTTTACATTGTCTTATCGGGGCTTTTTATAGCCGACTATGCGGTATGGGTTTTGCTCATTGTTGAAGGCCGTACGGTGACCTATAGTTGTTAATGTCTGTTTCATTTTGGTCTTTTGTGGATAGTTGTCTCATTGGCAATCATACCACATCTTCTTTTTTATATTTGTACTTGCATGGTTTTATGAGAATACACTATCTATCTACCTACCTATATATTTGCATGATTCCGCACACCAATTATTGAACACGCAATTAGCGGTTATTCATGAATGACTAAAAAAAACTTAGAAAAAAAGCTGAAAAAGATAAGAACTAGAATAAGCTAAAATGCAAACCAAACAATTTGTTTCAACAGTAGAAGCCACTTAACTTAAATAAAATTGGGTTTTCGGAAATGAAAATAATTGACACCACTGTTTACAAAATAATATGTTTTTGTTACATTCGAGTTTTACATACTAATCATAACATGGTTTCTTGCACACCCCCCCCCCCCCCCCCTCTTCAATAAAAAAGAATAATAAAATACAAAAAAAAAAATAGACAAATCATGAATCACAAATAGGACTATGTATAAGAATCATTAATGTGTTATTGGTATTGGACGCCTATCAATTTCTGATTATACATCTCTATATAATGATTAAAAAAATTAAACACAGTCTTGGTTTTCTTTTGCAGATTTACTGCCACAGAAGATAAAAGAAACTAAATATTAGTTGTGATGCATATACAGATTATACAATTAATATCTTAATTAACTGAACATGATAAATATTTCATTCGTACAATTTATACCTTAATTGTATCATGTGTGCATGATTTAAATAAAAAAATATCATCAAATGTAAAAAAAGAAAATGTATTAGTCTTTAAGGAGTATGCCCTTATGCAGAAATAATTCTTCAAAATTGTATTATTTTTTCAGGAAGCATGTATAATCAACTCAGTGGATCTTAGAAAATACGGATAGCAGAGGCGGATTTAGGGGGATTAGGGCCCCCATTTTTGGGAAAAAAATTTGGTTGCTTATATAGGGAATCACTGGAGCGTGACTCGAGCGGGCCCCCTCTTAGGCAGTCAGTGGGTTACCACTTACAAAAATTCCTGGATCCGCCACTGGATAGACATATAGGGTGTTAAAACGTGTGACTTCGCCTTGTTATTCACTCAAGTTTGATATAAGACACTATATTTGTTTCCAAAAATATTCTTAAGGGTACAAAAATGTAACTTGATTAAATACATATTATATGATCATTTTAATCATAATATCTATATCCTACATATCTATGTCGTTTTCTATCCGAAATGCGTGTTTTATATGTTTAGATTAATAAATCTAGAGTAATTGTTATTTCTGACCATACAAAAATAAGAACCACAAACACATCAAATAATGCATCAAAACTGGAATAGTTATATTCCTGACTTGGTTCAGGAATTTTCTTATGAAGAAAATGGTGGATTAAACCTGGTTTTATAGCTAGTTAAACCACTCACTTGTATGACAGTCGCATCAACTTCTATCAAATTGACAACGATATGTGAAAAAAAAACAAACACACATACATGTAATAGGTATAAATGTCTCTCTTCCTATTGGTTGTGTGTTTGCTACACATGTTATGCTATTTTAGGTCATTTTAAATCATAACTTATTAATAAGAATGTAAATACAAATGTAGTTATCAAAGGTACCAGGATTATAATGTAGTACGCCAGACGCGCGTTTCGTCTACATAAGACTCATCAGTAACGCTCATATCAAAATATTTATAAAGCCAAACAAGTATAAAGTTTAAGAGCATTGAGGATCCAAAATTCCAAAAAGTTGTTCCAAATACGGCTAAGGTTATCTGCCTGGGATAAAAAAAAAAAAATCCTTTGTTTTTCGTAAAATTCAAAGTTTTGTAAAATGACCACATTATTGATATTCATGTCAACACTGAAGTGTTGACTACTGGACTGGTGATACCCTCGGGGACGAAACGTCCACCAGCAGTGGCACCAACCCAGTGGTGTAAATGTTTGTATTTCATTTTAATTATTATCGTTATTGTCTTTTACTGTGGATTTACTTATTGTCGTGGGTACCAATTTTCGCGGATTAAGGAACTTTACATATTTTTAATTTCGTGGTTTTTGCCGAAGATTGCATACAAGCTAGCCTATAGGAAATTTGGCATTCGTTGGAAATTTAATTTCCTGATTCACCTTTACAAATATCGAAGAAAATATGTAACTATAATGTACATATACTCCGGCATACTAGACATATCTAAAACGGTATGATTATTGTATTCAGTATATATAATATACACATTTGAAAAAGACAAAATTTAAAAAAAAGCTTAAGTAAATTTTAAATTTCACAAATTGTTTTTCCCTATCAACCGGTTCCCTATCATCTGCTTTTAATTTTATTATTACTATTTTCAACTTTTCGCGGGTAATATTCAGCTGATGATTACATCCCCTTGATCATCATGCTCATGGTTGTGTGACTTGTTTATAGATTTGTTATCTATTTTTAGCATTTGTAGTAAACAACAGAGTATTAATACTTTGTTGGATGTTTATACTTTTTGTGAAGAATTCTGAAGAACCAATGGATTGACAATAAGACAAGTATGTAAGTACTATTTAAAAACTGTAATTTCGGGGAAAATATAGTAATATAATCACGCCCTCCAAAAGAAATAAATTATTATATGTATGGAAGGACGTTAGAGTAAACACTTCATTCATATTATGATACGGTTTATTGAATCTATAATAAAGGTAATACAATGTTATTTAACAAACAAAAAGCCAATTCACCGAATCAAATTAACTAACATGACTAAAACGTTGTTCTATATTTTTAAAGTCAAAAGTTAACAATTTACAATGCATAGTGGTCGATAAAATGTATCAGCATTTTGTGTGTATTTTATTCTTGAAGTCATTAATTAACCACCGAGGTGACCGTTGAAATATGCCGATGTTCATATTACCCTATATACATATATATATGACGAGGAAAAGTAACGCCGACCCAAAAAAGCTGTATTATTGTGACGCCTAGTTTGCCGAGTGGTCTAGCGTTTCGGATACAGTGCAAAGCGAATTGGTGTCACAATATTTCAGAAGCATGAGTTCGAACCCCGTCGAGGAAAGAACAAAATATTCGAAAGCAAGTCTGACATTGTTTGGCTGATGTTTAGACGAATTACTTAGTATATATATCTATACAAGTCTATATTGAAAACAACGTTCAAACCTATGATTGCGTTGGTTAAAAAAAACGCAATTTTTATACGAGTGCGAGTAAAAAAAAGTTGTAGAGGGGTCTAAATACAGCACGTCAAACAACGTTTTCCAAAAGACCAAAGAAGTGAAAAACTATATTTTAACAAAACGCATTTGACTTACAGGTTAAACAACTGGTGTTCTTAAACCCTGCTGACTTCCATTGACGATTGCCCAATAAATTGATCACAAGATTTAACAAAATGGATCTTTATTTAAAGAAGTATGTTCGATAAGGTCCTAAAATGGCCCCCTTTTTTAGCGTAAATTTCAAATTCGGATTTGTTTAACAATATCACAATAAATTTTAGCTAATACATTGACTAGATAGGATATAAGCCATTTTATTGAAAATTTCACGTTTCTGCGTTTCATTATGACGTCACAAGTTGTACTCATATTGATTTTTTTACGAAAAAATCAATGAAAATGGGTAAATTTCCATACATTATTGGACAGGAAACATAGAGCGCATACGTCGACAACAAAGATCTTTTAAAATAATGTTTGTGAAGACATTTCACATGTCTTGTTTGAATATTAAGCTTGTCGACGCCTGCGCTCTATATTTCCTGGTCCTTTATTTGGTTGAAATCAAGCTGATTTTGTCAAATTTCACAAAAATCCCTTATCTTGACCTTTTTGGGATGTAAAAATCAACGTGTTAGAATTAAACTTTGACAAAAACGGTTCTGTTTAACTTTCTCACATGTCTTTAAGGCAACTTAAAGCATTTATTGTCTTGTAACTTTTATAGTGGGTTTTGGTGTTGTTTTTGGGGTTTGACTATAACTCGACTTGGTGTAGCGAGAGGTTGGATGAAGCTTTTTGTGATAGTCGGATAACCAGTAGTTTTTAGGCTGTTCGTGTTTAGGACTGGATCATACCACAAGGGTTTCAGAAATAGTACCTTTAAATAAAAACACAAAGTTCTGTTCAGTTGGTATTTACAGATCTGTTTTAATTATAGTAATACAATACAAAACATCAAATTAAAATACAAATTAAAAATAGTGATAATTAACAAATACAATAAAGTTGTAAATAAATCAAATGACATTGAATAATTTAAGTTTTCCGTTAAATTGATAAAGTTAAACGAGTACATTGTTTCTATTTTCGGATTACAGTTTAAAAATTTACTTTTAACCACAGATTCTTTCTCAATTAAATTGATTAAGTCGTTACCAAAAATATGTAAAGTTTACTAACCTTTAAATAAAAACACAAAGTTCTGTTCAGTTGGTATTTACAGATAGTACACCAACTGAACAAACTTGTTTATATAGTACCCGGAGAAATTATCCCATTATTCAAATAAAGTCATAAATGTCGGTACTTAACTTTTGCAACTTTGAAGTGACCGATGAATTACCCTTATTATAAGTCTTAACTCCCCCAATACACTTAAAAGTAACATGTGTCATGGTGTTTATGTAACATGGTCATTCAGTTATCTGAATGTAGTGTTTATTCACATCATAAACCCCACTGGCTAAATTTGTACATGGTCAATAAAATTTTATACATAGTCATTTATCCGGACAAGTGAAACTAAACTATGATTATATTATACTTCAAACTTTGGAGAACATTTAAAGAAAATCTCTCTATAATAATACTCCCCCACTCCATTTAATTTTGGAGCTCCAAAATTGTAGGAAAAATAAATCAAGAACACAAATATTTGAGATTATTATGTACGATAAAAAAAAATGAAGCATATAAAAGAAAACTATATGTTATATTCTTAAAACAAAATTTAAATTGCGCTTCGAAACATATGGAATAAGGCTTATATCTTTTGATGTTATATGTATTAGATGACTGATTGCGTTTTAATTGTTCTTATTCGTGATTTTATATGACCATTTACATGTAGTATTTTATTTGTAGCTTATTCTTTTTTTATATAAAAAATAAAACAACCCAATTTGAGTCAATATTTTTCATTTACAAATATCTTTATTCTTTATCATAAGAGCGTTGGTGTTTTTAATCAATATTATTATTATCGTTTCTCTATTACTTTTGTGGTAAGCCCTCTTTTCTTGGTAGTCTGCTCGAACTCCAAACATACCCGAGTCATTTACTCTCTCTTTGGAGTATGCTCATTTTCCTGGGTATTTTGCTCCGACTGCAGAACTACTGCAAGACATGAGCTCATTTCATATTATATCACTTTAGTCTAATATGTTGTCTGTTTTACCATTGTTAGTTTACTAAAACATCTGATTACAGTTAAGATTTTACATTACATGGATAAGGATTTGCCTATGCTAGAATAATATTATGTTTGCTACAATCAAGGTTTTACATGAAGACTAGCTAGGTCAACATATTTAACAATAATTTAACTAGGTGATCAGCAAAATTAAATTCTTATGATTAAACTAACATTAAATTCTTGCACACAGGAACCTTAAAACACATGTTTTACTCAACATTTTTATCGTAATCGCTTTAGAACCATTAAACACTTTAACAATCAACCAAATTTATAATTTATTTTTTCACGTGCATTTCTCTTAAAATTACTTTTTATCTATTAATCTATATTTGTTCCTTATAGGACACTGTACCTTATCTCGACATTTTTTTTTAATAAAGACGTTTGATTCTACATAATATCAAGTTTTTTAGTCCTTAAACAACCAACCTCTTCTTATAGATTTTATTTTTTTAATGTACTTTTATCTTTTTAAAGGGTAAAGTTCAAGGCTTTATTTAAAAGTTCTCATATAAACAAGGACATTTCCTCTTTACGTTTAATGAATTTGAACCGCCTGAACTTTAGCTTCTCAGACACATTACATTTCAATATAGATACTCTAAATTACTTTTTTTTTTATATATTTATAAACTAACAATACTTTCTGGTCATTTCATATTTCTTTTTCTTTTTTCTTTTTCATCAATTATCATTATTTAGTATCTTATTTGTTATTAACAGTTTTCCAAATTAAATGATTTTTCATCAACACTTTAAATGAAGCTGTTTCAGCACTTATATATCATAATTCATACTAGTATTCCGTTTATCTCAATTTAGACATTTCTTTTCAAATTTACCTTTATCAATGACTCAATTTTCAATTTAACTTAATTCCTATATATTTTTTTAAACACACTTAAATTTACTTTCTATCTTTTTTTTTCACCTAATCCTTATTTATCTACTTTAATTTTATCTTTAACTTTTTGTTTGCTATTTAAAATATTTCTTATATTAATGTTAACTTACTTTCTATTTATGACTACAATAATTTTACTATAGAACATACTATATACACATATCGTGAAACAACAGTTAAATTTAAAATCCATTGTTTATAACACAAGTCCGAAATTATGCTCCGTCCTGGTCCATCTTTCTTCTTTTTCCGTACTCCTTTCTCCGCCTCCTTTCTCTGCACTCCTTTTTCTGTTTTCCTTTCATCATTCTTTCTATACTTTCTCGGTTCTCCATTCTCCTTTTTTTTTCGCCGTTCGTCTTCACAACATATTTTCCACAAATCTTTCTTTTCTAACGTCAAGAACGCTCGTACGCTAAATATTATCTTCTTGGTTGTTTTGGATTTTCTGTTACTTTTAAGCTTCATCCACCGGAAATCGTTTCTTTTCCTCCACCACTTTTTATAGTTGGTTGTAAGCACTTTTTATAGTTGGACTCCAGCACTTTTTATATTTGGTTGGACTAACTCAACTTGGTTTAGCAAGAGGTTGGATGAAACTTTGTATATTTAGATAACCAGTACTTTTTATGCTATTCGTGTTTAGGACTGGATCATACCACAAGGGTTTCAGAAATAGTACCTTTAAATAAAAACACAAAGTTCTGTTCAGTTGGTATTTACAGATCTGTTTTAATTATAGTAATACAATACAAAACATCAAATTAAAATACAAATTAAAAATAGTGATAATTAACAAATACAATAAAGTTGTAAATAAATCAAATGACATTGAATAATTTAAGTTTTCCGTTAAATTGATAAAGTTAAACGAGTACATTGTTTCTATTTTCGGATTACAGTTTAAAAATTTACTTTTAACCACAGATTCTTTCTCAATTAAATTGATTAAGTCGTTACCAAAAATATGTAAAGTTTACTAACCTTTAAATAAAAACACAAAGTTCTGTTCAGTTGGTATTTACAGATAGTACACCAACTGAACAAACTTGTTTATATAGTACCCGGAGAAATTATCCCATTATTCAAATAAAGTCATAAATGTCGGTACTTAACTTTTGCAACTTTGAAGTGACCGATGAATTACCCTTATTATAAGTCTTAACTCCCCCAATACACTTAAAAGTAACATGTGTCATGGTGTTTATGTAACATGGTCATTCAGTTATCTGAATGTAGTGTTTATTCACATCATAAACCCCACTGGCTAAATTTGTACATGGTCAATAAAATTTTATACATAGTCATTTATCCGGACAAGTGAAACTAAACTATGATTATATTATACTTCAAACTTTGGAGAACATTTAAAGAAAATCTCTCTATAATATAACTATGAACTTTATAATTGGGGCCAAATATGGCCCTTACCGAAGTTACTCCTTTAATATCAAACAGAAAACAATAAACGTGTGGCAAAAATGGTAAACCACACACATGAGGTGCTTATTGTTTTACATCATATCCGGATTTCGAAAATTAATGTCTCTTCAGTGATGTTAGTGATCGAAACAGTATTTGGAAGGCCATATAATTTACCACATTTTTTAATAGACTCTTAAATTTTAAAGAGTCGAAATAGGCTGAACGGATTATACAAACCTGAGGGAAAATATAATACAAGCCTAAACGAAATAAATATAAACAAGTCTACATTGAAAATAACGTTCAAATAAAGGCAACAGTAGTATACCGCTGTTCGAAACTCATAAATCGATTGAGAAAAAATCAAATCCTGGTTACAAACTAAAACTGAGGAAACGCATCAAATATAAGAGGAGAACAACGACACAACAGAAACACAACATTAAAATGTAACACACACAAAAACGAAATATAATATAGCAATGGCCATTTTCCTGACTTGGTACAGGACATTTTAAGAAAAAAAATAGTGGATTGAACCTGGTTATGTGGCATGCCAAACCTCCCGCTTTTATGGCAATGTTAAATATAACATTAGATAAGAACATTATATGACAGGACTTCGATACAAATAAATGGGAGAACATATAGGACAGAGAAACACACGAATATTAGCTAAAAAAAGGTACCAGGTTTAAAATTTAATAAGCCAGACGTGTGTTTCGTACGTCCACACAAGGCTATAACCACTGACGCTCAGATGAAAAAAGTTCGAAAGCCAAAACAAGTACAAAGTTGAAAAGCACTGAGGACCAAAAGTTCCATAAAGTTGTGCCCAATACGGCTAGGGTTTTCCGTCTGGGATAAGAACATCCTTATTATTTAGAATAATTCATACTTTTGCAAACAGTAAATTTTATAAAATGACTATATTATATATATACATGATGATACCGAAGTGGTGACTAACTACAGAATAACAACGGATGCATTACATAAAACAACCTAATCCAGCACATAAAAATACACAGCCGAGTTAGCCAAAGCCTCAACTTACAAAGTCACGTCACATTTGAAATTGTAAAAAAATACACATAGTGACGTCACATTTGAATTTCTAAAATTATTTACTAAAAATACGATAGAATTAGGATTGATTCAAACCTATGATTGCGTTGGATAAAAACCGCCATTTTTATATGTCTTCATGTTAAACAAATTTTGTTGAAGAGGGGTCTAAATACAGCACAAACAACTTTTTCCAAACTGACCAAACAAGTGAAAGAGTATATTTTAACAAAACTGATATTCTTAAACCCTGCTGACTGCCATTGACGATTGCCTAATTAATAAATTGATCACAAGATTTAACAAAATGGATAATATTAATTTAATACCAAACAGAAAACAATAGACTTGTAATATATATATACAAATTGAAAGCGAACTCGTGCAACTGGATTGTTTTATGTCTGTTTGATTTCAAATTATATGTTTAAATAAAGGCAACAGTAGTGAACCGCTGTTTAAAATTATATGTTAATCATCGTTTTATCTGCATAAGACTGGGTTTTTAAGGATTGAATCAGTCAATCAGATGGGTTTCCCTTGTTTGACTTTCAATGTTCTTTTTTATATTAACTGACTACGTCTAAAACCTTCGTAACACATCTCTAGTTATGATGTTACATTGAAGGTCATGCTTCGAGGGTCATGCACATGAATACGGATTCAATGAGGTCGAATAATGCACTTACAAGTGAATAATTCATCAGCGATGTTTATAATCCTGGTACCTTTGATAACTATTCTTAGCTTATTTTGACAAAAAAAGACCGAACTGACGGAATTGTTTAAATGTCCAACGATAAATTAGTACTGCGATTGGATTTCTCAAGTGGTTTTATGCATACGGGCCATGAACATAAATTTCAACTTTGTCGTTTGCTCACATAGCCAAAAATTGCTTGATAAAGGTAAATCCAACTTTACGAGCATAGTTAGCAGGTTAGTCAACTGAAAAAAGTAAAACCACAAAAATACTGAACTCGGAGGAAAAATTAAAACGGAAAGTCCCTAATCACATGACAAAATCAAATTATAAAACACATATAACGAATGGACAACAACTGTCATATTTCTGACTTGGTAGTACAGGCATTTTCAAATGTAGAAAAGACAGATTGCATGATATGCCAGTCAGATATCGGTCAATATCATTGCGTTACCCTGGTCCTTTTACACGTTACTAAGTGAACGAAAATTGTAATTCTGATAGGGTAGATATGCTGTACAAGAGAAATAACATAATGTTCTTGTAACATTAAACTGATTATTAAAAATCATGCCAAATACAAGATGAAATTTGATATTCCGGGGCACAAAATGCAGTAAATAGTTTTGTGAAATAAAACAGAAAGATAAATTTCGGGCGTTTCTGTGTGGCGCGAAATAGATAAATCTGACTAGGC
This sequence comes from Mytilus galloprovincialis, assembly GCA_037788925.1. Taxonomy (NCBI): domain Eukaryota; kingdom Metazoa; phylum Mollusca; class Bivalvia; order Mytilida; family Mytilidae; genus Mytilus; species Mytilus galloprovincialis. Next base: position 90,018,902 of record CM075336.1, on the reverse strand, counting down.
TTTCAGGTAAAAATTATTATTCAACCATGAACAATTTCCTACTTCTTTATAATAAAAAAAACACACACAAATTGAAGGCCGTACGGTTGTTATTTTCAGCCTTGTCTTTTAGTCTTTGATCTCCACACTTTGTATTTGTAAACAGAGACTCGTTTATTTATATTGTTGGAATTCTGCCTGCAAGACAGATTATTGTCTCTAAATTGGACAGATATTTCGCGCGATGTTTTTGTCTGTTGTTCTTATTTTACTCTTCATGTTTTATCTTATTCATCAATTAGTTTAATTTGATGAAAAAGATAACTTGTGGAATACAACACTACATATAAGTTAAATTATCTTTTCAGAATGTCTGTAGACGACGATATGCAAGCCGTTGTCATTGACAACGGGTCGGGTATGACCAAGGGCGGTTTTGCTGGTGATGATGCCCCGAGATGTGTGTACAGCACGGTAGTGGGCAGACCAAAATCATATACAGAATGTAAAGTAAGAATAATGTTTCTTATGAAACATAAATGCAATTTTAAACAAGAATGTGTCCATAGTACACTATTATTTTCTAAGTTCAGTGTACCGTGAAAATTAAAAAGATCATATCATATGGAAACATGTGTACTAAGTTTCAAGTTGATTGAACTTCAGCTTCATCAAAAACAACCTCGACCTAAAATTTTAAACTGAAGCGGGACAGAGGGACGGACGAACGGATGCACAGACCAGAAAACATAATACCCATAAATGGGCATAAAATCAACCAAAATCGGCCTCTTCTTCTGCCACAACATAAAGTGTTATTTTTATTGTTGTAAAAGTTGACCAGTTTAAGTAGGCGCTCACTATGGATACAATAGGATATACATATAACTTCAATTTTGATGCACACAAAAATCGTAATCGTTAAAATGCAATTTTGGATAGATACGAGAAAAGGTTTTCCGCCTTCTTTTTTTCATTGCATGTATTACGGTAATACGGTTTAAATTCTGGATCTGCCTCTGCACATGTTACCATGGTTACTTTCAAGTCTTTATAGATACTGCAATTATAATTGTAAAAAGACAATAATAATTTTTCCTCAACTTGCAGGAATGGTTTCCATCAAATACCTTCTCCAGTCCCAATTTAACATTTGTTTTGCCCCATTAATAGGCTTTATGTTTTCTGGTCTGTGCGTTGTTCGTTGTCCGTCCTTCCGTCCTTCCGTCCGTTCGTTCGTTAGTCCCGCTTCAGGTAAAAGTTTTGGTTAAAGTTTTTGTCCGAGGTAGTTTTTGATTTTGTTGAAGTCCAATCAACTTGAAACTTAGTACACATGTTCCATATGATATGATCTTTCTAATTTAAATGCCAAATTATAGATTTTCACCCATTTTTACGGCCATCCGTGTACTGGGGACACATTCTTGTTTAATACTAGGCGCATGTGTTATGTGTCATCACTTAGGGAGCTACCATTTGATTTTTATGGGGGGGGGGGCTAGGATGAAATTTGAAAAAAAATAGGCAGGACAGGAGTTTTGAGTAAAAAAAAAAGGCAGGATGAGACACTTTGCAAAAAAAAAAGGCAGGATGACAATTTAGGTAAAAAAGGCAGGATGACAATTTAGGTAAAAAAGTCAGGATAAACTAATAAAAAAAAAGGCAGGACCGAATAGAGTGAAAAATAAAAAGGCAGGACAGAGATTACAACTAAATAAAAATGCAGCAGGACAAAATTTTTCTTCCTAGCACCCCCCCCCCCCCCCCCATAAAAATCAAATGGTAGCTCCCTTAGCTAGCTATCTGTGAAACTAATTTGACTTTGGCATTAAAATACTACTTTAGTAATGTGAAAGTATTCACGTTATTCCAGAAAATATTGGATCCTATTAGTTTATTGAAGGCACATTAGCTGTCAAATCCTAATTGATCGATTTTAATAAATTTCTCACATTTGATTGAAAAATATTAAAGGGGCACTAGCTACGAGATATATAAAAAATCTAAAGTTTGATTTTTTTTCTGTTCAATCAATAATGAAAGTGAAATAGTGAAATAACAATTCGCTTTTTGCAGCCAAAAAGGTTAAATTTTGTCAAATTACGCTAAGAAACATTGATAATTAGTTATTCACTTGCAAGTGATTGAGTCGACCTCTTTAAATCCGTATTCATGTGAACTTCAATTTAACCCCTAGCTAGAGATTGACAACGCATGCAGTGTACGTGTACTGGTTATTTAAAGAAAAATGATGTCAACAATGAAAGTGAAACTACGGTAAATCATTTGATTACTAATTCGATGCACATAAAATCATTCTTATACGGTTAAAAACAATGAGAAACATCTATTTTTAAGATTTAAAATAAAATCAAACAGACCTATAAAAATCCAATTGCACGTTTTGGTTTAATCTATTCGTGTCTTTATTTATGTTTACATCGCTTATATGGTCATCTGAGGTCAAATCGATAGTTAATTAGATGGCGTCTGGACTAAAATACACACGAAACGAACCTATATATTATCTACCCCATGCTCTGTAAACTGTTTATTTTAGACTTTTGATAGTTTGGATAAATGTTTTACATTGTTATCAATCAAATATGAGAATTTGAGTCAAATCGGTGACCATGAATTTGACAGCTAGTGCCCCTTTAATACAAATATCAAAATAACAAAAAGTCTTATGTAAATAAACTCATCATAGATACCAGAACTAGATTTTATATTTACGCCAGGCGCGCGTTTCGTCTACAAAAGACTCATCAGTGACGCTCGGATCCAAAAAAAAACAAGAAGGAAAAAGGAAAAACAAACTACAATGCATGGACTGGATAAGATAATTTTATTAACCAATCATAGTGCCCAAAATTTGAGCTATACAATCAAATGAATTACAAAATAAAGCACAGAAAATGATTAGAATGATTAAAGTACATTTAAACAAAAAACCACATGAATACACATTTACACTAATTAACCTGATATAAACCAAGTTATTGACAAAACATAGTTGTTATGGGTGCCACTGTGATCTGGAGAAATAACATAAATCTTTAGGATAGTTCTAGGTCTATGGGAGACAACTCATGATCAATTTTAATTCCTATATATATATTTTTTTTTTTTTTTTTTTTTTTTTTCAAACAACAATATTTTCTATAATTTTCTTTCGTTCTTCAAAAAGGGAGTGCAATAAATTAGATAAGTTTGAAGTAAAAAACAAATCTTCAGATGAAAGAATCCAAACAAATTTCATTTCATCAGATAATCTTGAAAATTTTTTGAATTTAGAATTTAAATTAGATAGATGTTGAGATCGAGTATCTTTTAGAACAGGACATTTTAAAAGAAAATGTAGTTCGTCTTCAACTGCGTTCTTACATAGCTTACACTTTCTGTCTTCATTTTAAATATGGTTCAAACATAAAAATATTTTTAAATTTTCTGTAAGTTCTTAATTTATTGCCAGATTGTAAATTAGTACACTTCCCAGAATTGCTTTCTAAACTAGCTAACCAGCTTTCTTTAAATTTAATAGTTAAAGATGTTTTTACTTTTTTTAGAATATGGTTTTGTTTTAAGTTTGACTGGTTAACAAATAGATATTCTAAGTCTAGAAATTTAAATATATGTTTAATGCTTCCTATCCAAGATTCCTGGTTATGTTTGTCCATAGAATGAGATAGATTTATGGCTTCCCTTAGAATAATATTTGAAGGTTCAATATCTTTCATAAGATGGATCCAATATTTTACCATATTCATTATTACATAATACAGTGTAGGGAGTGAACCCAGTTCTCCTCTACATTCCATATTTGATGTTTTTATATTAACTCCAAGTGAAAATTTACAAAGCTTAGTATGAATTTTCTCTAGTACAAGATAATCAGTTTCTTTTGATATAAAGTTAGCCAAATGTATTTGTTTCTTATGTGGTATATAACCCCAAATTTCAGATCCATACAACAAGATTGGTGGGATTGTATGGTTATAGATGTGTAATAAAGTACTAGGTTTTGGGCTTTCCACTGAAAAGGTCTTCCTTAATTTGAAATATGCTTTCATTCCTTTGTTATAAAGTTCTTTCTTTGCTATTTGGAAACTCCCAGATGATGAAAAATTTATACCTAAGTATGTGTAGTTCTGTACACATTCTAAAGTCTGGTTTCCTAATGATATTTTAATATTTTTAAGTCTTCCTGATTTGTAAAATACAAGAACCTTGGTCCTTTTTATGTTAACTGTCATTTTATAATCAACTGTAAATTTATTTAATTTGTTAACACAATTTTGAAGTCCTTGCTCTGATGATGATAAAAGAACTACATCATCAGCATACATTAAAATATTTAAAGGATGTGTATTTAATGGGATTGGGTCACATGTTTGGTCAAAATAGGTTGGCAAATCATTTAAATATATATTAAAGAGAGCGGGACTGAGATTATCCCCTTGTCTTACTCCTATATTTGATTTAAAAAGGTTTGTCCTGTGTTGGTCTATTTTTACACACGTTTCTGTGTTTTCATACATACATTTTATAATGTCATAAAATTTTGTTCCAACACCAAACATATAATGTATATCAGTGTTTCGTGTGTCGGTCGTATAACCCGATATAAGTATAACTTATAAAAAAAGTAAATAGCGAACGTGTGCAGTTGGATTTATCTAGGTCTGTTTGACTTCCTATATTTTTATGTGAATCATCGTTTCATCTGTATAAGTAAGGCCTAGTACCTGCGTCACTTATATTCTTCTTAGGATTAAACATGAGGTCACATGTATACAGATTGAATGAGATTAAATTATTGACTTTTAATTCAAGAATACATCATCAATGTTTTTGAGATTATTTGACAAATTTGGGCCGAACTGACTACTTATAATGAAATTATATTGCGAAACTCTTTTTTTATAAATACTTGAAACTAAAAGAATCGTTATTATTTTTTTTTTTTTTTGGTCGAAATCGTAGCTTATAGCTGATGACATTTGATTCCATTACATTTGTTAACGATTTTTTGGTATCTCCAGAGTATGGTATTCAGGGATAACTATGTCGGAGATGAGGCACAGAAAAGACGTGGTGTGCTTTCTCTTGATTATCCCATAGAACATGGAATTGTTACAAACTGGGACGACATGGAACTTATATGGCATGAAATTTTCTATAATTATCTTCGGACGGAACCAGAGAAGCACCCATTTCTCCTAACAGAACCCCCTCTTAATCCAACATACAACAAGGAGAAAACGGCACAGGTACGTGGATTAAGTTGTACTTATGTACCAATCGTTCCGTAATCAGTGCTTTGTCACTGTCATGACGTATGGTAGACATTTCTGAAAGTTATTATGAAAAAGTTAGAAATTATAACTTCCTCAGACAAATATACATCTTCAAAGGTTCAGTATGCAGTGTTTAACCTCTGCCATGATTTGATTTGATTTGTGGTGTTTTTACGCCTCTTTTAAGCTCCGCATTTAGGCTATTTCTTGGCGGCTAGTTCTTATTGGCGGAGGAAGCAGGACTGCCTGAGAAAAACATTTCTGAAAATTATGATGAAAAAGTTAGATATTATAAAAGAGGGACGAAAGATACCAGAGGGAGAGTCAAACTCATAGATAGAAAACAAACTGTCAACGCCTTGGCTAAAAATAAAAAGACAACCAGACAAATAACAGTATAGAAGACACAACATAGAAAACAAAAGACTAAGCAACACGAACCCCACCAAAAACTTGGGGTGATCACAGGTGCTCCGGAAAGGAAGCTGATCCTGCTCCACATGTGGCACCCGTCGTGTTTCTCATGTTATTTCAACAGACAAATATACTTAGACTTCAAAGGTTCAATATGCAGTGCTTAATCTCTGCCATGATTTTAACATACGATACTTAACTTTTACGTTGATGAACTTGGAAATATTGATAAAATGACATGCCAAAAACCTTCAGCGAAAGTTAACTGAAGATCATTTAGCTATATTGTGTAGGTTTCGCGTGGTCTTTAAGTATTAATACAAGATTCTTGGGGTTGTAAAATGGAGTAATTGACCCAAAATTGCAATCTTTACAATTTTGCTTTGCATTTTCTGCCCATATGATAGTCTTTTAACATTTTTTGGATTCGACCGTCACTGATTAGTCCTTTGTAGACGAAACGCGCGTCTGGTGTAAGTACAAAATTTTCTCCTGGTATCTATAATGAGTTTACTTTAAAAAAAAATATCAACAGGAACGTCTTTGTTTTAAGCATTACTTCTTGTTTAAACATAGGAAAACTGATACAAGTAACTACAAACTATCATTGTTATTGATTTCAAATTAAAAATACACGTCAAGATATCGATACTTCCGATGATCGAAAGTCTAGCAAGGAGGGATATAATTCGTGTCTTTCATGTAATTGCAAAATGTTATTGTTCTTAACCTCAGTGGCAAACTTTTATTGTTTTTTTTTCTTATTGAACATTTCTTTTTAATTTGAAAGTTGTTTTTATATATTTCATATAAAAATAGTTGTAAGATAACTTAAAATTATTTGTATGCAGATATTTTTCGAAAAGTATAATGTACCTGCATTTTACGTGAGCATGCAAGGTCTTTTGTCATGTTATGCATCGGGTAGAGGATCTGCAATCATGCTAGAAATAGGAGATGGTGTGACACATATAGTTCCTGTTTGTGAAGGTAAGTTTGCAAAATATGCTACATAAAACTGTCGGCCATTTTGGCTAGCTAAATTTCATATACATAAAAACGCATAGTGATAAAACAGTTCCATCAAAATAGTTGAAAAAGTAGGAAATCATTTCCATTGATGCTTTTTGTCAAACAATGGAATTACAGTTCGTTGCTACATTATAACATCAGGACACCTCACAATTGGTCATATTTATGTTCGTTTCCGAAACATCAGGTCAAAACTTCACCACATTTGAACGTATATAAGATATATAATTCATTGCCGAAACAACTGTCATATACCTGACTTGGTACATCGTCGGTGAGAGACTCAAACGTGCTACAAAAAGGTGATGGTGTGACACATATAGTTGCTGTTTGTGACGGTAAGTTGACAAATTATGCTAAATAACACTGTCGGCCATTTTGATTTGTTAAATTCTGTGCACATAAATGACTACTCACAATGAACAAACAAGACCTACAAAGTAATTGAAAAAGGGAGCCATGACATGTGATTGCAAATCACCGGCAACTTAGACATTTTATGCTAGAAATTTAGTTCGTTGCTGAAACACATCGTTGAGACATCTGGACATTTGTTCAGCTCTAAGACATTCAATTTGTTGCTAAACCACTTTGCCAATGCATTTCGACATTTTTATATAAGATGTTCAATTCGGTACTGAAACACAAAGCTAAGGCATCTTAACATATACGATGGTCAAGAAAGGGTATCTCGAACTTGCAAATATCGATACTGTTTCACTCGTTGCTGAAACACTAGGTCAGGTTATCTTGAACTTGTACATATCTAAACTAGTTCAACTCGTTGCTGAAACAAAAGGTCAGGAAATTTTTGACATTGTACATGTATATCTTAAATATTCAAATCGTTGCCGAGACACAAGGTAAGGTCATTTTTCACATTGTACATATCTTAACTATTCAAATCGTTGACGAAACACAAGGTCAGGGCATTTTTGACATTGTAAATGTCTAAACTATTCAACTCGTTGCTGAAACACAAGGTCAGGGCATTTTTTACATTGTACATGTTTAAACTATTCAACTCGCTGCTGAAACACAAGGTCAGGGCATTTTTTACATTGTACATGTTTAAACTATTCAACTCGCTGCTGAAACACAAGGTCAGGGCATTTTTTACATTGTACATGTTTAAACTATTCAACTCGCTGCTGAAACACAAGGCCAGGGCATTACGACGTAGTACGTAATTATCTAAGATATTCAACACGTTGCTGAAACACAAAAACCCTGATTGGCAAATCACCAGCAACTTAGACATTTTATGCTAGAAATTTAGTTCTTTGCTGAAACACATCGTTGAGACAAGGCAAATTGGACACCTATTTTTCATTCAAAAGGTCATTTGACTATGAAAATTATTTAGATTTAAAGCACCCACAAAAACATTTGTTAACAAAATACAGACTCAGCAAACACTGTTTAAGAATAGAAACTAAGGCAGACATGAACGAGTTACCAATGTATGTAGTAAATATGAAATATTACCTCGACATGAGAGGATATGTTTATATTGTAATTCAAATTGTATTGAAAATGAAATGCACTTTCTTCTGGAATGCCCTCTTTACAATAACCTCAGAAGAGATATGACTGATTATATAAAAAAATACCCCAGTTTAGATACTTTAAACAGAAAAGATCTTTTTTCATGGATCATGATTAATGAAGGTATTAGATTTTTATCTATTTTATGTGCATACCTCGATAAAGGCCAGCAACTTAGAAAATCAGAAAATTAGTTAACTTAAATACTCTTATAGATATCAAAATTATCTCCCCTTGACCACTGATCCTTTCCTCATGCATTTGAATTACATCTCAGCATTTGTTCGTTTATACGATAGTCAATTTGTTACTGAAACACCAAGCAAGGACAAATTGACATTGTACATATGTCAAAACTATTCAATTCGTTGCTGAAACACTGTGAGGACCGAGACATCTCGATATTTCATTTGAAAAAGACACAACTAACCATAAACATACTCAGTGAATAAAGACCAAATCTGAAATTATAGTAAATATGAGATAAACAATTCCAATTTATATATATCATGGGAATCTTTTATGGTTACGTGTTGCAGATAAATTGACAACAAAAGTGAATGAATATGAAAAATGAGTAAATGATCTTTATTCAAATTTTCTAGAGGACAAAATTCAGGTGTGATAGTTTTTGATTGAGAGGCAAGTTAATCTACGTATACATTTCTCTTCCCTTTTTATTCGATAATGGTATTAATTTCTTTTATAGGATTTTGCATGCAACCTGCCATTCGAAGGCTCGATTTAGGAGGCAGAGACCTAACATCTTATTTACAGACTCTGTTGCATGAAAAAGGACACGATTTTGTAACCACTGGTAAGTTACTTTACTACGAAAGAGATGATTTCATCCCATTTTGAACCCTCCATTTCTCTATTCATCATCTGAAAATGCAGAGAACTTCTCTCCCCTCTCCTCTAACAAAAAGTTTACATTGCTTGTATTTCATATCCTGTTTTCATTGACAAATAATAGCGAAAGAGAAAGCCATCGAAACAAATGGTTAAAACCATCCATTTGAATGTATATGGAAGCCCTTCTTTTTCCATTAAAATTATGACAACACTGAGTGTAACTTGGTACCAAAATGAGCACTTTCAATGATTTACAGGACACTAGTCACTTTAGTTCAGCAGAAAATACATGTCCTTTAGTGATAACCACTGGCTTTTGGTTGAGTTTGTGTTGCTCATTTTTGTTTTTAATCGACCACCACTTATTCTAAAAAAGTACAAAAACTCCTTTCATTCTTATCTTGTATTTTGGAATAATACTTTCGAAAAAACAAACTTTGATTTTGTTACGTTTTTGGCGATTTTTTCAACGGATAACTGCTATTCCTATTCAATTGGAAGCAACTATGGCAACGCTATAAGTCAACATACTTAAAACAAAAGAAATTTAGATAATTGAATACTCAGGGAGCTGAATGTATAATGTAATACAATTCGAAAAATCTTTGTGATTGCCTATATGTTCTTCTCATTGTTTAGTTCAGTTTTTATGAAATGCTCACATATGTACTCAGTCTCATAAGAATGAAGGAATAAGCCAAAAAAGACCAAGCAAGTAATATAAGGGAGCTACCATTTGATTTTTTATGGGGGGGGGGGGGGGGGGGGGCTAGGATGAAAAAATTTGTCCTGCATTTTTGTTTAGTTGTAATCTCTGTCCTGCCTTTTTATTTTTCTTTCTGTTTGGTCCTGTTTTTTTTCAGTTTATCCTGACTTTTTTTTACCTAAATTGTCGTCCTGACTTTTTTTTTTGCAAGTGTCTCATCCTGCCTTTTTTTTACTCAAAACTCCTGTCCTGCCTATTTTTTTCAAATTTCATCCTAGTTCCCATCACAATTATGCTACCGTTCATTTTTGAATTTAATTAACAACAATTCGATGATGTTGCGTTTTAATATGTCACAAAATTATTTATTGCAGGTGATTTTGAAATTGTAAGAGAAATGAAAGAAAAATTGTGTTATGTTGCTGAAGATTACTCAAAAGAAATACTATTGTCCGAATGCTCAAATGATGTTGATAAATCATATGAACTTCCAGATGGAAATTGTATTACCATTGGTAAGGAGAGATTCCAGTGCCCAGAGCTTTTGTTTCGACCTATGAAAGGTACGGTAAATCTATCAATATATTTTTTCAACAGGTATTGAACTGTTGAACTGAATACTTGCATATACTAGAGTTATCCTTCTTGTCTTGAAAAAGTTTACCACATTATTGTTAGTACTAGTATTACACAGAAAAATTCTGAAATGAATAATACGAACCCAACAAAAACCAGTAATAAAATCATGGCACATGTCATGCCGTTTTCAAGCTCTTCAATTGTTTCAGCTTTCAAATATGCGGCTTTGAGCGTTCTTAGTGAAGGGAAATATAGAAAAGCGATTTGGACGCATACAATTTGTAATTTGTTGTCTTCGTGAAGTCTTTTATCCCATGTAAGTAAAACACTTGACGTGACGTTCGAAGAAAATTAAAAAACAGATCGCTGAAACGACAAGTGTAACATTTTTGTGTCGAACTTCACCAGAAACAGAGGTATCAATACCCCATTTATTTAAGTAAAATCACTTTCCAGACCTTCATGCTGTGATCACAACAATTTAACAAAGTCTTAATTCATTGATTTATTGCTAGAAATTAAATAAATTGGTAAAAGTGGTTGTACATGTTGAATTACTTCCACCAGGAACGCTCAAAACTTTGAATGGGAAGTAACGTTATAAGCTAATCAACATGATCAATACGCTTCAAATTTTATTTATATTTTCTCGATATTTAAATGCATTCTATAGATACGCTGTATCTGTATCTGTATCTGCAGAAATTTTACTTTGCTTTATCTGCGAAAGTATAAAAGGCATATAAATAAAGGCAAAAGTGTTCAGAATTCTAAATCGATTGAGAGAAAACAAATCGGGGGTAATAATAAAACTGAAGGACTTAAAATAAACTTCAGCAGTTCTGAATGTTCTATCGTACATTACCTTTGGGTATTTTCTACCCCATGACCTCCTTGATTTGAGTGATTTACTGCATTTCTAACTCCTTAGAAAGTCCACGATTTTGAAAAGAATAAATTGTAATATTTTTGTTTTATACATGAACTAAAGCTGGATTTTGAAATTTTAATTCAGTAGAAGCATTGTATTTGTAAAGTGAAAAGGCCTCAAATACATACTAAGACAATTAAAACCTAATTTGATATGTACTATGTATACATGCATCCTGTGGTTGTAGATTGGTGTTTATCGTCACAGCAAGTTCACACAGTTCAGTAATTATTTTTTTTTATCAAAATTGAGAAAAGAAACAACAATTTCACGCGGAAGAACTATTTCATTGCCAGATTCGGCCGACAACAAATCATATGTATAAAGTAAAAGGACGATTTACTCTCCTGATACTTATGCCATGAAATAGAGAACACCTAAATCCCAAACTACTATTGCACATACCGGTCTGTCTATTTATATCTTTTTCAAATCATCAAGTCACCTTTCTAGCAATCGGTAGTCAACGAATTTATTCACCACGACAATAAGAGTTGGTTTAGCCAAACATGCACATGAACTGCTCAAACTTCTCACAATTCTTTCCTGATTTCATGCATTCGTACTTGATGAAACTTTTAGAATTCTGGTTTCTTATTCAGTATGCTGGAAATAAGACTTTAGGAGTTTGAATCCATTCAGTGGTTGTGAATTTGCAGCTGATTAAAAGTATATCACATGAACAGTATTTGGGCTGAAGTAAAAAAAAACAATAACAACCTGATAATAAAATTGGATTACAAATTAAAGCAATATTAAAAAACACAAATTACTCTTATGTTATCATCATTGTCATAGTCCCGGATATGACTGATAATTCGAGTGCAAAGGAGTAGGTCCAGTAAGACCCCTTTTTGGCCCCAAAAATAGCAGTTTTACAAAATTGTTAAAATGTAAACTTTTAGTTATTTATCGGACAGTAGAATGCTTCTGCTAAAAAAAAATGGGCTGTTTTTGACAATACAATGCACATATATCGGGTACTAGCACCATTAAGTCATGCTAAATTACAGAAATCTTCCAAATTCTTGCATTTTAGTTAAATTTTAGACAGTTTTCGTGTGAAACGAAAGTGGCCGCACTCGTGTTCATCGTTAATATTGAAATGTAAGTTGTATTTTATGATAATACATAACATATATAAAGGTTGAGGATGAACACGGATGCGGCCACTTTCATTTTTGACAAAAATCATCTAAAAAGTGACATTTTCCGGCATATTTGGTAGATTTTTCATATTTAAGCTTGAATCGGGTTGTTTTTAATGACTAAATCAGTTAAAATCTTTCACATAAATTAATTGATTCAAATGAAATAGACACTTAAGTGTTTAAAAAGTGGTCAAAATCTTTCGTAAGATGAACCTGAAATTTGAGGCCAAAATCGGTCCTTACCGGACCTACTCCTTTGCATTGCTATACGACGGGTTTATGTACCGGGTATTTTGAACTTCCAACATTAATGTTTTCATTTTTGAAGTTTCTGGTATGGTTTGGTTTGAAAATCCGTTATGTCTTATCGTGTGTAGTCCAAATAATTACGAAATTGCATTTCATTAACATCATAGTCATGAAAATTCTTTGGACGAGTACTGTAAAAAAAAATGTATAGAGCTCGAGATTACATTTTAGTAACGTCAGCGCGCCACTTTTATTTACTATTATTTTATTTGTTTGTGCGTTTCTCTGTGATGAATGTGCTTGTGTGTGTGTTTGTTTTGAAACTGTCACGTAAAATTGTCATTTCAGCATATTTTTTTGTAATTGTCATAAAGCGGGAGGTTTGTCTAGCAAGTTCAACCCAACAATATTTCTTAAAATGTTCTGTACCAAGTCAGGAATATGACAGTGGTATTAAATAGTTCGTTTCTATATATGTTAGCTTTTTCTTTTTATTTATGTACTTCAGTGTTCCTGTTGTTCGTTTGTTTTCCTCTTTTATTTGATGTGTTTCCCTCGGTTTTGGTTTTTAACCCGGATTTGTTTTCTCTCAATCGGTATACTACTATTGCCTTTAAGTAAGGTACTCCAAGAAATAGAATATGGATCCTGCTCTTTATGTTACACATGTCGTGTTGATTATTTAAGTACAAACTCGGTAGTAAGTATAATTTTAAAGTATGTGACGTTTATAACCTGTTACGATTTTTGTTTTGTTTTAGATATAGGATCTGATGGTATACACAAGTTAGTGTACGACTCGATAATGGCAATGGACATGGACTGGAGAAAACATTATTATACAAACATAATTATATCTGGCGGTTGTACAATGTTCTCAGGTGATAAAAGACCGGATCATATTTACAATACACTAATTGTTTTTTTTTTCTTTACATCTATGAGACGTCTCCACTATTCATAAATTGTGTATTGTATTTGTGGAGCCGAAAATAATACGCATTACATTCCTCCGTCTCAGAAAAATTAAATAATGTTCATCTGAAACGTAACACTGCAAAATCATTTAAAAAATATAAGTCATTTAATTTCAGTTGTGAGTATGAACTCACTTAAATTTCGGTCTTGGGTTCGCTACAATTTTTTTAATATGAGTCACATATTATTTTGCAGTATACTTTTTCAGTAAATCTTAATTAATGGTACCCAAAAATGGCGCTTAATATTTGGTCTATATTCCAAAGCTAATTCCTACTTAGACATATGTTAAATCGATGTTAATACATGTTACAAGATTTTATAGAAATGAAATTATTAGCTTTTCGGTCATCACCAATATGTAAAATTTAAATGTATTGTAGGATTTGCAAAGCGTTTGCAAACAGAATTTGCAGCTCTGATTCCAGAACGCATGCTAACAAAAGTAATTGACCCTCCAGAAAGAAAGTATTCAGTGTGGATTGGTGGATCCATTCTTGCTTCATTATCAACATTTCAATCTTGGTGGATAACAAAAGCACAGTACGAGGAATACGGACCCAATATTATCAACAGAAAATGTTATTAAATCATCATAATATTATCTTAATTTCTTTGTTGGTCCTAGTTCAGATTTTTAAAGTTTTGGGGCTTTGATATATCCTTAGACAATAGCTTCAAAATGCAGTTTCATAGCTTTCTGGCTAACTTTGAAAAAAGACTATCAGAAACAATTGCTCGAAATATACCAGTGTTGGCCGTAATTTTTCAGAATCTTCTGACTCCAACGTACACATTACTACTTTTAAGAAAGGGCACTCCCTCCTTGTTTTTTTTTTTTTATATAAAATTTTGATATTTCAACGTAGTAGTACTATATAGTAATGTTTAATGCAAAGTCGGTATTTCAACATTGAAACAATCAGAAGATTTTGCATTCTGTACAGTTAAATAGTAATAAGCATTGAATTGAATTTAAAAATGTGATGGCCTCAAACATCACTGAAAGACATTTATCGGTGAAATATCTAGTGCAGAAAAAAATGATACCGTTAATTATACCCCCGCTTTGAAAAAAAGGGGGGTATACTGTTTTACCTCTGTCTGTCCTTCCGTCAGTCCATCAGTCCGTCAGTCCGTCAGTCTGTTAGTCAGTCCGTCCGTCCCATGATTATTTTTCGTCACATTTTTCTCAGGAACTACACTACCAGGATTTCTGAAATTTGGTTTCAGGCTTGATATAAGTCAGCTATACTGTGTGATGCGTTTTCAGATTCATCACTCGACAACTTCCTGTTTACCGAACACTTGTATCATTTTTACACGTTTCCAAATGCATATTTGGACGGGGGTATCATCAGTGAGCAGAAGCTCACAGTTTCACTTGTTTTACATTGTACTACTACCACTGTCTTGATGAACTGTTAGTTACCCTAGGGCATCACCAACCCAGTAGCCAGTATTCCGGTACTGCATTGCATGAAAATAAAATTTACTGTTACAAAATTATTTTGAATTGAGGAATAAATCTTCCTCGTGCAATGCTCTGATTCCTTGCCAGGTTTTGTGTATACTTTTTTTGGTACTTTTTGGATTATAGCTCCGTCTTTTTAATAAGCATTCAACTTTTAAGCTTTTTGGCTGCGAGCATCACTTAAGAGACATTTACCATTCGCTTGATGTGTTTGAGCTTTTAATATTGACATTTGATTACGCGCACTTTCTGTTTTGAATTTTACTCTGAGTTCGTTTTTTTGTTATATTACTTTCTATTGTCGGCATTCACATCTGGTGGAGAACAATTGGTATCATTTAGGTTATTCTATAAAGTTAATGTTTACGGTTGTGTTTAAGACCACAAATGTTAATTCCAGAAATGTAGTTTACTACTCCCGATTTTGCTATGTGTAATTCAGTCATTAGAGTAGTCGAAATATGCTCCACAGATAATTGTGAGATTCTTAGACATTTTTCGACTATATTTACACTTCAAAAACTTACGAGTCGAATAGAAAATGAAAAATCCTCAGTTTTAAAATTAAAAAGGGGAAACAACGAAGACAAACAAGTAGAAATTATACTGTGGAATATAGAAAACTAGAAAATGAGCAACAGCAAGCCAAACAAAACTGGTGCTTTGGAAGAGTAAGCAGATCCTGATTCTCAAGTTGCAGTAGTAAATCTAAGATGAAGACAATATCAGATTTCAGATTGGCCAGTTATTTCTTGACCACCCGAAACAATTGATTTGATATGAGATATGATGTGTTTTCATTAGAAGAGAGGCGAAGGGAAGATCAATTGCTTAGAGTATCTGATATATAACATAAAATAATTGGTAAAATTTATCATTCAAGGCCAATAACTCCTACAAGAAGTTGTCTGACAATCTTGATTTAAATAGATAATTGTTAAAGCTGAACATTCTGAATTTTTTTGCTCATGTCAGATTTTTTTCTAGCCAAATAGACAAAACTTGCATTTAGTCATGGCAGCCACATTATTTGGCAGGCATTGTCAACCATGATTTTGAAACTAAATACCCTAATAATTATTGGGCCCAAGTTTGGTAAAACAGGGATGAGAGAAGCTCACTTGCCCTAATCAACTGGTTAACCTTTATAACAAGAAATAAACTTAGAGGCTCTAAAGAGCCTGTGTCGCTCACCTTGGTCTATGTGCAGATCATAAACAAATAAAAATTTACAAAATTTATGAAATTGTTTAAAATTGACTATAAAAGACAATAACTCCTTAAGGAGTTTATAATTGACCATTTTGATCATGTTGACTTATGTGTAGGTCTTACTTTGCTGTACATTATTGCTATTTACAGTTTATCTGTATCTGTAATAATATTCAAGATAATAACCAAAAGCTGCAAAATTTTCTCAAAATTACCAATTCCTGGGCAGCAACCCAACAACGGGGAGCCTGATTGGTCTGAAAATTTCAGGGCAGATAGACTGAACTAACGAACAAATCTATCTTCGCCAGATTTGCTTTAAATGCTTTGATTTCTGAGATTTTAGCCAAAAAACTGCATTTTACCCTATGTACTATTTTTAGCCATGTCAGCCATCTTGGTTTGCAGGCATACCCTAATGATTGTGGACCAGTTAAGTTAAATTTGTCCTAGTAGTTTCAGGAGATTTTTATACAAGATAACAAAAATTTACGAAAAATTGACTATAAAGGGCCACAACTCCTTAAGGGGACAACTGACCATTTTGGTCATATTGACTTGTTTGTAGGTCTTACTTTGCTGAACATTATTGCTGTTTACAGTTTACCTCTATCTATAACAATATTCAAGATAATAACTAAAAATGGCAAAATTTTCTTAAAATTACCAATTCTGGGGCAGCAACCCAACAAAGGGCTGTCCAATTCATCTGAAAATTTCAGGCCAGATAGATCTTGACCCGATAAACAATTTTACCCCCATGTCAGATTTGCTTTTAATGCTTTGGTTTCAGAGATATAAGCCAAAAACTGCATTTTACCCCTATGTTCTATTTTTAGCCATGGTGGCCATCTTGGTTGGTTGGCTGGGTCACAGGACAGATACCTAGATACCCCAATGATGATTGTGGCCAAGTTTGGTTAAATTTGGCCCAGTAGTTTCAGAGGAGAAGATTTTTGTTACAGTGAACGATGACGGACGCCAAGTGAGCTAAAAACATAGTTCCCATGTTTAATCTGTCAAAACCAAATGCAATTTCCTATATAACTGATATTTTTAATGCCATAAAAAATAGTTAAATATCAGCACCTATTTTTCAAACTTATAAAAACTGACAGGGACGCCCAGCATTTCTATGTCCCTGTCAACATGCCATATTCTTTGGTGGCACATAAAAATACTAAATAACTGTGGTTTGAGTTGATTTAATAAATAGCTATAAATATTACTACAATTAAAGGACACGTGTATATGGCAACTGAATATTAACACAACATATTACATCAGTAATTCCTAAGAAACTCCACAATTATACCAAACATAACAATATAATCACATCCATTTTTTATAATTTAAAAATATTAAATATCAAATTTGTTTCATTTAATGAATAATAATTTGAAACTACCATACATGATTTTAAGAGAGACCCCTTCACAAACATCAGAAGTAATAGTTTGTATAATGTTTATTAGGTCAGTCCAGCTCCTAAATAAAATAAATTTCCCCCCCAAAACTTAAAGAGTTGTTGTTACTCAAATAATAAAGGTATTGCATTCTAAATGCTTATAAACTGAAAGATAAAGCAGATTTTGGAAAATATTTTTTAAACACTGCATTTTTAATACATAAAGGAACAGTTTTGGAAGAAAAGCCCATTTCTCCACCTATACACATTAAGAAAAGGGAGAAAGCTCGATAATTACAATATTTCATTTTTGACCAATACAACTTTTAGTCAAATAAGATTAAAGTTGAGCACTAATATAGTGAGAATAGTATGGCATTACATGATCTTAAACTATAATGTAGTTTGGAAACAATATCTACGAGATTCAAGATATAGTGAAACCTGGCTAAACTGAATCCTGCATAAACCAATAACATGTCTAAACCAAACATGTTCTTAAAAGTAGTCACATCAAACAGGAGATGTTAACCTAATCAAACTGAATGTCTGACTTAACAAAACAAAAACTTTGGTCCTGATGAAGTTCGGTTTAGACAGGTTTCACTGTAATTTTAACATTGCAGTTCACCTAAACTATTCTCTGCACTAATGAGTTCATGAACACAATGACAACAAGTTGAACACGAGAGACAGACAGACAAAAGTTGACAAGAATAACACTATGATCCACACATAAGACAGTCATCTTTGTTCTGCAGTGAGCAGGCCATAGCTGCCTTGTTGTTGTCTTGTTTATCTCCTTCGGTCTTTGACTCTGATTTCTCGGCAGATTTAGTTGTGGAAGACTGCTGCAGCTTTTTCTTATCGACTGTGAATTGAATTGCTTGGGCTGCTGCCTTGGTTCTAAGATAATACATTCCTGTTTTACAACCCTGTAAAATATGAAAATATATATGCATTAATATAACACAATGTCCTACTCCATGATCAGTGAACCATGAAATCTGAATCAAAACATAATTTGGTACATATTTACAAACTAAAAAATGAACATATTTTTTTTTTATTGTTTTACATTTGAAATTTTTGCCTTTTATAACTTGCTTATATGCATATGGGTATTGCTAATTCTTGAAGGTTGTCAGCAACCTATAGTAACATCTACATCATTCTGTCTCATTGGCAATTATCTAATCTCATTTTCACAAGTGCATTAAGTTTCAAGTTCCAAAGCATACAACAAACTTATACCTAATATGTAAAGATAAAAAAGAGAAGATTCTTCTGTTATATAGAAAATTTATCTGCAGTAAAAAATCTTGATGCATTCATCAGATTTTTTTCAAAAATGGAATAATTGCTTTCAAGCATAATTTATTTTGGTTTTTTTTTAAACATCACAGATAAAAGGAGACTTGTTCATAAATTTTCATGGTTTCTTTTTTAAATGATTCACAAAATATTGAAATATCCTAACAAATTTCTAGGCATATTATATTGAAAATATCCTTACCAATTTCCAAGCATAAAAGTGCATGCTGGTCAATTTTCCGTAGTTTGGTTCAGCTATATGGATGTTGAGAGATTGGCTCTGGTCAATAAAAGCACCTCTGTCGGCAGACATTTTGATGATTGTCTTCTGTGATATTTCCCATACAGTCTTATACAGATTCTTCAGTTTTTCTGGGATTTCATCAACATTCTATAATTTCAAATGTTTTAAATTAGAGAATTAAATTTATGCTATAAAAGGAAGAAGCTTTAATTACAACATTTAATTCACCAAAATTTTTAACCCTTACATTAGGCCATAGTTATTTTATTTTTAGTTTTACGAATCCGCCGACCCCAACTTTTGCCAAATTGGGAAAAAAAAAAATTGGAAAATAATTTTTTTTTTTTTTTCGCCCGCCGCGGTGCTTTGCTGTAAAAAAAATTAATTTGGTTATTAGTTGTATTTTTCGATCCGACTCTGTACAGCGCTTAGCGATCGATGTTAGAAAGGACTTGAATGTTTTTGTCCACCATGGCACAAAAAAAAAACCTCATACACAAACAAGATTGGAGTCTCAAACAATTTTGGAATCTAAATTGTATTTTTCAGTTTAAAACAAAATTCCTATTATATATATTTAAATATATTAAAAATGTACAAGGCAGAAAAAGTGGTATGATATGATTGAGTCACTGGCATGAATGAAACAATTTCTGAGATTTTTTTCATCTTTTATTTCAAATAGGTATCACACAGGTTTTCAATGATGTTTGCTTTTTTTGCAGGGACTTTAGACAACAAATTTTCTATAGGCTTGTATGCAGACTTTGGCAAAACCACGAAATTTGATATCTATGAACAGGAATAGAAATGTGTGTTTATTGCCCCCTGTTGTTTTGTCTGTAGGTTGACAACTTTTTTCATTCGATTGGTAAACTCTGAAAAAGCCTTATCCTATTCCAGAACTGGATCAGGTATTAAATTTCTGGTTAGTAATAAATTTTGTTTCAGTTGGATATATTGTTATTTGTTTAACACAATTTTGTAACATATTCAGCATTTAGCTAGCAGCTGAAGAAAAAGAATAGTGCTGACAAGAACAAAAGCAGGTGAGAATGTAATTTGACTTATTAGTGATTTTTTTTTTTTTTTTTTTTTTTAGATAAGCGAGATACAGTAAAAATACTTTTTTGAGGCATACATACTGTAAATTCGGAAATTATTGCGAAGTTTTATTATTGCGAAAAATGTGAGTTAAAATCACAATAATTAAAACTCACAATTTGAATTTTTTTTTATGAATGAAACAGAATTTTTCTGAATATCGCATTTAAATCTAAAATGACAAAATTGCAACATTAAATGCACGCAATTGTCTGAATTTATTGAACACCACTTATGTCCCCTGCACATTTTTCTGACATCATAACTTTGATAGCATTTTAAAAAAAACATATTTACAGCTTTTTTCAAGTTTGGGTTATTGTATACCACGACAAATTGGTGTAAATAAAGTTTCAACAGTTAACACAAGTATTCAGATGAGGGTCTTTTTTTTTTATTATTAATTCTCTATACATTTATCAACAAATATGAAATGCATTCTATAGACAATAATATACAATTACTGTCTTTTGATGAGGTAAATGTGTAGTTTTATTGACTTTAGAAAAACTGATATTCACTGAGGCCAACGGTCGAAGTGAATATCAGTTTTTCTAAAGTCAATAAAACCACATATTTACCGAAACAAAAGACAGTAATTGTTTTATTCCATATTCCGAGAGAAATGTATGTAATGGCAATTATTAACCAAAACCAATTGTACATCAATCGTTTTTTTACCAAAATAGTGCAGGTAAAAGCACGCGACTTTATGCCCGGTGAATATCCTTTTTCCGCAGGTGAATATGCTTATTTATTTAAAATCCCATTCATATAGAAAAACCTACTAAAGTTTTATCAACATGTTTTATCTTAAGAATATGTCCTGCTTTGTATCTATCAATATGTTTATTTAACAAGCGGCCAAATAATTAAGCTGGAAACGAGATATTATTTTTTACAAGATATTTTGTTAGGGTAGGAGATAAAATGTTACAGGAACATGATTATATTTTCTGAGAACAAGATGATATGTTTAGGGAACAAGTGACAATGTATTGTGATTTTTTTAATTTTGTAAAAGTGATAGCTTACAACGAAATAATTCAACTCAGACCAATACTATAAAATACAGTCTGCTAGAGGAAAAGTAACATCAATTTTATTTACCTCTTTATCGGTATTATCTTTTTTTTTTTCCCTACTATATAAGGCTAAAAATAAAGTATGTATGTTTTTACTGTCACATTTATTCTATGAGAGCAACATTGTGACTTTAACAGTGCTTAATCAGAAGTGGCAAAAAAAACTTTAGGGTAGGGGATGAAAATTAGGGTAGGTATTGTCCATTTGACTTCTATATATTTGCAGAAAATAATTCTTAAAAATAATTTTTTCCTTCATGTATGTTAATATATGATATATACGAACTCCGACTATTAATTTCATAATTTTTTATCAGTAATAAAAAAAAATTCCCATTAGGTCTCTATGTTAATTTTATTTTTTGAAGTGTTGATTACCTGATGGAGTAAGTATAAGTAGTGAAACAGCCTTCCAACCAAAACAAAAACAACATACATGTGCTTTTAATGTTTGTTTATTTGTACCATGTGACTATACCGATTTGAATATTTAAGGACACCAATGAAAATGATCATCACTTGATAGTTTTGATTATTGATTTTATATCATTATACAAGTTAACTTACTATACATAAGCTTTTCACGCTTTTAGCATGGTGAGTTGTACAACAATACAAAGAGGCTCTAAAAAGTTAATTAAACTAGAGGCTCTAAAGAGCCTGTGTCGCTCACCTTGGTCTATGTGAATATTAAAGGAAGCAGATGGATTCATGACAAAATTGTGTTTTGCTGATGGTGATGTGTTTGTACATCTTACTTTACTGAACATTCTTGCTGCTTAAAATTATCTCTATCTATAATGAACATGGCCCATTAGTTTCAGTGGAAAATGTTAGTAAAAATTTACAAATTTTATGAAAATTGTTAAAAATTGACTATAAAGAACAATAACTCCTAAGGGGGTCAATTGACCATTTCGGTCATGTTGACTTATTTGTAAATCTTACTTTGCTGAACATTATTGTTGTTTACAGTTTATCTCTATCAATAATAATATTCAAGATAATGACCAAAAACAGCAAAATTTCCTTAAAACTAACAATTGGGTCAGCAACCCAACAACGGGTTGTCCGATTCATCTAAAAATTTCAGGGCAGATAAATGTTGACCTGATAAACAATTTTACCCCCTGTCAGATTTGCTTTAAATGCTTTGGGTTTTGAGTTATAAGCCAAAAACTGCATTTTACCCCATGTTCTATTTTTAGCCATGGTGGCCATCTTGGTTGGATGGCCGGGTCACCGGACACATTTTTCAAACTACTAACCCAAAAGATGATTGTGGCCAAGTTTGGATTAATTTGGCCCAGTAGTTTCAGAGGAGAAGATTTTTGTAAAATATTACTAAGATTTACCAAAAATGGTTAAAAATTGACTATAAAGAACAATAACTCCTAAGAAGGTCAACTGACCATTTCAGTCATGTTGACTTATTTGTAAATCTTACTTTGCTGAACATTATTGCTGTTTATGGTTTATCTCTATCTATAATAATATTCAAGATAATAACCAAAAAGAGCAAAATTTCCTTAAAATTACTAATTCAGGGCCAGCAACCCAACAACGGGCTGTCCGATTCATCTGAAAATTTCAGGGCAGATAGATCTTGAACTGATAAACAATTTTACCCCTGTCAGATTTGCTCTAAATGCTTTGGGTTTTGAGTTATAAGCCAAAAACTGCATTTTACCCCATGTTCTATTTTTAGCCATGGCGGCCATCTTGGTTTGATGGCCGGGTCACCAGACACATTTTTCAAACTACTAACCCAAAAGATGATTGTGGCCAAGTTTGGATTAATTTGGCCCAGTAGTTTCAGAGGAGAAGATTTTTGTAAAATATTACTAAGATTTACGAAAAATGGTTAAAAATTGACTATAAAGGGCAATAACTCCTAAAGGGGTCAACTGACCATTTCAGTCATGTTGACTTATTTGTAAATCTTACTTTGCTGAACATTATTGCTGTTTACTGTTTATCTCTATCTATAATAATATTCAAGATAATAACCAAAAACAGCAAAATTTCCTTAAAATTACTAATTCAGGGGCAGCAACCCAACAACGGGTTATCCGATTCATCTGAAAATTTCAGGGCAGATAGATCTTCACCTGTTTAACAATTCTACCCCATGTCAGATTTGCTCTAAATGCTTTGGTTTTTTTTGAGTTATTAGCCAAAAACTGCATTTTACCCCTATGTTCTATTTTTAGCCATGGCGGCCATCTTGGATGGTTGGCCGGGTCACCGGACACATTTTTTAAACTAGATACCCCAATGATGATTGTGGCCAAGTTTGGTTTAATTTGGCCCAGTAGTTTCAGAGGAGAAGATTTTTGTAAAAGTTAACGACGACGACGGACGCCGGACGCCAAGTGATGAGAAAAGCTCACTTGGCCTTTTAGGCCAGGTGAGCTAAAAAAAACAGACTAAGGTTAATATACATTCAGTTATTTATTAATGTGCAAAATGTACATCTTGGAAGCAAACAATTTAGGAAAATAAAAAAATAGTTTTTATAGTTGGTAAATTCTGTCATAACTCATGTCCACTAACATAACAATATGAAAGTAACGTTAACATATAAAACAAGAGGCTGTCACAACGACAGCAAACCGGATTTATTAATATTTATTTGTGTCCTGGCAATATCACAAGAACCATTACTGATGAATGGTGAAAGTGAAAATCGTCAATATCAAATTTGACCTCCATTTTGTCATCAGTATCAACATATTAAAATTTGAAAAGCTTAGATTGAATGTTTCATGAGTAAATGCAACAACTTGAATGGAAACGCCATTTTACAATCTTTCAAGAACCATAACTCCTGAATGGTAAAAGTCAAAATCGTCATTATTGAACTTGACCTCTATTTTGCCATCAGTAACAACATATAAAAATTTCAAAAGTTTTGGTTGAATGGTTCATGAGAAAATGCACGGACACAACTGGAAACACCATTTTTCAATCTTTCAAGAACCATAACTCCTGAACGGTAAAAGTCAAAATCGTCTTTATTGAAGTTGACCTCTATTTTGTCATCAGTAACAACATATTAAAATTTGGGAAGCTTTGGTAGAACAGTTCATGCGTAAATGCACGGGCACGACTGGAAACTCCATTTTTCAATCTTTCAAGAACCATAACTCCTGAACGGTAAAAGTCAAAATCGTCATTATTAAACTTGACCTCCATTTTGTCATCAGTAACAACATATTAAAATTTGGGAAGCTTTGGTAGAACAGTTCATGCGTAAATGCACGGACACGACTGGAAACTTCATTTTTCAATCTTTCAAGAACCATAACTCCTGAACGGTAAAAGTCAAAATCGCCATTATTGAACTTGACCTTCATTTAGTTGTCAGTAACAACATATTAAAATTTTAAAAGCTTTGGTTGAACGGTTCATGAGTTAATGCACGGACAACATTTGATTGCAGTCCGCCCGCCCGCCCGCCCGCCGTACATCCCCAAATCAATAACCGACATTTTTGTCACAAAAATCCGGTTAACAATATTCATTATCCTTTGCCTATAAAGTACTATGTTATAATAGTTAATACTATATCCAATATTTTTTAAACAGAAAATAGAAATTGCAGTTTCCTATCATATATATATAACAATTATTACAATACCATGACATGAAATCTAAGTTTGTTTGGTGGTCAGTAGAGGTCATCTTAATATGTAAATATACTTAATCACATGGTACAAATAAACAAACATTAAAAGCACATGTATTTTGTTTTTGTTTTGGTTGGAAGGCCGTTACACTACTTATACTTACTCCATCAGGTAATCAACACTTCAAAAAATAAAATTAACATAGAGACCTAATGGGAAACTTTTTTAATTCTTGACCAAAAATTATGAAATTGATAGTCAGAGTTCGTATATATCATAT
The DNA here is from genome assembly GCA_037788925.1 of Mytilus galloprovincialis. Classification (NCBI taxonomy): domain Eukaryota; kingdom Metazoa; phylum Mollusca; class Bivalvia; order Mytilida; family Mytilidae; genus Mytilus; species Mytilus galloprovincialis. The sequence goes on along the minus strand of CM075336.1, from coordinate 89,993,427 downwards.
ATTAACATACATCGAGGAAAAAATTATTAATTTATAAAAATGAATTTTTAAGAATTATTTTCTGTAAATATATAGAAGTCAAATGGACAATAGGGGTAGAGTAAACATACATACTCATTTGCCTAAGTAACATACCTGGATTGATCCACCATGAGCAATAATCTTATTCTTCATATCTTCATTCCACAATCCAAGTTCTGTCAGATCTTTTAACAAATGGTGATTAACAATCTAGAAAATATAAACTTTATGTTAAATCAACAGTTGTGTATAACCTCACTTTTCATGTTTCAACTTATAGTATCTCATTTGAAAAAGTAAATTTAAGATAGAAAGGAATATTGACTTGAACCAGTGCATAAATGGTTTTCTATAGTAATAAAATTTTTGTTCATAGTTCAAAAATCAGAACAAAAAATGTTTTTATACCGTAAGAGACCAAATTTAATGGATAAAGTTGAACCACAAATCTAAAATTTCAACAAATTTTTCTTAATGCTTGTGTACAGAATTTTGCAAAACCACAAAATAGAATATCCATGAAAAAATACAAAATTCTTCCAATCATAAATGGATCCAAAGAAATTATTTGACTTTGATATAGTAATTGCATGTTATAGTAACTTATACTTTTTTCAACGTACCTGGAATTCTCCTGACAATACCCTCCTGCTGTAGATGTTACTGGTGTAAGCTTCTATAGACTCGTTGTTACCTAGGATCTGTGCAGTGGAAGCTGTAGGCATTGGAGCTAACAATAAACTGTTCCTTATTCCATGTCTAGAAAAATAAAATTAAAAGGATTCCATTTCACTCCTTCTTTGTTAACTAGATGTGAGGTTGACTCTTTTGAATTGTTTTACGTTGTCATTCGGGGCCTTTTATAGCTGACTGCAGTATGGGCTCTGCTCATTGTTGAAGGCCGTATGGTGACCTATAGCTGTTAATTTCTGTGTCATTTTGGTCTCTTGTAGAGTTGTTTCATTGGCAATCATACCACATCTTCTTTTTAAAATTCTCTTCAGCAATGTACATACAGAAACGCAAATGGGCCAAAGAAAACAATGTGTGTTTCTTCTTAATGAAATATAGGATCAACAAAAGTTTTAATAGATCTTCACCGATTCTAGTTCTTAGTTCTTGTATTATAGATATTGTTTTACAGTGACACTTGTAGCCTTGTCAATGAATAAAATAATGATTAATAGTTTTTCTCTTGCTTTTTCATGCTTTCTTCACATTTGTCAATTAGGGTGAGAAAAATGTTCCTTAATTCTAGAAAATGTTTGTTCTCAGCAAATTATTGGCGAAATTTCAATAATGCAGTCAAATTTTTTTGGGTTCATCTAAATTTTCCTCGTGTGAATTCATAAATAAGCAACCATGTCCAATGACATAAAGAACATAACTTTCTCCAAATCTTTAAAAAGGAAGTATAACTTTGTTTAAATATCTTAAAATTATTTAAAGAAACAGATTCCACCACTATGCATATGACTCATGACAATGATATTTCTCCTCTCACCACAATTTTGAATATTCACAAAGCTCAGGAAGCCTCCGAGACCATATTAAAATTTAACGGTCTCAAGTGGAGAAAAAATTGGACATGCTTGATGCAGTGGTTAAATCTATATTTAACCAGTTCTGTTGTGTAGTTTGATAGAATACAACTAAAGAACTGATATGCTGTTGTAACATGCTTGATGCAGTGGTTGAATCTATATCTAACCCGTTCTGTTGTGTAGTTTGATAGAATACAAAGAATGAACTGATATGCTGTCAGAAGGAAATTTGAAGTGATAAAAATTGGATTTTGGCAGAAACTCTTAGGGCTGTTCCATTTAAACATACATGGTACACAGGGAAGGCACTTTAAAAACACAGTGACCACCCATAGAGGCAATTTTAGAGTCCTGCATACATTTAAAGTCCATTAAACACAATATTTCAAATCCACCCATAGTGGCAAATTTAAGTTGCCTTCACTGGGTCCCATGTATGTTTTTATTGAACAGCCCTTAAAGATAATTTCCTCCTCAATCGATGAATTACAAAACAAAACTTTACTTTGCAATCTTCTTTCTTAAGGTATCCCAGTCATTGATGCCGGTGTCTTTAACATTCCACATATCATGTTGCATCATCTAAAATACAAAAAGGAGGGAACTTCTATACTATTTTCAATGTAATACACAATACTCACAATCTCATTTTATTCTTTATAATTGAAGAATTCAAATAGAGAAAAATATTCAAAGAGTGACTGAACAAAACATTAATTAATTATCAGTGTTGTTCGGTCACGAGTTGAATATTATACAATTACTGTCTTTTGATGAGGTAAATATGCGGTTTTATTGACTTTTGAAAAATGATATTCACTGAGGCCGACGGCCGAAGTGAATATCAGTTTTTCAAAAGTCAATAAAACCCCATATTTACCGAAACAAAAGACAGTAATTGTTTTATTCCATATTCTGAGAAAAGAAAATGTATTTAATGACAAACATATACCAATTTTTTTTACATGAAACATTTTACCATAACGTTGCATGTAAAAGCGCGTGACGTTTAGCGCGGTGAATAACACTTTCTCAGGTGAATATGCTTTTTTATTCAAAATCCAATTCATATAGAGAAACCTACTAAAATAATACCAATATGGAATAATTTTTGTTATTTAATTCTTTAATTAGTTAATCTTTTTATTACATTGGCAAATGGCTTTTTTTTAAAGACATTAATGTAAAACATATAAGGAACTTTATCTTTTTTCTACGCATTCACAATTTGTTTTAATCCGCTTTATCGACGTCTTGACAACTCCTATTGTTGTATGACGTCAGAGAGTGAAATAACCATGTTTAATTCACATGTAAAATTATCAGTTTTTATTTACCTGGGAAATCAATGTAATTCATTGCAACCAATGTAATAATAAGTTATATATAATGTCTAAAATATAAAAATAAACAGTCAGAACAAGTTTGGACTTTGGAGCTGTACATCAGATAATTTCTTAACAGTAAATTTCACTTCCAGATTTCAATCAATTAGGAACTTGTAAGTCTACTTCCAAAAAATGCAACATTCATATCCCATTAAACAGAACTGACTTGCCCATATACAAGACATGTTTACATTGGAAATTAATTTGTTGTTAGTAAAGACAAAACACAACCATTGTACATACCCCTTTACTGACAGGTGAGCCTTTGTATGTTTCATACGCCCCCAATTTCTCTGCTAGATCACAACTGGCATCCAATGCTGCATAATAGATAGTGTCAAAGATTTCCCGGTTCAGTTTCTGGGCCTCTTCACTCTCAAATGGGAACCTCATCAGGATGAAAGCATCTGCTAGTCCCTGGACTCCAATACCAATAGGTCTGTGTCGGAAGTTAGACCTTTTGGCCTAAAAATTCATAAATTTAATTTTAATTTGCTACTGAGAAAAATATCGCAACTTGGAAATTGAGAACAAAGATGTCAACTGAAGAAACTAATGTGTGAAAGTTGTTAATCACTTTTTTTAAAAGAAATTTTTTAAATTCTTGAATCGGTTCTTCTCAGAAAAAAATAAGGATAAGTAGGCCAGAATTTGAATGGAAGTATTGCTCTACTTTTTTTAATTACTTTCAATCTATTAGGAGATCTGAAAGTTTTGACAAGTCACCACAGAAAAAAATGTCAATAAAACCTTAAAGGATAGACATTTTAATGCATTACAAATTCGCCAAGGAGTGAAACACTTTTTTATTTTGGTCAAAGTACTCAACTGTCTTACAGATGTCTTCTTACCTCAGGAACAGGGTAATAGTTGACTTCTATGATCTTATTAAGATTCCGTACAATGACTCTGGTCACCATCTTTAGTTTCTCAAAGTCAAATGTTTTATCTGGTTTAACATACATATTCAATGCTATGGATGCCAAATTACACACTGCAACCTGAAAAGAAATGAATCAAATTAGGGCTATTCCAGAAAAAAATGTATGGGGGGGGGGGGGGTTGGAAGGCACTTTTTGTCAGCACCCGCCACCCAGACAATTGTAATTGAGACTTATAGTGCATTATAGTGTGAAAAGTTGCTCTGATACCCATCACCCATGTATTATTAATATAATGTGCCTTCCAACCCCCCCCATACATTTTTTTCTGGAATAGCCCTTATTAAATATTTGTAAACAAAGTAAAATTTCCAAAAATACTGAACTCAAATAAAAATTCAAAACGGAAAGCCCCTTTTCATACTGCAAAATCAAAAGCTAAAACAAGTCATTTGAATAAAACACAACTGTCATATAATGGACACTTCAAAATATCCTATCATTGTTTTGGAAGCCGCGGATTCAGGGTTCTTCGTGTGACAGCTTTTAAGAAAACATTGATCTCTTCTTTTTTTTTTATCAGAAAACACTGAAAGAACACAAAATGACATAAAGCTATAATATTTTTCTTTATAAAATCCAAAATGTTAATACTTTTTATTGATGTAAACTACTGTAAGTTCAGAAATTATTGAGAAAATTAGGACAGGGTTATGATCACAATAATTTAGACTAGCATTTTGAAATTTTACATATGAATTAAACAGGATTTTTCTCAGTATCACAAAAATTAGAATCATATTACAGTATAAAATGACAAAAACGCAATAATAAATTCATACAATAATTTCTGAAATAACAGTATTCAAAACTTTTAGTCATCCCATGACTGAGGAAAACTAATCTCATTAGGTCTGCTGTATTACACTATTTCTGTTTTCAAGTTACTACCTCCCCCTACCATATCTTCTAACCACCCACACAAATTTCCAGTGCCGACAACACACAAGGCTTTCCACATATTTCTTACTAACCTCATCAGGGCTGCTGTATTCCACAATTTCTGTACACAAGTTACTACATTTAATGGTTCCTAGATTTTGTTGATTTGACTTCCTGTTACAGTGATCCTTGTATAACATGTATGGTGTACCAGTTTCTGTTTGAGATTCTATGATGGCATACCACAACTGTTGGGCTTTAATGGTTTTACGTCCACGTCCTTCCTTTTCATACCTGGAAACATTTTCAAAATATATATTAAACATGCCCTTTTGATTAATTGATTTTTTGTGTTTTAAAATTTAACGTCACTTTTAAGCACCACTTTTGGGCTATTTCATGGCGGTCAGTTTTTATTGGTGGAGGAAGCTGGAGTGCAAAGAGAAAACCACTGACCATCGATATGAAAACTGACAATCCTCTTCAATTAAGATTTGAGTCGAGTGAGGGTTCGAACTTACAACCTTAGTGTTGTCCTTTTGATGATAAAGGAGAGATGTAAACCCGCTAATAAATTCATGCTCACCTATGGTGTGTCTTAACCCTTTCACCGATTACTGCCCAGACAGAAGCTACTCTGAGACGATGGCTTCCCTGGCTACTATTGCTCAAGTGGGAGATCTTCATATTAAATGTCAATAAAAACTTGTTTGTAGTTATTTGTGTATTTATTTCATTCACTAACACCATGTTCACAGTTTTATTCATGTTTTGATAATTTTTTCCTCATAAAATATTCAAATTTTCAAATTTTCGGCATTATCTAGATGAAATTCTCAAAATTCTGCTCTTTGACCCCAAATCGTAATTTTTTAACCCAAAACGGCAAACTTTTGAAAAATTTTATGAGGCTGTACAAATTCCTCACACTTGAACGATGTCCATTCCAAGTGTTTTGTACATAAAACGACATTTTATGTCAAAAATGTATACTAGTTTGGCTTCAATTCTTCCATATTCTTTCAAAAAAAATGTTCCCTCATTTCAAATTCTCGTAAATTCCGTAAATTTTGTCTGATTTTGACACGGTTTTCAACAAACGGAAGCGCCATGTTTACACTTTCATCCGGGTATTCATCAAAGAAAGATAACTCATGTTTGCACTATTTTGAGCGGGAAACATAAAAGATGTATTCCGATCCCGGTAAAACGGGACTCATCGTCAGTTGTCTGAAGCGTGAATCCCGGTAAACCGGGACTCATCAGCGAAAGGGTTAATCAATTAAAATATAAGTGTTACAATTATTTTATCAGAAAATATTTATTTGATTACCAATGATCAATGAATATGAGGTCATGGTTAGATGAACACGGCCAGACAGTCATGAACATCTTCAAATTAAAAAACAGTTGGTATGTAATAACCAAAACTTGACATTAGAAAAAATTCCTGTGATATGTCCCAATATCACACAGGTGTTTCATAAATGATTTCTTCATGTTAAAGAATAAAATACTTAACCATTAATAATTTACTTCTGAATTTGAATAATTAAATAGGCTATTAAGATAACACAAAATACTGATTTCGCAATTAGTAGACAATGCTGCTTAATTTGGGGCTGGGTCCCAAAGCTTAAGAAATGTCTTAGTGCTTGTGTGAATCTTTCATATTGCAGACGGTTGGTTGCCTAGATTTATATTTATCAAAGTTGTACATATATCAATGCAAGTTTGTTGTGTTTGTTAAGGCACACGTGTTTAGGCTATTTATTGATTTGATATATAAAGTATGCAGGTAGAATTCCATGCATGGGTTATTTGATAGTAGTGAAAGTCATTTGAGTCCAAGATAGGTCTCAAACAGTGATGTGCTAGTCAGTGACAGACAATTCTCACCGATATAAAATGAATTGTGTGTTCTCATTACCTGAATAAAAATGCACTCGACTTTTGCAAGTGGCTATTCCCAAGTGAGAGTTTTTTATTACTGTGCTTATCCAGTGACCTTTGGGGTATCACAATAGCAATGGCTCAAACAGTTTACCAAATTGCAGTTAGATTTCTTCTCCAACTAACTGATCAACTGGTAAAATATTTTAGCAGATTGCTCAAGTGAAATGTTGTTAGTATGAAGTGAGTGCTGTAAAATCAAAAGTAATACTTACATGTACCATCCAGATCCAGTTAGTTGATATCTTTGTCATTTGTTTCAAACACAAAAATTACTTACAATAGTATGAGTCACTGAATAAGAAGGTCTAATTTTGACATGGAAACTTCTATCATAAATAGATTTTATAAATAAATAGTTGAAAACATTGTTTTGTAGGTCTATAATTTATAGCTCCGTTTTCCAACAACAAGTTAGTGCATAATTGTAATTTGGATTTTTTTTTCTAAAGCATTTACTTATCTGCTACCATTAAAGGGAAATAATCTACATTACTGAAAATCAGCAAAATGTTGTCACAATTTTTGTCTGACAAATATCAACTTACCTCATTTAATTTGTTTGTAACATTACTTTTATGATTATTAAACTTTTATCCTCTGTTTTGAAAAGAAACAATGAAATTTATTTTTACTGTAAGATGATTAAAATTTTGAAAAAAATTGTAGGCAAAATCAGAAGCCAGGTATCATTGATTAATTTTTTAGTGTACAATAACTCAATAAAAATTATTTCCCTTTAATGCCAGCAGATCAGTAATTTGTATAGAAAATATTATACGAATCATAATTACACAATAACTTTGTCTTAGAAGACAAAGCTATAAAATATACATCTACAAAACAATGATTTGAACTATTTATTTATAAAATCTATTTATGATAGGAGTTTCCATGTCAAAATTAGACCTTCTTATTCAGTGACTCATACTATAGTAAGTCATTTTTGTCTTTGAAACAATTGACAAAGATATCAACTAACTGTTTCTGGATGGTAAGTATTACTTTTGATTTCACAGCACTCACTTCATACTAACAACATTTCACTTGAGCAATCTGCTAAAACATTTTACCAGTTGATCAGTTAGTTGGAGAAGAAATCTAACTGCAATTTGGTAAACTGTTTTGGCCATTGCTATTGTGATACCCCAAAGGTCACTGGATAAGCACTGTAAGTTGATAAATAATACCAAAATTGACAACAACACTTCGAATGGTCTGCAATTTTATTTGCTATGGTCTACATGTTTCGCCTGCAAGGCAAGCTTCATCGGGACAATTTTTATACAGAAATTAATCCCTGAAGTACTCAAAGTGGTGCATTGAATTTGACGTCGTCATGGTGAGAGAAACAATGAAAAGTGAAAGTAGCAATACAAGACGAAACGAACTCAAGTTACATTGTAAATAAACTTTAATTTTCTATATTTATATTATCTATTTATAACTCTGTATTGCTACTTTCACTTTTCATTGTTTCTCTCACCATGACTACGTCAAATTCAATGCAATTTCAGGCGAAACATGTAGACCATAGCAAATAAAATTGCAGACCATTCAAAGTGTTGTTGTCAATTTTGGTATTTTTTTAATGTTGCATTTATTTGCATAATTTGATAACCCTGCATACCAAGGTATCCACTTCAGGGACTCTAACGAAATGATTCACACAGGCGTTGGTTCACCACATGGAGTTTAAGTTGATAAATGTTTTGTATGTTCGGTCGAGGTTACGAATAAGGGATATTTCGCTGGCCTGTTTTATATTTCCCCTGGATTTTTTTCTCTTAACTAAATAAGCATATTTACCCTGTATATAACTTTTCAAATTCTTCTCCCCAGCAGTCGGCCAGTCCCTTACATTCATGAGGACACATCAGGGTCCAATCACCATTAGATTCTACCCGCTTCATAAACAAATCTGGTATCCACATGGCATAGAACAAGTCTCTTGCCCTTGACTCTTCCTTTCCGGTGTTCTTCTTGCAGTCCAAGAAATCAAAGATATCTGCATGCCATGGTTCCAGGTAGATAGCAAAGGCACCTGGTCTCTGAATAAAACAAAATTATATATTTTATCAACATAGTGCTCTAAATTCAGAAAGCATTTGCATGCATCAATTATTGTGATAGTTTGAAGGACAGTCCTTTTTTTGCAAGTTGTTCTTGTTGTTTTTCGTTCATTTCTTCAGTTGTGGGGTTAAAATCTCATATTTCATAAGACACTCACATCCATTTCATTTATAGTCATTTTTCTCTGATCTTTTATAAATATTTATCAAATATTTGCCACTGAGGTTAAGTTAACAATCATTATATGCACACATATTTTAAAGTGGTTTGAGATCTTTTACATCTTTAGCACTTAATATTTTTCTCCTATGAAGCTATTTTCCAATAGGTACACACAAGTAAATACATATATTACAAATCTGAAAGTTATTAGAAGTATTTTCAGTACGCTTTGCAATATTGATCAATATTGTGGAAAAACTTTCAAAACAATAAGAGAAAACAAAGTTATGAGATAAAGCATTTTTGAATTCTTTGCAAGTAATAATCAATATTGTGGTAGATCAACTAAATCTTTCATTTTTATCAGGAATTTTTAAAACTATACAGTCGATTCCACTTAATTGCATACCGCTTAATAGCATAATTCGGTTAATTGCAGTTTTCTCCTGCACAAAACCATTTCCCATTCATCTAATGTTAAATTGTCCGGTTATATGCATAGCTCTACAAGTGGCCTTTCGGTTTATTGCATAGAAAATTATTGCCGTCTAGATATGCTTAGTTAAAACTGACGAGATTTTTGACCGGAAACGGTCATTTGGTAAGTATATTTTTCTTGAATGCATCCTTATTTTCGTTATTATTTCCTACTTACTTTTGTGTTATTGAAATAAAGTTTAAAACAGTTTCTTTCATGTTTATATTATGGAATTTGATTTAAAAATAAACCTCGATGTCTACACAGGTAAAGTTTCCCATGTTCTATTTTAAGCCTCGAGGTCATAAAAATGTCAAACAGATAATTGTTGTAAAAACACTGACCATTCTACTTCAAAGGGTGTTAATAATTGATTGGATTTAAACAATTGTCCATAGATTACATTTGGGGTTAATTTTTAAAACAAAAACTCCTGCTAATTATCGATCATAACCAATGTGAACTCTATTGGGCTTGGGGTGATCTGTATTAATGTTAATATTATAGGGCATTTACATATGGTTAAAGAATTTTATACATCAATCATTTGTTTTTAATATTTTATGAAAAGAGCATTTACTTTTAATTATTATATTTTCTCACTTTCAACACTTGTGTCCAGCAATTAACCCGTACAGGGCCCCACCATTACTGCTTTGCATATACGAAACTAACAAGTTGTTACTTCAGTGCCCAACTGCATATCAACAGCAATTCATTACACATCTGTTGTTAAAATAATTATAAACTGTGAAGTATTGCTTAAAAGTTTATTTTAATCAAAGCCTAACAATGTACATTGTACATATGGGTCATAGAAACAAATCTATTTTTAGAACAGTTTATTTTCGTATCCCAGGTAAAGGAAAGTCTGAATGCAAATAAACTAAAACTAAATGTGTTTATAATCTTTATTTAAAGAAACAAAATAAAATAACACATATGACACTAGAGTAGACATAAAATTTTTATTAGAATAAATCAACATTCAGTATATTATATGTGGATTACAGACGTTCATCTTTCTTCAGGGATTTCTTTTACTGATCTGTTCTATCGATGATATTTGACTCTTGTCATTTGGCATTTCGGATATAAGCATACTCCGCTTTATTGCATAATTTTGTCTGACAAATAGGCTATGCAAATAACCGGAATCTACTGTACTAAGAAATTGAGAACGCTTTGCCTTGTTACCTTATTGCCTCCTTGGTCAACATATCTGGCTGTGTTGTTGTAAACTCTCAACATTGGCAACAATCCATTTGAAATACCATTTGTCTACAATATAACGAAAAACAAAAGTTAAAAAAACATATTTATTTATAGTGGATTGGGAAACGAAGTTTTTGCAACTTATATTAATCCCTTTCCACTTTGCGAGTAAGAGTGCAGCATTGTAGCGGCATTAGCCTACTCTTTTTCGAAATCTACAAGGGTGTCTTTAACGGGCAAGAGATATGGCTCTCTCTTAACACAGGTCAGCCATTTATCGTCCCCTTCCGACGGACTATCATCGTTTCCTCAAGACCATACTCGCAAATGGTGTCAAGGGAGAGCCCAAAATTGAATTCCTGAAATTTTCATCCCGTACCGGAATCGAACCAGGAACCTTTGTGTTAGTAGTCCGATGCACTAACCACTCAGATGTAAAATAACTGTTAGTTCATTTAGTCAATATCTTCAAATATGTGTATTCTGATTATACAAGAAACTCCATTCTTACAGGTTAATTTTTATCTTGAAAGTTGAAAAAACTATCTTTCTTTATACAAGATATTTTTTTCTGTTTCTGATTTTACTAAAATCAACACATATTTCATGTGCCTCCTAATGCAGGAAAAATAATGAAAACAACTTTTGCTAAAAAAAAAATTTATAAATTTTAAACAATAAAATTTATGTGCAACATGTATTTTTTTAAACAAGTAATACTGTTGAGGCTATTCCAGAAAAATAATGTAAGGGAGTTTGACATCACATTTTGTTTGTGTAAATAGAACAACCCAAACTTTTAATTTTCATTTGTAACAATTTTAGTGCTTCCAACATTATCAAACCCTGAAAAACATGTCGTTTCCAAGCCTCCCATACAATTTTTTCCCCCTAAAATAGCCCTTACTTCAAATTAGCAAAATACCACAACATTCTAAAATCATACATTGTAGTTTATAAAAACTGTTACAAAACTTTGAATTTTTCGAAAAACTAAGGATTTTCTTATCCCAGGCATAGATTACCTTAGCCGGGTTCGGCACAACTTTTTGGAATTTTGGATCCTCAATGCTCTTCAACTTTTTACTTGTTTGGCTTTATAAATATTTTGATATGAGCGTCACTGATGAGTCTTATGTAGACGAAACGCGCGTCTGGCCTACTAAATTATAATCCTGGTACCTTTGATAACTATAACAAACTTCTATTCTGCACATAAAACATAAGGGTTATTCCAATAAAGTGTATGTGGGAGGGTAGGAAGGGACTTTTAAAATATATCCCTACAACCAAGAATAATTTTTTTAGATAATTCTGCATAATGGTAAAAAAAAACAAACATTACCAACATTCAATAATTTAACTTCCCTTCCTTCCCTCCCACATACATTTTAATGGAATAACCCTAAGACTAGGCCAAATATAACTATACCCCAGCAATGTAGCTTCCTGTAGCTCTTATGTTATGTACATTAAGTCCTATCCCGCCTGCTGATTTGGATATAAGGGCACATTGTTTCAACGTGTCGTAGATCCCTTCAATACTGTCTGAATGCATGGTCAATAAGAAACAGCTGAAAAACAAAATTGACAATACATTACAAGAATCCAGTTACTGTGGATTAATATTCGTTGGATACTAATTTTCGTGGATTACAGGAGAACCAGGAATTCAAATGTTTAACGAATTACAAATTTTTCTTAATATTTAAGGAATGTATGCAGACTTAGCCAAAACAACAAAATAAATATCCACAAATATGCAAGTTTTCCTCAATCCACAAAAAATGGCACCCCAAAAAAAATGAATCCACAGTAATTCCTATCATTTAGCATCTAATTCAGAAGTCACTTACATTGTATGCTTCAATTTTTTTTAATGAAATCATAAATCTGTTCCCATAGGAATTATATATCCATTTTCAGTGAGCAATGAAATTTATTCAGAACACTTATTCTAAAATTCACTTTATAAACAACTCATGTTAAGGACACATAAACTTGAAAACCTTCCACTATAATAGGATAGTCCAAGGAAAATGCAGATTTGACTAATTTTTTTTTAATATGTTAAATTCTCAAGCATTAAAATGATGAAGTCCAAGAGTTTGCTACTAAATGCATAATTGTTGTATATTTAGCCACAAGCATTTGTTGCTTACTTAAAAAAAACTTTTTTTCGTAGCATAAATTTATAAAATTGAAAATCGTCTTTTTTAAAATCGATTTATGAAATTTCTCAACTTTTTTTCTCTCAATTTCATTCTCATTTAGAAAATATACAATATTCACCTTGACAGCTGGGGTCGACATGTTCCTGCATTGAACAAGGTTGGTGAGGCATGAGTGAACCATTTCTCCGACAACAAATTGTATGTCTGAAAGAAAACAAAAACATCTGATTTTTACGGCAAACATGCAAATTCCAAAATCATGATTATATTGGTAGTTAAAATCATTAGAATTAATGTTGCTAAAAGTGGGAATGACAATTTTGTGCTAAACAAAAATGTGTTCCCAGTACACGGATCACAGTATCATTTCTATGTTCAGTTGACTATGTAATTAGGGTAAAAACTCTAATTTGGCATTAAAATTAGAAAGATCATATCATATCATAGGGACCATGAGTACAAAGTTTGAAGTTGATTGGACCAACTTATTAAAAACTACCTCGACCAAAAACTTTAACCTGAAGCCGGACAGACCAGAAAAACATAATGCCCCTCTACTATTGTAGGTGGGGCATAAAAAAAGTAACCGCTGAAGAGATAAATAATTGAAATGACTTGGGAGGGTCTGAAAATGAGGGTCTGAGACAGGTGGACATCAAGGTAGGTATGAGTGTATATTGTATTTTTGACGATAAATATTTTCTACACTATAACGATCATCCAATGAATTGTTACCTAGTCTTGCAAAAAATTAAAAACAAACATTCTGCATCCTGATCCATCTTTAACCCTTTCAACGCTATACACGGCATATGCCGCGATGACATACGCCGTCCGCCACTGCTATTCGCGGCATATGCCGCGATGACAACGGATTTTTCATAAGGACTCATAAACCATTCGGTTTTCTTTTGGGTCCTCTCTAATTTTTCCTTGTATGAATCTAGGATATGCAAGGTCTCATTTGCGCTTGAAATCCCGGTAATTTTTATTGTAAAATCATGCAGTAGAAGGAAAATTGAAGGAAAATAAAAACAAATATTTTGACAAATGCAAATGGCGGAAATCGGAAACGAAGCTGTAAATATGGAAATATTTCAGCATTTCTATGGCGAAACTGATGACGAGGATTAGTTAAAAGGTTTCTTGTTATCTCAATGTGTTTATTACATTCAATTCGTGTGGGAAATATGATTTGATCGATCATTACGAGACGTAGAAAAAGGGGGGAAAACGGAGGTTGACTGAAAATTTTGAGGACGGAGCCACTGATTTGTGCCATGATTACATAATACGTTGTGTATGGTGCAATACGCTACGGAATCGAGAAATTGGTGTCTTCTTTAATATATAGTAGATAAAAAAACAAAATAGATGAAGACGAAAAGTAGTTTTTATTCAAAATTCAACACAAATGTAACAAATTACACCTTTTACCTGTTAATTACCTGAAAATGCAGGTAACCTGATAAAAATTTTACTGAAATAACTGCCTAACATTGCAGTTCATACTCTCCTGGGCATTTTTCATGCAATAACTTTTTCTGTATCTCTTATAATAAAAAAGATACAGCAGTCTGAAAAGGAATATACTGTTCTAATGAATGAACACAAAAAAAAATGCAGCAGCAGCAGCCATTTTTCTATTTTTTTGTGTAGCGTTGAAAGGGTTAAGTGTGAAATTTCCCACTTAAGTCCAAATGTTTAAAAGATGACACCCATTGGCAATCATACCACACCTTCAAGTTCTTTTAATACAAGTATTGACACTGTATCAATCTATTTAAAACTAAAGATGGTGTGTTCCAGGATCCAAGAACTTTTTTACTTTCTGTTCAGGTAAGCAGCAAAATAAATTTTAGCGATCACATTTTTTAATCTCATGGGAAATTGAACCCAATTTAATTCTATATTCCTACCTCAATAGCAGCCTCTATATCATTTTCGTGTATTCCTACAGCAACTCTCATCAACATGTGTTGGGGACGTTCAGCAACTATAATAAAATAAAACAAGTCATTTTTAGTTGAGACATGTAAAATTATTATTACTAAACAATTTATTATGAAACAAAATTCAGAACTGCAACATGAATTTTTGTTAACTTAGATTGATTTTTGTTTCCTTTGTTTCATTTTGAGTGTTTGCTATGGGGTAAATAACGTTTGTTGGTGGTATGGGTTAATCATTTACTATATTTCTTATCTAACAAAAATTAAAAGGTGCAAATATTTCTAACAATCAGATATGAAATAACGAAGTATCAGGTCTCTAACCCTTTCAGTGATTTTGTACCTTTCCAGTGATAAATTAGTTATGACCTTTGAAATGCCTTACCTTTCTGGTCAATTTTCAACAGATATGACCTTTCCAACGTCTTGAACCCAAAATAGTTGTAGCTGAAATCTCTGTCATAGATCATTGCTGAATTCAGTTTCTGTAAAGTTGAAATAAAACATATAAAGAGATACAATAATTATTGATATTTTTTTGCATTTAACATTCGTATTTCTTTAAATTGAAAAAAAATTACGTTAATTCGTCTATAATTATTTATTATAAAACAACCTTAATTCTGTATGTCTGTGCCTGTCCCAATTCAGTAGCCTGTAATTCAGTGGTTGTTTGTTTATGTATTACACATTTTTTTCCTTTCATTTTGTGAACATAATCAACATGAAGCAGGACAGACAAATCTTTAACATGAAGCGGGACAGACGTACGATTGCCGAGACCAAAAACATAATACCCCTAAGTGGGGCATAAAAATGACTTGTCCTGAACCTGAGACATCTGGACTCTCGGTCATAAAACTTGACTCACTACTCCGAGTACAAAATAAGTGATCGAAACATAAAATCCTGATCAATACTTACATCAGCATTTTTAATGATGATTTCATGGGTTTCTTTGGAGATCATAGGTGAATGTTTTCCAGTTTTTGGATTTATCCATTTATATAAATCATCACTGACCTCTGAAAATGTAAATATTTGTTTAAGGCCATATTACATGTAAGTGTTTCCTATTACATCTTTGTAAGAAAATAGGGAAGGTAGAATTTTTTTATTTTATCTAAACTCAAAATTAAATTGATATTGAGCCTACATCACATGATCTATGGGAGAGACATTCTGACAGTGCTTATTGAAAAATGACAAAAAAAAAACTTAAAGGTAGGCTATTTCTAAACTCAAAATTTAGAGTAGGTAGGGAAATAAGAAAAACTTCTTTTTTTATTTGGCCTAAATGTACATTTTTTCCCTGGCTACTGATGTGTTTCATACATAACTGCCTATAGAAGTACTTTTTTCACTTTTGGACCACATAATTTTTAAATATTAAAACTACATGTAAATACAAAATATAAGTATCGTACCAGGGAAGACAGGGAAGACACACTCGAAAATGGGATAACCATCAAGAGACAATTTTATTAATTTACAAATTTGAAATTTTCATTGTCGAAAATAACACCCACTTCGGCAACTATTTCAAAACATTTTATGTTTGGCCGGTTATTGTAGACATAACTGTTGTTTTTTTTAATTTGAACTTTTACATGAATCTGCAGCTGCTAGTATTAAGAAAGTATATTTAACTATAAAAAAAGATGTCATCATTATTCAAAATTGTCCCGTTATTACCTACCACTAAAGACTTTCTTTGTTTCCTTGTGCAAATTTGAGATAGCAATTCTGGCAGCAAGTTGGGCATAATCTGGATGTTTGGTTGTCATGGTAGCGGCAGTTTCGGCAGCCAGATTGTCCAGTTCCACAGTGGTGACACCTGGATATAACCCATTTATAACCTTCAACGTAATTGCTGCCTAAAAAAAGAGCAAGAGAAATATATGCTATACATATATAACTAGTGAACACATGTTTGTCTGGTCAAAAAACAAAGACATAAAAAAAAACTTGCATGGTATAAAATGTGTTTCTTTATCAAGTTGCTACAGTACAATTGGTCCCAATAATCAATGATAATTTTTACAAAATCTTGTGAAATTACTTACTTGTAAACAATATCAATAAATGAAGTACTTACAGGGTCTACAAAATCTGAATTCAATCCATAGCACAGCTTCTGTATTCTTGAAGTGATCTTGTCAAACATAACCTTTTCTTGTCTCCCATCTGAAATAATGCACAAAGTTTTGTGAACCATGACTTTTGTCATGTAAAGCATCTTCCTGGTTTTAGTTTATTTTACATAATTAGTAACTTTCAAGAGAGTCACATAATTTTCTGATGGACATAATTTAAGGTCAACAAATTCTGTATATGACCATCCTGTTTTCCACATTGCATTCACAGCTGTTAAACATTGATTTTTCTAGCTTTCCACATGGTCTGATATATATTCTGACCCATTCCAAATTGTAAATACCCTATATTTTCCCTAGTTTTGGAAGCAAATTCCCGAACGATCTCAAAATTTATTTTTATCTTTTTTATTCATGACTGCAATGTTTATTTAGTTCAACCTAAAGCTATTGATCAGGGTCCTTTTCCAAAAAATACCTAGAAATAAACTGTCAATTCTCATTAAAACTAGTTTTAATCCAGAAGAAAGTAAAAAAACATTGCTTTTACTGTACCTTAAGTTGAATTTCTAACAAATTGGTCATTGTACTTTCAAATTATATATATTTTACAGACTTAAGAGGTATTGAGTGAAAGTAAAGTATATATTCATCATTTAACACCATTTAAATGCATTTAAATAAGTTGGTTCGAGTTAGAAGTGGTACGAGTTTGCATTGGTACGAGTTTTTTTATAGTGGTAAGAGTTGACGTTGGTACAAGTTTACAATGGTACGGGATTACTATAATTCGTCATTAATCAGTATCCACCTAGACATACAGCACCATCTCAGTCTGCACATATAGCTGAGCATAGGAAAAGAATAATATAAGTTTTTTTAGTTGCTTTAAGTAAAATGTTAGAATATTATTCTTTGGGCGAGTGATTATAAAAGATTAACTACAATGTATAGGCAACTTGTACAATAGAATCGGGTCAGTTTTCCATTATCTCACTATAATTTTAAATGCGACTTATTTAAATGGCAGATCAAGAGAGGGATTTGTTCCAGGGGTTTGGAACACCACCCTCCCCCCTTTTTTCCCTTTTATTAGTGAGGATCAATATGCTTTTGAATGGGGACATTCCAAGTTATCCAGTGTTTACGCCCTTTTATAAATAACTGGATCTGCCCCTGAAACTGAAGCATTAGTAAATATCATAAATGTCAGATGCAGATGTTAGAGAAAATGAAATAGCTGATAAACTAGCTAAAGAGGCAGCTAAAGAGGCAAATCAAATTCAGAAAGAAGCTCATATTACAGTAACTAAACAAGATATTAAAACAGCAGCAAGAATTTTAGTAAATAAAAAGTGGCAACATAGATGGGATAATAGTGATACAGGAAGATTTTATTATAACTTTCATCAGACTGTCAGCAAAAAATCGACATTTGATTATCCAGATCATAAAACAGCAAAAATTATTAGAAATTTAAGATCCGGATACTACCTAAAAAATTACCAAAACAAAATCAATCAAAATATAGACCCCAAGTGTGAATGTGGTCAATTAGAAACTGTGGAACATTATTTATTATTTTGTGAAAATTATGAAGAGGCAAGACAGAAACTTATACATGAGATATACTTCAACACAGGATCGTTGCATATTGATTTGGAACTTTTATTGTCAATAGAAAAAAACGACAATGTCTCCGTCTCTAATGAAACACTAATGCGATTGTTGGGTGACTTTATTTGCGAGTCGCGCCGGTTTGATTAATGAAATGTTAGATTTTTTTTGATTTTTTTTTCCTTTAAATTTTCATGTTAATTAATAAATGTATATATATTTTTTAATTTTTGTAAAAATATGTTAAGCACAGTTGCCACCTAATAGTATATATTTTAAAGTACAAGTGAGTTGTTTACCAGAGTGAAATATATATATACATGTACACGCGAGACTTGAATAATTACAAGGGAGACAATCCAGTGTCAACAGCGACACCTACAGAATACAGAATCAGATTCACCAATTATTTTTACATCACTCGAGGGCCAATTTAAATGAATCCAAGACCTTCAGGTGGCTTCAGCAGCAAGAAATCAGTGCATCCATTTTGGACATGCAAATATCCACTTTTTAATGTGGATTATGAGCTCAGACATCCTACAGCCCCTGCTTGTCTGCTAAAACAGCAGTCAGACTACTCAAAATCCAACAAAGTCAAAACTAGATGATTTCATCATGATGATTGACTCCCGAGACATATAATACAAGAGATTGGCAACTCTAGTAGAGTCTATATAACAGCCAATGAAATCACTTGGTCACCGGAAGTGCTTGGGATTATGATGTGACCTGGGATGATGGAGGATCGAGATGAGAAAATTCCGCCATTGTTGTTAAAAGAGACGATACGCTTACAGATTTGTTTTCTCGTTTATGTCGATTGCTTTCACAGCTAAAGCATGTAAGAATATTCAAAAGATACATTTAACTAGTTCTACCAATTTGTTTATACTATAATGTGCTGAGATGATGATAATAATCAAATGCAGACCAATTTAAATTCGGTCCATTCAGCTTCCCCTCTTTAAGGCCAATTAAAATTAATTGATAGATTTTCATCCCCGCCCGCCCCTCTGAAAACATCCCGCCCCGATTTTTTTTATTTTAACAAATTTACGATTTCCGGATTTTGTTCATATCCGTTTCCGGTAACCGTCAACATTTCGTTTCAATTTCAACTTCCTGTTTCAAATTTCGGTTTTCATATTTCTTCAAGTAACTTAAAATGATTCTGCAGCTCTATGATGACAAAATCATCTACCGAGAATAGAGATTGATTACGAGAAGGGCATGAAATAATAGGCTTTCAAGTTATACTCTGTGTCCATCTCTGCAAATCACGGAATGACACAAATTGTTGTGATAAGAAAACGGTTGATTTTTTCACTAATAAAATGACTTTGTGTCAGGAATTTTGGACTGTGTAATCTAATAAAGATAAATAATGGCCTGTAAATATGGTGCTCCGTTGCGGAGGAATTTACGAAGAAAAGAAAAGAAAAGAAAGTACCCAAAGAGCAAGAATCGTGGAACACATTGGTATGAAAAACATAACTGATTAAACAAATTTACACAAGCACGAACTTGTTAGATTTATGACAATATATAGAGTTCAAAAAGTCGGCAACTATTCACTTAGAAAATTTTACCCTTGCCGATTGTTTTTTTGTTGTTGTTGACAAACAGCAAACAATCTCAGTCCCAATACCCTCAATAGAGTCATTAAAAAACTTCTTTTTTTTAAGTTCATGTTTTACATTATAATTATATTTGCATCTTGAAGAAGAATCAGAAAAGCACCAACCCTAATATTTTCAAAACTTTTGAGTTTTCATTTTATTCTGTAGATCTACTCATAATACTTGTGTTGCGTACAAATGCATTTTCTTCATTTTAGGCCAATTAAAATTAATTGGTAGATTTTCATCCCCGCCCGCCCCTCTGAATTCGTCGCGCCCCGATTTTTGTTATTTTGAAAATTTTTCGATTTCCGGATTTGTTCATCTCCGTTTCCAGTAACCGTCAAAATTTGTGTTTCCTTCCAAACTTCCTGTTTCAAATTTGGAAATAAAAATTAAAAAATAAAATCCTCCCACCCGCCCCATTTTTTTCAAAAATTTGGATGAAAATCTACTAATTAATTTTAGTTGGCCCTATGGAGACAAAAAAAATATTGCCTAGCAAGGCAAATAAATTCTGTGAAGGTAGTCCAACTGAAGAGAGCATTTCTCTATGTTTTTACTGTTTTCTAAAAATAGGTTTTTAAAGCAACAATTACATGTAGAACAGTGTTTGCCAACTAGGGATTTGTATTTAAGATTTGAACAATGCTGTACAATTCCTTATACAGACCGTACATTGACCTATAAAAAAATAAGGGTTTACTTTTATAAATTGTTATTTGGATGGAGAGTTGTCTCTTTGGCACTCATACCACATCTTCCTAGTTCTATATATGATTTAAGCTTATTATACATGTACTTTCGCTTTTAAAAAGGGGTTTTACTTCTGTCTTTCCATCCGTCAGTCCGTCCTTTTCTTTCAGGAACTACTTGACAAGGATTTCTGAAATTTGGTTTCAGGGTTATATAAGTCAGCTATATCCTGTGATGGGTTTTCAGATTCATCACTCAACAACTTCCTGTTTACCAAAATATTGAGACAGGGTATTACTCAGTGAGAAGTAGCTCACAGTTTTACTTGTTACACTAGCATATATGAAGAACACGTCACCAGAGGGTTTCATAAGAAATAAAAAATAAAAAATAAAATCCTCCCACCCGCCCCATTTTTTTCAAAATTTTGGATGAAAATCTACTAATTAATTTTAGTTGGCCTAATGCTGTAGAACCGGTGTGGCCCACCATTTTTTTCCATAAAACTTTAAAATTTACGATTTTATATACAATTTTAAAGTATTATTCTACTCCCGATTGTTATCCCGTTAAAATGATACTATTTTCGTATATTTTGATCAAATAGTGTTTTCATAAAATACCGTCAAAGGTGATTTATTTTTTTCACATTGATACCCAAATCCAGCTATGCGAGAATTACCTTTTTTTCATAAAACTTAGAAATTATCGAATAAATATGCAATTTAATGAGCCTGTATAAATTCCAAATGTTATCTTGTTAAAATAAGATCAGCGGGGCATATATGTGTATACCATGGACATGTACACATTCCCAATATATTCTTCTTTTCTTTATAAATTTTGCCCATTATTCTCTATTCTTTATTTTAGCACCTCATCATTCTCCAATCAGGACAAAAGTCACAATTCATTTTTTCTGATTATTTCTTTGAACAAAAAAAAACGCTTATTTCTATTCTTGAACAATTGTATGAAAACCAACTTTGTAAACAAAAATTATCAAAAACAATTAAAAAATGATCAAATAATTGTTGAAAAAACAAAATGTCAAACTGGTTTGGCACTTAAATGGCTTCATGGTGCCAAGAAATCTTTCTTTTGCATGATCAAAATTAAATAAATCTTCATTTATTAAACTTTAATATGAATATATGTATTAAAAAGTAAATATTTAAAGATATTTCTCTTATGTATACAAACAATTGTCAACAGATTATTTGTGACTTTTTGTCCTACCAAATTTGTGACTTTATGTCCTGTGACTTTCTGTCCGTTTACCTTTTGTAAACACCTTCCCATTGGCGGATCCAGCCCCTTTTTTTGGACGATCAATGAATTTGAATGGGGACATGTGGTTGGAACCCCCCTTTATCCTGGGATGATCCGCCCCTGCTTCCAGACCCTCATGAGATAGAAGCAAAGACTAAGTAAAGTTGATGTGAGCAACTTACATTGTATGTTCACTGTACGATGTTTAACAATTGACAAATATATCAAATATTTGTTCCTAATAGCAAGCTTGAAAGGTCCATACATGACAAAATGAAATTTAAAATAGATTTAGCATAATAAAAACCTGCAGAATGGTGTATGACATACATGTAGGAAGTAAAGTTTAAAAGTAAGACAAATAGAGGTTGTATAATAGGCTCTACAAATTCAAAATTTTTTTCAACTCTAAAATAGTATTTTTTTTTTAATTTAGAATGCCAAAAGAGGAAAAGATGTAGTAAGTTAACAAAAGGAGTTAAAAAGAAAGGTAATCCTCTACCATGGACAGCTATTGATACCATTATGGAGGAGATATCTGTTGCAGTTTCAATCCACACTGAAGATGAAAAGGATCATCCAATTATGACACATCTCTGGTCGAGTTTGTATGTTCTGAGGAAATTTCTATTACATCAGAAGAAGTCAAAGGAGAACTCTTGTTAGATGAACACTCAGACCACACTTATGCAGCAAAAGAACAGCCATTTGAGAATGAAAAAATATGTATGCTTGAATTTGATTGCCATGCTGATTTTTTTCTTGTACCACTGGAAGGCACAGAGCAACTGATTACACAATACATTTGTAATTGAGATATTTGCAGTGAATGAGACACAATGAACATGAAGAACCTTGCCTTTCTCCCATTCTCCCTTTCAAACTTTATGCAATTTATTACAAGTTAGCATCAATGATACATGTACATATATCCTTAGCTGTACAGATACCGAAATTTGCATACAGTTGAACTGTACCAGATCAGTTGCAGGGAAATTAGCATGAAGCTCTCAGTTATCATTGACAGTAACATTATAAGTGAATGTTTGATAATAAAAATATTATTTATGCCTGGAATGAGTTTTGTTCTCTTATATCTTGGTTTAAATATTGAAAAAGGATGAAATGATGTGTAGTGATAGTCTAGATATATTGTAAACATCCAATTAATTGGTTTATATGATTTATAGATATGCTTACTGTGGGGGGGGAAACATAACAAACAAAAAACAAACAAAAACATAAAATTGTACGGCTTGTGATAATGGTGAAATATATTATCATGCCTTTATTATCTTTGTGTCTTTCCAAAGTAAGAAGCCTGTAATTCACTTGTGGTTTGTTGCTGTATATCATATTTGGATTTTTTTGTACATAAATCGGGCGGTTAGTTTTCTTGTTTGAATTGTTAAACCTTTTTCATACATGTAAATAGACCTTGTATAGTTCGCAGTGCTGTATGAATTTTACTCATTGCTTAGAGCCTTATGGTTACCTACAGTGGTTAATGTCTGTATCATTTGGTTTCTTGTGGAGAGTTCAATATTATATTGCATATACTGTACAGAAAAGAAATGTCATACACTCGCATATCAATATATTAAAAATATGCCATGAAATATTTTCCACTGGACGTTAGGCAACCATCAATTAAATCAGCCTGATCAACAACAAAGGTAGGCGCATTTTCGTGCAGTTTGTATAAAGTAAAACAAAAAGGTTTTAACTTACAAATCAAGTCAAATAGTTGTAAAACTATTTATACATGTGCATTTTCGTTTCAAAACTAAAAGGGGATTTTAACTAGTCCAAAAGTTAAAAAGAAAGAAAGAAGGGAAACTTGTGCACATGTATTCTTTGAAGTCAACTTGCCATGTTAACAGAAGTATAGCATAGTAGAATGTTTATTCTTACAAAAATTGTTACATGAACAGGCCATTCACTAAGAGGCGGTACCCGGTACTTTTACCCTCCTATGCTACTGATAAGTACCGCCTGAATTCAGGAATTTTTATATAAGATGTTCATTGAATACATTGTAAAGTACCACCTACAAATAGGAATGTACCGGTCAACATGAAAGATAATGAAACCCCTGCATGAAAAGGCAGCAATACCTGCTGCTGTGAGTTTTTATCGTATATTTAGCAGTTCCTTACACTTAAACTATGGTTTAATCTCTTTACATTCGAGGTGAAAAGTGAGACTTATATTGCCATTTTCTATTAAATGATCATTAAATGTAAATCCTAAATACACAATCCGTGAAAAGGAGAAACCATAAATTAACCGACAATCATAAAAAAAAAAACACAATGCAAGCTCATAATGTAAAGTTCGAAAAACACACTTAGAAAACAATTTACCGACAATCCCTAAAACAACTCAATACATGCCCAATTAATAATGAACACAAAAAGTAATAATTTTTTAATGATCTATAAAAGTTATGAATATAAGACAAAGTTGATCATGATTAACGGTAAATAAAGAAACAAATTAAGTTTTTTTTTTCTACTCATTAATTTTATATTTTGTATTTTTGGAAAGATTGTGGACACCTGTGGTGTAACAACTTCTTGTGTACCAGGTGTCAATTAAAACTCTTTTAAACAGGTTGTGATTTACCTGACCATCGAATAATTCAAGCCTAGTAATATACATGTCACACTGTGAAATTATTATGTCTCCGACACAGGTGTATATTAAATAGAAACCCATTATGAAACTATCAAATAAAATGAACTCTGATACAATTTATTAAGTGTTAACTATTTAATATCGTTTTTTTTTTAATTCAATATCAAGTTATGTCTATTTTTCAATAATGTAAATAATACAAATCAAAATTAAAATGACATTGAAATAAATATTTATGCATGAACTCAAACTATTTAATTAATTATGTTAAATTTAACACTGAAACAGTTAATTTATGCTTAAACATTCACCCTTACTTCGAGTACTTTTAATACTTTGATAAAGACTCTATTACCCAAAGAGATCTCGCAAGGTTTAAATGTGGCCGTGTGATATTACGGGATTTCGCCGAGTTGCCAATCTCTTGTATTGTATGTCTCTGTTGACTCCAAGGATGCTGTGAATGTAAAAACTAAAACAGTGATCAAGACTTACTTCCTAATTACCCCAAACCTGTTGAAGCTTTTACAAGTTTTATTTTTAACCACAAGCAGTATCGAGAAAATATCAATTTTAAAATTATTTGAATGTTTTTTAAAAATCATATTCACTTGTTTAGGTCAAACAATATAATGAGTTTCATTGTTACACAGGTTCTGACCTTTTTAGTGAAATAAACAATAATAAGTGTTTGGGTACGCCAAACAAGTCCGATTTTTGAAAGTTTCTTTTTTCATTTTTTTCAAATTTTCCTTATCTTTTTTAATGCATTATTTGTTTAACGTTTATTATTGCTCGTATTTCTTACCTCTTTTGTTGACAAACATTGTATCTGCTATAATTTTCAGGTAAATGAAAATAAATTCAAGATTTATTAGGTTTTTTGTCGGACGTTTCTTTGTCTTCTTTCTAAATATCTGGCGCCAAATTAAACTTCCCGCGGTTGATTACAACTTCCTGTTGACAACACGCCCTCTAGAAATCTTACTACAAACCAAATACGAACCAAGAGCATAGTACACCACGATGTACTCGTGGGCAACAGAAGAAGTATACCGATGTTCAAAACTCATAAATTTAATCGATAGAAAAAAACAATGATTATAAAGACAGATCACCTGGTGCAGTTTCAAACTTAATTAAATCTTTGGAATGGGAAAATTTAGAAATAAGAAGGAAAAAAGCTAGATTAACTATGCTGTATAAAATAAATTGGGGGTTAGTTGAAGTTCCTTAGGACAATTTAACAATATCTGATAGACGTACTAGGGGAAACATAAATTTAGGCAAATATCTACAAATAAAGATTTCTATAAATTTTCATTCTATCCTCGCACTATTTCGGACTGGAACTCACTACCTGAAGCAATAGGTATGTCTGACACCCTGGAATCCTTCAAAAGTGGCATATCCACTCTAACACTTGAAGTATCCACAACAACTTATTAAAACTACAAAGCCACTGTATATAATGTATATATGTTATTGTTAACGATTTTTCTTTGTCATCTTATTTTTAAATTAAGTCCATATGTACAAATAGTGGCCATCCGTCTAACATCATAAACGAAAATGTACAACCAGCCAAACTAAATACTACGCATGCTACTAGTAATGACTCCTTACCCACAGACAACTCCAAGCAGCCTTTAACTGGGAATTCGGATAGTATGCAAAGCGAGCAACAGGCAACATTTTGCCCAACAAATCAGTCTTTTTTAGTGAATGCACCGACTCTAACCAAACCACCGTGGATGAATTACAGCCATTGTCAGATAAAACCCATGCAAACTCAACAACAACATGTTGCACCAGTCATATATCGACATCCGCAAACGGTCCATCAAAATCAGATGATGGTAGCAAACCCACACTTTCCTCAGAAAATCATGAGACAAATTCCAACAAACTTCGTAAACTTAAGCTGGTATCCTACAACGTCGAGGGTTTCCGCTCCAGTAAACCGTATCTAACATTACTGGAAAAAATGTCAGACATTCTCATTCTACAGGAACACTGGCTTTACAACTTTGAAAAGGACGAAATGGAACATTTTTTGAATAAATACAAATGTCATGTTAAATGTGTAGATGATACAAATCCCATATCACCACTCCAGAGACCTAGAGGGATGAGTGGGACGGCAATATGCTATAAAAGGGAAATTTCAAGCTCTGTCACCGAAAAATCTGATGGATCAATGCGCATAAATGTCATTAAGGTGGATGTAAAACCTAAACCACTATTAATAATAGGTGTATACATGCCGTGTAGAGGAGGGATCGACGCTGATAGAGACTACCGTGAAATAACTGATGAACTCTCGGAAATTATTTTGAAATATAAATCGTCATGTGACATAGTTATCGCTGGTGATACGAATGCTAGTACTGCAAGAGATAAACCAAACAGTAGAGACAAATTATTTTTAGATTTTATTAAAGAACATAATTTTTATACCCCTAATGGATTAGGACAGGAAAACACTTACTTTCACCCTAGTGGTATGAGCTCAACACAGATTGATTACATCCTGGAAAGTACACCAGGACTAGTTACCAACTTTAAAGTCCTACAACGTCACCCACTTAACACGTCTCAACACGACCCAGTTGCTGGCTGCATCAATGTTGACCTGGATACTTATAATTCAGAACCTATTATCTCAAACTTACCGCCAAGAGTAAAATGGGAAAAGATAAACAAGGAAAAGTACCAAAATATGGTCTCAAATAAACTTTTAGAAATAAATTTAGAACCGGAAAAGTCTACCTATAGTGAACTCTCAAATGTAACAAGCGAATTATGTGCCATACTTGACACTGCAGCAAGAGCATGTGCTCCGACTCAAAAAAGTAAGAGCAAACCAAAATCATCCCGTTCATGGTCACCAGCTATAAACAAAGCTTGCAAAGTTAGTAAACAAAAATTCTGGGAGTGGAAATGTGACGGGCGTCCATTAAATTTAAACTGTATGTCACTTATTAACATGAAGGAGGCAAAAAAGAGACTTCGCTCTACCCAAAGACAGCATGAGGCAATGTTACGCAAGTCAAAATATGAAAAAATCATGAAAGCCCATGAGGGTGATCAGCAAACCTTTTATCGTCTTATTGCCAATCAAAGAAAAGATGGATCCGTACAAACTACATGCCTGAAAGTAGAAGAGAACCTTCTATCAACGCCGAATGATATTCGGAATGGATGGGCTGACTATTTTGAAGAACTCGCAACTCCACATTACAACAAAAACAGCTATCAAAACCAAGTTGAACTTGATTGTTTATTTTTGGAAGACATCTTTAGATCTGAACAAAAATCACAAATCATTGTAAGTGAAGAATTAGTCAGTGAAGTAATATGTCAACTGAAAAATGGAAAAGCTGCTGACAGCGCTGGCATCTGTAGCGAACATCTTAAATATGGTGGAAAAACTCTGGTCGTCATGTTAACTAAACTCATAAATTTGATATTTCAATCTTGTACTTTACCGGAACTCTTCGAAATGGGCTTAGTTAGTCCCGTGTTCAAAAACAAAGGTAAACCAGCCACTGATCCAAACTCCTATAGGAAAATCACCGTCACAAGTGTTATCAACAAGGTCATGGAAAAACTCCACCTGAATGACAATAGTACCATCATTAACAAAATACAAAACTATCTGCAACGTGGATTCACAGCAGGAATCTCACCAATATTTGCTGCCATCATAATAACCGAACTTTTTGCGGAGGCAAAAGACAATAAACTATTGCTTATCCTTGCATTATTAGATGCCCAGAAAGCTTTCGACAAGTTATGGCACAGCTCACTTCTTAGAAAATCATATCAGATTGGAATTGAGGGAGATAAGTGGCTTATGCTTAAAGCCTGGTACAACGAACTAGTATCCCAAGTCAAGTGGAGTGGTGGTCTCTCTCGTCCATTTCCAGAGAAGCAGGGTGTTAGACAGGGTGGTGTGTGGTCACCCACAGCCTACAAAATCTTCATTAACCCCCTCTTGGACCTTTTACAAAAACATGGACTAGGATGTTACATTGGGTCAATTTACTGTGGGACTCCTACTGTCGCAGATGACATATGCCTAGCATCAAACTGCCCATATGAGCTACAAGCCATGTTAGACCTCCAGGAAAACTATGCACTGCAAGAAAACTACACTCTAAGTGAAACAAAATCTACAGTATTAGTAACTGGAAATCAGGACACGCATGAATTTTTACTCAATGGCTCACTGATTCAGCAGTCTGAAACTGCCACACATCTTGGAATAACCAGAGATAGCAAATCACGATTTGACTCAAGTACAGTGGTCCAGGAACGTATAAGCACTGCTCGTAGAGCAACCTATGCAATGATGGGAGCAGGATTGCACGGTATTAATGGTCTAAACCCATGTGTCTCAATACACTTAATTCGTATTTACATAATACCACTTTTGACATATGGACTGGAAGCCATACGACTAGCAGCAAAGGATCTTACTACCATCAATCAATATTATAAGCGGCTACTTAAACAGATACAGCACTTACCAGACAAGGCTGCTGATTCCGCTTGCTATTTGCTACTAGGTGAACCACCAATTAAAGCAGAGATACATAGGAGGATATTAACAACTTTTGGCAACATCATAAGAAATTTTGATTCTATAGAACATCAATTAGCATGGCGTCAACTAGCAACAAAATCAAAATCGTCAAATAGTTGGTTTATCATGGTGAAATCCATACTGGAACAATATGATCTACCCTCATGCTACGACCTTCTTCAAAACCCACCGGGAAAATTAACCTGGAAAGAACTTGTAAAACGAACTGTAAATAGTTATTGGGATAACAAACTGAAGTTAGAAGCTGCATCTAAATCCTCTCTGAAATATGTAGATATTGACCGCCTCTCAATTGGTAAGACACACCTGATATGGAGTAGTGCTGGACAAAACACTCATGCTATAACAAAAGCCTCTATAAAATGTAGGATGCTACTTGGAGTGTATACTCTACAAGCAAATAGACATAAGTTCAACCAATATGAAGTAGAACCGACATGTCCGCTCTGTAAGCAAGGTCCTGAAGACAGAACTCACTTTTTAGTTCAATGCCAGCATCTTACTTCGATTAGACAACCCTTTATAGATGCCCTAAGCAAAGCTATCGAGGAAATGTCACCGGGATTATACCAACAAATAACATCAGAACCAACTCAGCTTACACAGATCATACTGGATTGTTCGTCTAGTCACCTAGTGCTACCTCAATTTTACAATAGACTGGAATTTATTAGTAGAGGATTATGTTATGCACTCCATATTGCACGTAGTACCGCTTTGGACATTCACTACAAGTAATGTGCTTGAATTACTTGCCTGCATACCATTGACATTTATCATAACTTTAAAATTATTGAGTGATTGAAACACAGTAGAAACCATCCCGCTCTTAGTGTATATAGACTTCTTCTTCTTTTTAGTTTTGTAGTAATTGTGGGACAGTGCATATATATATGTAGTGCTGAGTATTCAACACTACAGTTCTCCAAACAGTGGAGGAAAGATACACACAACAACAACAACAACATAGCACACAAGTTCCGGGAAGTTTTACACTCCTACCTAGGAGTCTACTCCCGTATTCGGAAGAAGAAGAAGAACAACAAATATGGGTCACAACCAAAACCGAAGGAAACGCATTAAATGCAAGAGGAGAAAGATGACACAACATTAAAATGTAACACACACAGACAAAAGTTATCAAAGGTACCAGGATCAGTACACCAGAGGCGCTTTTCCGACGGTCTACACAAGACTCATCAGTGACGCTCATATCAAAATATTTATAAAGCCAAAAAAGTACAAAGTTGAAGAGCATTACGAACTAAGCATTAGACAAAATCCGATGAATATAACACTAAAACCAAAAACCGATGAATTTGGGATAGAAAAGTACCATGACACGTCTTATGAATAATGTGAATTCACACTCAAATATAAGAGAAAACAAACGACACAAACACAAACACAACGTTAAAATATAACACACAGAGAAACGAACTATTATAATATAACAATGACCATATTCCCTACTTTACACAGGATAGTTTTTAAAGAAAAAAATGGTGGGTTGAACCTGGTTTTGTGGCATGCCAAACCTCCCGCTTTAATGGCCATGTTAACTTATAACATTAAAGGACTACAATACAAAATATTGAAATAGGAGAACATATTTGACAAAGAAACACACGAATAGTAGCTAACAAAAGGCCTCAGGTTTAAAATTTAATACGCCTGAAGTGCGTTCGTCCACACAAGACTTACAAGTGACGCCCAGATACAAAAGTTTGAAAGTTTGAATGCTATGCATTATGGTAATGGCATAAATAAAAGGTGAACGATTATAGAAGCCCTTTAATTATCCGTCGAAATGAAATTTTGGAGTTTAGTATGACGTCCATATAATATTTTGAATGAACAACTGAATAAAAACATATTTTTTTTTTATTACGGGACCAGCTGAGGCCCACCTCCGGGTGTGGGATTTTCTGGCTGCGTTGAAGACCCGTTGGAGGCCTTCTGCTATTATCTGCTCTCTAGTCGTTTTTTTTTTGTCTCTTTGACATATTGAATTTCCAATTTCCATATTCAGTTTAATATTCAAAGAATGTTGATGATCTACGACTCGGCGAAGCACGTCAGTGCAATCGTATGTATATAATCACTATTTTTCTAAGTTGAATAAATAGAAAATTTTATTTTTGTCGGGTTACATGAATATATATGTAATTTAAATAATTTTTCACCAAAACGAGAATTACTTTTGTTGGTCACATTAGTCAACAAAATTAGTCAGTCTTCCCAGTGGCTCTATTGTTTCACTTTTCAATGTTGACATTTTTATACATAAATGAAGATGTTAAACACATGAGTATCCCATCTATAGCTGTTATGGAATTTTGCCTTTTCCGAATCTAAAGGACTACGGGTAATCTCATTGTTCGTACACCAACAATGAAAATAACGTCACGTCATTGGTTGAATTTCCATTGTTTAGAACGTTTTAAACCAATCACAACATTTTGGTGTACGCTTTTGAAAATATTACCCAGAATGCATTATATCATCTGAAACGGCCAAATTGACCGGATATAGCGGAATATTATATGAAAATTCCTTTCTTATACATGTATATATATTTGTTTATAAATATATGAACAAACCACCAAGGTAGACCAGAACCAACAGACAGAAGCCAAAACAGCACGAGAGGGAAGCAGGGAGATAGTACCCACGAAGTATCAAGGGGAACCTGAGGGCATTATCATCAAGACGGACACTGTCATCAGTCCGTACAACCCCAGGAAGGCATGCCATCGCCAATACTACCTCCAGTCAACCAAAGACAGAGGCAAGCGATGCCGGATCGACTATGACGAGGGATTCGACCTAGACGATCCCGAGTTGCTCCGGACAACACCACCTCACACATGTCATCGCCACTATTGATGCCATCTCCAGAGGCAGTTACAACAGCTCTTTTGATCTTGGAACGGCCAGATACGCCTTATCACACTCCTAGAAACAAAGTAAAAGCTAAACGGTCAACTGAGTCAGAACCAGACAATAAGTAGAAAGTCCGCAATATCCAGACAGGATAGTCGGACGGAAAAACCCACACATCATCATATGAACAAATCAACAATCTTTATTTTTTAAGGGATCTCTGGATTGGTTCTAAGTAAACACATGCGCGAAGGTAGATGTATCTATCTTTTCCCTGTATATTTGTAATATATTGCTGACATTGCTCTATCTGACTATTGTTTGATTAATATCAGGGATTAAAAAGATGAAATAAAACCTGAATATAATAAATGACAGTTTTGATGTAGCCATGGAAACTAAAGATAATATTACCTGTCATCTAATTAGTTGAAGCAAAAGAAAACATAAAACGCCTGTTTCGATATATGATAATCTATCTATAATATATTAATACACAGATATACGATATAGGAATAAGATAAGATATATATATATGCACCTATGTATCAATTGTTGATTTGGTTACAAATGTTATTGTTACAGGCTAATGCAAGTTCACGTGAAGGTGGAGCAATATATATATATTGAATTAAAGGCTTATCTTACTGAAAAATCTTTTGAAAATAGATCATGGATTTCTTAAATTATAAAAAACGAATTGCAGAAAAAGAAGTATAAAGGACATGCGTCACTATATAGAACTGATAACACAGCATTTTTTTTTACTTTCAAATGCCATTGTGTATACTTCACAGTGTACATGCAGCTGAATCGGTTATTTGAGACTATCGACTACAAATTTAATATCTTATTCAGTTTTTACCAAACAGTATCTCATTGTACTTTAGCCAGATTGAGAGTTTACGAAGGACGAGAAACTCCTATACTGCTTCATAATGTTTATACCAGATTTTTATTGGTTTATATGATCAAATTAAGCGTAGCTTTACAGCCAATTACATTGAGTGTGTAGGCAGTGGTGGTATCTTACTTGGTTAGCTTACTTATGAGTTGAACCGTGCATGAAGTTAGTATTAGGGTAGGTAAACTACCCTCCTTAAATAGTAGACTAGTCCGACAGATACCTAATCTATCTGTCTGTAGTACTAGGCTACTTCGAAAAAGGGTAGTATACCTTACCTAATAATGACTTCACGGTTCAGCAAGCAAGCAAGTTAAAAGCAGGCTAACCAAAAATATTACCTTTGCCTATACACTCATTGCAATTGCCTGTAAAAGAAAACGACTGAATGCACCACTTTTAAAAGTGCATGCAACATATTCGAAAACAAAATAAAAATTTATGATATAAAATTCAAAAAATTAGAGGGTATATGAAATCACAACTATTTGAGAGAGTGTCATAAGAGATAACTCAGAAATGAAAACGAAGAAGATACATAAACTTCGGACGGTTTTGGTCGACTATGGGAACTTTTTCGGTAAATTTTCTGTATATTAAAGGACACAACTCCGAATTGACAGACTGACAGACTTGAGAATATGGATTAAGGAATAAGAAGTCGAATTTTTAAAAGAAGTTGAAATAAGGAGACCAGAATCATCGAGTTAAAAGCTAAATATAAAAAAAAAAAAAAACACCCCATCAATCATATACGAGGATATGGTAGGGGTCCTCCAATTCTGTATTCTTTTATGATTTTTAGGCCATTTTTCTATGTATTCTCAATCTAATTAAAAAATAGATCTCCCATTTCGTTATACTATATACGTTACTACATATAGTAACGTAGTATACGTTACTACATATAGTAACGTAGTATAGTAAATAGGAGATCTTTATCTTAATTAGATTCATGTATTATTTTAATTTTTTTTTATCCATATTCTCTATTCTGGTTATTTCAGAACCCCATTATTCTCTATTCTTTATTTTTTTTTGGGCCTAATTTTCTCCTTTTTTTTTTGTCTTCTGACTTTTGTTCTACTCATTTTGCTCAATATTGTTTTATTCTGTAAACCGCATCAAGAAGCCAGCAATTCGTCTACAAAAGACTCATCAGTGATGCTCTTATCGGAAAACCATAAGTCAAAATGAAGCACAAAGTTGAAGAGCATTGAAGGATTGTAAAATTCCCGAAAGTTGTTTGCAAAATATAAGCTAAGGTTGCCGGAGGTAGAAACTCCTTAGTTTTATTTTAACAATTCAGAGTATTGTAAACAGTTTTTTTAAATTTATAAATTTGACCATTTCAATTAATGATAATTCATGACACACAGTATATAGTACTGACTACTGAAATGCATTACACACACTGGTCCTTTGTTTCTTTGATGACACCCCCCCCCCTACCCCCCAAATTGTCCTATATCCCCGCCCTTTGTTGGTATTTCGTTTGTGGTCGATCATATTTTTCTCATATTTGAAGTTTCTTTATGATACATTTTGAACTGATTAAATATTTGTAAACATATTAATCTTAATCATCACAATGCCACGACCATTGGCAAGAACAGAAACTATGGAAGTATAATATTGGCATTTAGGGAGCTACCATTTGATTTTTATGGGGGGGCTAGGATGAAAAATTTAGTCCTGCATTTTTTTTTAGCTGTAATCTCTGTCCTGCCTTTTTATTTTTCACTCTGTTCGATCCTGCCTTTTTTTTTTTAGTTTATCCTGACTTTTTTGTACCTAAATTGTCGTCCTGACTTTTTTTTTTTGCAAGTGTCTCATCCTGCCTTTTTTTTTACTCAAAACTCCTGTCCTGCCTATTTTTTTCAAATTTCATCCTAGCCCCCCCCCCCCCCCCCCCCCCATAAAAATCAAATGGTAGCTCCCTTACCCTGTCAATATATAATATACTTCCATGCTAAAACTAATCATACAATAAAGATAGAAGTGAGTAAGGGTTTTGAAATCCTGAAACAATATTAATATTGGAAGTCGTGTACTCATGAATATGAGAACAGGCTTAGTAGATTTTTTATTCTGCATCAATGTATTTACAATCACCTTCAATTTTTGTTGAAAAGGTTTTTCAATGGTAAATCGATCATCGAAAATATATTTCAAAATACATATTTCTATCCATGTTCTTGAAAAGTTTTTGTTAACTTGTCAATAACGGTAAATAGAAGAATGTGTTTCATTTCCCCCAACATGAACGGACGTCCCTGTACTTAAACCGGTAATCTTTAAACTCAGCCATATTTAACAATATATAATGTGTTACAAAGTGTCACATATATATAACTATACTTACATACTTCCTGATATACTTATGTATATTTCCTTGGCTTACATTTTCTGTCTGATACGGTGTATCCGTTCTGGCTTAAACGTTATAAATATTTACATATAGTCTGGTATACGTTTGAATCTTGATATTGTTGATCGTCATTTTCTTGTTATGAACTTAAGAAAATGTGGTATGTTTACCAAGACAGCTATCATCCACATGAATGTAAGCAGCTATATACGACCTTCAACAATGAGAAAAACAGTTCCGGTGTTATTCATCAATAAAAAGCCCCAAAAATGACAAAATGGTTAGAAACCAAAAGTCTGTTTTGAAATATCTGCTTGGTTTGCTTAAGCTTCTTATCATATGAAGAAATGTAAAAACATATATAATTTTAAAAAAGTGCATGTACCAAATCATGAATATATACAGGCGCGAATCCAGGGGGGGGGGGGGGGTCAGGGGTTGGAACCGCCCTTTTTTGGCAGTTGATTGATAGCGTTTTATTTTTATCACTTTGTAGACTTCCCCTTTTGTAATTAGCATTGGAGTTGGTATTTTCGTTATACTAGAAAACTTTATTAGGTCGTTCAGTGGCGGATCCAAGGGGGGGGGGGGTTTCCGGGGGTTGGAACCCCCCCTTTTTTTGGCCGATCAATGCATTTGAATGGGAGCATATAGTTGGAACCCCCCCTTTACTCTGGGTTGGGAACCCCCCCCTTTTTAAAATGGCTGGATCCGCCACTGTCGTTTGTTTGATGTCGCATCGTTTCATTGATGTTAACCCGACATATAATTTCATACATATGTCTATTTCATACGATATTCCCTATCATTTGCGTTCAGATTATAATCGATATATAGATAATAAATACAGTTGTCCCTATAGAAAGAAAATATGTGCCATTCTCGATTCGTCATTTTTGCAAGATATATGATAAAAAGAGTAGATTAGCAAAATCAAGGGTAATGATTTATATAATACAACGATGAACAATGCACCTGCCTGACAGTGTATACTTGTTCCAGACCATACGAGAATTTGGACCGTACGCGTACGGTCCGGACCGTATACGTATACTCGTACGGTCCGACCATACGCGTACGGTCGGACCGTATGAGTATACTCGTACGGTCCAGCTGACCATACATGTTTTGGTATCATATGGGTTAAATTAAAAAAAATAAACAATAACCAAAAATTTGTAGCTTTAGTTCTCCAAGATGCTATTTTTACATCAGATGGGTAAGTGAATAAGCGTACAATTGAAATTAAATGTTTGTTTAATTCTATATCTGAATCCCATTTTTGTACTCTCGCTCCAGTTGACACTAACTATCACAAGGAATGTTATGTTTTTTATTTATTTACATTTACATGTTTGCGGTCCATTCATGTTCCTTTGCATATGCATTTTTTTTTTAAAGTTCACAAATATTATAAAACAATTGTCCTTGTACGTTTTGTTTACATCCGTTAACCTCAATTTCAATGAGCATACTGGCCTTTAATTAATTACTGACATGCTAATTACAGGAGATTAACAGATTAAACTAGCGTGACCTTTTTAAAAAGTTAGAATATTAAGTTTTCATTTCAATATCAATTAGACTTTTTATATTAATTTGAGATATAAGATTTTTTTATTCGTTATTTACATTTGTATCTGATAAACTTAACCATCTTCTTATTATTAGTTGGACCGTACGCGTACGGTCCGACCGTATGCGTATTTTGAAAAAGTACGCATACGGTCCAGACCGTACGCGTACGGTCCAAATACTCATACGGTCTGGAACATACTGACGGACTTTACTTTCGCATCTCCAATTTGCATGACCTGTATGTAAAATATTGCTTTCTTTTCCAATTATTTGGTACTAAAAAGATTTGAAAGTTGAAATGTCGAAAAGTAATTTTACTGTGATCTTTTCGATATATTAAGGTGTACAAAACAATCTTTGAGAGAAAGAGAGAAAGAAACAGAATTAAATTTGGGCGAAAAACATATATGTATACCATGCATTGTGGGTCTTCATTAAAAAAAAATCAGCATTTCGCAGCAATATGACAGCCTCCCTGTCATGGCTTCGAAAAAGACTACATTGTAGCTATTTCCAATTTGGATAGTATGTTTATTGTTACTTGAAAGATGTGCGTAGAGTTCAATTATACTCTATTCCGTCATAGTGCCCATGCAACGTTTCAGACACACTGAACACATAAACCACCGAATTAAGGCCAACATCCATTACATGTATATGTGTTTGAATAATTATAAGTGGCGGATCCAGAACTTTTCCTAAAGGGGGGGGGGGGGGGGGCGCTGACTGACCTAAGGGGGGCCCACTCCAGTCGTGCATCAGTGATTCCCTATATAATCAACCAAATTTTTCTCACGAAAGGGGGGCGGGCCCCCAGGCCCTCCTGGTTCCGCCTATGATTATGTGCAAGATGTTTTCAGTAAATCTTATTTTCATACATTCTAAAATCAAGGTTTATTTTCCTGCAACTCACATCATACAAACAATGTTCAAAGCACAAAAGAATCCGTTAATTTTAATTTGACACCGTTATAATGATTTATTTTAATTCACTTCAAATTACATCTAGCCTCGAGTCAAATTTCTACAAATTTAAGCTATAATAAAACTTTGTTTAGCATATGCATATACGACCACAAAATATATCATAATACTACACATGCATTGAAGTTCAACCAGCTGAAACAAAACAAAAAGTGTTCCTCAGAGACGGATCTAGAAAATTCCATTCGCAAAGGGGGTACTGCCTGCCTAAGAGGGGTCCAGTTCCAGACCAGTTGCGGAGCAGGATCTGCTTAACCTTCGGGACCACCAGAGATCATCCCTAGTTTGAAGTAGGGTTCGTGTTGCTTATTCTTTAGTTTTCTATGTTGTGCCATGTGTTCTATTGTTTGTCTGTTTGTCCTTTTCATTTTTAGCCATGGCGTTGTCAGTCTATTTTCGATTTATGAGTTTGACTGTCCCTCTGGCATCTTTCGTCCCTCTTTTCTTTTCCAATCATGCTTCAGTGATTCCCTATATATATATATATATCAACTTAATGTTTCCAACAAAAGGTGAACCGGACACTCTGGACCCCCTCTAAAGACTTCCAATATACAAAGACAAAGAGGGAGAGTAGCGATCAAAAACCGTCTTAACAATATAGTGGGAGACGGTAATATTAATTTACTTTTTTATTGGTCTTGTCAGTCGTTCTGGCAGATAAGAAAATAACATTTCATATTTCAGAAAACTTTTTTAATGTAGTTAAGCAATTTAACTTTGTATCAAAATAGTGCTAAAAATAATTAACTACAAGTTTACAAAAAAGTATAATTTTGAAAGATATCTATCGTATATGTCGAACTGAAACAATTCTTGACATATCCCACTTTTTTCTCCAAAGCTTGCTCAAATAAATCAGATAAAAAACATTAACAAATGCTCCTATATCTTACAACAAAAAAATGTAACAATATACTATAAATTATAATACAACACACGACTAAACTTCCTGAGCGGATTAAAGGTTAGACGTTTGTTCATTATTATGCAGGTTTTATAAAATATCTTCCGCATCAAGTGTAAATATTTTATAGTTTCAGTGGAATTAAGGAAGAAAAGATTTCGCTGTTTTTATCCGATTTTAAAATGAAAATCCGGGTTTTTATTATAGTCTCTTAAAGTATATGAGTTGGTGTAATTTCCGAACATAGTTCTTCGTATTTCCTATAGATATAATTTAATTATACAATTTATATATAAAAGTAAACTATTAAAGGTCAAAGTATGGCCTTCAACCTATAACTACCCATGGTATATATACAATGTTTAAGCTTTTCTCGGTGAATAACTCTCAATTTATTCATCTATTAACCTATATGATTTCACGTCCAGTGAAGAGTATCAGATATACAACAATAGAATAAAACCCTTTTATATATACAAGAATAAGATAACAATGGAATCCCCCTTCTCTCTCTCTCTCTCTCTCTCTCTCTCTCTCTCTCTCTCTCCCTTTGATAAGAATAAGATAACAATGGACAATGGGAGTTTTACCCTCCTCTGTCTGTCCGTCTATCTGCCAGTTTGCCTGCCCACCCACTCCCCCACTCTCTCCCTCTCTCTCTCTCTAGTTTCTATGGTTCACAAATATGGGAGTCTCACCCTCCTCTGTTTGTCAGTCTATCTGTCCGATTGCCTGCATATCCCGGCATCTCTCCCCCCTCCACTGGTTTGGAAATATACCGTATTCGTCTTAAATCATTTAAGTACGAACTGGTCTTTGTTACAAACAAATAAAGTCTCCTGTAGGTGTTTCAACTTTTATTTTTGTTCTTGCACAAATTACATTGTCATTGTTGAAATATATATTATCCATTGTTAGAAAAGGTTGTCATAGTAACGGAAAAGTGTCGCATTACTCTGTGCTATATCTTTTTCATAAATATAATTAATAAACATATATCTCTTTTCATTATTATCAGATAATCAATTAATCGGACATCAAACAATTGGCATTAGCTGAGTGTAGTCATCAATGTCATCACACAATGATTCAACCGCTGTCTCATTAAAATATAGTTCTCTCGCGGAGGAATATAATCGATGACTACTCCCCAGTACTTGAATACTGTTCACACTTCACTTGCTTGTCTGACTGCAGCGAAGGAAGACGTGAATTTAAATTGTAAGTTAAAATTTAAAATACATTTCCTTATTGTCAAGTACTAACATTACTTTTCATTTTAAAATTGGGAATTTAAATTATGCATATTACTGTCTATTGAGGCCGGTTAAATATGCAATGCACGATTATCATGTATATATTAAAAACTTTATTATATTATAAATAATATTTATTTTGTAGATTAACCATGGCAGACAAACCAGATCTCGAGGAAGTAACTAAGTTTGATAAATCAAAATTGAAGAAAACAGAAACACAAGAGAAAAACCCTTTACCGACCAAAGAAAGTAAGTATATATTTTCTTTTCATATTTTTTTCTTTCATCCTTATTTGTAAGCTATTTCAGAGAAGTTTTTTTATAAGCTTATGCGGCGCTGCCCGCAGTGAAATAGCCCCCTTGTTATGTAAATATTATTATTTATATATAATGACAGCTTATTTCACGCAACGCTTCTTTATTTGTTCGAGTATTTGTCAAAAGATAGAGGTAAAATAGTTTTGCACTGGTGTGTGTTACCCCCTTGTTGAACTTTAATGGTCTTGTTTAAACAAAGAAGACACACCTTTTAATCTATTTGCTTAGGTCATTTTACTTTTAACAGGGATATGTATTAAAAAGTAAAAGTATTTCTACAATTTCTTCTCACTTCCTATGTCTGCAGGTGAGGCACGCCTGTCGGCAAATTGGTATCATAGTAGGGACAAAGGTTAATCCAAGTCAAGAGGCCACTAAATAGCCATATAGTTTTATGGAGGAAATAACATATCATTTTACGATATAATTTATAATAATCAAATTTTTCTCTGTTTTTGATCGATTTATTAAACGGGAAATTATAACCCTCGTTTGACATCGTCTGCTAGCTATAGACAGATGTTTCCTATGAGTCACATGTAATGCATTTCTTTCTACTGTCGTATGCAAATTCCATTCATTTTATGTAAAAATTAAGATGTTATATTTGACTGTTGACCCCAAATACTTCCTTTTTGTTACATAATCTTGTGTGATTCAATCTAATTAAGAATATTTATCAAGCGAAATGCATTGTTAATTGGCGGCAAATATCCTTGAGCAGACGATGACAGATATGTGTAGTGGAATAGTACATGCATGTTGATCTTTACCATGTTTACCGTAGCATTAATGGGTCGAATATGATGAATGTTCCATACCCTACAAAACAAAGATTTTGGATATAACAAACATTCTTTTTCAAACAAGGTTAAGACCCTATCCTAAATGGTCTGCTGTAATACCAGTCGCTTTGTTCTGTTTTCATGCTTATACTTTAAAATCGTTGCTCCATT
The DNA here is from genome assembly GCA_037788925.1 of Mytilus galloprovincialis. Classification (NCBI taxonomy): domain Eukaryota; kingdom Metazoa; phylum Mollusca; class Bivalvia; order Mytilida; family Mytilidae; genus Mytilus; species Mytilus galloprovincialis. Next base: position 89,951,926 of record CM075336.1, on the reverse strand, counting down.
AGAAATGTGTTTCCTTGTCTCATTTCCGACATATATGATTTCCGCAGAAAGTTGCAAATAAAGTCTAGAGATATATGCGGATCCGGGATTTTGGAAAAAAGGAGATCCCAAAACTAGGTAACGTTAGGAATAGAATATATTAAAATAATACGCATTAACTATTTATGTGATCAGTCTGCAGAGTCAGATTTAGAGCCAGTGCAGGTGGCTCTACCCTTGTGTGGGAAAAATATGAATAAAGGAATCGCTGGATCGGGCCCCACTTGCGTAAATTTCCGGTACTAGTAATCCATAAAGGGACAGACCCTCCCTCCCACCCCCTTTTCCTGTCTTAAATCCGCCTTTGTAATAACGAGAAACGTTTTATTTCAGACGTTTTTGGGAATTTAAGAAATTTCTAACGTGAAAAGTGATTTTAATTTAAATGGAACCTAAAGTACAACTGCATGTTAACCTTCCGATTTTGGATTTATTCCAGGATTACACGATTATTGATCAAGCACAGCTACATATACTTTTTGAATAGTTTCCATATCAACGTTAATCAATTGGGCAAAAACAATAAATACTGTGTTTAATATAACAATCCAATCTTTTTATACACTGCTCTATTTTTTACCGCAGTCAACTGTCTCAAAAGATGGATTGATTTCCTACACATAATCGTAATTTTGCGGTTATCCGTTTATCTTGAAAACCAGACAGATATTTTTTTTGCATTTTATGCTTTATGTGGGATGATTCACATTCTCGTTCACATTTTTTAACCACAACATATAAATTATTTTCATGTATTTTAATCAACAAAATGAACTCCGACAAATGAAATCGATGATGATAGACGGATGACTCAACTGAAATGGAATTTTTAGAATTTCAACATCAGCAGCAGACGAACGTTTCAACCATTTTCTCATCATCTCGGGTTTCTATTTTTCTGATGACTAAGAACGGATTAAAGGAAAGCCTTATCATGCAGTTATCATATTATTTATCAAAAGAAGATTAAAATCATGACACGCTATCTGGTTTCCATCTGCTCCTGGCCATTGAGGATGTGACCCCACATGAGGTCCATCCTGGTCATTAGTTGTTAAGTTATAACTTTTAATTATTGATTTGATCAATGGGTGATCGAACAGATAATCTGTTAATGTACTGTTATACTCCTGGGTAAATAAAAGATAACGGATTTATATGCAGCGTCTTTTTGTAGCAAGGAGAAGCTCTTGGGAACCTGACATTTGGTCAAATTCTGCATATTATCATACCCGAATAATCAAGTCGACTATCCAACCTGCATGAATAGTCCAGACGTACATTGTAAATTCCTTCCACTATCATCTCTCGTGAGGATACTGACCGATAGGGGGTACATTATACGAGTTACAAGCTATCATAAAATTTGGGTTCCGAATAAACTATTCTGCACTTTAAAAAAAACGTCAATATCGTATGCTGTAAACATTATGCATAGGGAAGTATATTTTGAAAATGTGAAAGGGGGCGTATGATCCAGTTAAAATGTATTTGTAATGATTTGTTTGAAAATTTTAAAACTGAAACAACTAATCTTAATATTGCAATATTTTAAACAATGATCGTACTTTTCATAGGAATTAGATTTTTGTTCAGGTCATAAACATTTTTGTTTTGATTTCCATTTTATTGTTTGTTTTCTTTTATCTTTTTAGCAATTGAACAAGAGAAGACAGCATAGTTGTCAGTTTGTGATGCTACAGAATCTTGGAGGTCTTTTCATTCCATCCACACCCTGAGAATTTCATCAGGCCAGGGACTAAATTTGACTTTTGTCTCCGAAGATATATACGTGCTCATTATATTTATGAATTTATGAAAGAATTCCATTTTGTATGATGTTTTTGTTAGGCAACAAGCATATTTTTTTATTTTCATGCAAATTATTTACATAAACTTGCGATGGGTTCAAAATGGGGGAACTATCATAATGTTGAAAATTCATTAAAATGCTTCTTAATCAGCGGCTTTGAACTAAAAAAAAAAGGTGGTTCAAGTTGAACGGGTGTGATCCGATGAAAAGAAAAGTATTGTTGATGCAAGCAATGTGATTATCAGAGATATGTAGTGGCCCTGTTTTAATCACTTCATGCAAGCTTAGGTATTTAATAAATTGTATAACTTTTTATAAACATCTTGTTTGTTTGGTTTATTTCATTTCCATTATTAAGACATTGCACGGATCACTGGTTTTATTATACATACACAATTCCTTACCTATGAAATTACACTATTACACTATTGCTTCAGATATAGCTACAGTACCGAATTGTGAGGGTCTGGTTGGCAGCCCTTCATTCAATTTGTTAATATTTCCCCCCATTTTCAATCTCTGATTGATGTTACAGTTCCCTGTTATTCTCTATTCATTATTTTGGCCCTATTTTCTCTATGATTGGCAATTTATTCTGCACATTTCTGTAAAGCCCATCCAGATCATCATGGATTCAGACTACATATTTAAAAAGTTGAATTGGTGATTAATGTGTTTAGCGACCTTGACTGGCTTAAACAAAGTTGAATGTCGATTGGTTTCACTTTAAGCTTAGCGGTGTCACGTGAGAAGTATGGAAAAATGCAGAGGCGGGCCCTCATTTTTGTGAAACATAAATTGGAAGATTATTAAGGGAATCACGAGCGCGTATCTCCTATTATGACAGTCCCTCCCCCTTGTGAATTCTTCTGGATCCGTAGCTGAAATGGGAAATAAGTACAAAAATATGAAATAACAAGAGATATTGAAGTCAAGAGACAGCAATCCCAGGACAAATCAGGAACAGGTGCGAAACCAGCCGTTTTGAAAAGGGAGTTTCCTAAACCCAGGACAAAGTTGGGGATCCGCCACTGAGGAACATGTATATTGATAGTGATATTGATATATATGTTCCCAGGACACATACAACAACAAAAAGCTATGATAATAGAACAAATAATATAGGGTATCGATGACACAAATTTAGTACAAGCACAACAAAAAACATGAACCATCGGCAAATGAACCGCACTTTTATTGCTGTTCTTAATCTCGAGTCCAAAAAACAGGTCCACAGTTGGCAGAATATTTAAGGTTATATGTAAATGTTGAATCTCGTAAAATCAATTATGTGTCCATGCAGGCGGAATATTTCTTTTTAGTGTAAATGTTAAATTTAAAAGTGAATGAGGTTTAAAAACTTATATATCTTGGTGAGAGATGATAAAACCTTATCCTTGAGAAAATACATTGTACAAAAAGGAAAAAAAATACAAATCAGCTCTTCATACTAGTTTGAAATAAGCGTGGTCTTCCGTGTGTCGTGATAAGCCGACTACGGAAAACTATTTTTACGCCAGATAGGAATTATTTCAGTTGTCTATTGACTGAAAAGATAACAAGTACGGTCGGTTGCCTTTAATTTCTTATATCCGCTTCATTTAATTGAACTTTGGTAGAACTCGTTTAAGTTGGGCTTGCAATCATCTCCGTCCTACTTAGTCAAACAAATTTGCGTCACATGCACTTTTCAGAAACTATTAAACAGAACGACTTCCTATCCATGGTCAACAGCATGACAGTGGTGAGTGGTCAACAGCATGACAGTGATGAGTTGTCAAGGTGTTCGGTTTTTTGATACTTTGAATTACGGTGCAGTGGCGAATCCCGATTGGGTCCGGGGGTTAGAACCCCCCTGTTTTGGGACGATCAATGCATTTGAATGGGGACATGTAGTTAGAACCCCACCTTTTTTTGGACGATCAATGCATTTGAATGGGGACATGTAGTTGGAACACCCCCCTTTTTGTCCTGGGTTGGGACCCCCCCCCCCCTTTTAAAAATGGCCGGGTCCGCCCCTGACGGTGAGCCCCTTTAAAAAAAAACTCTTTAATTCGCATCGGTTAAAACTTATTATGTCTTTATTTTGTTGTTGGGATGCTGAATCCACAGGGCAGTCAATTTGTCTTTCAAGAAATTCATCTTGCCCTTTACAATAATATATCCTTAAGAGTGTCATGAGATGTTATCATGATACTTTGATTCAGGTTCATGTGGACTCTATGGCTAAAATGGCCGTATTTTCACCTCAAAATTTACTCTGAGTACAGACAAACCTGCGCAGCTGTAAAAATTTTTCAGGCATAGCATGCCATAGCATGCCCTGGATAAATGAATTTTAAATATGTTTTATGTTTTAGAAAAATAAAAACTTACCAGGATTTTGCCGTGCACTTTTTTTCAGTCCTCCAGAAGATGCCAAAATAAACTAAGTTGGGAAACAGGTTTGAGAACTTCCCCACCGGTAAAAATTAAAGTGAGCATTTTTATTTGACATGGACATTAGATGGACAATAGATACCTGACAATAATTGGTTATTTAAACTGTGTACCTGAGTGGACCATATCAAGGTAAACTCAACTGTTCGTTAATTTTATCATCTTCTACAGAGACGAAAAAAAGTGTACGGCAAAATCCAGTTAAGTTATGAATTTTCTAAATCATACAATGCATTTGAATTCTATTTATCCAGGGCATGTTATGCCTTAAAACTTTTCCAGATGCACAGGTTTGCCTGTACTCAGAGAAAATTTTGAGGTGAAATAACGGCTATTTTAGCCATATATAGGGTTCACATGAACCTTAATATCTCTCTTGAACACAATTTTAAGCAACACGATCGCAAGTCGTCAATTCTGAATTTCAGTCTTCATATGTACATATAACCATGGAAGTAGTATTACTTCTATGATATAACTAAAAAAAACGTATCTGATCTATAATCAATGTTCTAAACAATGGAATTATAAGCAAATTGTATGAAAATTGATACTATGCAAAATACGCGAAACAGACAAAGTAGACAGAATTGAAAGACGTTATTGGCTATTTGTCAAGCGAGTAAATATCGAATTAGATTCAAGCTAGATCGGTGAAATCTACTTTACCAAACAGTTAGAACAGAGTCAGACAAAACATACATGTCATAGCATAAGAAAAGCGTTTAAAAAAATCATAAAATCATATGCAGATTGATTGATTGATTGCTGGTTGCTTAACATCCAGTGACAATTGTTTCATGCATATTCAGGACGAGAACAAAGTACCAATGTATGAAACATGTGGGTTCTGTAATAGAGGTTCGGGTAATTTGGACTGCCTCTGTAAATTAAGGTATATTGGCATGGATAAGGACAGAAATTAAGCATTACAACAGACCACCTACAAAGAGTTGTTGCAAGGGTGCTTTACGTGCAAAATCAAAGGGCGTGGCACTCTCTATACACGAATCATCAGATTCAATGTCCACATTCTTGACGGACGTGGCTGAAAATTTGTACATCCCGCACAGCCAAACGGACCCCCGACTTTGGTAATGGTTTTACTGCCGGTCGGAGGAAGACCAACGATGACCATACCTCTATTCCCCAGTCACCTTTGGGGTATAAATACAGATTGAAGAAAGGTTTTGTTATTTTAAAGCAGTATGATAAGATAAGATATTTTTTATATATTCTAATTAAAGGGCCCATGAAGAGCGTGAAAGTAATCTATTTCAATGATTTTTTATGTATGTGTTTTTGATATTTTTTTTATTCTTTCTTTTTAAAATTTAATTTGAATAAGTAACTCGATTGAAATTGTCATAAACACTTTACGATCACCATTCTACACAGTTCAAGTACAGGACAACGGACAAGACTTAATATTCATCAGAGGCGGATTTAGGGGGAACCCGACCCCTTTTGTGTGAAACATTTGATTATATATGGGGAGTCACTGAAGCATGACTGGAGCGGCCCCCTCTAAGGCAGTCAATGGGCCATCTCTTATAAAAATTTCTGCATCCGCCACTGCTCATGCACTTGGCGAATTTTTAGATTGCACGTTTACGTGGCAAAAATAATTAAATTCAAGGACACTGTTTTGACAAAAATATTACTATAACACTGTACAGTCTCTCGATCTTAAATCCTAAATTTCCATAGGCGGTTCCTGTGGGACCCGGGTCCCCCCTTTGTGTCTGTCAGCGCCCCTCTTTTACAAAAAGTTTTAGATTCGCCACTGATTTCTATGCAAGTGTTTATTACAACTTCTTTCAATAAAGTAAGTTATCCACTTAAAATAATCCGTAAACATTAGCATATATTTATAAATACTTTTACAACATTTCAACACATGGATAACGTGTTTCAACAGATGTTTCATACTTATGAAACTATGTCAGTCGTAAACTAAAAGTATGTAAAATATCTTTATGTATGTGTACTTTATTTATTGTTGTTTAACCTTGTTTTTCTCTTTCTTTACAAATCATATTTTAAGCGTTCATGCAGTTCCTGGAATTTACCGCATTATTAAAAACTACCAAAGAGCTCATGCATAAATTTTGTGTAATATATCTGGTTTAGTTTGGTTTTAACTGACTTTTTAAGTAATTATGAAAATGTGACTTTTTTTTAAAACGGATACATATTTTAATTAATATGTCTATGCTCATAAGAGGGTCATTGTGGGGATCTTCATTTTTGTTTTTAATCTTTGTCATTTTTCTTTTCTTTTCTTTTCTTTCTTTTCTTTTCAATTATTTATATTTTTCATATGTCAGCATTCCATATTTTTTCTTAGCCCAAAAGGAAGTAAAATAAGTCTACTCTCATGACGGTGACGAGACACATATTGTTTATAAGTTGTTTATATGTGCACGATTGATATGATGCAGGGGCGATAAGTACAAATTGTGTAGGAAAAGCTACGGGAACCTTCGGGGGAGGGGCACTTCCAAGTATATACATAATACAAGGTGATAGGACGTGTCGCTGGAATAGGTCACCTTTTCAAGCTTGAAAATATATATATGTTTCTCTGTAAACAGTCACAGTCTATTTAGTTTAGAATAAAGTATATCTATCTATTTATCTAATAGGTCGGAAACGAACTATTAGAAATATATGATTAGGTCAATTAAGTTCCTATAACTTTTCGTCTGTTATCTTTCTTGGTGTTCCTGCATGGTTGTTTTTATCGTCGCAACCAATTTTTCTCTTTTTACACTTTGATATTCCACTCTTTCATTACAGACCATTACACACTACATGGAACCCAAGCAATATGGGAAAAGGTTACATTTTTACCTACGTTATATATGAAAAGGCATACATTTTTAGAAAAGTGAGGTAACAGAACCCCAGCGGCACCCCTATCAATAAGTATTGAAGTAGCCCCCCCCCCCCCCCCACTTTTTCCCGAGACGGGAACCTATATTTGTTTGTAACTAACAAATTATGTCGACAGCCGACCGTGCAAGGGCTGTATAGCCAGTCAAGGTAGTTAAAAACTTCCATTTGTTGTTATGTCGACAGTCCTAGTATTATAATGGTTCTTCAATTCAAGCATGGTTTCGTATAAAAATCAACTTTTCTAAAGTCTGCATGTATCAAAAGGCTACGTTTGTCGCCCGGCAATCGTATTTTGTAATCTCAATTAAAGCATCAACTGCATATACTTTAAAAAGAAAACTTAACCATTTTGATCCGATCGATTTTAAATGTCCGAATTTTTTTGTTTGAGACAAGTGCTTGTGAGCTGTCAATGACTGAGCAGGCCAGACTTTTCAGTTTGGATTTTTTTTGGGGTTTTCCGTCAGTACCCGTTTAAATGCAGAAAATATTTCTAAATATTTTATGTATAATATAAATATTAAAAAAAAAAAAAACAAAACAAAACATTTGTCTTTACCTACCTACCACATTTTTTTGGCCAAGAGAAAAAGAACGTGTTAAAAAGCATTTTTTTTTTTTTTTTTTTTTTTATGGTTTTTCAAGTTTTATTACCCACAAGGTTAATGACAGATTTGGGTTTTAAATTTTCAAACTTCACATCTCCGTTGCACATAACGAACACACAAAGATGTTTTTCATCGTTGAAGTAGTGTAAAAGTTGTAACAGAAAATATAGGAAAGTGATACTGTCCGAACCTTGGTCAGCTTGCCCTACGGCAAGAAAAAAAGAAAATGAGAAATCTAGTAGAAAACGCGGGAAATATAGAGTTGTTGGACTTGCAGTTGAATTTTTGTCGCGAGATGTCGCGTTAACGATCTATTTTTGTGCTTTTCATTATTGAAGAGTTCGTCGTCTCGAATGTACACAACTTTGTCATTGTCTCTAATTAACGGCTAACGAACCAACGATGCCTGCAAATAACAGGTTCTATTGTTATTGAATTCTATATCACACACCTACACCTTCCAAAAATCCATTTAAGAGCTTTTTCTCATATCAGAATTACGAGCTATTTCTGAGGACAATTTCATGCATGATCCTGCAGTCTCAGCTGATTCAATGACAATGTACATGTACTTGATATAAACATGCACCTGTTTAAATCACTTTAATGAAACTTTATGAAATTATGAGATATGGGATAAAAAGGGTACATCAGTGAAAGCAGATGATCTATTTTCATTATATGTCCAAAGTGGTACATTGATGAAACAGGTTTTACACCTGTGATGTAGCATTTTTGTACTTATGTTGGGTAAATCAATCACCACTCAACAGTATAAACTTATTGACTGAGTATGAGTGGAATAGTAAGTTTATTATCAAGGAGCAACTATTGTCCTGAAGCTTACTTTTTCAGGAATATTCAGTCAGTAAGTGTTTTATAATATTGAAAAAGACAACAAACAATAAATGGCAGTTATAAATCAACTAATAACTATCGTAATGTTAAAAAGAAGGAACCAAACCATAATGTTTACCATTAAATATGTTCAAATGCTAAGGCTATGTCTTGCACTGATGTCAACCCTATACCAGTCAGGGATATAACTCTCTCTATATATATATATATAGGGTTATTACAGGAAAATAACATACATTTGTTATTGTGGACAAAAAATTCAAAGAACTGTGATAACATATGTATGTTACATGTTTCAAAGGGAGAAAATACATCATTAGTTTAGTTAAAATGTATAAAAGTTCTATTGATATTACTTTTTGCTATATGTATACTTAATTATTTAAAGATATAACAGTTCATAGTTTGCCAATTTTCCATAGTACACCTATATGTTATTACAGAAAAAATATGCCTGTAATAACTAAAGGGTGTTATCACAGCTTCTCTATATCACTTCAAAGCATTTGCTCAGACATATATCATGCTTAATTACAATGTAGTTTGATTTATTGTATGAAACAATGACCAGAGCATGTATTGAGGTTCTACGCAAGTTTCTCAGTAATTCCCAAGTGTCTTATATAATAAGTTACATTCCTTTAATAACTAAGCCTTGTTATCACAGCTAAGTTTATCTTATTTATTATAGCCTCGACTCATTGATTTACCATGGTCAATCAAAAATGTATTAATTTAATTAAAAAATTAGTTATCAAGACTATGCATTTAGTTTCTGCGCAAAGTCTCAAGAGTTCCCTAGAGCCCACTATAAATGAAATAATTTTACAAATAACAAGCATATGTTATTACAGATTTAGAAAATTTAAGGTGAAAGTATCTGTAATAACACACGCAAGTTATTACCTGGAATAACCCTATAGAGTTATATCTCTGACTGTATACTATTATAGGTTAAACACAACGTTGTTACTCCCGTGGTATTTTCAAAATCTTCCAATCACGTAGCTGCATTGAAAATTCTGTGAAATATATATTTGTTATTGTATCAGAAAAAAGGGAGAAGGTTTGGTACCATTAAAACGTTTAATCCCGCTGCAAATGTTTGTAGCTGTCCTAAGTCAGGAATTTGATGTACAGTAGTTGTCGTTTGTTTATGTAATTTATACCTGTTTTTCGTTTATCGTTGTTTATATAGATTAGACTGTTGGTTTTCCCGTTTGAATGGTTTTACACTAGAATTTTTGGGGCCCTTTATAGCTTGTTGTTCTGTGTGAGCCAAGGCTCCGCGTTGAATGCCGTACATTGACCTACAATGGTTTACTTTTATAAATTTTTATTTGGATGGAGAGTTGTCTCATTGGCACTCACACCACATCTTCCTATACCTATAGAATGTCCATAATTTTAATCCTGCTCCAACCACACTTTTATTTTTATATTGAATTTTCTTTTTTTTTAATTTGATTACACTCAGTCACTCACACAATGGTCATACTTTATTTTACTTTTTTTGAGCTTTTTTTTTATCAAAGAATTGTAAACATGATAAAGGTGACTTTTGTCATGTTTGTAGGCTATCAGGGGGTCTGATGTTCAAAGATATAATCCTGGTAAATGTATCTATCAATCATGTCTATGCATGATTAGTTTATTTGTACGTGATGGTATATTCTGTTAATTATTTACAAAAGAAAAAGAAGCCTCCTGGGTAAAAATAAAAAGATTTTAATTATACATCTTTACCCCTGCATTAATATGAAAGAAAGGAGCTATAGTATGATATTCAATGAAACAACAACATGTATGATTATCACAAGAGCCTAATAAAAATTGGAAGTAAGCTACTGTATATAGATGAAAGGCAACCTTTCACAATGAGCAAAACTGTACTGCATATAGCAAGTACTCAAATACCCTACCGTGACAAATGTATAATAAAAAAAGAAAACTGACACAAAAAGTGACATTTATTTTGATAAAGCAACACACAAAAAACAATATGTAAAGTTGAAACTCTGTATCACAACTTAACCTACATCTAAATTTGTTTCTTAGATCTGTGCAGTAAGTTTTTTGAAATGTGGTATATGTAATTAAGTCGGAAGAAAATATAGTAAACTTAACCTTAAAACCAGTTTTTATTTTTTTTTTGGATATATATTATATACCACAAATAGTACCATTACATAAATATACTATAATGTATGTATTATAAATCTTTGGGAAAGAAAACAGCTTCCTATCTTGAATATGCTCGAAAAATCCTCACCATTTGTTAAACATCCATCTATCTTTATATTTATTTGATATTTATTTTATTTACAGATTAGAAAATTGAAATAGGATGGCATCTGTAAAACTCAAAAATGACAAAAAGTAAGTATACATATAAATCTGGAAGATAAATATGGTACAACTGTACTTACCCACTTTTACATATGTTGAAATGAACATATGTTTTAAAATATATAACTAGTATATATTTGTTTAGGGGCCAGCTGAAGGACGCCTCCGGGTGCGGGAATTTCTCGCTACATTGAAGACCTATTGGTGACCCTCTGCTGTTGTTTTTTATTTGGTCGGGTTGTTGTCTCTTTGACACATTCCCCATTTCCATTCTCAATTTTATATACATTTACTGAACGTTCAAAGAAAGATGGTTGAACAAAAATTTGAATATTTTAAATTCCTGATGATTAGTTATATAAATATAAAGAGATGTGCTATGATTGCCAATGAGAAGACAACTATTCAACCAAGTTTAAGGAGGTAGACCTAGGTTAAGGGAAATAACTCTTTAAATCATTAGTATGTTTGTGTCAACCATTTTCATAAATATATTCCAAGCTTCTAGGTTACATAGATTATTTTCAATCTGTTTCAGGTAAATGCTTAAAATACATTGATGAAACTTTACTTTTACAAACACATAACTGATTTAAAGGGTAATCTCCCTGAACCAAGGTCTACCACCTTAAATGTAGTGGATATAAGCAATGATAAGAAACTACAAACTTTAACAAAGAAACATCAATGAACATGTTTGCAGCAATAAAAGGCCCAGACAATTTATATGAAACAATTCAATTGAGAAAAACTAAAGGCCTAATTTATAAGAAAAACAAATATGAAAGACATGAATCAAAAACAACCACAAAACTACAGGCTCCTGACTTGGGACAGGCACATACAGAATGTGGGAGGGTTGAAGGTTTGTCCATATGATATTTCCATCACTCTTTTCACAGAATCTTCTTAAAAGCATGAAAAGAATGACTTCATAGTTGTTTAGCATCTCATCAGACACAAACTGTCTGTTTTCAGAGACCTTGAATCACATGTGGAGGATATACTTAGTGCTACAAATATTATTTTAGGTCTTCAATGGAGTCCACTTTTCAGAATTTTAGTTTTGTTTCTAAATTGTATAGAAGTTGAGAAAAAGTTGTAAGTATTTGTAATTTTCTTTAGGTTATTCCAGTTGAAAAAAGAAAGTAAGAAGCTTCATGCTGAAGTAGAGGCACTAGAAGATGCTCTCATCCTACATCAAAGATACAAACATGACAATGACACTAGTGTTAGAGGTCTATTAAGGTAAGAATAAGATAAACCTTTTAAAAAAGGTATGAGTGCTTTGCAGTATTATAAAGTTATAACAGGTTTTGTATTCTTGTGTTTATATGATTTTCTATTGAAAAGACTTTTTATTATTATTGCATTTAAGTATTTATTATTTTTTTGGTCATTTTTGGCACTGTTATAAGTAAAGCTGACACAATAGACAACACTATATTTGCTCAAATAATTTGGCAAATTAAATTCTTAAAATTGTTATTCAAATATCTGCTAATATTAGGGAATTGTGATTAAGTTTTTTTCCGTAAATACTTAATCACAATTAGAAATTTACGGAAAAAAACTTATTTCTAGTTTATCCTGCATAATGACGATCACAAAGACACTTAATGCAATTTGATAGAGCAGGGATACAGGCGATCCTCTCTATCTGGTAAATAACATCACACAAGCACACAAAATTGAGGAACTTTTCTGGTGAAGAACGTAACTCGAAAGTGTCCTATATAACAATAAAGTCATTTTAAAATCGGTTCTGGAATACACATTAAAATCTGAATTCTGATTCTCGGCTTACAATTTCCTTTTTTTACATGATATGTATCAATGTCTATTGAAAAATACCTTTACTAAATACATATACAAGAATAAAACAGTATAATGTTTAAAGTTGTTGACATAACATTAACCATGCACAACTAGCTGGTTGGTGTGAGCCATTGCTCTGTGTTTGACCTATCATTGTTTACTTTTTTTACATTGTAACTTGGACCGAGAGTTGTCTCATGAGGGGGATAGAACCTTAATTGGGACTCCGGGATAGGGTGTTTTTTAGCTTTGGATTTCTGGATTGACCCTTTAGGGATCCAGAAATTCTTTTTTCGAATGTCGGGATTTAAATTTATAAATTTGGGACCTCAGGATTTCGTGTTGTTATGCTCGGGATTTCGTGATCAGGACCTCTCCTACCCCCTCTCTTATTGCCACTCATACCATGTCTTCTTATTTCTATTAAAATATTTGATGTTAAGATTCTCTATTTTAATGTTATGCTTTACATTTCTTTTTTAGAAAAGAAATAGGAGGATCCATTTGGCAGCGTGGGGGGTCAGGTAAATTACATTCATACAGGACCGCAAATGATTTAGAAGAATCAGAAAAAAATGTGCCAGAATCAAGAGTAAACAAAAGACGACAGAGGAGAAATAAACAATATGAAGCTAATCAAAAAGAAAATGAAAAAGACGAAGTCAATTCAAAGCTAAGTGAAAACCAGAATGAACTGGTTGCAAAATCTGCAGGACTTCCTATTCATAACAAAAATGGGGATAGTGCTAATGATGAAAGCATGGACAACAAAGGTAAACAAGGAAACCAGAAAGACCATGTGACAAAAACAACCAATGGGTTGAAAGCAGATTCAAATATTGAAATCGAGGCTGAAAAGGTTTCAATTTTGAAGAACAAAGTTTTAGAAAAAGCTAGTGTAGGTGTTATTCATCGAAAGCATAGTACACCTAAAACACACTCAGATTTAAAATCAAATTTTGATTCAAATAAAAATTCTTCAAAAATTTCAAATGAAACTCCTGTTAAACTCCAGTCAGCTTTAAAAAATGTAGACAAATCAAAGCATAACAAATTTCATGATGTACAAAATATGAGAAATATTACTAATCAAAATGCAGAGAAATTACTGAATGATGGTCTACTTAGAGGGAAGCCTCCAAGTACAAAACTAAAACAGACTAATATTAAACCTTCACAAGCATTAGAAAGGTGCAGAGATAATGAAGTTTTTACAATATTATCAATGCCTAGCAACCAAAGGCCTGATCAACTACCTAGCAACCAAAGATCAGACCTAGCACCAAAATCAGGTTCATTAGATAATGTGGTGCCTAGTCAAAATGAATCAAACAATTCCAATAGAGAGCAAACAATTTCTAAATGTGATCCTCATGTAAAAGATTGGATTCAAAGCTTAGGACTTATGGAAGAGGAAAAGTATTTAAAAATGTTTACCGAAAATGAAATGGATATGGACGAGGTTTCTCAGCTAACAGCATTACAACTGAATGAAATAGGAATCACGGCATTTGGTGCATTGAATAAAATTCTCAGAGGTATAAAAGAATTAAAACAAACAAAAAACTCATTGGAAGTAAGACCAACCAAAAATCGTTCATCTAGTCTGGATTTCAAAAACGTTTTAAATATAGAAAATGAGAATAGACAATCTAAAACTTTAGGGCATACAGATCATGATTTCAAAAGGAGTATGACATTTGAAGAGCGTTTAAGTAATATGGATCAGTCCAGGACTAATTTACGAAGATCTAGAAGTTTTGCAAGCTCTGCGTCGAAAAGTTTGTATTCTTCTGATGTGTTGAGAGCTTCGCTAGATGATGGCATGGCAGAGAGAATGAAAAAAGAAAAAGCAAATCTGAAAGACAAAAATATTGAATCCAATACAATGTCTGTTGTGCGAAAAAGTGTGAATTCTCCTGTTCAAAATACTGAGACCCCAAAAATTGCTGATAAAGACAATCAGCCAGTCCAAAATGATGAAAAAGTCAAAACTCTCAGAAAAAGGTCCAAGTCTCCAGCTAGGAGACCAGCTAGCAGTCCAGCAAGAAGGAAGACGAAACCTGCAGACAAACCTGCCGATTCTGATGTCCCAGCTAAAAAGAAATGTGATAATACTCCAACAGGACAGAAGGGTCCATTCTCCAGGCAGGGGAGTGAGGTTGGTGGAAAAAAGAGCACACTGAATAGACAAGGGAGTGGCAAATCTAAGAATACCCCTGTTCTCTGGCCAAGAGCCAAATCTGCACAGGGGGCTGAGAAGAAGGCTAAGGAAGGTAATAAGAAACTAAGAAATATTTGTATATATTGAAACTAAAGCTGTGAATAGATTTTAAGAAGTGGTTACTGTAAATTCAGATATTGTTGGATGTTTTTATTTAAAATTACTGAGGGATGGGTTTTATACATGTAGTAAAAATATAAAAGATCACATTATTTTTTTTATCTGATATTTGATATTTGAAAATATTTAGATTGTTACTGGTGAGTGTGGAATAGAATGTTCAACACCAAGAACAGAAGAGTAGCACATGTAAAATATCAAGAATACATAAAATAAATGCACTCTAAGCATGATTTTGTTTAAAATATCCAGAAATTTATAACATCGCTGAGTGAAATGACAAATGCTATATGATTCTAAACAGCTGAAGTATATATACATTGTATGTGTTTATTTGTTAGTAGCAAGTAGTCAGGTATGCTGAATGAAAAGTCCCAACACAGTAATCTATATAATTCACTGACATACATGATATATTCATATTGCGGATACATTTATATTCTTGAGGTACCTAATTTTGTGGATTGTGTTAAGAAATAGTAGACCATAAATTAAGATGTTCAAAGAAGTAAGTTTATTTGTCTATTGATTTATACATGTTATATGTAGACTATAGCAAATCCATGAAATCTAATATCCATGAAAATCTAATATTGAAATTGCTACCCAAGAAAATGAATGAATCCACAGTATTTAAATACATGTCCACCTATTCCGCATCCACTGATGGTAAAAAACACATGAAGGAATTCCATAATTTAAAAATATATATTCTACCCTTTCATAGCATGCATACCATTATCATGATTACCCTGGTATATAAATAAATTCACATACATGTAACTTTGTAACATTGACCTATTTAATGTATAAATCTCACCAGCATATGAAAAATAAATTCGTCAAAAACTCATATGTAAAAATGTAGCCAAGTTGTAGGTGTATGCAATGTATATATATATATATATATATATATATATATATGTATATAATATAATAATTATGTAATGACTATTGATAATTTACACTTAAGGTCTAGGTACACTTGACATTTCGAGAAGTGTCTTATATAACATACGATACCAGCAAAATATTAAAGTGCATAGTACATATTATATTCATAGCATACTTATCCCATAATCATATATCTCTTAAAGGAGGATGGAGGAAGTTAGGTTTTGGGAAAGTACATGTAAACTGATAAATGCTGATCCTTGTACAAATGTATTTATTCATTGAATTAAAAAAATAAAAAAAATCAACACAAGAATTAAGTGTTTATTAAGATGCATGCATCTTTCAATGGATTGCACAGGAAATAAAATAACCTTGTAACTGAAGTTTGAACAATTATGAAAATCGGGTAAACAAGTTTTCTGTATTCAAAATTTGAGTACAAATATTGATGGATAAAAAGCAATTATTCTTATAAAAACCTAAAATTGAAGAGCAAATGTACACAATAAAAATAGTGACATTAGAAAAACTTTTATAGGTTCACAATCAAAAGAAATTTGAACTTCTCTTATGAGCTACATCAGAAAAAAAAGTGACCTTATGCAAACGCACATATTCATTTGCGTGTACATAGTACAAGACTTTTGTTGATTTTGGAACATTCGAATACAAAATAATTTCAATTAAAGGACGAATTTTGGTCTGATTTGTAGGAATCTAATATTACAACAAATCATTTTGAACACAATTGCAGACTTTGCATCAAGCTTTTTTAAACCCAAAATGAGTTAAGAGATGTAAAGATAAATATTTGAATACAGTCAATTTATTTTCTTCGCAGGTCATATGTTGTCACTGATGTTTTATCAAATATACTCTTAATCATATTTTACCACACTCTTTACAGGGGTTGCAGCAGCAGCTAAAAAGTTTAATGAAAAACAGAAACAGATTATAGAAAAGGAAGAAAAACACACAAAAGTAAAGAAAATAAAGAAAGTACAGAGAGATGAAATGGCAGCAAGGCATGAAAATAGACAACAGGTACATTTAACTACTGTTTTGGTTATTTGTGTGTAAAAAAAACTGGTAGTTTCCCATTTGTAATCTTCAAGATAAACATTTATAGCCAGAGGCCATGCACTTAATTTTGAAATTTATAGGCTCTTATTAAGGCTACCAGAAGTAGAAATTATTACAGAAACTTTAGAATATTACAAGCCTATGGCCAAGCCTGAAGACTGTTACCCAATATTTGCATGCATTTCAATTACAGGACAAACAAAAATTCCAGCCATTGTCCAAAGTATGCTTAAACTTCTAATTTGACCTTCTTCAATTGCAAAAACGATTACACACATATGCAAAAAAAAAAACCAGGTGTATCTTTTTAAATATCTGAAGTAACTGATCATTATTAAGTATAATAACTTTAAAATGCTAGTGATTGAATTTGCCTGTTCAGAGTCTTCAGGATATTTGGTTATTTTATTTATATTACTGTAAATTCAGAAATTATTGCGTGCATTTATTATTGCGATTTTGTCATTTTAGACTTAAATGCGATTTTAATTTTTACGATTTTGAGATAAGTCCTGTTTAATTCATATAAACTATTTCAAAATGCGAGTTTAAATTATTGCGTTTACAACTCTGTCGCATTTTTCGCTATAATAAAAACCTCGCAATAATTTCTGAATTTACAGTACCCCGAAAGTGAAGTCATTGATTGAATTTCTATAGCTGAGCACTAACTAGCCAATTGAAATGTGTGTGTGTGTACACTCTTGAAATTATTACCCAGCATGCAATAGATTAAGAAATTAGCAAGTGTCTTGTAAATTGAAATTTGATTGAATAAGATTTTCAGGCTGATATTGATTAGAAAGATGACATTTTGTCCCTATTTTTAACAATCACAATAATTAATGCACACATGCAGTATACAGAACTGAATAAATGTATAATGCTAGTGTTTAAATTGTCTGGAATAATTTTTAATGAAATTAAAATAATTTTCAGGCTGAAATTGAGGAGGATGACATTGATGATGGCGGAGTAGATAAATTAGACAGAGAATATGAGCAGGAGAGGATGGTGATAACAGAACTAGACCAGGACATCAGTAAACTAATATCTGTCACAGTGTTAGATCCTGTCAACAAGAACAATGGTATTTATCAAGGTAGGGCTCTCTTCCCATAAAACATTAGGACTAAATTTGGTCATGAATTTTATGTGAGCAATTATAGGCAACCATACAGCCTTCAACAATGAAAAATACGTACTAAGTATAGTCAGTTATAAAAGGCCCTAACATGATTAATGTGAGACAATTCAATTGAGAAAAATATAACCTAATTTGTAGCAAAACAATTAACATGATTAATAATAAAAAACATATATGACAGACATGAACCAACAACAACCACTCAATTACAGACTCCTGACTATGGGACAAGCCCATAAAGAATGTTGCGGTTGAATGTAGACTTTGACCACGAAATGAAATATCCACAAACAAACAAGTTTTCCTGAATCCACAAAATTTTGAAGGGGTCTCATTGGGGGGTTCTGATCCCAGATCCCGCTTACTGTTTTGTCAGATGCCCATATCCTGCTTACACTATATACATAAGCAATTCTAATTCTTTTGTCATTTCCTGGGTCCCGCTAGACCTCATTTCCCGTTTTCAAGACACAATAATTTTACTTTCATGTGTCACGCTTACAAAAAAATGGACAATCCCGTGTCATGCTTAGACCTCAATGAGACCCACTTTGAAGTAACGAAAAATAAATGAATTCACACTATCTTGTAGCATACTCAATTACCTTGTTTGTTTAGATTATGAAGAAACCCCAAAGAGGGAAGAGAGAC
The DNA here is from genome assembly GCA_037788925.1 of Mytilus galloprovincialis. NCBI lineage: Eukaryota > Metazoa > Mollusca > Bivalvia > Mytilida > Mytilidae > Mytilus > Mytilus galloprovincialis. The sequence continues at coordinate 89,932,979 of CM075336.1, read as the reverse complement.
CTGTGGAGAGACCCAGACCCAGGTCATCAAGACACGTCAGACAAAGTATAAATAAACCAATCTATATTGGTGCAGATTTCCCTGGTAAGTTACATTCTGAAACATAAAGAAAATTAAGGGATGGAGTTAAATTACATGTAATGAAAATGATGTGAAATGGTTCATTAATTCATGATCAAAATCCTTATGGGTTGTTAATAACTGTGTTTCTGGTAATTGGAGATTTCTCAAGATAATTTGTAGTAAGAATGATAACAATATACACAGTTAGCTCCCCTTATATGGGGTCTCATTGGGGGTTCTGATCCTGGATCCTGCTTACTGCTTGTTAGATTCCTGTACCCCTCTTACACTATGTATGCAAGCAATTCTCATTTTTTTGTAACTTCCTGTGTCCTTCCAGACTTCATTTCCCGTTTTCACAGCACAATAATTTGACTTTCACATGTCACGCTTACAAAAAATCGGCAATCCTGCATCACTAAGACCTCAATCAGACCCACTTATATGTAAATTTCTAATGAATTTCAACCAAATAAGCCTAATTAGCTTGTACATTTTAGATAAAAGCAGACTATATTTGTTATTTTTAGGTGACTTTTTACCCACTGGTCAAGGCAAGCGGTATCAGTCTGCAAGAGAAAATGAAGTGAAGACAATAGAGTCACAGGTATATAGCTCATTAATATTTCTACAAAGATTTGAAAAAGCAGGGCATATATATGTCAAAAGTGAAATCATGTAAATTCAAGGAACTTCTATCTGTTCCCAACTGTTTCAATTAGTAGTATTGAGTTCAAAGCCTAAAAGTATTTAAGGAGGTTCGCTACTCAGTTTCAAAATAACAAGTTTTTCATAAAACAGGTATAAATTGATAAGGGATTATTACATGAACCAAAAGAGCAAAAAAATAGAGATTTTAGCCATTGAAATTTTGACTGGAAAATGTTCTCTCTTGATTTTTCATAGCTTTATATATCATTGAAAAGTTTAAGTGCTCAAAAACTATTAAAATATAACAAGGATTTTATAAAACTTTTACAGATGGCTTATAAGGCCACGGTTTTTTAATTTGTTGGTTTACGGATTTTCCCCATGAAAAAGTCGGGTCGGTCGGTCGGGAAAAAAAAGAAAAAAAAAATATCTTTCAAGACAGAAAAAAAAATGCAAAATAAATATACATTTCACCATTCTAACAAAATGTTTTTTATGCTATTTTGTCATAATTTCAAATTTTAGTTCGATGAAATATTCTTGCTCAGCTGTCATAAATATCGCATGACATTGTCTAATGATTTGCCGTAAAAAAGGGGGGTGTTCACAGACAAAGACGAAATTAAATCGTCTTTTCACAACAAGAAAAACAAATTCGCGTAGCTCTTAATCAATTCCAGAAAACTTGGTGAGTAATGATCTTCAAAAACGAAAACTGATAAAGAAAAAAATGTAAAAAACGTCGTACGAAAATAAGTTTCAACACACGTGTCAAAAACGTAATAGACTCGTCCACGGAAAAAACGAGAATATCGGGTTTATAATCTAGTGTCATGCATTCCCGTTTTTTATCCAAATGGACGATATTTTTTTTTTTATTATCCATGAAACAAGAAAATTCTAAATGACTTGTTGATATTCAGAACTTTTACTTCCAAGGTGCTTTCCACCTGTCCACATTTGGACAAGTCTATTTCTTTGAGATTATGCATCTTACAGACTGATGACAAATAAGGGAAACGAACTTATTGTGTAATGGGTTTTAAACACAGATTTCGTTCCGCAAAATTATTTGCGTAAACGACATTTCAAGGTCAGTTATAATTGATTTGTCTATTTTTAGAAACGTAAACTGGAAGTTTTATTTTTTCACAACAGAGAGTGTTATCAATTTTGTTAAAGATTCATGCATTTCATTTCATAAAAAAAGAATCATTTAATTATTTTTCAGGGATAATGTATTTGTTTGGGTCGGCGGGAATAAAAAAGCATGAAAAGTCAATTTTATTTTTATTCTAGGAATCGGCAAAATCGGGTCGGCGGATCCGTAAACCAACAAATTAAAAAATCCTGGCCTAATTATACATGTAAAAGATTTATAAAAAGAAAAATGGGGGTCAATGGGGATTTTTTTAATGCATTCAAATGGAAAAAACCAGAGGTTTCTGAATATCTGACAAAAATTCCAAAACATGACAAGTGAACATCCTTAATGGCTGTAGGTTAAAGGGGGCTCACCGGACAAAAAAATCATTTGTTTCCTAATATAAGATTTCGGTTTATTTTTCTATAAATGAACTTTATCTTATACTTAGTAGAAAAATAAAATAAAAAGTAGGGCCACCTTTCTTTTACGCTCACAATCTGCCTTCGAAAGAAGCATACATTTTTGTAAAAGTACTTTTTTCTGTTGAACTAATAAGAGAAAAAGGGGTAATATCAAAATAAAAAAAAGAAATGACATAAATCGCTAAAATTTTACAATAGTTTAGTTCAAGAACAGCTTATTCGAAAACAATAATAAAAAATATAGGTCACCGATGAGTTAAAAAAGATATTTCAATTTTATTGCCGAAAGATGTCATTTTTGCACAAAAGGGAGATAATCGGGAGCTTTTTCAAAGAAACATAAGGTTTAAAAGTAATCTGAGGCCAAAACAAATTGATTTATTTGAATTATTTTTATACCATATGATAAAGAAACAACTAATAAAGTATTAAAAAAAAATTGTAATGAAAAAAAAAAATGTATATTTTTTTCTGAAATTTTTATACCCTCGAACCTCCTTAATTGTAATTCAACTGAACAATATCTGGAAAACATATTGAGTTTGTTTAAGTTAATTTTTTTTTTTCAGATTGAAGAATTACAAAACAAGGCATTGTCAGGTGAAATGGTTACCATGGATTTGGTGAAAGGACTCCAACAAAGACTAGAGGAGATTGAACAACAGATAAAGGATACAAAACCTCCTAAAATAAAACCAAAACACAGAGGGACGGAGCCCAAATATCCTGTGTCTATGTCAGTTAGAGGGAAGGACATTATCAGTGAGATAGAGAAAGAGAAGGATAAAGATATTAGACCAACGAGGTAATATGTTTGTCTACTTTTAAACTTTTTTATTAGAAATTTATTATGTAATTTTTATACCCCACGTTGTAGAGGGGCATTATGTTTTCTGGTCTGTGGGTCTGTTCGTTCCTCCGTCTGTCTAGCTTCAGGTTAAAGTTTTTGGTAAAGGTAGTATACATGTTCCCTATGATATGATCTTTCTAATTTTCATGCCAAATTAGATTTTTTACCCAATTTCACTGTCCGCTGAACATAGAAAATGATAGTTTGAGTTTCAGGTTAAAGTTTTTGGTCCAGGTAGTTTTTGACAAAGTTGAAGTCCAATCAACTTGAAACTTAATACACATGTTCCCTATGGTATGAGCCTTCTAGTTTTAATTCCAAATTAGATTTTTTACCTCAATTTCATGGTCCACTGAACAGAGAAAATGCTAATGGGTGTACTTTGGACACATTTTTGTTTTTTTCTGTCCTGTGATGAAATACATAGTAAGGGCCCCATAATGACAAAATGTAAAACAATTCAAACTAGAAAACACCCTGATTATGTATAAAGCAGAAAACCAACAACAAGTATACGGCAGCACAAACAATAACCACTGAATTACAAGTTTCTGTTCTTGGACAGGTATACAGAATTTAGAGGAGTTAAACATGTTTGCTAGTGCCAAACCTTCCCCCTAACCTTGGACAAGAATGTTTGTTACATTTATATAAAAATGATGCTTCTCTATACCAGTTATTTATGTATGGAACACAATTTAAGCAAATCTGTATTGCCTCCAGAAGGAGAGTGTAAATGATAAACATAATAAACACAAAATTTAACAATTGAACTGCATGGATTGTGTCCCCTTTCATGTCAGATTGAACATATTTTAATCTGCTGTTTTCTTCAGAGTTATTGGATTTCTAGACTTCCATAGTTTGTCATATTTGGTGAGACTGTTCATCTACACACAAGCATCATAAGTCCATCAAAGAATAGCCATCTCAATAATTTTCATAAAATAAACTTAACCTTCTGCTATTCTTATTTCACTGAGTTTGAAACTGCTTAAATGTTGTGGATCCAAACACCAACAAACTATCTTATTTCACAGAATATCTACAGTGTCTATTTGATTTTTTTTGTAGGTCACCAGAACTTTTAAAGGTCAATGATCCTTTGAAGTCTTTAGAGATTAACAGTGATGACATCATGTTTGATGCAACAGGTAAGAAAAAGTCTCCCAAAACAATAGAGAGAAAAACACCTGAAATATTGAAGTTTTAACACAGGAAAACTGTTTTTATCATTGACTTCTTGTAACTATTGAACAAGTATAGTTTAACCTTATCTAAGCTGTGTCTCAGAGATAGTTTTGTTTCTGTATTTCACAATATGGTTAATGGTCAAGTTATGACAGTAGTTTCCCATTTATATTAAGTATATAACTTGTTGATACCACCTCACAGCTGTTCTTTTTATTTCATTTGTTTTCTGATTTTTTTCCTCACTTTTGTTGATTGGGGACAAGGTATTTTTGTGCGGTAATTTTAATTTGTGGTTTCGCTAAAGTTTGTTTAAAAGGCTATTTACCATGTTGTACATTTAAGTTTGTGGTTTCTGTTTGACCATGTATTTAATTAAAATTGGTACCCCACAAATAATGAGTCCACTGTACACAGATATGGGACCGCTTAAAACTAAATTAAGGAATGTCTGTAGTAAGGTTTAATCCTTTGCTACATGTTAAAAGACTCACTAAGCCTTCGAGATGAAGAACAGCAATACACATTAAGTTTTGTCAGTTAACTTGTATGTAGGGATTTTGTGTTCAAAGTTTATAAACTAATAACCTCTATTATAATGAAGAAAAGAAAACAGAGTTGCTCATTTATTATTATTAGAATCACCTTTAGACCCATGCATGTTTGTTTTCCTCTATGTTTTTTATGGTACAGTATATTAAAAAAAATTATCCTTGTTTATTTAAATTATTGCAAAGTTAGCATTTTAGACACTAGGAAAGGTCTAGTCTTAATGGTCAATAGTTGATCTTTTGTCAATCATACCATATCTTATTTTTACCATGAAAGCAGTGCTGCATCAGATGAAGCACAATTTATCAAAATGATTTATTCTATTTTTCCTTCAGATTTGGTTGGAGAAGGAACTTTCTCCAGAGTATACCATGGTGTGTGTCTAGGAGCAGAAGTAGCCATAAAACAACTTAAAATTCCTCTGACTTCACATGATAAAAACTATTTTGCTGCAGAGGTATGTTAAAATTGCTGTAAAAGAAAAGTGTTAATGGACGTCACACTAAACCCGAAATATACACAAGAAACTAAAATTAAAAATCATACAAGACTAACAAAGGCCAGAGGCTCATGAAGTGGGAAATGTGCAAAAATGCGGTCCAGATTGCACTGCCACCATTAGTTTTTACAACAAACAGGTAAAACTTGGTTGAGCAGCTAAAGTACTATAAATTCAGAAATTATTGCGAAGTTTTTATTATTGCGAAAAATTCGACAGAGTTGTAAAAGCAATAATATAAACTCACATGTTTAAAATTTGTATATGAATTATTCTCAAAATCATAAAAATAAAAATCACATTTAAGTTTAAAATGACGAAATTGCAATAATAAATGCACGCAAAAATTTCTGAATTTACAGTATTCATGCTGTTAATAAAATAGATTCAAACTTTTTACATTTTGTAGGTTAGTCTTCTGAAGGAGCTGCATCATCCTCGTGTAGTACAACTGATAGGTGTATGTACTACAGACAAGTTCCCACTAATGGTACTAGAGTTTATGGCAAGAGGCAGTCTTTACTATTATCTACATGATCCAAAATGGTGAGACTTTTGCTATATTCTGGGAAATATTATAAAAAGCTGGGAGAAAGTTGTTGTCTACATGATATGTTTATCTGTGAATATTTTAAGATGCATCTTGTACATGTCAAAGTAGAAATACATACGACTTTAATCAAGCTTTTGAAAATATCTGCAAGAAGAGTGAAAGGCAGCACTATTTTCATATTGATATAACAGGGTAATCAGTTTCTGACACAAAATCATTCCACACACACACACATGAAAAAAACAAAAGTAAATGGACAACATTGTTATTGCTGTTCTTCATCTATAAGGTATAGTGGGGTTTTCAAACACGATCAATACTCTAACCTTACTGAAAATATAAATTGTCCTGTAGCAACAACTTAAAATGCCATATCTTGTAAAATTTTAATAACTTTTGATCCCCTCAAAAATAAAATGTAAAAAAGTATATATTACTTTATCTGTAAAGTAAGAGTTATGTGCCCTTGGTTTGGTTCAAACATTTTCTAACATCGACTTTTTACATCAATATCAGAAGAATTCCAAAGGATCGGTGATTGATTTGACAGTTTGTGCCCATTCAAAATTTAATTCCTTTATTATTATTTGAGACAGGTAGACATTAACATAGTTGATCAGGTAAGGGCTAGTCCACTAAACCTGCCCAAAACCAATATACCTTCTTGGATTTCTTTTACATACTGTGCATTCATTTATTTTTATGGGTATTAATTTTCGTGGATTGCTGAAAATTTACATTTTCATGGATACTTGGTTTTCCCAATCTCTGCATACAAAGCCTATAGTATTGAAAATTTGTTATTGGTGGAATATTTTAATTCATGGTTCATCTGTACCCACAATACCCATGAAAATTGGTATCCAATGTATAATAATGAATCCACAGTACATGAAATGGGCATACAGCCATTAATGAATGATGAACCCTATCCAGGAAGAAAATCTTCCTTCCTACCTTCTGACATTCATTGAATAGGGATCAGCTGATGCCTGCATCCAGGTGCAGAATTTTCTCGCTGTGTGAAAGTCCAATTGGTGACCTTCAGGTATTTTCTGCTTTTTGGTTGGATTGTTGACTCTTAAACACATTCTTTCTTTTCCATTTTCAATTTTAGTAGTCATATTTCCCACTTGGTTTTTTTTGTGTTACCATTTTTGTTATTTGAACACATATCAAGAATGATATAGCTGTAGTGATTATGTACTGTTTCTTGACAAAGACAAATTCAAATAAAGTAAATTATTGAAAGATACAATTTTTGTTCCTTTTCACAATAAATTTGTAATATCAAATACATTACACCAAAATAATTATTTTCAGTGAGTCGATGGATCATGCTGAATATTATGGAGTTGCACATGATATCGCTCTAGGAATGAATTACCTGCATCAACACAAACCACAAGTCCTACATCTTGACCTCAAGTCTATGAATGTCCTTCTGGATAGTAGTGGCAGAGCTAAGATAGCAGACTTTGGATTTTCTAAATTTAGGTAAAACTTGAAAATATTAACATTTGTTATCTTTAATTTTATATTTTCCTTCAAACATTTAATTTACTGTGGATTCATTTATTTTCATTTTTTTATCAATTTTCTTGGATTCCTTAAAACTTGCATATACATGGATATTATATTTTCCTGCTCCATTAGTGACTTTCATTATGCCTTTTGATTTTGATATTCAAGTTTGACACCAAAAAAAAAGTTTTCCACATTTCATGAAATAACTTAAAATTCTGTCTCAATATTCTTGTAGATATTGAGCTGACTTTTGGTTAACAACTGTAAAATGATACCTAGGATTTTGTTCTGCATGAACTAATTTTCCAACAATTTTTAAGATTTTTAAGGCTGTTTTAATATATGTATATTGCATTTATATTGTCTTTTATTCTTTACTTAATTACAAATTAGTTTAAATCTTTGTTCCTTGGTCTAGGGATAGTTATCTTTTGGCAACCATAATACCACATCTAATTTTTTAAATTATTATTTTGTTTTCAGACATGATGCTGATTTAAAAGCATCAAAATTATCAAAAAAGAAAAGCATGTGCAGCTCGCCAACTTGGATGGCACCAGAATTGTTAGAGACAGGAGAGATAACAACAAAAGCTGATGTTTATAGCTTTGGCATTATCCTGTGGGAAATGTTAACGAGGAGCCATCCTTATGATGGCTGTTCTGTGTTTCAGGTAAGTGTCAATATTTCAGATCTATATGCTTTGTATTCATGCAGGGTGTATTCATGTTGAATTAATTTTGCATGCGATTTGTTTGAGCTCAGTTATAACAGTATTATATGGAGCAGAAAAGAAGTGTTAATCAGGCCACTAATTTTTGTGAAGACAATATTTGTGGATCATGGAAAAGTTGTATTTTTGTGAATAATTGATTTCTTGATAATTGGTATCCAACGAATAATATTGAATCCACAGTATTATTTTTAGATTATATAGGATGTTTTGTTGTTTATTTAAATGAATCCCATTAGACATATTTGTGCATTGTATTCTCGCCAATAGTGCTGAAATTGGTGCATAACACCAACAATGTAATTCATCAATCTAACACTAGTTTGAATAATACAGACATGTGCAGCAATCTAAATGAAGAAAAACAAGATTATCTCCCTTGGACTGTTTAGACTTAAAGATTGATGACAATTACTTTTGTCAAATTGATTACTGTAAATGATTGTATGTTTATATTATCATTTTGATTTTGAAAAATTAACAAAAATGAGAGATAGATTATTGCTATTTCATGAAAATCTGCATACACATATATCTATCTGATATCAGAATGCAAGTTCTTGCCACACTTAATCAGTCTCATTATTTGCATGAATAAAAACATCATAAAATTATCTGAAAAAAAAGTCATTATTTCTAATTTTTTTAGATCTTAGAAAGAGTGAGGTTGAACAAGAGACCAGAAATTTCTACGAATAGTCCACCAGATCTGTCATCATTGATAAAGAGATGTTGGGACCAGAATCCTGCAAAAAGACCTGCATTTAAAGTAAACTATTCATTTTAGAAAATACTGATTTCTAAAAACAATTTTAAAAAAGCAGCATTAAAAATTAGCAAATTATTTAGTAACAAAAAGTAAAATCACAAAAATACAAAACTTCAAAAAGGAAAGATCCTAAGCAAATGGCAAAATCAAACACATCAAACGAATGGATAACATATGTCATATTCCTGAGTTGGTACAGGCATTTTCTTATGTAATAAGTGGTGGATTAAACTTGGTTTTATAGCTAGCTAAACCTCTCACTTGTCAGTCAGGGTACTACTTGTACAGGCATTTTCTTATGTAACAAGTTGTGGATTAAACTTGGTTTTATAGCTAGCTAAACCTCTCACTTGTCAGTCAGGGGTACTACTTGTATAAGTAATTGTTTTGACTTGAAGAGGTATAAAAAAATATATACTTTTATAAGTGAATTATAATTTTTAAATGATCTCCCCTTAATTTTCACAAAAATTTTCTTGTATAAGTGATTTGTTTTTACAATTCCACAATCTTAAGTTTTGAAATGTAAAAACTTGCCTTTAATGATTTTTCCCAGGTTAGCTCATAATTTTTTATTAGAGTTCAATAATCATCTCATTAATTCAACAAAGAAACTGATTGCACAAAGAACTGTATTTGCGCAAGGCATTCACAAATTGCTCCTTGGGGGGGCTTGTAAATGAGTAGTGTTCTGAAGATAACAGATAAATGCAATTTTCATTGTCCATGAAACTACACTTAAATGACATAGATGCCAACTATTACGATTTTTCCGTAGTTTTTCCGATTTTGCGATATAAACTACGCTATTACGGTCAAAGTCGAATAGTTACGGATTCCCAATCATCGACGTTCAATTTTGTAAAACACGGATTTTTATCATTACTTTTCCGTCCGGGTCCAGTATTTAGGAAACGCCAATCTAATGCTTCCGGTTTCTCAGGAGTTATCAACCTATTGTTGGGTAACTAATTGACTTCCGAACAGTCAAACTTGCATTTTATTAAGTAGCTTTTTCCCTTTCTCTACTTCTCCTTGACAAAACAAAAATGTTTGAGTCGAGAACATCTGAACAATTAATGAATGGAATACATACTACAGACAACATGTTAAATGACAAATTTTAGTGTACATCACTTTGCAACCACTCGTCAGTAATTTTGATTGGTAAATGCACGTTTATAAATGATTACTGAAAACTTTTCAAAAATACGGAAAATTTGATAGTTTGTTACTGATTGTGTCAAAAGGGGGTTGGCATCTATGAAATGATAAGAAAAGACATCTGCAAAGGGCAGACAATTTAAAATTCTATTAGAGCAAGGGAATCCTAAGAAAATTCACTTGTATAAGTATCCTACAAATTTACTTATATGAGTATATTAAAATTTACTTCTTCCAGTAAATAAAAATTACTTGTAAAAGTAGTACCCCTGACTGCTTGACAGTCGCATCAAATTTCATTATATTTTAAAACTATGCATGAACAAAACAGACACACTAGGTAAAAATGTCACAATTAGGGGTACAGCAGTCAACATTGTGTTATTATCTTATTCAGAGTATGCATATTCTGGAATAGATCTTGCCAGCAATGTTTATATAAATTTGTCAACAATGGTAGTTCTTTAAAGGAGGATGAATTCATGTCAACCATATGCATCAGACTAGATGTTGCTGCATATTTATGAAGTTAATCTGAAGTATCGTTTACTGGTGTACATCAGCATGTCCGGATGAAATTTTAGTCACACTTTTTCTTTAGAAATTAAATATCAAATCCTGCCATTTAAGAGTCCTTCTTCATTCATGAGCTCAACTTTGTATTTTCCTGTGCTATTTTTATCACTTGTATACAAGTGCTTACACTGATATTAAAGATTTAAAGAAGAATCTTCATACCTTTTCACAAATCATGACAGTCCATACACATAATCTTAGAATATTATATGAGAGCTGTTAGTTCATATTTTTTACGTGAATACCACTGGTTGGGGATTGAGGATTTTTTTTATATTAGTGGGTTTAAGAAAGTCTGTGTACAACTCTTGAGAAAGCTGATACCTTTTTGCACATTTATTTAAGTTTCTTGTTTACCTGTATCCTTGTTCCATTGGTTTTCATACTGTTAAGAAAGCATTGTGACGTCACAATTTCCATTGAAAAGCCTGCATAGTACAAATCCATATGACGTATGAAAACATATGATCTCACCATACCCACAAAAATTATAGTAAGAATAATAATAAATCTATAATGCTTTATTTGTAAATCTAAAAATTACACATTGTACAAGATTTGATGAAATTGAATTTGAGGCACCATTTTGCATTCATTTTGAAATTAGTTTTTCTGAATCAACTAAGAAAAGTCTTGACAATTTTAACTTAATTTGATTTTGTAGGACATCATTTTACAACTCGATAAGTTAGCGTTTCCTCCTGACTGGAGAGCTCTTTTCAAAGAAGCAGGCGTACCAAATGAAGCATTAGAAGATGTGCAGTCAGCCAGAACTATTATCAGCCTAGTCAACAACACTGTGGATCTAGAAAACGTGAAGACCATGATGGAAGATATAAGACATTCAAATGATGCCATAATGGCATCACATGACTTGACAAGAGAATCACATGTTTACATAAACCAATCAAATGATCAGAATAGGTATCCTAGCAACTCAGCCAGGGAGTCTTATAACTTTTCAGTTCAATCTAGGGAACCTCAAAAAAGTCTGACAACCACGACAAGAAGGTCACAGGACATGATATCATCGTCAAATAGACATTCATATGATAAAGCAAGGAATTCTGGGGAATCTATTCTCACCAGAAAATCATTTGATTCACCATTTTCTTCAACTAGGAATAAAAAGTTTGATGACGAGAAAAATGTTGGTGATTCTATTGAGGAAGAAATTGGAGAAACGGAAGATGTTAGAGATAGTTTTGATTTTAAATTTAATACCAATTTTATGGAAGATTTTCAAAATGAACAAAATCAAGATGAGAAATTTTTCCAGAAAAGTCAGACATCTTTGAGAGATTTCAAAAATTCTGCACATGGGGAAGACACAACCGCTGAATACTTAAACTATCTAAAAACGTCATGTGAAATTTTATCACCAACAATTAGAAGTCCGGTGAGGAGTAAATATTCAGATAATATGAAAGATTTTCTTTACACTGATTCTGAAAAGTCTGACCAAACAGGAGCTGTAATTGAAACAATTGCTAGTATTCCAAGATCTAAGTCCCCTCAGGCTGATTTGAGGAAGTCAGATCAACGTTTTGATCATGAAGTTTTGACTTCAACAAAGTCATCCTCTGACAAAAATCAATCAACTGGAAAGTCGCATGATTCCATAGTAGGAAAGTCGCATGATTCTGCAGTAAGAAAGTCACATGACATACTCCTGCAGGAGATAAGAAAATCAAAATCCAATCTAGAAAAAGAAACACCACAGAGGTTTATGGCAAAACAAGAAAATGAGGAAAAAGATCTGAAAAGTACTACTGGAATCTCACATGATTCCACTAGAGGAAAGTCACATGACATGGAAAACCAACAATCAAATGTAACTGATTCATCGATGAGAAAATCACACGATGCTGCTTTGAAGGAAATGCTTAATTCAAAAGCTTATTCTAAAACTGATCTTTCATATAAGAGGTCACATGATCACTTAAAGAAAGAATCTACACCAAGAAAGTCACATGACGAAAGTTCCCTCCTTAGGAAGTCACATGATAGTTTGATTGAAGATTCTTCACCAAGACTGTCACATGATAAATGGAAGAAAGATTCAACCCCGAGATCATTGCATGCAAGTATTATGGAGGAAATGTCTTTGAGAAAGTCACATGATGTCTTAAAGAAAGATTCCACCCCAAGGAAGTCACATGATAGTATCATTGATGAATCTCCTCTCAGAAAGTCACATGATGTCTTGAAGAAAGATTCCACACCAAGGAAGTCACATGACAGTATCATTGATGAATCTCCTCTCAGAAATTCACATGATGTCTTGAAGAAAGATTTTACACCAAGGAAGTCACATGACAGCTTCATTGATGAATCTCCTCTCAGAAAGTCACATGATGTCTTGAAGAAAGATATTACTCCAAGGAAGTCACATGACAGTTTCATTGATGAATCTCCTCTAAGAAAGTCACATGATGTCTTAAGAAAAGATTCCACCCCAAGGAAGTCACATGACAGTATTATTTACGAATCTTTTATCAAAAAGTCAAATGATGACATGAAGAAAGATTCCACCCCAAGAAAGACAATTCATGCCAATGTGATGGATGAAATAAGAAATTCAGGAAAACTGTTAAAAAAAGATGTGAAGAAAAATCCAGTTTCAGCATATGTTGATTTAAAGGATACAAATTCTAAAAAATCTGCTAAGGTTCGAGCTAATGAAAGTTCCGAAGATGAAAACTTCATTTCTAAGAATAGAGATGCTGAACAGAAGTTTTTAGATTTGTTGCAAACTGACTTTGATTCTGGAAAAATTAACACAGTTGACACTGAAGAAAAAGTTCAAACTGAGATTGAGGTCAAATCCAAACTTAGTTCAAAAGATAAGTCAAATGGTAAGAAAAAGGGTCCTCAACAAAATTTACTGACAGAAATGAAAAGTTTACACACAAAATTACGAAGTGAAAAAACTGGACATGTTGAAGAAATAAAGCAACTTCATACGAAGCTGAGAAGTGGGAAAAAGGGAAATGAAAACATGGAAAAAAATTCGGCCAATGGGAATGAGACTAAGGATAATATTTTAGAGAAGGATGATACTAGTGATAAAGATTCCATTGAAAACATAGACATTAAGGATGACCTTGACAATCTGTCTGTTGATAGTCTTGACCTTAATGACAGTATAACAGAAAATATTGGTCACATGACTAATCCGAAGAAGATTGAAAGTGAGGCTAATTTTAGTGGAACTAAAGTTGAAAGTGATCAAGATAGTGAGAAATCTTGTTCAATGTCAAAGAGTAAAACTGAAAAAGTTGACAAGAAGGAAGACATTAATAATAGTGCTAAATCATTGCCAGAAAATTCAAATACGGGTAAAAATAATAGTGTCAAAAACTTGCCAGATTTGAGAATGTCGTTAAATAATGAAATAGCACAATTTTCGACAAAAAAATTAAAAAGAAAAGAAAAGGGGAAAACAGAACAAACAAAAGAAGATGATAAAGAAGAGGGAAAGAAAAATGCAAAAGAAAGTGTGAAATCCAAGCCAAAAAAGAAAGCAAAATCAGTACCCGACAAGAAAACAGCAGCAAATGAAAATCTTACTGTCAGTAATGAGAACTGTTCAGAAAATCAGACAAATCCTAAAAACCGTAAAAGTATAGAGGCTTGGGTTGAAGCGAAACCAGTCATGACTGATGCAAAGCAAAAGCAACGTAAAATATCAACATCAAGTTTGCCCTCACATCCCCCTCCAATTTTGCTACCTGACGATCCACCACCTAATTTCATTTCTGATGATCCACCCATTCCACCAGCTCCACCTATACCAACAATGGAATTGACTCCTCCACCAGCTCCACCTATACCATCAATGGAATTGACTCCTCCACCAGCTCCACCCTTGCCAGAACAGGATGCTGCAGTAGGGGAGACAACTAATTCTAAGATAAAAAAGAGGCTGGGGATTCCTGAAGCAAAGCATTCCAGCCATGAGGCAACACCTTCAAATTCAACTAAATCCAATCTAGCAGCAAAGGGAGACGATTCAGAGCCAGTAATGGTGAAATCAGCAGAATTAAGGGATCAAAAGGAAGTTTTACAATCAATATCTAAGCCACATCCAAACCAGCTCACAGATCTTTCACAGGTCAATAAACAGACATACACATCTATAGCAGATATTCTAAAAAGGGTGAGTAATATATAAACGGTCATAGATATACACAGTAATTTTTTCTCTGAAGTATAATGGTGAATACATCAAGAAAGGGCAGGAGGATCTAAATGGGGTAAAACAGAATAGAAAATAACGAGCTGAAAAAAGTAAGAAAAAATGAAATTGGGTCTAATCCTAAAATAGAGTGAGTGCATGGAGTTTTTGATCAGCAAAGTAAAAAAGATAATTGATTACTTTATGAATACAGGTTTTAAATTTGACAACGACAAATCAATATTAAAGTTTCTACTTCCACAATTATTTTCACTACCAGTTTTATGAGAAGAAAAAAACCTCTTATCATTATCATTTTAGTGCTACATGTACTAAGTATTAATTTCAATTGAAACTTTTTGGCAGAAGAATTTGAAAGTACATCTCTATAACAGATCTACATTTGAAATGGGGACATTATTCATATTTAGTATTTAATTGATTTGATAAGACTACTAGCTTATTATGAAATGTATGAGACATACTTCATATTATTTAATATTTCAATGTGTGATTTTATATAAGTGTGTTTTTTCACTCATGAACAGAGAATAAAGGATACCTATATGCACGTATGAATAGATATCGTTCAATTAACTAAATGCCAAAAATTGCATGATTTTCTTATGATTTATATTACAAAGGAATATTGCACACTTACTGTTTTTTTTTTTTTTTTTTTTATCTATATGCAAAACTTTGTTGAAAATTTATTTACAATTGAGAAACATGTCAATATTCTTAAACGTCATTTTATCAATGCAAAAGAACTAATTTAATTTGCCGAAAAAAGAAGAAAAAAATAGAATATAAAATTAAATATAAATGTTTGATAGATTTATTTGCTAGTTGCTCTACATATGATTTCAAATACAGGCTAACTGGACTGACATAAGAATTGTAAGCTAAGTCTCATGAGTGCTTACCTTCTATGTAGATAACAAGAACTTGTAAAACATCAGCATGAGCTTGATTGATGTGTGAATAACCTTGACCTTTGTGATTTTAAGTGCATGTTAATATCACATGATTTGTTGCATATCAGACTTGATTGTTGCTCTCTCAATAAAAAAGCAGAAATTAGTTTGGTTCCTGACCCTTTTATTTCTTTTCAATAGTTGCTGGATTCTCTCCTGAGAAAATAATTCAGATATTGTAAACGTTTGCTCTGCTGTCAATGTGACATGTCTGTGAAAAGAATTTGACAGTGTATATTACTTCCTCTTAATATCCCCTTTCGAGAAAAGCTTGATTCTCTCCTGAGAATTTTTAATTCAGATATTGTGATCAATGTCTGCTATTTCGTGCTGATGTGTGTGCAATAAATTCAACTATGTATATTTAATTTCGCTAATTATAAAAATGAAAGTTTTTCTACTTAAATTATATTATCTAAAGCTTGAATTGGGTGGCAGGTATTGTTTCACAGGATTTGTTGTAAAAGGAAAGGAAAAAATAATATTCAATCATTCTGACGTCATTAAATAAGATATAATGTAGTCTGCTTTTCTATATTTGCCACATTTTTTTTATGTTAGTGAGACAATTTGAAAACTGGTATCATTTTTCCAGGACACTGTTTATGTATAAGTTTACAACTTGTGATAATTAATATATAATAAATTTTCTGAAATAAAATACACTCATACAAAATAGAATGCTGTAACACCTAATTGTGTTTGTTTGACTGAACTAATCATCTCAATAAAGTTTGTGTGTTTAATTGCAAAACTAAACTAAATCTAATGAAAGCAATGGGCAATAAGAGTTAAAGGAAATATAAGTAGGAAGAAAGATAAACATACTGTTGATTAAATCATTATAAATCGTGAAAAATCATGTAGAATTTCATGGATATAAGTGAACCACAAATAGACTTACATGCCCATACATTTGTATATCAGATTTTTGTAAAACTGAAATCAAAATTTCCATTAAAATTCAATTTCTCCTTACTCAATCAAATATAAAAGAATCAACAGTTAGCTGAAGAAAGACGGTTCAAAAAGAAAAAGAAAAAATGAGAATTTACACTGAAGATTAAAGAACACTAAAACATGAGTGATGCCACGGTGTTATTAAGCAGTAATCAGTTTTTGCTCTTCTAATTGTTCCCAGTATGCTGCTAATATATGGTGAAAATTAAGTCACAATTGGAATGAGTAGTAAATATGGTATGGTGACATATAGTTTTAACTTGTATGATTTTGGTCTCTTTTGGAGAATTGTCTCATCGGTAATCCTACCACATCGTCTTTTTTTTTTTCACAATGGGAAAGGAAAGCTGGTTTGTTACTATTAGAAATGGAACATATAGTTCACATCAGTGGACAAAATTCAAAGATAAGATACTTCGGTTGGGGGTCGGGATGCTATCTTAAAAGCAGTAAATAAAAAAATGGCCCACCCCAAAAATAACAAAAACACATATACCTATAACAAATCATATAATGAACAAAAGACAAAAAGACAGAGGAACCAACCAAAAACCAAAAAAAGTATGTTGCTGACAAAGTTTTGTTTTTCCTCCTCCACATGTGGCACCTGTCACATTGCTTTATACATTTATCTTAACTTTGTGAGAGATTTTACCAGTGTACAAATGAACAGATTTAAAGAAAGGAATGAATGCAATCAATTTTTTGGCTATTGTTGGTCTTTGATCATGATGATAGTGTAATTTCATGTAATATTTATTGCTACATTTTATAATCTTAAAATTGACTGCACAATTTTTTGTTTTTTTTTGTGGAAATTTTTCCAAGAGTGTGTCATATTCATATAACTGTTTTCAGTTACAATTTTTTAAACATGTTTCAGCTATTAGATTTTATTAATACCTTAGCTACCTTAGATCCCCACCAGCTCATGTATGTTAATGCCTTTGCATGAATTGGACTGCACCTGATGTATCTTAAAAATCCAGATGATGCACAAAATACACCTATAAGAAGTTAAAACTCAAATGAAAATTTATGATATTTTATCAAAGTTACCAGGAGAGAAGTAATTTTGTATATTTTTCTATTGTTTTCAACAGCAAAATGTCCACAATTTTTGAGGGATGAAAAGAGTGCATATTATGCACAACTGCGCACTAAACATGTCTATATACGGTAACTTCAATGAACTATTTTGGAATGCTTTTAAATTACTTGTTTAAAAAAATGACATAGGCTTTCTGCAAGAGGTAGTGTTGGGAATGCGCTTGAAAAAAATGAATTTACTGTTGATTCATTATAATTTATGGGAAACCAATTATGTAGGATTTCATGGATATAAGTGAACCACGAATCCGAATGTGGAATGAAGTGCACATTTTTAATCAATTTGCATATACAGATTTTTGTAAGAATCAAAAGCTCTGACTTAATTTTTTGTATTTATTCATATGCAAATGATTTAGGACTTTAGTAGAGACTTTTCCCAATGTTATACTTGTGTGCATGTTTATATATGGTACTGAAGTAGAAATACATTGATACTGAAAGATGTAGAAATAAAATTACGAAACAGTGACAAACTCAAGATATTTCTTAAACCTACAATCCTAAAAATACCTCATTTAAAGGTGATAAATTTTATCTAATGCATGTAAGAATAATTTCATTGCAGTAAAAACTTGGTTAGCTATTAGGCTGCTAGAACACTCATACATGTATTGCATTCATCAAAATTAATATTTGTATTCATCAAATAAAGATTTTCCCAGAGTTGTGTATATTCCAATTTTTTCCGATTAACTACTTTATATTTGTGTCTTTACAGGCAGTTTTCAGCAGAAGAGAAGCTATGGGAGAAGATAATTACAGTCCGTCCCCATCAGTTGCCAGTAGCTGGTCCTTTGTGGATGATTAAAAGAACAATTTTCTTAACAAAAACACCTTATGAATATATTGTAATAATATTTGTTAGTTATGAACATTTGAGAATAATTTTAATGCAAGAATATGAATAATTTGAATCATAAGATTTTTGAAAAAGACAGTTTAGTAGCCGTAAGACTACAATGTATTTTTACCTTGGGATGAAAGGCACAAGTAGATCAAGCATAAGAAAGATTGAAAAAAAGAATGGGAACTTCACTTCAAATTATGTACTATTTAAGGTTTATGTACTGCAAATTTTTAAGGGATCTGTTTGAAGTAGGGAAAAAAGTGTGTAATAACAATTTGAATAAATGAAAATGATCAAAGATTTGTAGGTCTTGTAAAATTGAAAATCTACAGATCCTGAAGTTAGATTTAAAAAACAATTCAAATGATTTGAACTGTACTATTTACGTTTATTTATTGGCCTTCAACTTTTATTGTTATCCTTCAATAATATATGGTTGTATATTTCTAGGGTACTGTTTATTGTTAGAAATAGAAGTGATCCAATGTGAATATTGTAGTTTGATTGAATTTTTGTACTTTTTAGGGCATATTTTTAAAGCCTTGTTGTGAAGGAAATAATTTAGTGAATATTTAATTTTTTTTACAGTCTTTAGACTGAAGTAAAAAAAAGATTTTCAGCACCACCATAAAGTCATTTGATTTCTCAGGAATTTGGAATTTATTGAATACAATATTAAAATGTACAAGCATTATGGACCTAATTTCATCATAAATTTGGATGTTTTTTTTTTTCAAAATGGAATTCTTGACACTTTTTGCATGCCAAAATAATTTTATAGATATTGTTTAAGTTAATTCTGAACAGATGTGTATAAGGTTAAGGACAACTGATTTGTTGCTATGGAGTTGTTATCTTTGATTGGTATTTTCAAATGCAGAGTACAAGGTAACTGGAAAATAAGGCATTTTGAATGTTCTTTTTTGTTACTTTGGATAAATTTATTTTCTGGGTACAGATTTTTGTGGATAAGGATAAATCGTTTTTCTGTTGATATTTGATTTTATGGTTTTACAAAAGTCTGCATACAAATCTATAGAAAGTTTGTTCTTCGTTGAACATTTTACATTAAGTGATAAACAACCCAAGATTCATTATTTCTGTGGATTCATTTAATTTCATGGGTACAGATTTTCATGGATTGTGGAAAACTTGCATTTTGTGGATATTTGATTTCATGGTATTGCCAATCTCTGCATACAACTTAAGCCTATAGAAAATTTGTAATCCGTTGAATATTGAGATTCTAGGTTCACTTGTTCCCACGAAACCCCAAAAAATTGGTATCTAACAAATAATAATGAATCCACAGTATTGCATCTCTGAAGGGAAGTTTTAATAAAGATAAATTGTTTAGTAAAAAAAATGATGCTTTGATATACACATGCTATTTGAACAGCTGTACTTAATTTGAATCTCAAAATATTTTAACCCTGCCTTTTATACATTTATAAAATTGTTTTTGATTGACACAATCGTGAACCATCAATAAGACAAAACGTGCTATATTTTTATAGCATCAATGAAAATGAATTTGTAAAATACTCTTTAATTTATTGTATTTTTATTATGTAATGACCAAGTGCTTCATATGTTATGAATATTGAATTGATGAAATGATAATGAAAGTGTTATCATAGAAATATTGCATTTGTTATACAAATAGACTACTTTTAAAAATACCATTGAAAAAATCATTATGATGATTTGATTACAGTCAAGGGAATGAAGTTTTTCCCCCCACTTTTTCTAAACGGAAGATTGAACTTGGTACTCTTTTGTGTATGTTTGATTATCATAATATATAAATTCATTAGTCTATTTGCTGATTATCGTTTTACTGCTGTAATTCCACAAATTGTTTCCCTTTGTCAATTGCAGACTGGTTCTTTACTGGACAAAAACGCAAAGCTCAATATAAAGTGAAAAGCAATTACTGTTATCAAAAGTTTTTTGCTATAACGGAGACAACTAAAGATGGATCTCTTAACTTAGAATCAACTACGAAATTGGGCAAACAGACAATTGGTATCACTAAATTACTGGCAATTAAACATTGTTAACAATAAGAAAATATGACCAAAGCATGACAACATATAGCCAATAGTACATGCAATCTATGTACATTGAGCTGTGATAGAATAATGAACTTGCAATGATATTTTTAAATTCAGTGTAATTGTTGATTTTTTTTATGGCATTTTATTTGTTTTTTTGTTTGTGTAATAATTTTTGAAACAAACATGTTTTTAATGAATTAGTGTGACACAAGGTGTATGGCTAGATTGCACATTGTTTTGGTGATGAAAATTTAGTTTTGGTAAAATTGGGTAATTTTTAATAATTATATTATTGTTTTAAATTTGTATATTGATAAATTTCCATTTTTACACTTGTTGAACATATCACTAAGTTTTATTGGTCCTGGGTCCATCTTTTCATTATTTGATAAAAGTAAACATTGTACCCTTATTTCTATGTGGTTAAGACTAAGATGGTTGTTTATAGTAGCTGGTTCTATTTTTGTTTTTAATAGATGCACCATTCTCTTCTTTTTTAAGCTTCAAATTTAGGTCTGTTTTTGGTAGTTAATATGGTAAATGGAAACCTTGTCAAATTAATGAGTTTTAAAAGCTTTAATAGAACAACAAAGGATAGATCTGGGGTATCCATCCAAAACACAAAATATCACCAGCCCAGTAGTCAGCACTTTTGTGCTGACTTGAATTATCATTGATATGGTTATATTTATAAATTAACTGTTTACAAAATTTTGAATTTTTGAAATACTAAGGCTTTTCTACCTCAGGCATAGATTACCTTAGCTGTATTTGGCAAAACTTTTAGGAATTTTGGTCCTCAATGCTCTTCAACTTCGTACGTTATTTGGCCTTTTTAACTTTTTTGGATTCGAGCGTCACTGATGAGTCTTTTGTAGACGAAACGCGTGTCTGGCGTATATACAAAATTTAGTCCTGGTCTCTATGATGAGTTTATTTAGTACATGCACAGCAAATAAAAAACCATACAAAAAAGCAAAGGAACAGTGCTTTTATTGTTTGTCTTCATTTCGAGTAAAAGTTTGGAAAATATCACCAACGTATGTCTTCTAACCCTGATAAAAAGTAATAAACAGAAAGCAATATTTAAACAATCAAGCTTTTTTGTATATCTTTGATTTAATCATTTAAGTGTTTGTAGCATGTTCTATTTATTTAGCATTTGTAAAATGTGCTATTTTAAGGGAAAACATTGTACAAAAAAACCAAACAACAAAATTAATGTTAATCTCATTCAGGTTTATTATAAAGATTAACTGCATATATCCTTTAATTTAAAAACTAAAGAAATCTTACATAATTGACCTTTTTTTTTATAACAGTTGCTTCCATTTGAAAAACAACTTGAAAATGAACTATTTCAAAAACTTTTATTGTAAGCCTTTTATCAAGACTCAGGAATTAAAAATCAAATAGCAGGATTAGTGTCCTTTTTATTGTAGGAATAGTCTTATTTTTAGAAATATCATGAATATTGTATCTAAAATGAATATATATTTATACATGTACTTAATATATTAGTTGTGATTGAAATAATGAAAAATATTTTATTCCATGTATTTATTGATGAACATGAGTAATTTATCTCCTTTAAAAAATCTCTGAACAGGAACAATTCAAACGATATGCGTGTATGACCAATGAAATCACTCATAATCCTTAATATTTAAAATGAGAATTTTTCAAACCTAGAACTATGGCAAAGTATCTGGGCTTATATACCATTGTATAGTCATTATATAGCTATACTGGAAGTCTGTTTTTCTTTTTTTGTGCAAAATTGCTGCTCATTTTTTTTAACAATTAAACAAATAAGCACTGGGTTGATACCCCTGTTTGTGAATTGTTTGTGCCAGAGCTCAGTAGTCATGATCAATTTGAAAATTACAAAGACACAAAGGTTCCTTCTCTCTCAGACTTTAGTTGTATGTCATCTGAACTGTTATTTATATTTCTCAAAGTTTCTTATCATCCTTAAAATCTAAACCAACTTATACTTTAGTTCATGTTTAGCCCTTTCCAAACAACTTTTCAGTGATTTGTTTTCATGATTTTCCATGTATATTTATTTTACATATTGAAGACAATTTATTTTGCAGCTTTTTCGACTCAGAAAAGTGGCAAATATAAATTGTTCAGGAAATTAGTTGCTTACAAAATAAACAGAAATAAAGAATAATATTGCTGTGTCCCTCTCTTTCCTTTCTTTATTTATCTGTTTCATGCCTATAAACAAATCACTGTGTTTCATACAAACATAGTATACTTATTGAAATAATTACAAAATCCAGGCTTGCTGGTATAAACGTTTTTTCCTATTTTCAATCATTAAAAGGGAGATAACTTGCTGATGATTTTCATCAACACATTTATTTTAGATCTCTTTGTTGTATACATTTGCCTATGCAAACTACTAATCTGTGATACACTATTTTACCATTCCAGCAAAGATTTATATCATTGTAGTTTTTTTTCTTTAGTTATGCATATTTATGTTGTTTTAGTTCAGTGCCAAGTTATGATGAATTTTAATAAAAATAAAATTTCTAATAAATTGTCTTAAAGTTGATTGTTTTATTTTTCATTGCTCATACATTTATTACTGTAAATTCAGAAATTATTGCAAGGTTTTTATTATTGTAAATTATGCGATTTATGTTTCAGTGGAGCATATATCATTACAGCATTATATTTCTGTCTGTGTGTGTGTCAGTGTGTCCTTGAAAAAACAAGTGGTCTCAATTTGAATAAAAGGTTTATTGTTACCAACATCACTCTACATTATCAAATAAGGGTAAAATATAACATCTGAAATCAAATAACATTGAAATGAATGTTTCTTCAGATAAAACCTTGTGAAATTAAAGAAGCATATAAAGTAAAATGATACTTAAGATGTAATGAAAGAAGCAGGCACAAGAAGGATTTACAACAGAATAGCTTAAATCCGGGTACTTTTGATAACTATTTACACCACTGGGTCGATGCCACTGCTGATTGGCGTTTTGTCTCCGAGGGTATCACCAGCCTAGTAGTCAACATTTCGGTGTTGACATGAATATCAATAATGTCGTCATTTTTATAAATTTCCTGTTAACAAAAGTTTGAATTTTTAGAAAACTAAGGATTTTCTTATCTCAGGCATTGATTACCTTAGCCGTATTTTGCACAACTTTTTGGAATTTTGGATAATCAATGCTCTTCAACTTTGTACTTGTTTGGCTCTATAAATATTTTGATATGAACTTCACTGGTGAGTCTTATGTATACTAAATTATAATCCTGTTACTTTTGATAACTACTAATGAGAAAATAAAAAGGCAAGAAATACTCATTCCATGTTGTTTCTTATTTATTATTTACAACTGTTGATGTAATTGTCCGATGGTTTTTTGAGTCTTTGTTTACTCCTCGGTTTCGATTGTTATTGTCTTTAAATGGGTGCTTTATATTTGCCATCTTTTAATATATAGGTCATTTTTCTCTCTTCTTTATATTATTGGACACAATTCTATATACTTTATAATTGAACACCCCAGTTTTCTCTATTCTATATTTTCTTGCTCTATTTGTGTCTATTCTTTATTCTAATGGTCCATTTTTTGCTATTCTGTAAACCCAATATAGACCCACAAGCAAGAAATCCATGACATTGTGTGAAGAAATAAAATGCTTCGTCTCTCAGAATATGACATTTTTCTACTTTCTCTTGTTAGTACTGTGGTCACTAAGTGGGTGAATTTGATATTGTTCTGGTCAATCAAAACTGATCAAACTAAAATTGATAATTTTAACTGCTTAGTCAAGCACACAATATTTACCAGAAAGTCGCCTAACAGTAGTTTGTACTCACAGTAGTAAGAGAAGTTAAATGATCGAGAACCCAGGTCTATACATAAGAATGTATATATCACACTCATTTAAGATTCAAGATTCAATAGTGTATTAAACTCTTAAGTCTCACCACTTTCATCCTTCTTTTCCGTAAGCACCCGAGAACACCTCTTTTTGTACTTCTGAGTTTAAATATCCCTGTGGTAATGTTTTCCTCTCTTATACAACACACATTTACAACAAGATACACATGATACATTTTTTAAAGTATATAACATTTTAGTTATGTGTCATTCTTAAAAAAATTAAGAGAAAATAAAGTATGAGTGCGCATCATGCTTATCACACATATTGAACATAGATCAAAATAAATCATACAAAACATGTCAGCTAAGAAATAATTAGTTATGATCAACCTGAATGTTAGTAATACTAGTAACCATTACAAGAAATAAAACATTATAACGATTTAAGTAGATAAATATAATAAGGTAGGTCGCATCGTTAAGCTTATAAACGAAATGCAAAAAGGTCAAAGTCAAACTGTTTTTTGTCCGCAAAAACACACAACGAGCGCCCACTATTTGTAATTAAAAACAGTTCGTTTGTTTCCGTATGATAATCCAGTGATGAGAACCAGTTTATTTTGGGTATCTGAGTAAGTGACGGTACTTCGGTTGATGTTTCGCGACTTCTGTTAATCGTAAACAAGCGGTTATTTTTAGCACAGGTTATCAGCACATTGTAGCCATCATCACATGTTATACCACCTGCTTCACAAAGTCCTAGACAGCTTATAGTTATTGTACTCTTTGACTTTAAATCAAGAAAGTGTACTTTGTTATCAGAGCACGTTCGCGCGTACACTACCGTTTCCCACATGAAATTACACAAGACTAATTTGCCTCTAATGCCTGGAAAACTTTCAAGAATTTGCCCGTTCAAATTTGTTATAACAAGGCCACGATTTAAACAGTTAACGACTAGTCTCATTGTATCAGTGCAAGCTATCCCATGACAGCTGTCATTCAGAGAAAAGTGTGTATGTCTTTTAGACACTAAGTTGATAATCAACACTACCTGTGGGGTTGCCACGGCAACGGTTTCGTCATCCACTAAGCAAAGAGATTGTGGTTGATACCCTAACCGTATTTCATCTATTTTCTGTCCAGTTTTGTAGTACATGACAAGACGTTGTATTGAAAGTTCGCCCATAATAACGTATCCATATTTATGATGAACGCGGACACAGCTAATATATATATTCATCATTCGCTTTTCAATACAAAAACTAGACTTATAAACGAAGTTTTCTGATATAGATCTATCAAGAAATAAATCCATTACAATTTCTTCATTAAACAGTACAGGATATTCCATATTGATGTTTTTACTCGTCGATGACTTGTTGTTGTTAGTCAAACAACTTTTTAACAGTGATTTTCCTTGACCATAACAAAGCGAATTAGGTTTCTCAGATGGCGGGGTGACATCACACAATGATGATGCAATGACACTTCCAGCATCCTTAATCTCAGGATTAGCAGCCACACTACCTTTCGAATCTCTGTTTATAACAAAAGAAAAAGAAACGTTGAATATTTCAATATGAATATACATCCAAATTAGCCTTCTAGTATAAACAAAAATATCTTTTATTTTATATTACATCATTATCAAGATGGCAGTACACTATTCATTGGAATACAAACTGTTGTTCCTTCCGGAGAACACGAGTTCTTCATCGTTATTTGTTTGGCGTGGTTTCGTTTTTAATTTTTTTGTTATCTGTGTACATAGTGTTTAATAAATTTGTATTCGATATACTAGTACGTTGTATAAAAGTTTGTCAATTTCCACTTATTGCTTTCTATTTTCTTTTAGCATCTCCCACTTTTGTCATATTTTTAAAGAATTTGACAATCTTTAAATCCGGTTTTGTCGACCAATTAAAAACAAAAACACAAAAAACTAGTATGAATGTTCAAATGATATCGATATTTTCCTTAATTATCCACATAAATGGAAAAGATTCAAGCCATCTGGAATACTTTTCAATTATCTTTTACTCAAGTGTCACTGGTGAGTTAATTTACGAATGAAAAACACAGATCTTAACCAAGGATACTATACAATTCTTGAGGGATACATATCAAACATTTTCGTTTTCTTTTCTAAAGGCTGAACAGTACTGCAAGCGTTTTGTATCTTCCATTTTTGCGTTGATTTCAGTGCTAAAATTGATAATTATTAACGTCAAGAAGCAATATAAGATTAAAATGCCAGAATATGAGAATGAACCCTTTTGTGTAGCACAGTTTATATTTGTTTTATAAGGTGTTAGTTCATATGAAGCCTAGTAATGCTTCTTAAAAAATTGGGAATGTGGAAGCATGCAAAGAGACAAAAACTTGACCAAAGAGCAAAAAAAAAAAAAAAAATGCCGAAGGGCGCTTAGTACCAATAGGGTCTTCAACACAGCAAGAAAATAGAGCATCTGAAGGTGTGATTTAGCTGACACCTAAACATAAATGTGTACTAGTTATGACTTCTAAGCACATTATTTTTACCATAAGCTAAACATCCTTTGGTTTTACTTCTATACCGTGTACTTAGCAGAGCAACAGCAAATACAAGTTTCCAAGTATTGTTTGGCTGGTCCTTCATATAGAGGAAATTCCTTAATTTTAATAGATTGAAGACTTCACTACAGCATGTACAGGCCAATTAAAGTGTGAAATGCCTATATCTGTACTCAACTGTACTGATTTTCAATCGACTAGTCTGAATTGGTCTAAATTTACTTGACATTATTCGACTGTAGTTTGAACCATACTTTACATTCTGAACTTTTTCATGATCTTTACTCTACCAGAACTTAACCATTATATAAGTGTCTGAACCATGCTAGACCTAGTCTGAACCATAATCGCCCAAGTGTTGCAAATGTTACCAACCTAGACCTATTTCTGTATCTGTCTGTTGATGATGTTCATTTGACATGGCTCTGTACTTATACATCCCGTCTAAGTAATATTGTTTTATGATAATTTGTGTATTCTTGTCTTTCAGTTTTGCCAATTTGCTTTGTCTATATGCTTTTTATGCTTCTTTGTTACATATTTGTTTGTTTTAATAGTAATTTATTTATAAGAATACAACCAAACGTCGTACAAGAGGTTTTAATATCTTGCTTTAAAACCAGGTGTAATCCCATTTTCTACATAAGAAAATGTCTGTACCAAGTCAGGAATATGACAGTTGCTATCCATTCGTTTGATGTGTTTGAGCTTTTGATTTTGTCATTTGATTAGGAATTTTCCGTTAAAGAGTTTCCTCGGATTTCAGTTTTTTGTGATTTTACCTTGTATTTCCTCAATTTAGGAACTATTCTTTGATTTTTTCCTTGGCTATGGATTTAATCAACAATTTGAAATCCATTTTTTTTACATTGCATTGCAACTAAAATTTCACAATAAGCATATTATTAGCATCAACACCATATTCGTCATATATATCGCATCCAAGATAAAGGTAAAAACAAGATGACCATACCAAAGGAAGTGATTTCTGGTCCGATTAAAAAAATATTATTTAACCAATTACGTTTTCAGTTTATTGAATTTTTATATACACATGATACACGAACATGTTCACGTTGCATTAAAATACTAGAACTTTCAACCATTGCACAAATAAGCTTAATGTATATGTTATGATGGTATGCTACTAAACCTCTAACGGGAAGGATTGTGCCTGATTTTCATACAATGAAGACATAATTTTTCAATCAGTTTAATTGAAGTCTGGAACTGGCATGTCAGTTAACTGCTGGTAGTCTGTTGCTATTTATGCATTATTGTCAATTTGTTTATTTTCTTTGGTTACATCTTCTGACATCAGACACGGACTTCTCTTGAACTGATTTTTAATGTGCGTTTGGTTATGCGTTTACTGTTCTACATTGGCTAGCTATATATATATATATAGGTATATTGGGAGAGATCTCATAAACATGTTTAACCCCGCCGAAATTTTGCGCCTGTCCCAAGTCATGAGCCTCTGGTCTTTGTTAGTCTTGTTTTATCTTTAATTTGAGTTTCGTGTGTACATTTGGAGTTTATTATGGCGTTCATTATCACTGAAATAGCATATACATTTGTTTAGGGGCCAGCTGAAGGACGCCTCTGGGTGCGGGAATTTGTCGCTGCATTATAGACCTGTTGGTGACCTTCTGCTGTTGTCTGTTCTATGGTTAGGTTGTTGTTTCTTTGGCACATTCCCCATTTCCATTCTCAATTTCATTAATGATATTCAAAAGTTGTTAATGTTATTCAGTAGTTGATAAATGTACAGAAATATTTTATGTTTACTGGAAAAATTTCAACAATAACTTAAGCCTGGTAGAAAATATAGGTAAAGTCACAAGTCACAAATTTGATAGGAAAAAAAGTCGCAGGACCAAAATTCACAAATAATGTGTTTTAATTGGTCATATTTAAGAGACAAATCTTGAAGTAATTATTTTTTATTACATTTTTGTTTATGTCACAGATTAGGAAAGTGGTCAAAGGCCTTGAAAAATGAAGATTTATCATATTTAAATCATGGTAAGAATAGATGTATATACACTAAGAAATCCATTTAAGTAACAATCAACTTTGACAAATAGATTTTTTAACAATTATTTGATCAACATTATTAAAGATTTTTTAGACGAAAGTTTGTTTACAATACTGCTTTTATAAAGCATAGTTCAAGAAACTACAAAATAAATTTTGTCCTGTGACTCCTGTCCTACATTCTCATGAAGGGTTTCAGTCGAGTATAGGCACAACATTTTCGAATTTGGATCCTTAATGTTCTTCAACTTTGTACTTGTTTGGCTTTTTAACTATTTTGATCTGAGCGTCACTGATGAGTCTTATGTAGACGAAACGACCGTCTGTCGTTTTAATTTACAATTCTGGTATATTTGATAACTCATGTAACTATAAGTTAATAGCGCAATAAACATTTTTAAAGAGAATGTATTTAAAGTAACTTAATACATTTTTTAAATGGTACCCTAGTTTTGCAACACAAGTATTTTATGTTATAGTCCACAAGCAGTTGCATCGACCCAATGGTTTAAATCGTTATCAAAAATACCAGGATTATAAGTTAGTACGCCAGACGCGCGTTTCGTCTACATAAGACTCATCAGTGACGCTCATATCAAAATATTTATAAGCCAAATAAGTACAAAGTTGAAGAGCATTGAGGATCCAAAATTCCAAAAAGTTGTGAACTTCCATAGTAATCTGTGAACACTTTTTAAAATAGAAATTATGTTCCAACGTTTCAGTAAAAATCTAAATTAATACATAAAAACTTACATGCAGGCCTGCATATCATCCATTGATTCCACTTGATGGTTATATGTATTCAAAATGAATCATTTACACACATCCTGTCAAAGGAAGAAGGATATCTAAATGCATTTTTTTTATTTGTATTTGTGTAAATTGTAAGCGGTTGATCGATTAATGCATTTTACATACACTATTAAAGTATTTAAACATCCGTAACTTAAAATTTTGTTAAAATGAAAAGCACTTCAGACACGCCAATTTTATAATTCGTTCCTACAATGATCTAGCCTTAACTTGTCAAGTACCCATGCAAAGCTATTAACTCATTACTATAACTTTGTATAAAATAAAATTTAACATTTTTGTTTTTTTAAAATATGCATGTTGGATCGTTTGACTACCTTTGAAAAATGCATTGAAAACTTTGTGTTCACCATGGGCTAATTTTCGATCGATTAGTGTGTATGATGAGTTTATATTGACCTCACGTTCTGTTTCTTGTTTTATTTGCTTATTCGTCTTGCTTATCGTCAGGAGCAGTTAGATGCATTTTATCTAAAAAAAAAAACATTTTACAAATTTATTTTGTATACTTCTAACGTATGTACAGCTAGCAAATGTAGAGCACTTTGGGATAAATTATTAGTCAAATCCGGTGTTTTTGAATAATCGGTCTTCCTAAATTAACCTTTATTTTCATTCTTACCTTTTTGTACTTGTATATAATGATACATATAGATTGCTTGTCCCTTGTCTCAAATTAAAAACACAGTAATTCAATGACCACATTTAATCACTGCTATCAACAACATATAAACAACAATCGTAAATCGATAACATAAAAAAATATAAGAAACTGATCTTTAATCATTCAAAGTACTAGTACTTTAAATCCTTTTTTTAATCTATTATATATGTTGTCGCCCTTTTTTTGCATTTAATCAAATTAGCCGCAAATATCCATTCAATCCAGCATTACTTTAAGAAAAGCTGAGATACTGTATGGTGGAACAAACAAAATGAATCATAATGTCACGAAGTATACACACATCTAGACTGATGTGTCAGTAGTTTAATATGTTTCGAAAGGCAAAATAAAAAACAACACCAAAACATCAACAAAAACATAAACAAAAAACAACCCGAAAAAACTATAAAAAAAACCCCAAAAAACAAAAACGAAACAAAACAGAACCTCTATATAGAACTTTAAATGATATCTTAAATATAAAAACAAGATTAAACAAGATACCTTATAATGTATGTGAGATATCTCATATGTTGTTTGACATATGTTAAATATTACATTCGATATCTTGCTGTTAGAATAAAAAGTAAAACGGTTTGTCATATGGTTAAGGAGTCTGAATATAAATTTAGTTTTAAATGTAAACATACTCCAATATATAAGAGTATATAAACGTATCAACGATAACATGTTTATAATTTGATAGCAATAGTTAAGAAACTATTGGCCCAACATCCTGAAAAATACCTATATTGTATCCTTGTTGTGTGATAAACTATTATTGCATCCTTCATTTCTTCATTCTCAGTTTCATGCCTATAAACAAATCACTGTGTTTCATACAAAGATGGCATACTAATTCAAATATTCACTAAATCCAGGCTTGCCGGTATAAATATTTTACCTCATTAAAAGGGAGATAAATTGCTTATGATTATCATCAACCCATTTTTTTAGATCTCTTTGTTGTATACATTTGGTTATGCAAATTAATAATCTGTGATACACTATTTTACCATTCCATCAAAGATTTATATCATTATATTTTTTTTTATTTAGTTATGCATATTTATGTTGCTTTAGTTCAGTGCCAAGACAATAACAATCAAAACCAAGGAGTAAACAAAGACTAACAAAACCAAAGGACAATTACATCAACAGTTATAAATAATAGATAAGAAGCAACACGAACTCCACTAAAAACCGGGAGTGAAATCAGTGCTCCGGAAGGGTAAGCATTTCCTGCACCGTATACGTATACCGTATAAATAAAATTTCTAATGAATTGTCTTAAAGTTGATATTTTTTTCAATACTCACACATTTATCAATATGATTAAAACTTTATTATAAAATGAAATTAAGATCGAAACAGCTGATTTGTTGTGAATCCTATTATTGCAACAATGCATTTATGTCTGTGTGTCAGTGTCAGTGCGTCCTTGGAAAAACAAATGGTCTCAATATACAAAAAAGTTTATTCATTCTACATAATTACAGTTGATTTTCAAATAAGGGTAACATTATGAGAATGCATATGTCAAATACATGTAAGATACAAGATTCAATAATCTAGTAAACTTTAAGGTTCACCACATGCATTTGTCCGTTCCTTAAGCACTTAAGATACGCCTTTTTAACTTAAACTAATAACCCTGTAATCAGTAATAATCATATTCAGGAAGTAAAAAATTACCATAACCAGGAATTAAGTTATAACCAGTCAGGATATAATTAATATCCATTGCAAGATATAAAAAACATAATTAAGAATAACTAATAACCATAACAAGTAGGTAGCATCGCTATCATATTAAAACAAATTAGTCAAAAATTATAATAGTCCAATTCAATCTTTTTCTTGTCTGCAAATACATAAAGATCGTCCATTATTTGTAATTAAGCACAGTTCGTTTGTTTCTGTATGATAATCAAGAGAAGAGACACAGTTTATTTTGTGAATCTGAGTACGTAAATGTACTTCAGTTGGTTTTTTCCCATCCTCGGTTTATCGAAAACAAGCGGTTATTTCTAGCACAGTTTATCAACATATTATAGCAATCATCACATGTTAAACCACCTGCTTCACAAAGTCCTGGACATGTTACAGTTGTTGTCCTCTTATTATGTTAAACCAAGAAAGTGCACTTTGTTGTCAGAGCACGTTCACGCATACACTATCGTTTCCCACATACAATTACACAAGACTGATTTGCTACTGACGCTGGGAAAAATTTCAAGAATTTGCCCGTTCAAACTTGTTATAACAAGGCCACGGTTTAAACAGTTAACGACTAGTCTTGTTGTATCAGTGCAAGCTATCCCGTGACAACTGTTATTCGAAGAAAAGTTTTTCTTTTAGACACCAAGTTAATTATCAACACTACCTGTGGGGTTGCCACGTCAACAGTTTCGTAATTCCCTAAGCAAAGAGATTGTGGTTGGTAACCTAACCGTATTTCATCTATTGTCTGCCCAGTTTTATAGTAAATGACAAGTCGTTGTCGTGACAGTTCGCCCATAATGACATATCCATATTTATGATGAACACGGACACAGCTGATAAATATATTCACCATTCGCTTTTCAATACAAAAACTTGACTTGAAATCAAAGTTTTCTGATATTAATGTATTCAGTAAAAAGTCAGTTACGGGTTCTTTATTAAACAGTACTGGACATTCTTTCTTTATTCGTCGATGTCATGTCAGTGTACGTCAAACAACTTTTAAGCAATGAGTTTCCATGACCATTACCAAGCGAGTTAAGTTTCTCAGATGGCGGGATGATATCACACAATGATGATTCAATGACGCATTCAACACCACTAATCTCAGTATTAGCATCCAAACTAGCGTTCGATTCTCTGTTTATAATCAAAAACAAAAACATAAGATGCGTTGAATATGGACATACACCCAAATAAGCATTAGTATAATAACATGAATAAAGTAATTAAACTTTTGTTACTTGATTATATAGACAGCAGTACACTATCCATTGGAACAGATACTGGAAAACACGAGTTCTTCGTCGTTATTTGTTTAGCGTGGTTTCTTGTTTTTCATGTTTAGTTGTCTGTGTATAGTGTTTCGTAAATTGGTATACAATATACATTGTATAAACGTCTGTCGATGTCGACTTATGGTGTTTTCTATTTTCCTATTGGCATATGCATGACACCTTTCGCCCCTTTTTATCAAGTGAACGACTTGCAAATATATCACTTTTTTTTTTAAAGAATTCGACAATCTTTAAACCCAGTTTTTGAGAAATTAAAAAAAAAAACACTGAAAAACTAGTACAAACGTTCACATTGTATCGATACTATTATCCCTTTTGATGTGGTCAAAGATATCTGGAAAAGCATGCTTTTTTTTTTATTCGAGCGTCACTGATGAGTCTTTTGTAAACGAAACGCGCGTCTGGGGTTCAAAATTACAATCCTGGTATATATGATGAGTTTATTTATAAATGAAAAACAGAGATCTTTTTTCTAAGGATACTATAAAAATCTTTGTCGTTAGAGATATATTTTCGTTTTCTAAATGCGGAACAGTATTGCAAACGTTTTGTATCATTAAGTTGTAAAATTGATTATTTGTTAACATCAATAGGCAATATACGATTAAAATACTAGGATATGAGAATGCACCCTATTTTGTACCAGAGTTTATATTTGTTTCATAAGGTTCTAAATCATAGGAAGCCGAGTCATCCTTCTTAGGCACATTATTTTTACTCCCAACCAACCTTTCGTTCCTTTTACTTCTAAATGCCGTGTACTTAGAAGAGAAACAACACGTACAAGTTTTCGAGTCTCTGTTTGGCCGATCCTTCATGTAGAAGAAGTTCCTTTATATAGGATTGAAGACTGGGAATAGTAATTGTAGATATCAAAAGAGACATTAACGCATCGAAACAATTTAATATATTACAGAATTGAAAAAAAATGAAAAAAAAAAACCATTTGTAATTATTTGTTGGATAGAAATGCCAATTATGTTAGAAAACAATCTTACATACAGGCCTGCATTTCATCCATTGCTTCCGCTGGGTGACTATTTTATTTAAAATGTTATCAATCTTATTTTTTCCTTACCATCTATACTCTTAACTTGTCAATTACCAAAAAAATCCCATTACTATTACTTTGTATGTAAATTTCACATTTTTGTTTTTAAAAAGATATTTGTTAAAACTTTTGTTTACCTTTGCAAAATGCATTAAAAACTGTGTACACCATGGTGGATATTTAGATAGATACATTTTTATTATTAGTTAAAAAGTTTAACCCTCATTATTTGTTTCTTGATTTATTTGCTTTTATTTGCTTGTTCGTCTTTGTTAGATGCAATTTACGTATAGTTTTTGTTTGTTTTTGTTTTGCAAGTTTATTTGTAATGCTTTAAACTAGTTTAGTTGGCCTTTTAATCTTTGATTGATTTGAGCGTCACTGATGAGTGTTTTAAAGACGCGTCTGGCGCAAATACAAAATTTCAATCATGGTATATATGACAAGTTTAATTTTAAGTAGCACACACATAAAGAGCACTTTCGAGTCCGGTTTATATTAATAATTGATGTTCTAAGTTAACCGTTATTTCTAGTTTTACCTTTTTTGTACGGTGTATTTAATAGTATCTAGAGATTGCTTGTCCATTGTCTTTATTACAAAGCAATTCTATGACCATATTTAATCACGTCTATGTTGCTATCAACAATATATAAACAACATTTGTAAATCGATAACCTAAAAACTGTTGTATACATTATCTTTTATCATTCAAAGTATTAGTAATTTATTTTCTTGATAGAGGGTTGCTGCTCACAAGGAAGCTATTAAACCAAGAGTTCCAAATGGTGAAGTTGAAATCATCCCTTCGTACATTTTACGGACGCCATCACGAGTTGGTTGACCGTTATGGAATAACAGTTTCACAAATGATATCGGATATGCTCCTTACGTCGTAACTACAATCCCCTTCCAATTCATGAATATGACCTACCGAATTAGACTATTTACCGGATTTGTTATCACATAAACAACACGACGGGTGCCACATGTGGAGCCGGATCTGCTTACCCTTCCAGAGCACCTGAGATCAGCCCTAGTTTTTGGTGAGGTTCGTGTTGTTTATTTTTTATTTTTGTATGTTGTGTCATGTGTACTATTGTTTGTGTTTTTCATTTTTAGCCATGGCGTTGTCAGTTTGTTTTAGATTTATGATAAAATTGAGAATGGAAATGGGGAATGTGCCAAAGAGACAACAACCCGACCATAGAAAAAAACACAACAGCAGAAGGTAACCAATAGGTCTTCAATGTAGCGAGAAATTCCCTCACCCGGAGGCGTCCTTCAGCTGGCCCCTTAACAAATATATACTAGTTCAGTGATAATGAACGCCATACTAATTTCCAAATTGTACAAAATGAGTTTGACTGTCCATTTGGTATCTTTCGTCCCTCTTTTAAGTACAGAATGAGTTTGACTGTCCATTTGGTATCTTTCGTCCCTCTTTTAAGTACTTTCTCTTTATCTATGAAGTCATAAAATATGTCGCCATACTTTATGCTTATAATCAAATATAACGAATGTATCCATTCAATCCAGCATTGTATTTAAGAAAAGCTAAGATACAGTATGGTAAAATCAATGAAACGAATAACAATTTCATCAAGTATGAAAACGTTCAGACCTACATGTCTTAGTAGATAAGCAAATCAGAAGCAAACGGTTCAAAAGGTAAAAACAAACCAGAAAAAAACCCCAAACAAAACAAAACAGAACAAAGTTACGGTTAGTGGGGTTCGTGTTGTTTATTCTTTAGTTTTCTATGTTGTGTCGTGTGTGCTGTTGTTTGTTTGTCTTTTTCATTTTTAGCCATGGCGTTGTCAGTTTGTTTTAGATTTATGAGTTTGACTGTCCCTTTGGTATCTTTCGTCCCTCTTTTACGGAATGTGGTATGGCCAATTTAAGATAATGACAAACTATCCTAAAGATAAAAATTGTTCCGACAAGCAGATTATTGTTTATAATAAACAATAATTGGTCAAAGCTAAAATTGGCTTAATTAGTATACTTAACATGGACGCCTAGATAAGTTGGTCTTAATCTATAATAATAAATGTTGGTGTTTCTTAATGAGTTGTTCCCTCACTCATTGGGAAATTAGGAATAAAATGTTGTACGCCAGAGACGCGTATCAACTTCAAAAGACTCATCAGTGACGCGTGGACCACAAACTGCCATGCAAAAGTATGCACCTAACTCATTGATTAGGATTGTAAGGTAACTCATACTTGTTTATTCTGTTCTTTGTTGGTATGCTACTGTCTCGATTTAACTTATTTCCATATAACATATTATCTGCACATGATCATGAATAAACAATACGACGGCAAATCTCCGTATAAAGAATCAGAAAAATATTTTGTGTACAGTATGGAGGCGTTACTAAAGTAGAGTTGTATTATACCGTGTCAGCTACTGGTATAGAAGAAAAAAGATTTTTCCACTTAAAAGGTTGATAGATCTCATACTTTTACAGACTTCACATTGGTAATGACACATAAAAACCACGCCAAGGCGTTTTACCAATTTTTCTAATTTAAGATATTTAATATATAAAAT
Source organism: Mytilus galloprovincialis (assembly GCA_037788925.1). Taxonomy (NCBI): domain Eukaryota; kingdom Metazoa; phylum Mollusca; class Bivalvia; order Mytilida; family Mytilidae; genus Mytilus; species Mytilus galloprovincialis. The sequence continues at coordinate 89,895,576 of CM075336.1, read as the reverse complement.
TAGATTAAATAAGATATCTGATATATTATATGGGATATCTAATTTATTATATGAGATATCTTGAAGTTAGAAAAAAAGTAAAACGGCTTGCCATGCTAAAAGTTTTTAATATAAATGTTTAGTGTACACATTTTTGATTTTTTTTCACTTCGAAAAAATCAACATTACGTCAAAATTAATACCCTCATTCAGGAGTAGACAAGTCCGACATATAACCAAGCTGTATGACGAGACTACTCCGGAAGGAGGACAATAACCTAATAATTATTTTACAGTTCAGTTAGAAAACAGCTAGCCAAAATATTACCTTTACCTCCTTCACACTAAAGTCATTTTGAAGTAATATGTAATTGTAGAAATTCATGTATTAAAAGTATAAAAACTTACAAAAGTTAACATGCTATTAATTTGGTTATTTATTTTATTTTTTGCAGGCGATACAAACATTAGTTTGGTATTTTTGTTAGTTTACCTTTTATCAGAGAAATTATTCAGTAAAATAAAACAACACTATGCATAGTAACATAGATATATAAATGTATGACCCATGCTTGTGACTAAATATACGAGTCTCATGTTTTATCGACATTGATTTATAAGTAAATAAATATATTTCGACCTTTACACGAAATGTACACGATACTGTTTAATGAACATGTTTATCAACAGAATGTCACAGAATATAACCGTATCAATTTGAACTTTATAAACGACAAGAACGAAAAAAAAACCCAAACCAACTAATAATAATAAGTATCAAGAGAAGTTTCACATTTAAGACCGTTTTTTTTGCTCTTGAATTCTAACAAGATATAACAAGTATAATAAATCTATACTAATTTTTTCCAAAACATTGGTTCTGCAAAAAATACAGATTTTTATACATGAAACTCATATTGAAGTATTTGAACGTAAGTTAATAACATAAATTCAATTTAAAACTATAAACGGATCAAGAGAATTTGGTAAATACCAAATTATACACATTCTACAATTATGTCATTTTACATTTTTTTCAATGAAAGTGTTACAATACTTTTTTCAAGGTGTATAGTATAATCAGTTCTTCAACGCTTCTATTAGGACTTTGATTTTAAAATATTTTTTGTCAGTGAGCTTTACTTTAGGCGGCTCGCAGGTATAAAACATTTTTTTTAAATATAAGGCTACGCTATTTTTTTTCTATAAATAAATTTTATCCTACACTTAATAGAAAAATTAATAATTAAAATTATGGGGTCACCGTTCATTTAAGCTCAAAATCTGTCTTCGAAAGAAGCATGCTTGTTTGTTAACTAAGGTACTTTATTTCTTTTGCACTAATAAGAGAAAAAAAAGGTATTTCGAAATAAAAAAAACCCACTAAATCACAGAAATCGCTTAAATTTTACCATAGTTTAGTTAAATTACAGCTTATTTGAAAAAAAATAATAAAAAAATAAAGGTCGCCGATGAGTGAGATATTTTAATTTTAATGCAGAAAATGGCCCAAGGAAGATAATCTAGAGTTTTTTTTTTTAATGATATCAACATTTTAAAAGTCATCTGGGGTCAAAACGAATTGATTTTTTGGTTCAATTTTGTACCATATCATAAAGTAACAACGAATAATGAAATAAATAAAATTTGTAATGAAAAAAAACCAGGTGTACTCTCGAGCCTCCTTAAGAATCTGATAAATCAAATGTTTTATTCATGATCAAACTTAGTTTTTACCTATAACAGTATCAATAGTTGTACAAACTATGTATGGTATTTTTCAGGTAAAGTTTCATTCCATATTTTGAATTGAGAAAATGTTTCCCAGATGTAAAGAAGAAATCTTCCTCCTTAGATTTCTGTCACCAAAATTTTATGGTATTCTCACATCTAAAAGAGTTTGATACATGAGTATGAGTACGTTGAATAATTTCATTGAAATGCGTCGAAATATATACTAATACTGTCTTCTATGAAACAACACATTCATATTGTCAGTTTTGTCTTTTTAACAGACAAAAAAAAAATGCTATTAATGTATTGTTTTATTAAAGAAAAAATAAAGACACTTATTGTTCGAAGATGTAGAGGAAACCCTGGAACGTTGGGTTTCGCTTTACTTTAATTCTTAAAAGCCGATTAATGTTCGCTAATGAAATAATTTCTTTTCGGATAACCAGTTAGGTTAAGAACAATACAAAGCAATACCCCCCAAAAAAAACACCATCTGTCATATTTTAGAAATCATTCCATCCTTTAGTAAGAAAATATTTCCTGAATATGCAGGTATTCTTCATTTGAAAGAGAAGTGACTATATTTTAACAACCCATACATCTATTTATACGTTTTATTGAAAGATGTGTACAAAAAGTCCAAATGATCTAAGGTACACATACGTACATTCAAATGTAAGTAACACATATACCTAACACCAACAGACACAGACTGATTGTATTATCTCGAAAACGATATGATTTTGAAAGAGAAATGATTACATGTTAACGACACATACAACTATTCATACATTGTATTGAAAGATGTGTATAAGAGTCCAAACGATCTTATATACACGTACGTACATTAAAATGTTAGTAACAAATATACCTGACATCAACAGACACACAGAGACTGTATTATCTCGAAAACGATATGATTTTGTCTGTATTGTTTGAGAAAAGAAAACACGTAACAATATTCATCTGCGATACTACAGGTAATAAAATCGGCCATTTCATTGTTTGGGGATTATGTTATATTCATTTCATAGAGCCAATGAAAAGAGTACATATGCACAAAACGAATAGGAGCAACCTCAACTTTACATAACTACCATCCTATTATTTTGATTCAATATCACAGTCTTCTGATGTAAAAAAAAGTATCGTTACAATGACCTAATACATAAATTATTACAAAATATGAATAAATTAAAACAAAACAAGAATAAGCCAGCCATCAATACTAAAAATTCGAACTAAACAAACTAGTTTAAAATAACCATTTATTGGACTACTTCAGTCTTTATATATTATTCAAACCATACGAGTATTTGGATCGTTAGCGTATGGATCGGACCATATACGTATACTTGTGCGGTCCGACCATACGCGTACGGTCGGATCGTATTAGTATAATCGTACAGTCCAGTACCAGCTGACCATACATTTTCATAGTGTTGTCAAATCGTACATTTTTGACTAACCGGTTACTCGGATAATCGTTCGACCGATTAACCGGTTAACCGGTAGTGTAAGTTCATGTTTGAAGGCCTTATTTATAGTACCCTACATATAGATATATGAAGATGTGGTATGAGTGTCAATGTGACAACCTTCCATCCAAGTCATACATTTACGTTTTTATAATACGTTCTTTGGTATTATAAGGCTTGTCTGTGAAGATTCCTAGCGAAGTTTGACTTTTAATAATCAAATACACCGTATCAGCTATGGCGTTTGTACTAACTTTAGATCGAAACATGAAACAAAACAAAAACTTGTTGATCACGTAGAATTTACTATGTCTGAAACCGATGATTCTTTCGTTTTCTCTGATTGAAAATAATGTGGGGTGTTTCAATTTGAAAAAGATTAAGCCTGTTACTCGTACTATCAAGTATACATTGATTACATTCGCATTGGTTTGCATTTCACAACTTTTGAGTTAGCATTTTGTTTAAAGTATGACAAAGCCTTGCACGACGGCGATTGCACATTCAGATGTAGGTCTACACAATAATAGATCAAAATGAAATATTGAAGTAAATATTAAAATTTAATCGTATTACTGATTTAAAGTTACTGTTAAAAAAACATGTATATTAATTATGTTTCTTTAGGATCTTGCCCCGAGCTGAGAGACAAGTTCTAATTAGTTTTAGATTTTTGGATTAACAATAGCAATCAATATTGTGGATAATTAATTACGACAATTTTTAAAGAAAATATAACTTTTTAATGATTACAATACAAATTGATATCAAATCTATGAAAATTGTAAAAAAAGTCCGGTTAACCGGTTAACGTTTTTTTGGTATTCGGTCGTTCAAACGGTTAACCGGTTGACAACACTAATTTTTTGTGATCATATGGATTTAATTCAAACAAACCTCTATATCAAAATCTATTATTTTACTTTTAAAAATTGTTCTCACTACAATTAGATGAAAAGCGCGAAAAATCAAACAACTAGAATTAAAAATTTGTTTAATTACTCATCTAAATCCTATTATGGTTCTCTCCCCCAAGGTGACACTTGGTACCACAAGAAACGTAATATTTTTTACATTTACATGTTTTATTTATGCGTTTTCCTTTGTACTTGTTTCTGAACATATATAAAAAAAACGTCTTCCGACATTATTTTTATTTTCGATAACATTTTAAGTGTGTATAATTCAATTCATGTTTCACTGAAATACTATTTTATAATCATAAACGAGCTCCTGTCCAAGTTTGGTAGAAATACAAGATATTTCGAAAAGTTTGATATTGAAGTTTCAATCCCTCATTTGGAACTTTCAATTTTTCTTAACAACTAAACGAGATCTGCTCTGTTTTGATAGCTCTATGTTCCGAGTGTACGTCATTTACATTAAAAGTTTAATATATAAATATAAATAGAACCCTTTATTTCAACTCATAGCATGTTGCAAGATGCATTATTCTTATACTTCAACTCTTTGTTTTCTCTTTCAAATTTCCGAATTTGTTCGTGTCTATTAAGTTGTTCTGCTTTTAATTCTATATTCTCAGGTACCAGGTCAAAGCAATGGTGTATATAATTCACGTCTAATTTTCTAATTCCCTCATAATTTCTTCCGCATCCAATTTTCTTTTTCCCAAACATCGTGTTTTTCCACAGCAACAACCCGTTTCCCACATTGTTCATACAATTTTTGAAGCTCAACGGAAGCAAAGTTCGTAATATATTCCCGGACATTTGGGATTGAAGCGTTGATAATATATGATTTTCTATTCATAAGCAGAATATATATTAAAGAAAAAAAAAATCGTTACCAAAAACATTTCGTAGCCCAAGTACGTCTTTCTCCTCCTGATATCTGTTTGAAATAAATACAACCAGGATTGCATGTGGCCCAGATTTCAATAAATCAAAATAGTTTTTCACCTCTGAAAACATATTTTTTCTTTTTGTATCAAAAATTCCTGGCGTGTCTACAATTCGTATACGTTGTCTAGATTCTAATATCTCTTCAGCTGTTTCACACTTTTGCGTTACAGAAAAATGATGTTTTGATCGCTTTGAAACAATATCTGCCTAACAATGTGTTTCCAACTGAGCTTTTTTCGGTACCAGTACACCCAAATAAATCTATTCTTTTCCTGTAACGTAAATGTTTTTAAAAATGAAGATCTTTCCATAGAGTTTCAACTTTTTCCTTTGAAAAATAAAGCAATAAGAAAAAATAAACAGATTGTGCAAGTAAATGTATGCTTCTCATATTTTGTTCTTGTCCTACATCCTATTGATAAATGTAATCAATAAAACTATTTTTTTTTGTCGTTTTACTTTGACAATAATATTTGAAAAGAAAAAAAACCCGTATAAGTAAACTAGAATGAAACGTTTGCTGAAGTAGGGGAGAAATATATTAAAATGATATTCAAAGTATTTAAGTCGACCAAAACCGTCGACGCAATGACAGACTACAAATAACGACGAGAAGGCACAAATCTACAAAAATGAATGCACATGAAAGAACAACACTTTTCTCATTAAAAGCCTAAGGCTCTCAACTATTCTATTTACCGTCTTTAGTTTTTTGTGTTGTGTTTAGTATACTGTTATTTGTCTGTTTGCCTTTTTTTATGTGTGCCATGGCGTTGGTTGTTCCTGTTCGACTATTGAATTTGAGTATCCCATTGGTATATTTAGTTTTTATTTTACATGCTTGTTCAATAGAATAAACTATGAAAATAAGAAAATGGTGTATGATTTTCCATTTTAAACTTTTATGCTAACAAAAAGACTGTTAGTACCCAAGGATAACAACAAGTCATTAGTCAGTGCTTTGGTACTACCTTGATTTTTACCAACATTTATTGAATTTTCCGTTAATGAATTTTCAAAAAACCAAATAATAAAAAAACTAAGGTTCTGTCCTTTTCATGCAAAGTTTACTGTAGGAGAATTTCGAGCGTTTGAGTCCTTTTTGGGCAGTAAAGTCTTAGCGTGTTTATGTCCTATGGAGCCTTAGTTTTCAAAGGTTTAGGTTTGAGCGTAATGAAGGTTTATCTAGTAATGGAAACACTATAATTCTAGTTTACAAGCACTTGGTCGATTACATATAGTTCTCAAAAGTACCAGGATTATAATTTAGTACGCCAAACGCGCGTTTCGTCTACATAAGACTCATCAGTGACGCTCAAATCGAAATATTTATAAAGCCGAACAAGTACAAAGTTGAAGAGCATTGAGGATCCAAAATTCTAAAAAGTTGTGCCAAAGGAGGCTAAGGATATTTATGCCTTGGATAAGAAAATCCTCAGTTTTTCGAAAAATTCAAAGTTTTGTAAACAGGAAATTTATAAAAATGACCACATGATTGATACTCATGTCAACACCGAAATGTTGGCTACTGGGCTGGTGATACCCTCGGGGACGAAACGTCCACAAGCAGTTGCATCGACCCAATGGTTTAAATCGTTATCAAAAATACCAGGATTATAATTTAGTACGCCAAACGCGCGTTTCGTCTACATAAGACTCATCAGTGACGCTCAATCGAAATATTTATAAAGCCAAACAAGTACAAAGTTGAAGAGCATTGAGGATCCAAAATTCCAAAAAGTTGTGTCAAATATGGCTAAGGATATCTATGCCTGGGATAAGAAAATCCTTAGTTTTTCGAAAAATTCAAAGTTTTGTAAACAGGAAGTTTATAAAAATGACCACATGATTGATATTCATGTCAACACCGAAATGTTGACTAATGGGCTGGTTATACCCTCGGGGACGAAACGTCCACCAGCAGTGGAATCGACCCAGTGGTTTAAATAGTTATCAAAAGTACCAGGATTATAATCTAGTACCCCAAACGCGCGTTTCGTCTACATAAGACTCATCAGTGATACTACTCCCACAACAATTGAATTGTTGCTGTACTCCTATTTTTGACATTCTCAAGTATTATGTCTATTTGTTTTGTTTACATGTTATTGTCAATATATTGGAATTTTGTCCGACTGTCATACACGTGAGAGGATCGGCTAGGTAATAACACATGTTATCCACCATTTTCTGCATAATAAATTGCCTGTACCATATATAACTATTGTTTTGCATTCGTTTGATGTGTTTGATTTTGCCATTTGATAAACTCATCATAGATACCAGAATTGAATTTTTTTATTTACGCCAGACGCGCGTATCGTCCATGAAAGATTCATCCGTGACTCTGAATACAAAAATGTTAAAAAGGCCAAAATGAAGTACGAAGTTGAAGTGCATTGAGGACCAAAAATTCCAAAATGTTTTGCCAAATACAGCTAAGGTAATCTATTCCTGATGTAGAAAAGCCTTAGTATTTCAAAAATTCAAAATTTTGTTAACAGTTTATTTAAATTATGAGCATACCAATTATAACTCAAGTCAACAGAGAAGTGCTGATGACTACTGGGATTTTGATGTGTTTGATTTTGCCATTTGATAAGGGACTTTCCGATTTGAATTTTCTTCTGAGTTCGGTATTAGTGTTTATGCTTTTTGAAGAGCCTGCAACTTCTGTTGCAAAAGCGAGACATAGCGATCTTATATTCCGTTGTCGGCGTCACCGTCGGCGTCCACAAATATTCACTCTGTGGTTAAAGTTTTAGAAATTCTATTAACTTTCTTTAACTATCCCGTATTTCTACCAAAATTAGACAGCAGCTTTTTATGATCAAAAGTTAGTATTCAGAAGTAAATTTCCGTAAAAAACCCTGTTAATCGGTATTTTACTTACAAATGGATTTACGTTTTCTGCAAGTTAACATTACATTCACTTCGTGGTTACAGATTCAAATACTTTAATAACTATCCTGGGTTTGTACCAAATTTGGACAGATGCTTGTTTATGATCAAAAGCTAGTATTTAGTGGGAAATTTTGTAAAAATGTATTAATGTTTTTGTATTTTACTTATAAATTGACTTAGTTTGGCTTCCAGTTAGCATAACATACAGGCTGCAGTAAAATATTTTAAATACATTGGTTTGATTCATAAACCATTCTGGATTTCTACAGAAACTTCTAACAATTAAGAAAATGTACCTTTTGTTTTTCATCAGTGTGATCTTGCGACTTTTGTCGAAAAAGCAAGAATAGCAATCATACATACGTCGCCGTATGAATTAAAGGATAAATCATCGAGCAATGTAAACATTATTTTTTTTATCATTTGTTCATTCAATAAACTTATGTTTTGATAGCATACTGTTTTCATTTTTTCACAAGCATAACTTTTTCATATATACATTTCAAATGTTTTATTTCTTAAACTGTAAACCTATTATGTGCATTCCACTATCACACTGTAAACATAGACAACATCAAAAGAAGAGAAGACACTGGTTTCGTGGAACCACTTTACATTTTGTATTATAGATTTCTAGCTGATAGACAAAACACAAAGATAAGCACACAATCATTATTTAAGGGAGATCATTTCCTTGGATTGTTTAACATTTTTATTAAGTTGTCCTACTTAAAGTTTTCCTTCTTATTATTGTCCTCAAGAACATAGGTTAAACATGATAATTTCACCTAAGATACCATTATAATTTATAACATCCAAAACTTCTTTCGCCTTCCTTAGTCTCATTAGATATGGGCGTAACAAAACAGTTAAAACACCAAATCAAATACGAAGTTGATGAGTGTAAACAACGGAAAAATGCCAAAAAAGCAATGCAAAGAAAGAACGATGACATCTATACATTCGGATAGAAAAACGTTAGTGCTTGCAATTATTCATCATTTTAAAGTAAATACGCTATAGAAGATTATTGTTTTATCGATCTTCCATTTCAACGAAAAGGTGAATTTACTGGGTTTGTAATACACTTAGAAACAAATGGCCATCAGTAATGGCACGGACCTAGTGCTTGCACAAACTCATGAATAGTATGAGTTGTATGATTTCAGACTTCAGAGGATCGTATCGTCCTTATAAGAATCAGTAGTGACGCTTGATTAAAAAAAGTTGGAAGTTTAATCAAATGGGAAGTTGAACAGCATAAAATTAGAAAATTTCAAAATGGTATTGCGACCTTTACGATCTTACCACGACCTTATTTCGCCTGTTCACTGCGGCATTACAACGCAATGGAAACATAAGGAGACAAAAAGACAAACAACAGTTTACAAAATACAAAAGCGTTCAATTGAATTTTTTCTCATATGTCTTTCAATCAACTTTAAACATTTATTATCTTTAACATTAGTCTCCCGTGACAAATATGCACACAGGCATACTTGACTTTGTAAACGCCGTTACATCTACTGTTCTGTACTATGATGTTACAGTACTCAATATAAAATTTACTCTTTTTTTAATCATTTTTTTTTTATGAAAACCAAATGGTACATATCACCAAACAATCTATTTCTTCGTGAAGATATACCATAATCTGTTAATGTCTTGATTTAATCAATTTATATTAAAAGATGTAAATATCACACTTTTTAACCCGAGTGCCTTCCTTATCTTATATAACTGAATACTTATTTTATCTTATAGTTATACTAAGAAAAAGCCTACAGGAGGCCGATGATAAAAATGGCCACAGACATCAACGACTCGTTTCCCCTGATAATCTTGTAAATCTTGGTGCAGAAGGTTGAAAGCTGATGAGAAATTATGTATTATACGTATAGTGGGTTATTTTCGCAGGTGTAAAATTTCGCGATTTACCTTGAATAAAGTATACGAAATATACACAACGAAAAAAGTTAAGCACCCCCACGTTTTTTTTTCGAATTGACAAAAAATACGATAAGGGTCATGGGATCCTGGGACAATTGGTGCCATAATTAGTAATACAGACTGCAATGACACAACATTAGCTTTAAGAATTACACAACAAATTCATGAAATTGCAACAAAAATGATAATTAAATGAATAGATTGATACAAAACCACAAGTCCAGTTTAAACATTTAAAAGTGTCCATTTTAAGTGTGGAACTTCTGAGATGGTTATGCATGGTACTAATGTCATTTCACGTATACAACGTCCATTATAAGTCTGTTAAAATATCCATAGTTTATTATTCAATATCGGTGAAACCACCACGTGATTAGATGCAGGCCTCAACTCTGCGTCTCATCCCTCCAGTAAGTCGTCGGATTTCCTGCTGTGGTATATGCCGCCATTCCTGGTGCAACGCTGCTTCTTACTGACATACATTTTGTACAAGTGGTTCGGTTACCTGTACCCGACGGCCTAACGTATCCCATATATGATGTATCGGATTTAATCCGGGTTCATGGTAGGCCATGAAAGAGCAGGTACTGGTTGTCCTTGCAGAAATGCGGTAACCGCCCATGAACGCTGCGGCCTAGCGTTGTCATCCATAAATACAGGTCTTGCAGCTAATAGGTTGTTATCAAAATGAGGTACAACTACTGGCCGAAGAACGTCTCTGATGTATTGATCACCATTAAGGTTTCCTGGTATAGTGACCAAGTCCAATTTGCAGTCATGAGAGATGCATCCCCATACAATCACAGAGCATAGACCGCAAGGGACAGTTGCTGGGATGTTCTTTGGGTATATGCTGTATTTTTATGTCTCCAATTTCTCAATTTTCCATCTGTTACATGCAGAAGAAACCGGTTCTCGTCTGACCAATGGATCTAGCGCCAGTTCCTCAAGTTCCAACCAAGACGAGCTAAGTACCATGCCAAACGCAGTTGTTGATGTCGGTCAATTAACATGGGACGTCTTATTACCCTTTTTGACTTCAGTCCTGCTGATTTCAACCGGTTCCTTAAGGTTCTGATTGATATCTGTCTATGAGGTAACCATTTTCAGAACAGGACTTGATGAGAATGACATTCGTCTAACCAGGCGTTGCAGTGCCCTGTCTTCACGCTGCGATGTTACCAATGGTCTACCGGATCTTGGTAAGTCTTTAACGTGATTGGTTTGGATGGGGTTCCGCACAAGCCTGCTGACTACAGTATAATGGTAGTCCATCTGACGTCCAATAGCTTTATAAGATAACCCTGATGACCGCATTCGATAATCTGCCATCTTTGAGCCTCCGATATTCGTCTTCGTACCATGTTCACAGAGTGTGAATTAAATTTTCAAATCGCCGGACTTAAGTACTAAAATTTGAAGCGCGGGCAAACTGTATTTTGTTATTTGCATGGGAGGAATGGTTCACGTGCATGATACGTCGGTATCTTAAAAACCGGTCAAACCTGTATGGTCATATCTTTTGAACGGTACATTGATCTTGTTAAAATCTACATTTATATTCAAATTAACATTTTGTTAAAAAAAATATAATGCAATATATCAGGGGGTGCTTAACTTTATTCTTTGTGTATATTTTGGCGGATTCAAAATTTTATCAATACCTTTGCATTCACACTTTAAATTGGCGATTCTAATATGACGTCCTTATTACGCTTTGTAAACAAAGCCGTGTTCTAATGAGCACAAAATATGTTTGACACATGCGCACGAACTTACTGTGTATATTAACGTTATTTCGATTGTTATCCCTTAAAATATATACATTTAAGCAGCTAGTATAACTTTTATTATATATTTTTTATAAAACAACATATATTTACCCTGCTCGTAGTTTTTAAACTTATCAAATATGAAATGTAATGCACAGACTCCACGGGGAGGAAACAGGAAAAGCTAAACATTTTTACGGTATTTCCGTACGCTTCGATTAGAATCGAAATAATTCCTTCGTGTCATGCTCTATGCTCATTTTAACATGGGTAGGCATTATATTTGACCACATTTTACACCTCGCTAACGCTCAGTGTAAAATATCGACAAATATAATGCCTATCCATGTTAAAATGAGCATAGAGCATGACATGGAGGAATTATTTCTTAAATTTATTTTGGCGATACTGTTCTATCCGCAATAATGTGCGAAAATCTAAAATCTAAAATCTAAAATAGTAGAGTAGCTTTATTCAAAGACAAAATATTTCATTCGTCTGAAAAAAATCCTCAAGACGATTACAAGTGTCAATCAAATATGCTTTTATGTATAAAATAACAACCCGTGCTTTGACATATTTTACTCTGATTATTAAACCAATAACAGTTTTTTCAAAGTCTTAGCGGTCATTTAGTTCTTTTTTGCACTTATTTACATACTATATCTTTTACAAAACTCAAATAACAACGTCTTCTGCTTTTTTTCAAGAGAAAACAGCCACGCAAAAATGAGGTTATAACTTTATTTCATTGTTTCTCTTGTTTCTCATAGTTTCGAAGAAAAATAAGTTTGTCAGAGAAACAAGAAATAATATAATTTATGAACAAACTTATCGTCAATTTTCATATTATTCAGATCAAACAGTGCTACAGGACGTCTTAAACTTGCAGTGAGGTGCAGATTTGGTCACTGTGAAGAAGGTTTGAGATGTAGAACTACAATAAAATTGATGTCATTTTGCTTTTTGTGTATTTTATGTCATGCATAATATTTCTTTTCTACTAAAGATATTTTTAAAATATATTTATACTTTCAAATAAAAATAGAAATGCATGTTAATACTATTTGGCGTTATTTTATATGAGGTAATTTGTTTGTAAAATAAATTGGGGTTGGAGGTCTTCCCCCAAATTCTCTTTTTAATACCTTTTCACGTAAACGATGATTTATGACTGAATTTCTAAATTGTAATTTTGTATTGTGTCAAGAGAAATGATATAAATCAATACAAATGAGACCAACAATTGCATTTAAATTGATAGTAATTGCTTACATTGTATTCAAACACCCTCAACCTATACATTTTTTTAGAAATGTGAATTTAAAGTTTTTTAAATTCGACATTCAGCCTTTTTAATATATGAATATAATCGATCTTCAAAAGCGTTGTATCAATTGAGATTTTTAAAAGTAAATGGACGGCTGTTTGATTTGTGCAGAGGAGAGGGTTATTTTGAAAATAAATTTTTTGGCATGGAAGATAAATATTTTGAAACATTAAATGAAGGAATCATTTTTTACAATATTTAGTTTTGTGTATTTGAATTGTATATTTGTCTTGTATGGTCAATTTGTGTTTGATGAATAAAACAAATTCCTTGGTTTTTATGCCTCTCATTTGAATGTATCATATTTTACATCAATATCCGGAATTTTTCAAAATTATGTCAAGGATGAAAATCATCTTAAAAACCAAGGGAATATCGATTCCGGATGCTATACTAGAAACATTGTTAGGTAAATGACTATGCTATTGCTGTTAACAGTTGATATAAGTACTACGCTGATAAATAGAACGTAATTAAACAAGTCAGCATTTAATGTCTAAAGCCTTGTTCTAAAATAAAATACATGTATATTTAATCTGATACATGGGGTAAATCAATCTCTCAGTCCTCTATAGGAGAACCAATTTCATAAATTGATAACGACCTCCATATTTGATAAAGTAGTCAGAGAAAGTATTATTTTGATTGATTTAGTAAGAGAATCGTAAGCATGCTTTTAGAGTGAAATTATTATAGCATGATTGAAAAACGACTCACATAATTATGCATACATTGTATTGAAAGATAAAGTTGTTGGCATAATTGTCCAAGTGAACTTTAGTACACCTAGCTGTCTTCAAATGTTATTATAAAATAAAACCTACCACCAACATACACGGAGAGATTGTATTATCTCTAAAACGATATGATTTTATCCTTACTGTTTGAGGTAAGAGAAATACTTCAGAATTTATCTGCGATACTAATGTAAATAAAGTAGGTCATTACATTGCAGATAATGCTATCTACAGTTATTAACGGTCATATGTTTTACATAACAGTTTTCGATATTTAATTTCTGCACGGACGATTGCGACAGTTAGTATATAAAGAAAATTTGAACACGGCGATGACCTCATATAACTGTCGTATATGTTACTTTCCCGTCTCGTATCGACTTGTGTATGGTGATTTATGATGCAAATATGTATACCTGATTGAATAAAGTCCAAGCTATGTTATTTTCTATGTACTATTGTAGTGAATGTACAACCGTAAACTGAGTTTGTTTTCTCTATGACGTTCAGTTAAGAAAAACTTTCTTCTCGGAGTAGTGACATGGAGAAAATAAGTGCATTGCGTCGAGCAAAAGAAAACTCACACATACAATAAACGACTAAGAGAAGGCGAGACAACAGTAAAAAAAAACCAATCAATATCCATACAAAACTACCATCTTATATCTAACTGGACTGACATTTAAATAAAAGTCACTTTTGGATATCATAATCATTATGTTCAAAGTCTACATTTTTTTAAAGTTGAATTCGATATTTTGTAATTGTTTTCCTAAAAGGAGTATGGCCACGAAGTGCCAATATTGGCCCTGTGAGGTGACAAAAGATAAAAGTGAAATAAGGTGGATCATTTATGGCTAAAATATATCTATGTATATTGTTATTTTTTATTATAGTATAAAATCCTATTTTTGTGATGTCATTAAGGTGGTATGGGAGTCTAAAATAAAAATGATAGAATTTGTTCATACTTCACCAAAACGTAGTATTTATTGATTTATGTTAAAAAATATTATAAAATGATAGGTCACCGCGAGTTTCTCAAGCTACAGGACGTGACAAAATGACACATTTTGTATGGATTATACAGGAAAAAACATCATTTTGTGATTATAAACTAAACAAAATGATAGATTTGTTAAATACTTAAGGAAAAAATAGCTTTAAAACAATGCTTTGAGAATATCAAAAGAAAAGATAGGGTCACCGTTCGTTTTTTCCGGCTAATGTACAAAATAGGAAAATTACATGTAGAATCCTTCAGAAAATACACTGTTTTAGAGTTACATCCCCTTGAAATGCAAATTTAAAAAAAAAATAAAAACAACCAAAACTAATAAACATTTGCAAAAATATTAATATTTGCAAGTTATATTCTTATAAACTGGTTCTTTTAAATGAAAATTCGGATTAAATATCTGCATTCCTGCGTCACATTTTGCTAACTTGAAAGAAAATATGGACCTTTGGTTCTCTGTTTTTTACAATCCAAGATGGAGAAAGACACCTCTACCACCTTAATGTGACGTAATACCCGGAATCGAACCGAAACGCTCAAAATGTCCAAATTCTTGAAGAATCTCACACTTCCTGCTTGAAATTCGCATTGGCCACAGGCCTCGACCAAAGTCATTTCACTCTTATTTTACTTGTTTGACATTTTGAATCAGTTTGCAACAATATTTTTTGTTAATTATTTATAGTGATCGAGGCCTGTGGCCACATCGGAAATCTACATTTTGCTAACAAGCAAATCCTGATTCAATGCCACTATTTCCGAGGTATGATACCTTCTCTGATGAATAAAACTGCACCAAGAACTTGTAAAATATTGCTATAAACGTCATACATAGAAATAAATTCTATGATTATATTTATTACAAACTAAAAAGAAGAAATTGAAAAAACAAGTCTTTTTTTTTGCTTCGTAAACCGCCGACACGGCGAGGGTTTGAAACACAAAGTATGGTCGGGTTGTTAGCTCATTAACAAATTCCCAATTTCCATTCTGAATGTTATAACATGAGCCAACATCAAAATTTAATGCAAATATCCTTTTTATTGATACACATATTAGTTTTGTTTTACAAAGACGAAATCGTTGAAATATAACCTCCACGGAAAGTAATTTCATGTTTACGCTTTGATGAAGTGCTTTCCTTAACGTCCACATTTTCTATCGAGTATGGCAAGCCAAGTTAATATTTTTTTTTTAAATAATTACTACGGATGGTGAAAACAAATTACAGTCTATGAAGAATAATATACATTGAAAATCGTAGGACAAAAGACGTTAGAATTCACCTGAGAATTGTTATATCATATAACACAGTGGTTAAATAAGCTTTTCAATATTTTTTTCATAAAAATAGAAACAACGAAGCCTTGAGAAAAGGGCAGGGTATATACTATCCGTGACATTCAACAAGAACAAATATTTGTTTGCATTGAAAACTGAAATAAATATGAAACAAAACTATGATATAGCTTGGGTAACTTAAAATAATATCTGATATTCACGCATCGCGGGATAGCACGTATAATTGGTCAGAATGCTTACTAAGAGAAATTGTTTATTTGGTCCCTTTTTGGTGGTCTCTTTTAAATTTCGGTGAGACTGGTACAAGCGACAAACACAAATGTCTGCTTACTATGAATAACTTATCTATGAGATATTTTTATATTTCCGGTTTTTGTTTCTGTGTGTGTAACATTTTTACGTTGTGTTTCCGTTGTGTCGTTTGTTTTCTTCTATTTTTGAGTGTAGTTCACATTACTGTAAGACGTGTCACGGTACTTTTCTATCCCAAATTCATGTATTTAGTTTTGATGTTATATTGGTTATTCTCATCGGATGTTGTCTAATGCTTAGTCCGTTGCTGTGTGTGTTACATTTTAATGTTGTGTCGTTGTTCTCCTCTAATATTTAATGCGTTTCCCTCAATTTTAGTTTGTTACCCCGATTTTGTTTTTTGTCCATAGATTTATGAGTTTTGAACAGCGGTATACTACTGTTGCCTTTATTTGTTGAGGCCCGATCTTCGTGTTGAATCAGTAGTTACCAGGTTTTACTTATATTGTGATATTTTTGTTTTTCCTTTTGTCGCTTCTATATTTTCATGGTGTTGTATGATTTTATTGGTCTTATGATTCTTTATTACGTCCCTCCTTTTCTCTTATTATCAACGACAACACATGCAATTTCTTGTTTCCTGAGGTGAAATCAATTCTCCTTATTGCTCCCCGTCATAAATATGCATGAAGTTATTGCCACTAGACCTTCTCCAAACAACTATCTATCATATCTCAGCTAAAGCTAAAAGTACTATAATGAATTTAAACATACTTGAATACGTAATTCACTTTTTGAGTTAGAAGAAAATAAAGGAATATCATAGGCGGATAGAGGGGGAGGAGGGGGATGGGCTGCCACCCCCTCTCTTGAAAAAAATGGTTGTTTACTGTGAATTCAGAAATTATTGATATTAAGTGATTTTAGCCTAAAATGCTATTTTATTTTTTGTGATATTGAGAAAAATTTCTGTTTACTTCATATAAGAATAAATCAAAATGCGAGTGTAAATTATTGCGATTATAACTCTGTCGAGTTTTTCGCCATAATAAAAACATTGCAATAATTTCTGAATTGCACGTATATAGGAAATCACTGAAGCATGATCAGAGCGGGCCTTCTCTTAGACAGTCAGTGGGCCCCCACTTATGCAAATTTCTGGCTCCGCCACTGAATATTGATATTAAAGAAAACCACCCTTTTATTAAAATGAGTTGTTTGTCTCATGATTACCGATGACTGTTTAAACGTCCAGCGCAAGTTAAATGCATATTCCGGATGAAAACATGTTTTAAAGTTGCGCATATTGACTGTATACTCGCGTATCTAGGGAATACAAGACATCACACATGAATCAAGCATTGAAGAGCTTCTCTTGAAAATGCATTTGAAAATGCATATAAAAAAGAAGCATGCCGTAGACGAAAGTGACAATGAGCAGAGTGTAGTTTAAGAATAGAATATTAATTTTATCATTGTAAGGTTATTGTCACATTTATGTTTATCATAAAAATAGTTCACAGTATGTTAATTATAGTTATATATAATTAGTTTTGAAACGAATTCATGCACGTCATTTGGTATCTGTTTGAAAGTTATCTTCTTTGCAATAATATCACATCTTCTCATTTTCAAAAAGATTATGGAATTTGACCAAATGATAATAAGAATAATAACAAAGTACATTTATTTTTGTTTATTTTTTTATAGTTGTAAGCGGAATACTGGAACATGTTAACCACGAGTAAAACGACTTAAGTTTACAAGATAACAAGAATATGTCCCAGAATTATGTTTGTTTACGTGGTCTCTACGATTTATATTTTGTGAATATCAATGCAGAAAACGAGTATACGGGCCACTTATACAAAATTTAAGTGAAGCGCTTATGTGCAGCTAAAATTAAACCTTTGAAATATTTGAAAGTTTCTGTTAATAAAGTCTAAAAAACATTAATATATATGGACGAGATTCAAGGAATAATTTGTTAAACAATTCTTGTGATGAATTGATTTTAAAATTACTAGAACGTTACATTACAAACTGCTCAGAGTAAGAATTGACCAGTTTTTGTGCTCGACCAGTAAAATCGAGCACACATTTTACTCGACCAGTCTCGACATTGTCTCGATTGTACTTAACTGTACTTAAGTGTACTCGACTAGGTCTCGACTTTACTTAATTAGTCTGATTCAGTACTTGATGATCTTTGTGTAGTCTGAAATGGTCTTGACCAAGGCTCGACCTGTCTCGACCTGTCTTGACTAGTCTCGACCTGTCTCAACTAGTCTCGACTTAGTCTCAACCAGTCTCGACCTGTCTCAACTAGTCTTGACCTTCAAATTTAGTTTTGACTGGTGTAAATCAGCTAATCTAACTAAATTAAATATTGATCTTACAAAATTCAAGCTTATTAGGTAGTTTGATTTATTGCTGTAAAATGAAAGAATTTAATTTTACAATAGGTAAAAATAAAAATTATTATACAAATTCAGATAGGCATCTTTTATTTTTTTTATAACTTTTTCAAATCAACTTGGATTTTCATCAAACTATGCAGCTATCTTAGATATATCTTAGGCTTACTGAATTCCATGTCAGTTAGTTTTTTGTTGTATTGCTGTACAATTTAAGAATTAAAGTAATCTTTGTAAAAAAGAGCTAGGATTTGCAATTCGGACAAAATAGAGATAGTACACTTTATTTTTTTTAATATCTTTTTCAACTTGGATTTTCTTCAAACTATGCAGCTGCCTTACATATATATTAAGCTTACTCAATCCCAGGTCATTTTGTTTTTTGTTTTACTGTTGTCAAATTTTAAAATTTAATTAATCTAGGTAAAAAAAGCTAGAGTTTGCAGTTCGAACAAAATAGAGATAGTACACTTTAATTTTTTTAATAACTTTTTTAAATCAACTTAGATTTTCATCAAACTCTACAACTATCTTTGCAATATATTGATCTTACTGAATCATAGGTTGTTATATAGTTTGGTGTATTTCTGTCAACTTTAAGAATTTAATTAATCTAGGTCAAAAAGCTACGATATTAGAAATATATCTTTCCTCATAACTTGGGAAAAAGTATATATAAAATAGTTATATACTTCCTTTAATGTTTCATTCCTTTTGATATATATTATATAAATATATCAAAAAGTGATGAAACATTAAAGAAATTATTAAAATAGTTCTTCTGATTTGTGCTGATTTATAAAGCAATACCTTCTGCTTGGAGCACCAGCAGTGGCATCGACCCAGTGGTGTAAATAGTTATCAAAGGTACCAGGATTATAATTTAGTACGCCAGACGCGCGTTTCGTCTACATAAGACTCATCAGTGACGCTCATATCAAAATATTTATAAAGCCAACCAAGTACAAAGTTGAAGACAACCTATGATTCAGTAAGATCAATATATTGCAAAGATAGTTGTAGAGTTTGATGAAAATCTAAGATGATTTGAAAAAGTTAAAGTGTACTATCTCTATTTTGTCAAAACTGCAAATCCTAGCTTATTTTACCTAGATTAAATTCATTCTTACATTTGACAGCAATACACTAAACTTCATAATAACCTCAGATTCAGTAAGATTAATACATCACCAAGGTAGCTATACAGTTATTAAAAAAATTAAAGTGTACTATCTCTATTTTGTTCGAACTGCAAACTCTAGCTTTTTTGACCTAGATTAATTTAATTCTTAAATTTGACAACAGTACAACAAAAAACAAAATGACCTGGGATTCAGTAAGCTTAATATATATGTAAGACAACTGCATAGTTTCATAAAAATCAAAGTTGATTTGAAAAAGTTATTAAAAAAATTAAAGATGCCTATCTGAATTTATATAATAATTTTTATTTTTACCTATTGTAAAATTAAGTTCTTTCATTTCACAGCAATAAATCAAACTACCTAATAAGCTTGAATTTTGTAAGATCAGTATTTAATTTAGTTAGATTAGCTGATTTACACCAGTCAAAACAAAATTTGAAGGTCAAGACAGGTCGAGACAGGTCCAGCCTTGGTTAAGACCATTTCAGACTACACAAAGATCATCAAGTACTGAATCAGACTAATTAAGTAAAGTCGAGACCTAGTCGAGTACACTTAAGTACAGTTAAGTACAGTCGAGACAATGTCGAGACTGGTCGAGTAAAATGTGTGCTCGATTCTACTGGTCGAGCACAAAAACTGGTCAATTCAGACTCTGAGCAGTTTGTAGTGTTAACGTTAGAAAACAATTTTAACGTTACGCACAAATGGCTAAAATACCATTGTATCTTGGTCTTTTCTGACGCTCTGGAAATTTATACAAACACAGTTACAAGTCTAGTGAATATAATTTTTTGAACTACACTAGTAAGTGATCATTCTGCAGTAATTTCGTAAATTTTTGAGACAGGGCCGTTTTTAACCCTTCGTGGTCATACTCCTTTTACAACTGTTGCACCAATTCGGAAGTAAGGAACGATATGAATACAAAAAAATAAATAAAAAAATTACGGTTGAAAATTAAAGTACTGCACTTGTAGTAAACTTTCTGTCTGAATAATAATTGAAACCATTTGTTTTTATCAAATTGGTTAAGGTAAGAATATATGTTCCCCATGTTCTCTTCCGTTAAAATTCATTTTGCTCCCCCTTTATGATAATGTCACTAGCTGTTCACATACAAGGAAAATATGCCCAACAGGCACATTCGAAAACTATATTGGAAATAGAAACTTTTCAAAACAATTTATTTAATTAGAATTTTGTCCTGCATTCCAATCGTATTCAACTGAATATCTATTTTGTGTTTTCTCAAAAATGGATCTGAGTTATTGTCCCTTGTTACTCATTGAGTACATCAATGCTGAAATCATGACATGTTAATGGTAGAAGTAGCTGTGGTTGTTTATTTTGCACTGTCGGTGAAGGCTGCCGGTAACGAGACAGACGCTGTGCAATGTAAGTTTGGTATATTTCATACTCGCGGCTTTGTTTTGTAGAATAAGTTTCTTGCAGATACAAACTTGTTTGAGTATAGATTTGTTCATTGTTGATAATTATGAATCATTACTTTCGAATGTTATCTCATAAGCATACCACGGTACCTTATTCACCAAGACATTGACGAAGATCGAAACCAAAAGCAACCAAAATGCTGTTCTATAAGCTTTGATAGTTCCTGATTAAGATAAATCCAGAGAAACACTTCGGAGGCATTAAATACATAGTTTGTTTTTAGTTATTCTAGCACGGGGCCGATAACGCTATTGGTGGACAGTTAAATCACAAAATTACTGAACTTAGAGGAAAATCAATTCGAGAAGTCCATAATCACATGGCAAAATCAAATAACAAAACGCATCAAAAACGAATAGACAAGAACTGTCATTTTCCTGACTTAGTACAGGCATTTTCAAATGTAGAAAATGGTGGATTAAACCTGGTTTTATAGCGCTAACCCTCTCACTTTGATGACAGTCTCAATTCCCATCGGTATCACCAGGTTAATAGTAGGTATATTTTTAAAGAGTTGTTTTCATTTTTATGACTTAAATTGAACAGTGATATTTAAAGATCTGGACGATTTATTTTTAAAGTCAAGATTCATTTGAGCTAAGTGTCGATATCTGTCACATCTTTGTGATTCTTTGCTTTTTTTTTAAGAAGGATATGTATTATAAAACATAAAGAGAAAATGAAATACGGAATCAGATCTTTTTTAAAGCAGTAAGAAGTTTTTGGATTTTCCCCATAAGGAAGTAGATGCGTTTTTATGTAATGTAGATTTTTTTTTTTAAAGTTTTATTCTTTAAATGAAGTATGTTTTACAGAAACGAGTAAAGTACCATTTAGTTGATTTAATTGATTATTTCAATCATCATTTTAGTGGAGTTCGTGTGGTTTCTTAATTATTATTTATAACTGTTGATGTAAATGTCTTTTGGTTTTACGAGTATTTGTTTACTCCTTGGTTTTGATTGTTATTGTCTCTTAACCAATTCTATAAAGATATTCAAAATTATGCTTCCTTATATCAAATATCATCACAAACTGTAACATCTAAATCGTGGTTTTGGTATCAAAAGTAAATGACAGTCTTTACTCTTATTACTGGTATCATTCGGGTTTTGTCTACTTAATCACAAACACAGTGAGTGATCTCGTTTGCGTCTTCTCAAACTCTAAATGCATTCACTTCAATTTGTAAAAAAAAAGTTGTGATTGTAGTTTTTACATTTTTTCAGCAATATTTATGAGATAATTACAAGAACAGTACCAATGTTAATGCATCAGACACGCAATTCGATAATTGTGTGCATTGATGGTAGACATTTAGATATAAAAAAATAATATCTCCAATAATTAAGAAAACATAAATCGATAAAATGTGTCAGAAACAATTGACTTTTGTCTTTATCAACATTATTTTAGCGGTACTCTAGATTAAATAATTAAGAAGACTTAGTATTGATGAAAATGCACAAAATATTTTGATTTGGATCTAGAAAAACATCTTTATGATATTTACCTACATTTACATTTTTATCATTGTTTGATGATCTAACTGCATTGACAGTTTATATAAGAAATGCTTATTGTTATACACCGATAAAAGCGTGTTAACGACATTCTTGTCGAAAACTAATTTACTGAGCATTTGCTCTGTGCATCTATGTCATTGTGTTCATTTTTTTTCTTTCGTTCTTCGTTTATCATATGATTAAGTCTTTCAACTTCTGCTTCCAATTTCTTAATTTTTTTGAGTGATTCGCTTTGCTTGATTACTTGATAAAAATACTTCCAGTCATAATAATCATTGATTTTATCAATTTCTTGCAACACCTGTTTAGCATCTACTAGTCTATCTTCCCATTCGTTTTTGTTTTCAACGAGAACTAAACGTTTATCACAGCCATTGTATAATTTCTTTATGCCATTTGAAGATATGTTCTCAATATATTCAGTGCTATTGGGATTTTCTCCATAGTCGTCGGTTATTTCAGATTTTCGATTTATAACAAGAACTATATTCTTGAGGAAATGGTCGTCCCCAAAAAATTCAAAAAGCTTATCTACTGCTTTTTCATCTTCTTCGGTAAATCTATTTGGCATCAAAACTATGATAATTGCATGAGGACCTGGTGATAAAAAATCAAAGCTGTTTTTAAATTCATCTATCATACTTCTATCGAAAATTCCAGGGGTTTCTACAATTTTTAAGTTTCGTCCAGACTCTGTCTTCACTTGCACTGTATCACATGATGGCGTCACGTTTGATGAATATGACACTTTGAAATGCTGTTTTCCAATGAGTGTGTTTCCCAGAGAACTTTTCCCGGCACCAGGTCTACCAAATAAGATTATTCTACTTCTGGAATATGATAAACACTTATCAATATGTATATATGTATATGTTCTATATAAATACCCTGTACAGATTTGATATCATAGAAATGATTAAATCTTGTAAAGTGCCAAATAAACTTTGATTGGGCTAGGAAGTTGCTGTAAAATGAGAAGATATCGGTTTCTTTTCTCCTGGTTCTTTGAATGTTAAATGTCTTTTTTAGTAAACGAACCTTACCAGCTAAACATTAGACGAAATAAATATATGAATATGACAGACTTGGGATAATTGTAATTGTAATCATTAATCAGCTGTAATTGATTACAATTTTTCAAGTAATCAGTGTATTCATTAATCAGCCAAAAATCTGATTACATGTAATTTAATTTAATCAATTACTTTTCAAAATACCCTGTAATCATGATTATTTTTTGATTACATTCTGATTACAATGAAAAAAATCTAAAATTGTGTTTTGGTCATTAAATGAACCACTTTGTTATTCATATTTGATAAATTTTAAACATACTAAAATTATTTGGTTACTTTAAGCATGTCTACTTCAGTAAAAAATAAACTGTTACAGTATTGAAAAGTCATCATTAGCCTAAGCAGAGACATATAATACAATTATATATCTTTTATCTTGGTAAAAGATATTTTACATACATGTATATTCATCGTTTTATAATGATCTTCATATTAATATTTGATAATAACTGTTACATATTCAAGTAATACTTTTCTTTAACCCTGAATTATAATCTTTTGTTAATTTTTGTCAACTTTGAATTGACAGGTAGGAGACTAATTAAGGTTTGTTTTTATTGCAATTACAAATTGAGTATAGCTGTAGGGAAATATATATGATAAAAGATAAATCAGACATGAACATTTATCTAATTAGCAAAATGATTAGCACACACTAAATTGAAAGAAGGACAAATATGTTGTTTAAATTTTTTTTGTATTTGGACAGGACATGTAAAATGCAATGATTTTTAGTACTTACATATTGTTTATAATTTGATTAAACACTTCTATTCAAATTTAACATAGTTTTAACTGGTAACTTTATTTCATCCATACTTAAACTTCCATAAACTGCAACTTGGAATACATATAAATTATGAAAGAGGTCAGAAGACAAACAAAAAACTCTTCATTATGATATATCTTTATTAAATTTAATTCAAAATAATTCATAGATCATTGGTGATAAAATTTAATGTATATATATGTAGTGAAATTTGGTGTTTATTTAAATAAATGAAGTTTAATTTGAAGTTATCATTTTATAATTGAACCAATGAAAATACTTTCTCAAAAATGCTATAGTGTTATTGAACGTTTATTCATTCACATCATTCAAAATGTTTTGTTTTAAATTCATTGTAATCAGATGTAATCATGATTACTTTGCCAATGTAATCATTAATTTAATCAGATACTTTCAGAAATGATGTAATCATTAATTTAATTTAATCGTACAAATGACAAAATAATTGTAATTTAATCAATTACATTGAAAGTAATCGGACCCATCTCTGGAATATGATAATAATGAATAATTGTATGTTTTGTTGTTTTGAAAGTGGAACTGAAGTGTCTTTCTTATCTTCGGAACCCCCTTTTAGAAACAATTATAAGATGAATACAGTAGTTTCCCTTCGTTTTGAAATTCTATGTGCATCAGATTAATTTTCCGAGATATAAAAGAGGGACGAAAGATACCAAAGGGACAGTCAAACTCATAAATCTAAAACAAACTGACAACGCCATGGCTAAAAATGAAAAAGACAAACAGAAAAACAATAGTACACATGACACAACATAGAAAACTAAAGAATAAACAACACGAACCCCACCAAAAACTAGGGGTGATCTCAGGTGCTCCGGAAGGGTAAGCAGATCCTGCTCCACATGCGGCACCCGTCGTGTTGCTTATGTGATTACAAATCCGGTAAATAGTCTAATTCGGTAGGTCAAATTCATGAAAGGGAAGGGGATTGTAGTTACGACGTGAGGAACATATCCGATATCATTTGTGAAATGGTTATTCCATAACGGTCAACCAACTCGTGATGGCGTCCGTAAAATTTACGAAGGGATGATTTCAACTTCACCATTTGGAACTCTTGATTTAATAGCTTCCTTGTGAGCAGTAACCCTCTATCAAGAAAATCATGATAGGAAATGCAAGCACGGGAATATCGTATCATTTGAGAGATATATACCCCGTATGCAGGTGCTGCTGGAATGTTGCTACTTAGAAATGGAAAGTTCACAATTGGAAAGCTGAAATCATCTCTTTTGTCGTAAAGTTTTGTCTTCAACCGACACTCATTGTCAATTTCTAGATGTAAGTCAAGATATGAAGCTGACTTAACTGTATCTGTAGTATCCTTTATCTCCAATTCGATGGGATAGATGCGTTCCACATAGTCACCAAATTTTGAATTGTTTAGTGAAAGAACGTCATCTATATAGCGGAAAGTAGAGTTAAAGGATATTGCTAACTTCTTATCTTTCTTCCTAAGAAGTTCCTGCATGAAGTCAGCCTCATAATAATAAAGAAACAAGTCTGCAAGTAGAGGGGCACAGTTTGTTCCCATTGGTATGCCGACAGTCTGTTGAAAAACACGTCCTCCGAACGTAACAAATATGTTGTCAATCAAGAAATCAAGCATCTTGATAATATCGGTTTCAGAGAATTTTTTGTTTGAATCAGAGTGATTCTTTACAAAGTAGGATTTATCCCTCCCTAAGACAAGATACTTGTATCTACATTGGCCATTCTTTTTTATGAAGCAAAGTAATACCAGCTCTTTTAATTTGTCTTTAAGTTTGGAATGTGGAATACTTGTGTAAAGAGTAGAGAAGTCAAATGTTTTAATACTGTTACAAGATGAAAGAGAGTTAGATTGTATGTACTCTAAAAGATCTTTGGAATTTTTAAGTATCCACATCTGATTCACGCCACCTCTAGAATAGGCAGTTTCACAATAACTTTGAAGCCCGTCTTTGATTGCTGATAAAATGGATGTTAATAATTTAGAAAGAGGTTTTGTGGAGCACTTGGAAGACCCAGCAATATACCGCTGTTTGTAAGGACACTTATGTAGTTTAGGTATCCAATACAGTGATGGAAGATCCAGTTCTTCATCTTTGGTTGAAATACCAAAGGAACAAAGAACAGACCTATGATTATCCAGGATTTCCTCTTTGGTAAGTGTCGTGAGGGTATATGTTGAGTTTCCAAGTGAATTGTCTATACCTAATTCGTTTATCAAGCAATTAATGTAATGACTTTTACAGACAAAAACGATGTTATTTGGGGCTTTGTCTGCGGGGACAACAACATATTTATCATGGAGGTCGGATAGGTGTTTAGCAACATTTGGGTCTTTAAAAATTGACGTAGCATGGGCATTGATGGACCCATTCAGTTTCTTAATTCTGATTTGTATTAAGGACCTCACTGCCTTTATCCATTCGGATAGAGTGTCTACGTCTTCCTTCTCGCGCTTAGCCCATTGCCTGGCATAATCCTCGACTGAATCCATCAAAATTTTAAAGTTGTATTTCCAATTGATGGATTTAGGCTCACGATATTTCGGACCTTTCGATAACACGTTTCGTAGAGAAGTGTTATTAACAATGTTAAGGTCACCGGTAATAACGTGGCCAGCGGGATTATATGTGAATTGGGAACTAGCACAAGTGCAATCAGGAGGTTTAGACTTGAAGTCGTCAATATCGAGATCCTGCAAAACGCGTTTGTAATTGAAAATTTTAGTTGCAATAGGTTTGGTATAGGTATAAGAAATTATTGGTACAGACTGGTCTTTAAAATAAGGAGGTATTTTCGATTGAACTAATTTATGATGAAGGATATTGCCAAGGTTGACGCCATCGAGACCTTTGTTGGCAAAGGAAAGATTTAGAAAATATCTTTTCTCTTTTTCATCTTTTCCAATGCGAACTGGCTTGAAAAGTCTGTGACTTGCAATATCCGAAATTATAGCTTGAAGTTTGTATTGGTTTGAATGAGGGTTTGTAACAGTGGATTCCAAACATAAATTGAACAGAGAATGAAGTTTTGAAAGGGGTAATGAATAAAGTTTCGTGCGAATGTGATGAATACCTAACGGTTTTTGTATGAATGGCAGCAAGTCATTAATAGAGACATCATGCAGAGAGGGTGATGTATAATGACGATGACCATGACTGCGTCTACGTCGAGGAGTCGAGTTGAAAATATTCATCACATTCACCGAGTTACACGAAGGACTAGATAGAATACCTATACCATCAATTTTGTCATTGCAGCCATACGGTGTTGCAGTTCCCAATTGTCTAATCCAGTAGTCTTCTTTTTGTCTACGGAGAGTCGTTGAAAGATTAGGATTGTTAGAGCTATGGTATATCTTTTCGATAATGCGAACTGTCATAGAAACGATGGAATGATCGGGCTGATTGAAATGCTGGTATAGAATGTCGTTAGCATTGAGGTTAATGTCTGATCTATGACCGCACATCCGTTTGTTTGGCCTTCCTTTCGTTTCACCGACGTATACCAATCCGCAAAGGTTGCACTCTAATCCGTAAACGACATTTATCGATTTACAATTCAGATCATCGTAACTTCTGGTAAAATATAATTGTCTTGCTGAAAGAACCGACCAGTATCGATACACATGAAACAAATAAAGATGCAAGGCAGCTTTTTATTAGATAACTTTACATTTGTAACTTGCTCTTTTCTTCTTTTAACTACATCGTAAAAATAACCGTTTCAAAGATATTAAAAAAACAAATTGGTTTATGTATTACCATTTTAATTCGAATAATTTACGTAACTATGATAAAACAAATATGTCGACGATTAATCTGCTTTAAGAAATGCAATTTGAAAAGAGATGTTAAAACATTTGTGGAATAAAAGTTAATATGAATATAATGGTCAATAGTGCCTCAACAATATGATATATGTAATCACAATAATACTGCAAAAGGCTGAAGTTCTGTCCAAAATTGTTGATAAGTTTTTATGAAATATGCTAAACCCTAAATGATCCATCGTCAAGAAAAGGAAACATGATTTATCAAAATAAAATTGAGAAAGAAATGGGGAATGTGTCAAAGCGACAACAACCCGACCATAGGGCAGACAACAGCCGAAGGTCACCAATGGGTCTTCAATGTAGCGAGAAACTGCCGCACCCAGAGGCGTCCTTCAGCTGGCCTAAAAAATATGTATACTTGTACAATGATAATGAACATTATACTAAACTCCGAATTATACACAAGAAACTAAAATTAAAAATCATACAAGGCTAACAAAGGCCAGATGCTCCTGACTTGGGACAGGCGCAAAATTGCTTATGAGATCTCAGCCCCTCTTATACCTCTAGCCAATGTCGAAAAGTAAACGCATAACAATACGCACATTAAATTCAGTTCAAGAGAAGTCCGAGTCCGATGTCAGAAGATGTAACAAAAGAAAATAAATAAAAAGACAATAATACATAAATAAAAACAGACTACTAGCAGTTAACTGACATGCTAGCTCCAGACCTCAATTAAACTGATTTAAAGATTATGTCATCATCATATGCATATAAGGCACAATCCCTCTCGTAAGGGGTTAATTATCATACTATCATAAAACATATGAGAAGAACATTACCCGTGTCATGCCAACAACTGTTTTTTTTAAATAAATGTGTTTAGTTCCGATTTAAAGACCCTATAAGTGAATCAATATTAAAGCCAAAACACTATCAAACATGTACTAATAGCACCAGGCCAATAAACTCGAAAATGAATTAGATTGAAATCAACAACCACTGAATGAAATGGTATTGATCAATAATACATTGAAGTTGTTTAATTAATTAAATTTATTAAAAATATATAATTATATAAATCTTTAATAAGGTATCTAAAACATTAGAAAAAAGAGTAATTATCAATTTGCATTCAAAATGAATAAAATTAATAAAATAGAGTAATGTGATAATATCATATTTTTTCTAAGTTTACAGATAAGTATTACTGATAATTGTAGACAAAACATTTCACATTTAAAGGAAAGATAAAGATGATATATAACTTACTGTTTGCTTTCCATGATGCGTTGATACACCTTTACCAAATTAATGTTATGATTTCTAAATGATTTGTTATCAGTTTATTTAAATATTAAGTTATCAGCAATTTGTTTTATAACGTCACACATCAGCAATATGTGTCTATAGTTCATTTCAGATTTACATATCAAATATGAGTTAGTACGATGATACGACAACATTTTGGTTGAAAAAAGAAACTGTTACTTCTAAACAATTGCCTAATATGGAAAATGAAAAGTAAAATTACGATCTATCCAAATTTCGTTAAAATAATGTCATCGAAGATATCCGTTGATGCCCGCGACTATTGTGTATATTTTGTAAGCATTTAGCTTCCGTTAGTCATGGTTTCCAATTCTTTCGGTATGTCATAAATCGATTAAATAGGACTGCAGTCCTATTATGAATAAAATCACTGACGGAGTCATTGACTATATTCCTATCATGATTTCCTTGATAGAGCGTTGCTGCTCACAAGGAAGCTACTAAACCAAGAGTTCCAAATAGAGAAGTTGAAATCATCCCTTCGTAAATTTTACAGACGCCATCACGAGTTGGTTGACCGTTATGGAATAACCGCTTCACAGTTGATATCAGATATGTTTCTTACGTCGTAAGTACAATCCCCTTCCCTTTTCATGAATGTGACCTACCGAATTAGACTATTTAACGGGTTTATCATAACATGAGCAACACGACGGGTGCAACATGTGGAGCAGGATCTGCTTACCTTTGGAGCATATGAGACCCCTCACCAGTTTTAGTGGGGTTTGTGTTGCTTAAACTTTAGTTTCTATATTGTTTCTTGTGTACTATTACAAAATGTATTATTTGTCTGCGTATCCTTTTCATTTTTTTTAATTTCGATTTATGAGTTTGACTGTTCCTCTGGTATCTTTTGCTTCTCTTTTGATACCTTAGAACTTTGACGAATATCAGGATAATTACCAACTCTTTTTTTTATTATGTTACAATGTATTATGAATTCTTTACACATCTTTTGATCGTTTGTCTTTTTCACTATGCTATCTTATCATATGAAAATTGAATAATGTTTAAAAATACCCATAATGGTTTTTACACACCGAATGGTTTGTTAAAAAATCAACCCGAGAATAAAACATGGTTCAAAAAAGAAAAGTGATCATTGAATCGTCTCATTGACAATATTTTTCTTGAATTTGAATTCAAGCGCCTATCAATAGTAATGTTTTCTTCCGCGTCTGAGATCACTTTGTCTTCTTTATCTACTAACTGTTGTTCACTCTGAATAATTGGTTCAATACGAAAAGGTGGTTTCTCTAGAAGGAGAGATAATTTACGTATGCAATTTTGTTCCTTTTCTCCTTTTAATAAATGAAATAAATGGGAATAAATTTATTATTGCACGTCGGAGTAATTTCCACACACGAAGGATTTGATTTTGTCCGTTGCATATAATCGTTCTAGATAGGGCAAGTTTTATGTTTGCCTTTATTTTTAAAACTAAACACTTAATGCTAAGATTCTTATTTTGAATACCACACGAGTTATTAGAATTTATGTAAAATGACAATGAAAATGTGAGTTACATGATTTTGTTATATACTAATAAAAGATGTGGTACGATTGTCAATGAGACTGAAACCAAAGGTCGTGGATATGAGCTGATATATGTCACAAAACGACCGTCCATGTGTGCAAATTCCATAGCATACAGTAAAAGAGAGGTGGAAAAAAACAAAATGACTATCAAATTCATTAGTTGCACATACTAACAGCGCATTTGACGAAAAACTAAAAAATCAAACAGCAAAGTACCAACAAATAACACCAATGACTGACTAACTATAACCCCACTTAATAACGGGAAAATTTCAGGTCATAAACATGTATGAAACAAATATTACCTAATGTTTTCCATATGGAAGCTATAATAAACCACGGTATGAAATAATGTGAAACAATTCAGCCGATAAAAAAATCAGTTTCTAATACAATGGTGGGGTTTGTGTTACTTAGTCTTTATTTTTCTATGTTATTTCTTGTGTACTACTATTTGCCTGCTTGTCTTTTTTTATTTTTAGCCATGGCGTTGTCGGTTTATTTTCGATTTATGAGTTTGACTGTTCCTCTGGTGTCTTTCGCGCCACTTTTGAAATAATACACATCTTGAGGTAAGAACAGTATTTATTTTAAATACTGTAGAGTTCGTTTTTTTTTATGAAAATAGGTGAAAAGGAACCATTCAAATATAATTGACATTTGTCTTGCAAATCTGCAATAAAACGGGTTGTTATTTACATTACCAATACATTATAAGGTACTAACAGGTACCGGGGGTACCAACAAAAATATCGTGTTTTCCCATTTGAGAAGGAAAAACAATAACTCCAATCCTTCCCAAACAGACTAGTGAATAGAAGTTCTAATCTTAAATTCCAATTCGTGTGATTTAATTTAATACATGTAACTGAAACGCTTGCACATGAAATGTTTGAACTCAGAATTTTTTTAATTGCAAGAGCAACACGTTAAATGTTTCGATAGATCTTGTATCCTTAGGTTTGACGAATAATTACTTAAGGCAGATTTTTTCCTCGGTGTTTGGGATTTTACTCTCTATAGAAACAGAAAATAAAAAAAATGGTACTTTGATACACCCAATATATATGTTTATGACTAAGACATGTTTTACTGCAATGAAATGTAGGATTTACTTCCTGCAACTGTCAAAGTCAAGGCATTATTTTTGTTTTAAACCTTTTTCGTATGCAACCAGATGTGTCGTACTAATTTTTGATGGTATAACACCCATTGTTGACTCTTTTTTTTTTAAAAGAAATTGAATGTAATTTATCCTTTGTAATATTAGTTATTTCAAGAATTACTGTAAAGTTTTGTCAAAATCAGTAAAATAGTTTGAGAAAAATCTAGTATAATGTCGAATCTTTATCTCACTTGCCTTTAAACAGTTGAATATGATACAAGAGATGACTTTCAGATGATCAATATCACCAATAAACCAATAAAACAAATTAAATAACCAAGTTTTTAAAGTTATGTGATTGACACCTTGTAATGGGTCCCTGACAACTCTTAACTGCAGCAAGATGGCAGATTATCAGCATAAGAGAAGCAGGGATGTCACTGTAACAACTGCACGTATTGTTGGTCATCACCATTCCACTATAAGTCGTTTTGAGAATAAAAATCAGGCAATAAACGCTGTTAAAGACCTTCCGAGATAATGAAGACCCCCTATACCATTTGCTAGAGAAAATCAAGCATAATGAAGGTTGGTCAGAAGGAAACCCATTGCATACAAGACAATCCAAAAAAGAGAGTGGTGGCCATACAGGAGCCTTTTTACAAGAACTGTTCGAGATCAACTCATCGCTACTGGTTATCGTGCGATAAGACCATTTCGGAGACCTTTGCTAACGAACAAACACAGTTTTCCGTATCTAATGTAGTGCAGAGCTCGCCAAAGTTGGAAATTAGCATCGTGAAAGAAGATCCAATGTTCAAATTGAATTTGGTTCATCTTCCTTGGCCCGATCGTAGCCCGACTTTGAACCATATCGAGCATATATGGGACACTATTGGGCGGAAAGTGCGCGAAAGGACACCCAAGTTCAAACACATCATGAAATAAACAATGCCCTTCATCAGAAATGGTTGCTGCTACCTTAGCAACAAATTAGTCGATTTATGGCAGGAATCAGAAGACGTTAAGATGCGGTTATCCGTTTGAATGGAGGCTGCGCACAAAGTATTAATGCTTTGGCATATAACGATCAACCATGATGTGAACAGTCATCTGAAGATTAATTTTGAAATGTCTGAAATTGTAAAGTTCGACTACAGTAAAAGTTGTAAAATGCATTTTTTTGTACAAAAAACACTTCATTTTGTTATTAAAATTGTGGTTATATAAATCATTTTTTTTTTCAAACATTTTTTGTTCGCTTCAATGCCAATGTTATCATAAACTATGTTTCAATAATATTATACACATATTTTATGATATTTCATCCGAAAAAAAAGGCTGATTTTTCAAGTTTTAACAAATCAAAGTGTTGCAATACTTTTTTCCCTGTGTATATAAAGGAAAGCAACAGTAGTACACCGCGGTTCGAAATCATAAATTGATTGAGAGAAAGCAAATCCGGATTACAAACTAAAATAAAGTAAACGTATCAACTTTAAGAGGAAATCAACGAAACAACAGAAACATTTAAGTGCAAGAAAACTCAACCCAACTGAAACGACAATTCAACACACACACAGAAACAAACTATAAAAAAATAACTGCCATTTTCCTGACATAGTACAGGTCATTTTAAGAAAAAAAAGGTGGGTTGAATCTGGTTTTGTGTGTAGCCAAACCTTGCATTTTAATGGCAATGTTAAATATAAAACAAAAATGACAACATTACTGGACAGGACCCCAGTACAAATAAATGCAAGAACATTTAGATCAAACAAAAACAAACATTACAGTAAGATAATTCGACATAGGTACAAGGCTTATAATTTAATACGTTCGTTTTTGTCTACAAAAGACTCACCAGTAACGCTTAGATCAAAGACTTGCTTTTTACTTAGAAATCCACTACATTGACAACAATGAATGAGAATAATAAACAGACATAATGACAGTTGACTTATCCGACAGTTACCATGACAATCGCCAGATTTTGATCAATCAATTAATTATATGCACAAACCGGACAGATACATAATATGATTTAAAGTCATATTTGAAAAAAAAATCCGCAATATTTACATGCGATAAAGAAATAACTAAAATATCACACTTCAAGAAAAATTCAAAAAGGGAAGTATATAAAAACTGTCAAAAACAAAGCAAGCAACGGAAAAAGTGAAAAACCTGCCATGTATTTGCCAAAGAAAGGTTGAGTAAAATCTGGCCTGATAAACGACGACTTCTTCTTTTCCCCATAATTTGTAATCAACCTGGTCGCAATTACATATGAATACATACTTCCAAGAGAATTTAAATTACTTAATAAAATTGAGATTGGAAATGATGGGGAATGTGTCAAAGAGACAACAACCCGACATAGAAAAGACAACGGCAGAAGGTCACCAACAGGTCTTCAATGTAGCGAGAAATTCCTGCACCCAGAGGCGGCCTTCAGCTGGCCCCATAAACAAATATATACTAGTTCAGTGATAATGAACGCCATACTAATTTCCATATTGTACACAAGAAACTAAAAGGAAAAAGAAAGGCCAGAGGCTGCTGACTTGGAACAGGCGCAAAAATGCGGCGGGGTTAAACATGTTTATGAGATCTCAACCCTCCCCCTTTACCTCTAGCCAATGTAGAAAAGTAAACACATAACAATACGCATATTAAAATTCCGATCAAGAAAAGTCCGAGTCTGATGTCAGAAGATGTAACCAAAGAAAATAAACAAAATGACAATAATACATAAATAACAACAGACTACTAGCAGTTAACAGACATGCCAGCTCCAGACTTCAATTAAACTGAGTGAAAGATTATGATTTCATCATATGAATATCAGGCACAATCCTTCCCGTTAGGGGTTTAGTATCATACCATCATAACATATACGAGAAGAATATAACCCGTGTCATACCAACAACTGTTTTTGAATAAATGTGTTTAGTTCCGATGCAAAGACCCTATAAGTAAATCAATATTAACGCCAAAATATGCAATCTTTAATGACCTGACAACAGTATCGTAACTATATCCCTTCTTAATAAGTCTATTTAAAGGTTTTGTTAGTTTCTGAGGTGAATACTGACATTTTTGTGCTTTATAAAGAATATTTCCATAAAAAATTGGATGTGAAATACCTGAACGTATAAGAAGTATGCATGTTGAGCTATATTTCCAAATGATGTCCTTATACCGATGATAAAATTTAGTAAATGTTTTAAACATGTTAAACGCATTTTATGTGATTATTTCATTTTTGGTTCGTTTTTTTTTCCTGCTAAATAAACCACATAGTTGCAGAATAATGACATATGCAGATTTAAGAGATACAGAAACGTTATCATTTTAAATCAGTACTCTTTTTTAATATATATATATATAAATGAAAAGAATATGATATTAGTTACATAAAGACTGCAAGTATTGTTTGAAAGTCCATATTTCCATAAAAACTATAGTCTGTAATTTTTTTATCAGGCAATAAATGGCTCTGCATGTGTTGTTTTATATAAAACTTAATTTATCTTAGGATAAAGATGCATAAACTAATGTGTTCAACCCACCATTTTTTCCTTTAAAATGTCCTGTACCAAGTCAGGAATATGGCCATTGTTATATTGTAGTTCGTTTCTGTGTGTGTTACATTTTAACGTTGTGTTTCTGTTGTTTCGTTTGTTTTCTCTTATTTTTGAGTGTGAATTCACATTACTATAAGACGTGTCACAGTACTTATCTATCCCAAATTCATGTATTTGGTTTTGATGTTATATTTGTTATTCTCATAGGATTTTGTCAAATGCTTAGTCAGTTTCTGTGTGTGCTACATTTTAATGTTTTGTCGTTTTTCTCCTCTTATA
Organism: Mytilus galloprovincialis; assembly: GCA_037788925.1. Classification (NCBI taxonomy): domain Eukaryota; kingdom Metazoa; phylum Mollusca; class Bivalvia; order Mytilida; family Mytilidae; genus Mytilus; species Mytilus galloprovincialis. Next base: position 89,859,214 of record CM075336.1, on the reverse strand, counting down.
TTTAATGCTTTTCCCTCAGTTTTAGTTTGTTACCCCGATTTTGTTTTTTGTCCATGGATTTATGAGTTTTTAACAGCGGTATACTACTGTTGACTTTATTGAATAAACAGTATAATAAAAAAGAAATACTGAACTCCGAGGAAAATTCAAAACAGAGAGTCCCTAATCAAATGGCAAAATCAAAAGCTTAAACACATCAAACGAATGGATAACACCTGTCATATTCCTGACTTGCTACAGGCATTGTCTTATATAGAAAATGGTTGAATGAACCTTGTTTTATAGCTAGCTATATCTCTCACCTGAATGACAATCGTATCGAATTCCATCATATTGACAACGATGCACGAACAAAACAGACAGATAAAAATGTCACAAATAGGGGTATAACAGTCAACATTGTGTTATAATCGCAGTCACGAAAAAAACCCCAAATATTTAACAAAGAAGCACAAAAAGGCATATAGACCAAGCATATTAGCAAAAATTAAAGACAACAATACACTAATTTACCATACTACAATAACACTATGACGGGATGTCCAAGTACAGAGCCACATCATCTTTCAGATGTAAGAGTGCAATTGTTTTTTTTATTTCCATAGAAATTATAAACCGCAATTGGTTATTAGTACTTCAGGATTGGTTCACTTTTGATAACTATTACATGTCGAAATGTACTATTGTTTTGTTTTGTGCATTTTCCAGTCCTACAGGTTCTTGCATTTATTTGTACTGTAGTTTTGTCATGTAATGTTGTCATTTTAGTATTATATTTAACATTGTAATCAAAACACGAGGTTGGGATAGCCACAAAATCAGGTTCAACTCACCATTTTTTTCTTAAAATGTCCTTTACCAAGTTAAAAAAAATGGCAGTTTGTATCCAATCGTTCGTTTCTTTGTTGGTTGCATTGTCTTTGTTTTGTTGTTGCATTTCAGTGTGTCCGTTGTTTTCCTCTTATAGCTGATGTGTTTCCCTCAGTTAATTTGTAACCCGGATTTGTTTTCTCTCAATCGATTGATGACTTTCGAACAGCGGTATACTATTATTGCCTTTATGAGTTTCATAAGATATGATGAATATCAGAGAAAAGATACTAAAATGTTGTTTGCATTTTCATAAGATGTTCGTACTTCCCATGCACTTTATTATCCAACATAATGCATTATTGTTTGCAATCAGTTATTCTAAATTATTTCTTTATTTCATTAAACTTTGTAATAGTAATCATTTACCATCATTGAATATACATTGTAACTATTTTTTGGACATCGCAATTTTTTTCCATGAGAAGATATGAAAAAATCAAATTTCAGAGAAAATATACATTAAATCAGGGGCGGATCCAGGATTTCTGATTAGGGGGGGGGGGGGGGGGGGGGGGGCGCAAAGTTTTAATATTTTTGATGACAAATTATTGAAATATTCTTCTAAAGGGGTGCAATGTAGATATATTTCGAACTATTGTGAGGTAAAAAGAGCGAGAAATTAAAGTTTCAAGCAGAAACCGCCTAAATCCACCCTGACAACTATCTACAATCAATAGTGACTGACTGACGGATGGACGGACAGAGGTGAAACAATATGTTCCGCAAAGAACTTTCGAGTTATGATGGCAAGGTCTTCAAAAAATTAAAAAAAAACCTACAACAATCTCCTTACACCCCTAACTTACGCACTAAGAAATTCATATTGATTATATATAAGTTTATAAAGCTACAGTTATAAAGCTGAAGCCCAAACAACAGAATCTGAAGATCATGCGAACATTTTATTTTGATTCTGTGTTCCTATGCAAACCAATATACAATCAAGACACCAGCACTTGTTGTAAAATGATCTACATAGCAATATCAGGTAATACATATATCAACCAATCCTTGCAAGACATGGTGCTGGTAGTTGTGACAAAAATACAGAAACATCACAAAAATATATAAACCTTGTTTGCAGATATTCAATGTGTCTAAGCCAGTTGTACATGGTTTTGATAATGTGAAATGAAACCGGTTCACTTAAGAATTACTTTAACACTCCATAACACCAGCCCCGACAAACTTGGTGTAGACAATGAAAATGTAAAGAGTTGACAGATAGACGGGCGGACCGACGGAAGCAAAGTGAGACGAGACAGATCACAACAGCTCACCTGACCAATACTAGTATTAGATTTTGCAAACGAAAATTTCTACTTTTCGCCGTGTTTTTTAATTGTCCTTTCATAATATCTGTTTTTAATTTTGTTTATTTTCGGAGGTCGTGCCAGACTTTATATATACTGTGTTCGCCACAAACCACCAAAATTAGAATGAGATGCATTTACGAAGTTGTGTTTGTTTTCTGGGGATCCCATGTATGTAATACGGTACATAATTTGGCAAAATTTTCAGGTTGCAAGTAAGAAATATATAAAGACACAGAGATACGAATTATAAACTAACCTTTCGCTTGAAACAGTATTTCTATCTTTCATTAAGGACATTAAGAAAATATCAGTCACCTGGTCTGAGCCTGGACTGTTTTTTTTTTGCCGTGCCATGATGAAATTGTGAAAGTGAGTAAGGGTTCGTGATGTATTGGAACTTCGATTATCAAAGAAATTGATTATAAAAACCGCAAATACAATGCAGCAATTGTTTAACTGCTAAAAACCTATTTTATTTTTCACCAAACGCAGCTCTGCGTTTGACACCTTCCTTTGAAGTATATAATATTTATAGAATTAAATAAATCGTAGCCGGTCAGTTGATAAGTAATCACGTTGATTCTGTTGAACTGACTGTTTTATATACTTTGAATATTAAACAGATTGAATGGTCTCTTCTGATACTAAAATTAGTTGAAGACAGCCCATGCTTTTCAAATTTTAGGGGGGGGGGGGCGCACGCCGACACGCCCCCGCCTAAATCCGCCCCTGCATTAAATTATTGAATTTTTTTTTTAATTGTCCAAAATAATTGTCTTTATATTGAAAATAGTGCACCGTCACAACTTAAAGCACTCATCGGGTTTGATGACCACATATTATCGGCAGTAGAAAATTCTTTAATAAGATTTAAATATTAGTTTTAATTACTTAACACACGTAAAATTTCAGCTTTGAAAACCTTGAATGATTAATAATAAAATGTCGGGTTTCTGTTCTGAAACGTTCAGTTTGTTTGTGGTGCCTTTTTAATAAAATGAAACGAAAAAAAGATCTCGTTCTTTTAAAATGTTCAACATCTGACGTAGAAGAGTTCAATCCTTCAAACAGATCGAATCATCCATCCGTCGTGAAGTGAGATTGACGCGTACGTCACTGATGAAAGACTCCGAACCGATAGTTTTCAAATTATGTAAGCCAGACGCGCGTTTCGTCTTTACACTCAAATAAAAAGTAAATAAAAAGGGTTTAACTTTAGGAACATCGTCAACTTCCGAATGGTTTTAGTAAACAGCTGCTGAATGGTTATAAAAAAGGGACGAACGATACAAGAGGAACAGTCAAACTCATAAATTGAACATTAACTGACAACGCCATGGCTAGAAATAAAAAGACAAAAAGACAAATAATAGTACAGCAGATACAACATAGAAAGCTAATGACTAAGCAACACGAACCCCACTAAAAACTGGGGTGATCTTAGGTGCTCCGGAAGGGTAAGCATAGATACTGCTCCACATGTGGGACCCGTCGCGTTGCTTATGTTATTACAAATCCGATAAATAGTCTAGTTCGGTCGGTCACATTCGTGAATAGGGATAGGTGTTGTAGGTACGACATAAGGAACATATTCAATATCATCTGTGGAACGGTTATCCCATTAAGGTCACCCAACTCGTGATGTCGTCCGTAAAATTTACGAAGGGATGATTTCAACTTTACCATTTGGTACTCTTGGTTTAATGGCGTCCTTGTTAGAATTCGCTATCAATGAAATCCTAATAGGAAATACAATCCCGGGAATATCGTATAAATTTGGAGATATAAACTCCGTATGCAGGCGCGGCTGTAATGATGACAGATGGAAAGTTCACAACTGGGAAGCTGAAGTCATCTCTTTTGTCATAAAGCCTTGTTTTCAACCGACTCACATTGTCAATTTATAGATGTGAGTCAAGATATGACATGTATGAGGCATACTTAACTGGATCTGTAGATTCCTTTATCTCTAGTTCTATGCGATAGATTCGTTCAACATAGACACCACATGGTGTATTATTTACTGAAAGAACATCATATATAAAGCGGAACGTAAAGTTAAAAATATTGCTAACTTCTTTTCTTTCCCCCTGAGAAGTTCCTGTATGAAGTCAGCCTCATAATAGTAAAGAAACAAGTCGACAGGAAGAGGGACACGATTGTTTCCCATTGACATTTCGACAGTCTGTTGAAAAACACATCCTCCAAACGTAACAAATATGTAATCAATCATTTTTTTAGTATTCACGTCTGATTCAGGCCACATCTAGAATAGGCAGTTTCACAATAACTTTGGAGTCCGGCTTTGATGGCTGATAAAATAGATGTTAATCATTTAGAAAGAGGTTTCGTGGAGCACTTTGAAGACCCAGCAATATACCGTTGTTTTTAAGTTTAGGTATCCAATACAGTGATGGAAGATCCCATTATTCCCATTATTCATCTTTGGTTGAAATTCCAAAGGAACATAGAACTATGATCATCTAGGATTTCCTCTTTGGTAAGTGTCGTGAGGGTATAAGTTGAGTTTCCAAGTGATTTGTCGATACCTAATTATCAAGCAGTTTATGAAATGATTTTTACACACAAAAACGATGTTGTTTGTGGCTTTATATGCAAGGACAACAACATACTTGTCATGGAGGTAGGGCAAGGGTAATGAAACATTTGGGTCTTTAAAAAATGACGCAGTGTAGGTATTGATAGATAGTTTCTTAATGCGGATTTGTTTCAACGACCTCACAGCCTTAATCCATTCGGAGAAAGTCTACGTCTTCTCTCCAACATTGTAAATAGTTAATGTTAAAGGGAGCTAGTTGACTACTTGGTGTTTACCCGATGTATATTCCAAAGAGATAGGAAAGTTGACATTCTGCATATTGCAAAACAACTAATGCTTCTTAAATCCTTTTCTGTATCTTTCGTATTTATTTTAGTACACACACGTGGGTATTTATTTGATTGCTTGATTGATTGATTGATTATTTTTGTACAACGCCTGTTTCAGCGACATCATGCCACTTCAGAAAGGCATAGGTAGATGTAGCCAGGGTGCGTCAGATCAATGTTCTATGTCAAACAAATATTAAAATGACTGCAACTGAAAAATCTAGAATTCAATGATTTATTCCTGGGAAAAAAATATACAAGTATACAAAAAAATAAGTAATCCTCACATTCGAAATAAGTACATTGATTGTGTCGTCTGCATGACCGAGGAGCAATGCATCAAACAATTTTTTGGATGTTTTAGATAAATTACGTGCTTTTGATTGTCCTTTTGATTCTGTTGACAGTTTTGATTTTTCTACGCCTTACACTACACTATCTTATCAAACAAAAGTTTTCCTATCTAATAAATGGTCGTTTGGTAAAGCTGAATGCAAATATATTTGCTGCAACTCATTTGAAGCCTTCTTCACTAATGAGAAAGGTGAATGTGCTAGATATACTACTAGATCCGCCACTGTTGTTGGTATCCCTATATGCACTAATTGTGCCCCTTTAATAGCAGACTTGTGTTTGAACTGTTACGAATCACAGTTTATGACTAAACTCAGTAAAGACCAGTCGGAATTGCATTTAATTGATAAATTCAACAATACGTACCGTTATCTTGATGATATTTTTTCGTTAAGTAATCAAGAATTTTCTCAATATACTGCTGAAACTTACCCCAAGGAACTTACTTTATATAAATCAAATTTAAACGGTAATAACTGTCCTTTCCTACATTTAGATATCTCAGTTTTAAACGGGAAACTTCACACTAGAATTTACGACAAAAGGGACGATTTTTTGTTCCCTGTTATTAATTTTCCATTTTTAGATGGTGACGTTTCTTTGGCACCATCTCACGGTGTTTATATTTCTCAGCTCATTTTTAGAAATGATCCTTGTAAACTTATCGCTCCTTTAAATAAACTTATTCTAAAAGGTTTCCAATTCAACACTGTAATAAGATCATTGAATATTATTTAATTGGGATAAATATTGATTTTGTTATCAGTATATTAAAAGCAAACTAAATATTACTAATATGTTATATACATATACACATTCATGGATCTACAATCTGTACATACCTGTATTTTGCATTGCACCAGGTCATGTTTTTCTCTGACTATTTATGACGTCTTTACACTAAATCAATTGGATGTTGGATGTGTACGGATTGATAATTTAGACTAAGATGCATGATTTCTTTATTAGTTGTTAGTGGCTTTGAACTAGCTGTTAGATAACTGCGAGTACTCTCAGAAGTGTTTCTAGTGTCTTTTTGTTGTTGGGATGTACAAGGACCCGGCCACGTCCACTTGTATGTTTGTCCATCTGATGAGTTAAGCCTTTGATTTTTATTGTTGGTTCTTATGTTTTAATGTTATACCACTGTCCCAGGTTTGGAGGTTTGGGGGTTGGAATCCCGCTAATATGTTTAACCCCGCCACATAATATCAGGAGCCTGTGATTCAGTGGTTGTCGTTTGTTTATGTGTTACATATTTGTTTTTCGTTCATTTTTCTTATATGAATAAGCCCATTTAGGGGCCTTTTATAGCTGACAATGCGGTATGGGCTCTGCTCATTGTTGAAGGCCGTACGGTGATCTATATTTGTTAATTTCTGTGTCATGTTGGTCTCTTGTGGACAGTTGTCTCATTGGAATATACCAGATCTTCTTTTTTTAATACTATATGGATGTTATTTATTCCAAACATAATCAAGGATGTGAAGGTAGCAGCCGGTTCGTTATTCGATATTCGATATTCAATATCTAACCAAGCAACCGGTTGGATATTGAATATCGAATATCGAATAACAAACTGGCTGCTAACTTCACATATATAACATAATCAATGTCACTAAGATATTAATCAAGAAACAACACGATCAAAGCAATATTTGCCAAATTCGTTTTCAATATTAGTCATAACATAATGTGAATCAACGCAACATGCTAAACAAAGAATTGTCACCAACATGAAATTGTAAATGTAAAAAAAGAGAAGATAATTATATCAAGTAATTTCTTTAACCCAGCTTGTTTATGATTCCTATTCTTTATCAGTCTGGCTTCAATAATAACACAGATAAAGACACACAATTTCTGCAAAAAATGGATCCCTAAAGGAAAATCATGAATAACCAATTAATATCTTTTTTGAGTCATTCATTATTTGAATAGTACAAAAGAAATAAATGAAACGTTGTATTCACAATCGAAGTACACACAAATAAAAAAAAGTTTAAGAGCTTACATCTGAATATTTCAGAGTAATAGATATTATTTCTGCTCAACAACAATTATATATCTGCCTTAAATGTATTTAAAAACGTAATAAAAAAAAACAAACAAAACAAAAGCCTGTTTTACTACTGTGAGATCGTTACTGACGTATAACTTTTACACATAAAACCAGTCCTCTGTGTAATTAAAAGTAGAATAGCGACCAAAAGTGCATGTATGTAGGTCTTAGTACGTATTTGATTTTGGATTGCGGTCAATTCAGTTCTGTTCAGCACGTTTCAGACAATACTGATTATCGTTATTGCATGTAGATAAATACAAAGTACTGGCAGACAGTTGGGGTTGACTGCAAGCGAAGTGTCTTGATATTCTTGGTAGTACTTTATTCACCGCTGTTAATAAATCTGAATATTGACTGAAATACTGAACACCGTCTTCGTTGTTTGTTCTAATTTTAAGATTGTAATAGCCGTTTGAGTTCAAAATCTATTTAGTAAATGTAGGTGTGGATAATTATCAAAAGTCATCATATGATATTGAAGTCTAAAATTTTTTAAAATGGTATACGATATGTGCTGCGTTTAATTCTCTTTACTTTCTGGAAAAATGCACCTTGAGTTGATCTTTGTTGTCAGCTTATAGCATGTTGCAATTTTCATTCTTATCCTTTAATCTTTTGTTTTCTCTTTTCAACGCTTGAATTTCTTCTTGGTCTTTAAGTTGTTTTGTTTTTAATTCTATATTTTCATGAACCATGTCAAAGTAAGGGTGTCTGTAATTCCCATCTAATTTTTCAATTTCCGTCAAAATTTCTTCTGCATATATTTTTCTTTGTTCCCACTCTGCATGATTTTCCACAGCAACAATTCGTTTCCCACACTGTTCATACAGTTTTTGCACCTCATTGGAAGCACATTGCTCAATATATTCATGAACATTTGGGTTGGAAATGTTGATGAATTCCGTCTTTCTAATCATTATCAGAATGGTGTAGTCAAGAAAAAAATCGTTACCAAAAAATTTTCGAAGCTCAATCAGTACGTTGTCATCCTGATCGTTTAATCTAGTTGGATTAAGAACTACTAAGATTGCATGGGGGCCAGGTTTAAGGAACTTAAAGAAATTTTGAACTTCTGACAGCATATTCCTTTTTTTTGTATCAAATATTCCTGGCGTGTCTACAATTCTTATATGTCGTCCAGATTCTAACGTGTCTTCTGCTGTTTTGCACACTTGTGTTACAGAAAGTGCCGCTGTTTTCGCTACGAAATGGTCTGTGCCTAACAATGTGTTTCCTACAGAGCTTTTTCCGGCACCAGTACTCCCAAATAAAACAATTCTAGTCCTGGAATATAAATGTATCTAATTATAAAGATCATTGCATTGAGTTAAATTTTCTAATTCGAAAAAGAATGCATATACAAAAACATAATTATGTAATAGTTTGCTTCTCACTTGAATGTTCTTAGTCATGCATAATGCAATTTTTCTAACACATAAAATTGAGAAAGGAAATGGTGAATATGTCAAAGCGACAACCACCCGACCATAGAGCAAACAACAGCCGAAGGCAACCAATGGGTCTTCAATGTAGCGAGAATTCCCGCACCCGTAGGTGTCCTTCAGCTGGCCCCTAAAATATGCATAATAGTACAGTGATAATGGACGTCATACTAAACTCCGAATTATACACAAGAAACTAAAATTTAAAATCATACAAGACTAACAAAGGCCAGAGGCTCCTGCCTTGGGACAGGCGCAAAATTGCGGCGGGGTTAAACATGTTTATGAGATCTCAACCCTCCCCCTATACCTCTAGCCAATGTAGAAAAGTAAAAGAATAACAATACGCACATTAAAATTCAGTTCAAGAGAAGTCCGAGTCTGATGTCAAAAGATGTAACAAAAGAAAATAAATAAAATGACAATAATACATAAATAACAACAGACTACTAGCAGTTAACTGACATGCCAGCTCCAGACCTCAATTAAACTGATTGAAAGATTATGTCTTCATCATATGAATATCAGGTACAATCCCTCCCGTTAGGGGTTTAGTATCATACTATCATAAAATATATGAGAAGAACATAACCCGTGTCATGCCAACAACTGTTTTTTTAGAAATAAATGTGTTTAGTTCCGATGCAAAGACCCTATCAGTGAATCAATGTTAAAGCCAAAATATGCAATCTTTAATGACCTGACAACAGTATCGTAACTATATCCCCTTTTAATAAGTCTATTTTAAGGTTTTGTTAGTTTCTGAGGAGAATACAGCACATCTTTATTCATTTTAGGTAGTAAAAGTAAATCACACAATAAAAGTCTTTTCACCAGGTTGGTTTGAAAAGGTTTATATTAAATGTATCATTATTTGAATTACTTGAAACTAATTTGTCCATTCACGTCTGTTCTATAACACACGAGCTCTGCCCAGATATCATTTCATTTTATCTTATCCGTTTGATATTTCAGCTATATTAAAGTTAAAATATTGTACAGATCAATTAACAAGTTATCAGTATTTTGAAATAAGGTCAGGATCTTTGATTACACATTTGTATGCAGTTTTTCTGTATTACTATTTTCTCAGAAACTGATATACCTTAAAAAAAATATATTAAAATATATTTAAAAAAAATAACAGACAGTTAAATTGGATGTACGTGATAATAACCTTTATTTGTTAGCAGTTTTATCAGTTTATTTAAGAATTGAATGCTTCTTTTTGTAACTTCATTGGCGTGTAAAAGCGTATACCGAAGTACATTTTGCATGAAGCGTTTCATTAAATAGTATGATCAAACTTAACTTTGTGTATTTACAATAAGTAGTTTTGAGAAATACATTTTCCAATTTTATCAACAAACAAGTCAGTCTTTGTAGCAAAAATATTTAGAAAATTGTTGAGGGGTACAAGTAATGATTTACTAGAAACATGTATATCCCATATCACGTTTAAGTTGAAATGATATGCGTTTTGTACATAAAACAGAGAAAATCACAAAGGAGTAGGTCGAGTAAGACCCCCTTTTGGCCCCAAAATATAGCAGGTTTACAAAATTGTTAAAATGTAAACTTTTAGCTATATATTGGAAAGTAGAATGCTCCTGCTACATAAATATGGACTGTTTTTGATAATACAATGCACTTATATATCGGGTACTAGATTCATTAAGTCATGCTAAATTACTGAAATCTTCTCAATTTTAGCATTCTAGTTTTCGTCTTAAATGAAGGTTGCCGCATTTGTGTTCATTCTTGATATTAAAATGTAAGTTATATTTGATGATAATACATAGCATATAGAAAGGTTAAGGATGAACACGGATGCGGCCATTTTTATTTTTGACAAAAACCATCTGAAAAGTCACATTTTTTTTTTACATATTTGATAAATATTTCCTATTTAAGCTTGAATTGGAGCGTTTTTAATGACTTCATCAGTTAAAATCTTTCACACAAACTAATAGACACTTAAGTATTTAAAAAGAGTTCAAAATCTTTTGTCAGATGAACCTGAAATTTGAGGCCAAAATCGGTCCTCACCTTACTCCTTTACAAAATTTAAAGCATGGTAAATTTGACATGGAAAGGCATCAACATATTATTAAACTTTCATATATTATCACCAAACTATATTTTTATTTTTTAGTTAAATATATTCAGATTGGTCCATTTCATCTTTATTGAAAGTATAAAAAAAAAGTTTAATTGTGGAACTACGATTTTTTTCTTCACAATAATAGCCCAAAATCGGTAAAAATTGATGAAAATCATCACAATAAGGCAATTTGGAAGGCCGTAACAAATCAGCTAATAGCGTTTTGATATAGACATGAGACGCTTGTTTCGTTTTTATAAAACGCATCAGCTATGGGCAAATCATATCAATTAGCAATGAATTCGAATTTGAGGAAAATAAAAGAGAAAAGAAATCAGAAACGCTATGCACTGAAAGCTAAGACAATCTAAACATTGGAGAATAACAACTTTAATATTTCGAATAATTCAACATCTTATAGGCAGTAAATTTGGAGTAAATTGTCAATTTAATGATACTGTATGTCAACAAAATTGTACCGTATTCTGGGTCTGTAACACCCTTGTAGACAAAAGTTATTTTACAAGTGCAACCCTAAGCTTCGTCGCCATTCGTTATTCTATTCATCTTTGGAAATGACTTGAACGTAATGTTTTGTAACGGGAGGGATTGTGCTTGATTTTCAAATAGTGAAGAGATAATCTTTATTTAGTTTAATTGGGGCTTGGACTGACATGTCAGTATCTGCTAGTAGTCCTTTGTTGATTTGTGTATCGTTGTTATTTTGCGTAGTTTCTACGCAAAATAATATTTGTTACGTTCGGAGGACGTGTTTTTCAACAGACTGTCGGCATTCCAATGGGAACAAACTGTGCCCCTCTACTCGCCGACTTGTTTCTTTATTCTTATGAGGCTGACTTCATGCAGGAACTTCTTAGGAAGAAAGATAAGAAGTAAGCAATATCCTTTAACTCTACTTTCCGCTATATAGATGATGTTCTTTCACTAAACAATTCAAAATTTGGTGACTATGTGGAACGCATCTATCCAATCGAACTAGAGATAAAGGATACTACAGATACAGTTAAGTCGGCTTCATATCTTGACTTACATCTAGAAATTGACAATGAGGGTCGGTTGAAAACAAAACTTTACGACAAACGAGATGATTTCAGCTTTCCAATTGTGAATTTTCCATTTCTAAGTAGCAACATTCCAGCAGCACCTGCATACGGGGTATATATCTCCCAATTGATACGATATTCCCGTGCTTGCATTTCCTATCATGATTTTCTTGATAGAGGTTTGCTGCTCACAAGGAAGCTATTAAACCAAGAGTTCCAAATGGTGAAGTTGAAATCATCCCTTCGTAAATTTTACGGACGCCATCACGAGTTGGTTGACCGTTATGGAATAACCGTTTCACAAATGATATCGGATATGTTCCTTACGTCGTAACTACAATCCCCTTCCCTTTCATGAATATGACCTACCGAATTAGACTATTTACCGGATTTGTAATCACTTAAGCAACACGACAGGTGCCACATGTGGAGCAGGATCTGCTTACCCTTCCGGAGCACCTGAGATCACCCCTAGTTTTTGGTGGTGTTCGTGTTGTTTATTCTTTAGTTTTCTATGTTGTGTCGTGTGTACTATTGTTTTTCTGTTTGTCTTTTTTATTTTTAGCCATGGCGTTGTCAGTTTGTTTTAGATTTATGAGTTTGACTGTCCCTTTGGTATCTTTCGTCCCTCTTCTATTTGTACCTTTTCCTTTTGTAACATCGGACTCGAGGTTCTATCAAAATTAGGTCAACTGTGCGTATATATGTGTGTTTGTTTATTGTACATTGGCTAAAGTAATAGACGGAATGTGGAAACCTCCCAAAACGTGTTTACCCTACTGAGTTTGTGCGCCTCTTGTCTTTGTTAAGGGATACGATATATGTACAGGGAAGGTGAAGACGTTGCTAAAGTAAATTATTATTTTTGCGACGTCAAACAGTGACTTACAGTATTAACTGTAAACCAATACATCGTATAAATTCAGTTGACCCAAACTGAAATCTAATAAATGAACTGGTAATTAATTATCTTTACCATTACACACGAATACAACAGAAAAAAAAGATTTACAACTACAAACGATAAGACATTTGACAAAATCCGATGAAAATAACAAATATAACATCAAAACTAAATAAATGAAATATTATCAAGATGCTTGATTTCTTGATTGACACCATATTGGTTACTTCTACTTGCCGACTTATTTCTTTATTATTATGAGTCTGACTTCATGCAGGAACTTCTTAGGAAGAAAGATAAGAAGTTAGCAATATCCTTTAACTCTACTTTCCTCTATATAGATGATGTTCTTTCACTAAATAATTCAAAATTTGGTGACTATTTTCGAACGCATCTATCCCATCGAACTAAAAATAAAGGATACTCCAGATACAGTTAAGTAAGCCTCATATCTTGACTTACATCTAGAAATTGACAATGAGGGTCGGTTGAAAACAAAACTTTATGACAAAAGAGATGATTTCAGCTTTCCAATTGTGAACTTTCTATTTCCAAGTAGCAACATTCCAGCAGCACCTGCATACGGGGTATATATCTCCCAATTGATACGATATTCCCGTGCTTGCATTTCCTATCATGATTTTCTTGATAGAGGGTTGCTGCTCACAAGGAAGCTATTAAACCAAGAGTTCCAAATGGTGAAGTTGAAATCATCCCTTCGTAAATTGTACGGACGCCATCACGAGTTGGTTGACCGTTATGGAATAACTGTTTTACAAATGATATCGGATATGTTCCTTACGTCGTAACTACAATCCCCTTCCCTTTCATAAATGTGACCTACCGAATAGACTATTTACCGGATTTGTTATCACATAAGCAACACGACGGGTGCCACATGTGGATCAGAATATGCTTACCATTCAGGAACACCTGAGATCACCCCTAGTTTTTGGTGGGTTTCGTGTTGTTTATTCTTTAGTTTTCTATGTTGTGTCATGTGTACTATTGTTTGTCTGTTTGTCTTTTTCATTTTTAGCCATGGCGTTGTCAGTTTGTTTTCGATCTATGAGTTTGACTGTCCTTTTGGTATCCTTCGTCCCCCTTTCCTTACGTCGTAACTACAATCCCCTTTCCTTTCATGAATGTGACCTACCGAATTAGACTATATACCGGATTTGTTATCACATAAGCAACACGACGGGTGCCACATGTGGAGCAGGACGATTACCCTTCCGGAGCACCTGAGATCACCCCTAGTTTTGGTGGGGTTCGTGTTGTTTATTCTTTAGTTTTCTATGTTGTGTCATTTGTACTATTGTTTGTCTGTTTGTCTTTTTCATTTTTGGACATGGCGTTGTCAGTTTATTTGAGATTTATGAGTTTGACTGTCCCTTTGGTATCTTTCGTCCCTCTTTTTCAATCTGTCCTCCTCATAACTTTGTTAGAGCAGTTTCTGCTTTAGAAGCACACTTCTGTATACGAAGTCCTTATAGTGTGAACTTGTACGAGCATAACACAATACGAAGGGGCAGAGGGTATGTTAATGCTAAGATATAGGAAATTGATAATTGATAATTGGGAAGTTGAAATCGTCCCGTTTATCATATATTTTCGTGTGAAGTCGTCCATATGTATCAATATTGAGGAAAAGATAAAGATTTGAAGCAGTCCTTCTAATTTCAGAAGTATCCTTAATTTCAAAGTCACTGGGATATATGAGATGTCAGTATTTGCTGAAATATGGGTTATTCAATGATAGGACATCATCAATATATCGGAAGGTAAAAATTAAATTTCGCAAGGTGAACAATATTCATCTATATTATCAATCGTTTAAATCAACAAACTAAATTATCAATCCGTAAGTAGAATTTGACTCCTGTTTCACTGTCACCTTGGTGTATCATATTTTCCTGACGTCTAGCATTAAAATCAATTAAATTTATAGAAATCAATATATCGATACCGCAATAGCATTTTTAAAAGGCTTTGTTGAAATAAATTGGTGTCCGTCTATCAATAAAAAATTCCTTTATCTACAGTGAAAACTGTTAAATGGTTACAACTAATTCTCAAAATATTAAACCTTGAGTTTTATTTCAAAATATATATAGGTATATCACGAACTATCGATGCATCAACTTTGTACATGACAGTTTTTTTTAATGTTTAATGTCTTTTAGTCACAAATAATAGTCCACAACACCTCAAAAAGTGCAGTTTCTGTTGCTACAAAATTTGTATAGACGAATTATAGAGTACAATTAAAGGCCATTGTTCAGAAAACAATTGAAGATCGTTCTATTTCTTACGATTTATTTGAATATTTTATGTTAAAATATCAAAAATTCGGTCTAAAATGTCATTTCCAGTGTCAAATGATAGGTAATTCTTAGTTGATTCCAAGAATATAAGGTTTGTACACACTACTGTATGAAATAAATGAAAAAAAACTAATTGCAATTTACATAAGGTCACTTCCAGTTTGCTGTTTTCAAAGTCATGTGGCTTGTAGCTTAAAGCACAGAATAAAGAAGTAAAAATTAGAATTTAGAATATGACCAAGGACCTTGCCTTCTTTCTTTTTTGAGCAAGGACTTTAAATCAAAAGACCATCACTTAAGATATAACTGTATTGTATTTGAAGCTTTAAGGACGTTCATCTGTAGTTTTACTGCCGCAAATTTAGTTTACCTGGCGACGCGAAGCGGAGACAGGTAAACGGGTATTTGCGACAGTAAAACTATCGATGGACGTCCGCAAAGCTTCAATTAAATACAGTTATCTCTATTCTAATGCAAAACAAGTTCATAATTAAATTTCAATCATTATTTCAGTGTAAAATCTTCATTAAAGAAAATTCCGCGGAAATATGCTATCTTCTTTGGTCCCTACACTAGGTGACGTCATAGGTATGCTTCCGGCGTCAAACATAAACACCGGGAGTTTTCTGGCTTCTGTGTCGCTTCAGAATGTAATAAAATTTCATTAAAAGAAGATTTTTAGGTGCAACATGTGAGTTTTTTGGCCTATTATTGTAGAAATACATTCAGCAAATCAAAATGTCGGCTTCCTTAGTTACAGACAATCAGAACCATTGATACAAAATAATTGCATTAGAATTATGGTTTACCAGTAAGAAATGCATATCACTTATATAAAATTGCATAAGGTGGAAAAACTCTCATATGGAGTATCTAGATAGCTTCGGTCAAATGACCATCCTAATCCTGAAGATATAACGAGCAACTTGGTAAAATAAATTTGTTGTATTCTTTTACGGTTCCAAAGGAGTAGTGGCCACAAGAAAAACAGTGTTTGGGGAGATAACTCTTACAACGTAAAATGTCCGGTTGAGCAGTGTCAGTTTCCAAAGCGTATAAACTCTACGATAACAATTTCCAAATATATAAGCGACATCTTATAAAACAACACCATTACGAAAGAAAAAAAATTAGCCGAAAGAAAAAAAACCACCCCAAAATAATGATTATTTAAAACCAATTGTTCAAAGAACAATTCTTACAATTTATTGTGATATGAAAATATGAAAATTCAGTTTAAAGTGTCAGTTCCTATGGCTGTATGATGTATAAATATGAATTTAAAGCAAAGATCAAAATCTAGAACGTCCAATTAACCTATGACCTGGAGCTAACTTCAGGGTCTTAAACTAAGGACTTCAAGTCAAAAGACCTTAGATCTTTAATATTATCGTAAAGTGGTTTTACTAAAACTGCATATGTAATAAGAAAGACGTCTAAGCTGTATGAATTTGTATTGATGACTAAAGTACAAGATAACGTCATAAGTAAACGACGTTGGATATGCAATAATGCCGCGTTACGTGAACGTTCTTTTCTGTGCGTGATATCCAACATTCTCCGGCCCACGAAAAGCGAAAAGTTAAAATTTATAACTTGTTAAATAATTAAAGTCTCTCTGTTAACAATATAAAATAAAATTAACTTTAAGGTCCATCATTAAACTTTTACCAGTTTGTTATAGTACGGTGTCACATTTGATTCACGTTCTTTTATCTTGTAAGTTTCTCCCTGTAATTCAATTTCTGATATAAGTTAAGTTGTTTGAACTGAGATTTTGATATTCCCATTTCTTGTAAATCATCGTAAAAACATTTGTTTTTGTTAGTGTCTCTTGCCCACATTAAAGGTGATTTGTCTGTTTCAATTTACTTTCAAAGGACCAGTGGTTCTTTGTTTTGTTCTTGAAGTGTCCACACTTGTAGAAATATGTTCAATGTTAATAGTATCCTCTATGTTTTATTCTCGGTAGTGTGCGTCTCTTCCGATTCTCCGAAATAGGTAGTACTTAAGGGTGTTTCATTGATTGAACTGGTTCTTATGAGTGGTCCTTAGAGTAGGTATCCTAGTTTGGACTTTACTGCTGTTCGTCCCTCGCCCCTAATGATATCATTCGCGACAATATCCCAGTATTGGTCAGCTCCAACAAGTAGTCTAATTTCAAATGATGTATCCTCAGTTACGGCGTGTGCTAATCTTAAGTTTTGCAAATACGGCAACTTTTTTGCAGTTTCAAGTTTAGTCTTAAATGGTGCGGCAATTTTAGGTACAATCATACCATCGACTGGTATTTCTTGGCCAAAGATATTTTGTATCTTCACTGTTGCTTGTTTAGCTGTTCAATAGAGTTGTTCTTATTATCGTCTTCAAATCTAAATAGCGTAATTGCTTCACTTCCTGTGGGTCTTAACTCCAATTTCTCTGTTAAATGTCTTGTAATAAATGACCTTGTGGCGCCCTCGTAAAAAAGGATCTTTGCATCAATCGTTTGTTCTTTGTAGCTCAGTGATGCTACTGCGGTCTTTAATAAAACATTTGGTCGATCACAATTTAAAGATGAATATAAAACAGAAGTCTCAGATTCCTCTGCGTTGTGTTTTTGTACTGTACTTGTACTACCTGTACTTGTAGTTTCTTTATCATGGTCGCTGTTGCATAGGCTTGTGTGGTGACGACTATCACATTTCTTGCAGTTTGATTTAGATTTGTAATCTACTACGCGGTGTCGCCCTAAGCAATTAAAGCACAATCTATCTTTTCTAACAATTTTCATGCGGTCATTCTGGTCTGTATATTTAGTACATTTGACGAAAAGTGGGGTTCCTTGCAGTATGCGCAGCTAATTTGATAAGATTGATGTGGTGAATTGGTTTTTGGCCAGTTTTCGCGAGATTTTTTGTTTGTGTAGAAGGTAGCTGTAGTACTAGGACTTTCAAATGTTTCTGTACTTCTACCAGACTCTAAAAGTTCCTTAAAAATAGATCTCCTAAGGTCACCAAGATACTAATCTGTTGAACCGTGCTCACGTGTTAAGTTTTTGTGTATTTCACTGGGCATTATGTTGAGTATGACTGGTACTAATAACGAGCCGTACGAGTCTCAGGCTTGTCCAAGAGATTCTAGTCCTCTTATGTATGTCTCTGTTCTGTCATAGTAACTTCTAAGTTGTGAAAGCGTATTCTTTGGTGCGGGAATGTCTAGTAGTGCTTGCATGTACGATTGAATTATCTTATGCTTTTGTCCGAATCTTTCATGTATGAGTTCAATAGCTTTGTTGTAGTTTGTGTGCGTAAAAGCAAATCCGGCAATGGTATATGACGCTTCTCCTTCTAGTAAAGATTTTAGGTAGTTGAACTTTTGAACTTCGGTTAGTGTGTTGTTGTTGTGAATTGCGGAATCAAAAGAATCCAAAAAGGATTGCCATTCAAGTACGTTTCCATCAAATGTAGGTAAATTCAATTTCGGTAGTTTATGAAAGTTGCTGCTATTGACGCTTGAATTTGAACGTAAAGATGTGAAATTGAGGCCAGTATTTTGTGAGTCATCTGTTATGTTATATACGGGGTCAACATTTTAAATGGGTTGCAGTGTCTCATTGTTCGGCGAAAAACTTCTGGCGGCTGGATTTAAACTAGATGTTTGAACGTGAATAAATTTACGAATTTTACGTATTTTCGTCTCTAAATTAAATGAATACTCATCTTTGTCAAGTATCTCTTGCTCTATATCCTCCTCTTGTACACTATCATAAATGTTCTTATCCAAATCCTTCAGAATATCTTGCTTTTCCTTTATCCAGAATTGTTTCAAGCTCGTCCTCTTCCGGTTTTTCTTCTGTTTCACTTCTCTCCTAAAATCTTCTTAAAATCCTAGAAACTGCGCTTCTGTGTCCCGCTCGAATAGATTTAAGCTTAGTAGTCATCTTCATCTGGTCACGGTATCAATATCGTAAAGTGGTTTTACTAAAGCTGCATATGTAATAAGAAAGACGTCTAAACTGTATGAATTTGTATTGATGACTGAATTACAAGATAATGTCATAAGTAAACGACGTTGGATATACAATAATGCCGCGTTACGTGAACGTTCTTTTCTGTGCGTGATTTCCAACAAATATGTATGGTTAATGAGTTTTAGCAAATTACACATAATTCTATAGATAAGATGGGCAAAAACTTCAATTTATTATTTACACACCCTTTCAACCTAAATTTTGTAGTAACGACATGTCGCAAAAGACCATTTGATAAAAATATGCAGTTGATTTCTAAAAAGGTTAATGAAAAGAAGTAAGGTTAGGCCAAATTCAAATTTAAGAATACGACCTTAACCTTTGACCTTTAACTAATTTTCTTTTTTGAACCAAGGACCTCAAATCAAAACACCCTAGGCATATATCACTTATGGTTTACCGGTTAGAATAACATATCATTTATATCAAATACATAAGGGGGAATAACTCTCATATGGAGTCCCCGGATAGCTTCGGTACAAATAAAAATCCTTATCCTGAAGATGTAACGGACAATGTGTTGAAATATCAAAATAAGGTTTAAAATTTCATTTCCAGTGTCAAGTGATAGATATTTTTTGCTGATTCCAAAACATATGGTTTTTATACATTTTTCTTTGAACTAAGGGAGATATTTTGTTATTTGCGGTCTGAAAAATGTCACTTCCGGTAGTATTTGATAATTTACTTGACAGTGATTTCAAAAATATATGATTTTATATACTTTTACATAATTATTTTTACAAAAGGCTACTTCCGGTTTAAATAAGGTCATTTCCAATTGGACTTTTAAGGTCATGTAGATTGCAACTTAATACAAACACTTTTTAAATATGAAATTTAAGCAAAGGTCAAAATCTTGATAGTCAAAATCAACTTTGACCTAGAGTTCAATTTCAAGGTCATAAACAAAGTACCTTTAATCAAATTATCCTTGATCTTTATTATACTTGGTAAATGAGTTATACCACCAAACGTAATTTTATATATAAAAAGGAAGAAAACTCCCCTTCAAGGCCAACACACCCTTACTTTGTGAAAATAAGTTTTTGAAAATAAGTGTAAATATGCCAAAATCAAAATTTAGAATATGACCTTGACCTAATTTTCATTTTTGATCCAAGGACCTCAAATCCAAACACCATAGGTCTCTATCACTTATGGTTTACTGGTTAGAAATACCTATCACTTATATAAAATGCATAGGGGAAATAACTCTCTTATGGAGTGTCTGGATAGCTTCGTTCAAAATTGTCGTTCTAATCCTGAAGACGTAAGGAGCAATTTGGTAAAATAAATTTGTCGTAATCTTTTACGGTTGTGAAGGAGAAGTGTCCACAAGAAAAACAGTGTTTGGGGAGATATCTCTTACAACGTTTAGTGTTCGGTAAGCGTGTAAACTGTGCGATATCATATAACAAATATATAAGCCAAAAAAAGTAAAATCACAAAAATACTGAACTCGAAGGAAAATTCAAAAAGGAAAGTCTCCAATCAAATAGCAAAATCAAAAGTTCAAACACATCAAACGAATGGATAACAACTGTCATATTCCGGACTTGGGTCAGGCATTTTCTTATGTAGAAATTGGTTGATTGAACCTGGTTTTAAAGCTAGCTAAACCTCTCACTTGTATGACAGTTGCATCAAATTCCAATAAAATGTCACCGATGCGTGAACTTTACAAACAGACACAATAGGTAAAAATGTCAAAATAGGGGTACAGCAGTCAACATTGTTTTATCATCTTAATCACTCTAAAAACAACAAATGTAACGAAGAAGCACATATATTATAAAACAATAACACAACGCAAGAAAACAAATTAGGCGGAAAAAATACCAATAATCAGAACAAAATCAAAAGTTGCCAGTTCAGTCCTACACTTGATATTAGTAATGGGGAATGTGTCAAGGAGATAACAACCAGATAAAAGAGCAGAACACAGCCGAAGGCCACCAATGGGTCTTCAATACAGCGAGAGAAAAATCTGGCACCCGGAGGCGTATTCTAATGGACGCCAAACTGAACTCCGAAATATATGAATGAACTTAAATAAAAAATTGTACAAGGCTAACAAAGACCAGAGGATTTTGAATTATGACAAACGCAAAAAATGCGGCTGAGTTTAAGTCAATAAATGTAATAAGTAAATTTAGGCTCCAAATGATCATTTTATTATATAAAAGAGTATTCATATCATTCAATTGCTATTCTAAATAAACTAAGGGAAGGGATTTCTAAATTGAAATGGGTGAGTTGATTGAAGACGTTCTAATGTTTGGTCTCAACTTCAATGCTTTTTACATTTCATACAACGATAAAGTAATACAGAAGGGAAGTGTATTTATTTTGTTTTATCTTAATGAAGTAATGAAGAATTCCTAATGATTAAAAAAATCTAAAATCTAAAATGAGGACCATATTAATGATTAGGTAGTTTAGTCTAATGCAAGTTTCAAAAAGATAGTTAAAATTCATGTATTATATGAAAACCTAGAAATATCACATTTTTCAATAAAACACAGCGAAAACAATGTGTAATTTTGATGGATGAACAAAAGAAAGCAAAGCAAAAGAAGATGGAAGATACAAAATATGACGTAGCTATTGTTTCTTGAACAGTGTAGCATAATTATTTTTTCATTATAATCATTTAAATTCATATCTAAAAAATATCGATTATATGTCAAGTGTTAAATGTTCTGAAATCAAGTTTTATAAAAAGTGTATTTTACTTACGGCCTATTGGCTGTCATTGTCATTGAGATATATCAAAATATTTGCGTTATATGTTTATGTTAATTGTATCATATCCTGTTCACACTCTGGTTATCATTTGTAATCATAGTATTGTAATAATCACATGAGGGAATTTGATTTCTATAGTTGATTTCAAAGAAACTTAATATTTGACGAGTTTATCTACTGACATCTGTTGTTATGCAACACTCGTTTTTATTATAATGGTGAAAATTGGAGATTTTGTAGAAATCATAGGTCATTATATTTCATTGTTTGAGGAACAAAAGACAATTGGACAAATAGAGTGATTCCTCATAAAGAATCAATACACTCATCATAGATACCAGGACTAAATTTTGCATACACGCGAGACGCGTACTTTTCCTTGCAGAGAAGGGACGACATTCTGCACACGCCTTGCATAATCGTCTTATATTATTGATCGGTCGAGGAGATAATGTGTTACGCACAAGCACATTATGATGCGAACATCACTTGGACACTCCAAAGTTGATTGATGCTTTTAATGCAGACAAAGAGCCCCATTAGGAACATTTGTCATCCAAGAGTCATCCTAGAGACATCATTTGAGGGTTGCTTCTCCCAATGAAGCTATTATACCAAGAGTTTCAAATTGTAAATTTAAATCATCCCTTCGTAAATTTTACGGACGCCATCACAAGTTGGCTGACAGTTATGAAATAACCGTTTCACGGATGATATGTTTCTTGTATCGAACTACAATCCCCTTCCCTTTTCAAGAACGCGACCTACAGAATTAGACTATTTATCGGGTTTGCATTAAAATGAGCCACACGATGGATGCCACATGTGGAGCAGGATCTGTGTACCCTTCCAGAGCACCTGAGATCACCCCCAATATTTGGTGGGTTCGTGTTGCTCAGTCTTTAGTTTTCCCTATTGTTAATTTTCCATTTTTAGATGATGATGTTCATTTGGCACCATCTTACGGTGTTTATTTTTCACAACTTGTTCGCTTTACCCGTGTCTGTTGTGACGTTTATGATTTTAACGAACGCAACCTATGTATTACTGGTAAATTATTAAACCAGGGATATCGTTACCATAAATTACTTAAAACCTTTACTAAATTTTTCCATAGATATAAAGATTTGGTTTTATAGTTTGATTGTACCTGTAGAAAACGTATTTCAAACGGGATAGCACATCCTCATTTTTACGGAAATGTTGTTAACCGTGCCCGGAAATTCAGAGATGATTCATGTAAACTTGTCGCTCCTTTAAATAAACTTATTCTAAAAGGTTACCTATTCAACACTGTAATAAGATCATTGAATATTGTTTTTATTGGTATAAATATTGATTTTGTTATCAGTAAATTAAAAGCTAACTAAATATTACTAGAATGTTATATGCATATACATATTCATGGATCTACAATATGTCGATAACTGTAACTTGACATTGCACAAGGTCATGTTTTTCTCTGGCTGTTCATGACGTTTTTACACTAAATCCATTGGATGTTGGAAGTGTACGGATTGATAGTTTAGTCTTAGATGCATGATTTTGTTATTAGTTGTTAGTGGCTTTGAACTAGCTGTCAGATAACTGCGAGTACTCTCAGATCTGTTCATTGTGTCTTTTTGAGTTGGGATGTATAAGTACCGGGCCACGTCCACTTGTATTTTTGACCATCTGATGAGTTAAGCCTTTTTCAACTGATTTTTATAGTTCGTTTTTATGTTGTACTGTTATACCACTGTCCCAGGTTAGGGGAGGGTTGGGATCCCGCTAACATGTTTAACCCCGCCACATTATTTATGTATGAGCCTGTCCCAAGTCAGGAGCCTGTAATTCAGTGGTTGTCGTTTGTTTATGTGTTACATTTCTTTTTTTCGTTCATTTTTTTTTTACATAAATAAGGCCGTTAGTTTTCTCGTTTGAATTGTTTTACAGTGTCTTATCGGGGCCTTTTATAGCTGACTATGCGGTATGGGCTTTGCTCATTGTTGAAGGCCGTACGGTGACCTATAGTTGTTAATGTCTGTGTCATTTTGGTCTTTTGTTGATAGTTGTCTCATTGGCAATCATACCACATCTTTTTTTTTATATTGGCAATGTGGCATAAAATAACAATTATATACAAAGGAAGAAAATTACATTCAGTTTATTCAACAAAAAGTCTTCTTAATGTGTAATACCAGCAAATCAAAGTACATCACATCAACTATACGAAAAAGAATCTAAAATATGTGTGACAGTTGTTGGAAATTAATCATACATTTCATTGCAGTAAAACTGAGTCAAAACTTTTATATTGGGTATTTCAAAGCATCATTTTTTTTTCTATTTGCTGTTTTTTTTTGAATATTTTGGAAACTTGCAGTTACATGGTTACAAAAGGGGAAAAGGGGTGATCATTTGACCGGTTAAATATAAGCTATGTTTGTTTTCTAATATGCAATGTAATGTTATTTGAAATTATGTCTTTAGCACTGAACAAGATAAAACTTTACTCATGCCAAGTATTTCATAAGACGGAGATTATTTCTGCAAATTTGTTTAAAAAGTGTATTTACCATTTACCAAGACTAAAGTCAGGAGCCTGTTCTTCAGATGTGATCGTTTGTTGGTTTGTGATATATTTGTTTTTCGTTCATTTTCTGTTCATAGATAAGGCCGTTAGTTTCCTCGTTTGAATTATTGTTTTACAATTGTCATTTTGAGGCCTTTTAAAGCTGTTTATGCGGTAGGGGCTTTGTTTATTATTGAAGGCCGAACGATGACCTATAGTTGTAAATTTCTGTGTCATTTGGTCTTTGTGTAGTGTTGTCTCATTGGCAATCTTATCACATCTTTTTTTTTTAATATATATATCGAACGTTTTTAATATATATATCGAACGTTTTTAATATATATATCGAACGTTTTTAATATATATATCGAACGTTTTTAATATATAATGTTTTCAAAGGGAAGATGGAATTGTAACGCGTGATGTGACAAAACTTTGCATACCGCTGAAAGGCTGTCGTCTCTCCTCCTTTTTACTCTCTTGTCTTGTGCAATGACTGTATTATAAATTTTCATTTTAAGCTTAAATTTAAGCGTCTTAATGCCTTAATCAGTTCAAATCTTTCATATTAACTTATTGAATCGACTGAAGTAGACACTTAAGTGTTTGAAAAAGTGTCCAAAATCTTTCTTCAGATGAACCTGAAACTTGAGGTCAAAATTGGCCCTTACCGAAAATAGTTTTTTGACATATTTAATAATTTTCAATTAATTTGATTTTTTCAACGTTAAATTGTGTATTGAAACGTTTATGCCTTACTTTTTGTAATTGTTATATAACACGCTTGCACGCTTGCACGCATGAAGAAATGTCGAATGAACATTAAACTGCCATCATCTGAAAAGTTATCATTTACTGAGACAGTTGAAACTCTTTTTATGAAAACTCAGTGACATGTCAAATCTTGCAAAAGATTTAACGAAATTCGACAGCAAAGTTTGTTTGATTTGTCAACATTTTATTTCGGATACTCTTTTAAAAAAATATATTCTAGAGTATTCCAGAAATGATATTTGTCGAGGTCAAATATCAAGGTATTCTGTTATTATTATTTAATAGGTTTTGAAAAGTAAAGTTGCACGTGTTTCTTTCAAAAATTTAGATAAAACGTTGTTATGACGTTATTTGCAAACATCGAAAAACAGTCTATTATGAATCGAAGTATTGATACATAATACTAATATATAATTTATTTCATGGGCTATAAATTTGAAAAATATCAATGGTTTGTTTCTCCAGATGAAAATAAGAGGTTTTTTTAATTTATGACCGTTGACCTTGATTTCCGGCAAGATTGAACAAGCTATTATATTTACGACACATATATTTAAAAAGTACACAGTTGTAACTTTCCAATGAGCTACTGAAAACCTATGAGGTTTTTAGGTAATTCAAATTTCTAAAATTGTCTTTTTCGGCGCTACACTATTAGGAGTAAAAGCTAGTCTATTGCAAATACTAGATTAAGACTGTAGAAGTAAAACTGTGTTTAATCTTTACAGTCCTGAAACAATTGGATCTTAGTCTGTGAATGTATCAGCAAGTAGTAGAACACTGTAAAAATCAAGCACTATATACATGATATACTAAAATATAAAATAAATTTAGAACATAAGAGGCAGGGGTTTACCAATCTTCAAATCTCATTTGTCCATTAAAAGATGTCATGATACAGTATAAAAAAGAAGATGTGGTATGATTGCCAATGAGAAAACTATCCACAAAAGACCAAAATGACACAGACATTAACAACTATAGGTCACCGTATAGGTTGTGTTTATCACGTATATATATTATGATGGTATTGTACTTAACCTCTTAAATATGCTATAAGGTAAAGGGGGGTTGGATATAACAAAGCATGTTTAATCCCACCTCTTTATTGCGCCTGTCCCAAGTTAGGAGCCTCTAGCATTTTGTCCGTTACGTTGTTTTAATCTTTAATTATGTATATGTTTTGGAGTTAAGGATGTACTTAGGTGAGGTAAGGTGAAATTAATAAATCAAGAATTTAAAATTGATACTTTAAGTCGGTAGAGTATTTTAAGGATAAGAATAAAGTAAAAATATTGATAGGTCATGGACCTTCTTTTCGAGATATTTAAGATTTAGAATATGGCGGGAAAAGGCTGACTCGGACTTTTACCTTATATTTGCATTGGTACTATTTGGGTCTCAAAACAAAAGACAAAAAATAAAGAATCTTCTAAAATTTTGATAAATGACCTTTCATTGGCTATTAAGTCGTATATGAAAAAATAAATGGGTGTTATGGGGCAAAATATTTTACCTTGTATTGTATGGAAAACAACAAAGAGTCCGCACATTTGACACGAATTCAAAAACCACACCTAAGTACATCCTTAAGTAAGACATTAAACTAGTATAACTTTTATGTAGGTGTCAACTGAAGCCTGCTGTGTTGAAGACCCATGAACTGTTTCTTGCTTTTTTTTGTCAGGTTGGTTTCTCTTTGACACATTCCCCATTTCTCTCCTATTTTTATTTGACAATTCAACACATGGTCAAATATATATAGAATATATTTCAGCATGTTGACTAGAGAAAGGCTCCTTGATACTGACTGAACAAGCAATGCTACCCGTTTTATTTATATGTTTATATATTCAAGTATTTTTGAAGAATAGACTATAGGTGAATCTTTAAACATTCGTCACATGTCTGTCCAATCGGTCTTTAACAAACTATGACAATATGATCAATCGGGTGTTAAGAAGAAGGTAAGGATATTTATTTTCACTAAATTTTCATAAATCTTGTACAGATAAATTCTTTATTAAGAAGGTAGATATACACTTATTAATTCAGTTTAATTCTTGCCAACAAAACTATTTCGGTTTATCTATAAAGGAAGTCATGTTTATCTGAAAAGTTAGTTATGTTAGTTTGAATAATTATAATTTTAAATCCTTCACTGAAAGACAGTCTTTCTCTGACAATTTAATAAATCGACTGCTATCATGCAAATAAGATAGTATCTAGTTTCATATTATAATTCGTCCGGTACTCATTTTCGTTGATTTCGTTCATAAAAGTTAAGTACGAATTTAAGCGTTAAAAACAGTATTATTATTATTCAGGTTTGTATTCAGATTGAGGAAAATCTTCAATTTCTATCAATTTCGGCGTAAAGTCAGATGTTAAAGCCGTTTCGGCAGTCATTGATAGATCCTGTTTTACCTGACCTGACACGAGACACCAGCCATAACCTGTGAATATTATCGAAATACCAGAGACATTGTAACCTCGGTAAATGTTGTGATGTAATCAAAATTAAATTATTTTTATTCAAATATATGATAAAAACCAAAAACAGTTTTTTCTTCAACAAATACTTTCTTTTATGCAGACAACGTCTTGATTTTCTAAATTTATCTAATGTATGTAGTGATCACAACGTTTAAAACGCCGGCCTTCATGTTTAATTAATACTGATTAGTTATTGTATCTAATGATTAAACAACCAAAGCAAACAAATGGATGATTTTAAAGATGTATAAATCCCTACACAAAAGACATAATTTTCTCTTAACTGTAATTATTTGAGATCTGCTAGTCTATATATGGATACAGGAGGCCTGCTAATTGTGCATGACTTGGAAATTATTTTTCTTTTTGTTTTAGGGTTCAAGATACATTAAAAGCTCTGAGCTTGTGAATCCAACTAGCAGAATGTCAAACATACTTGACTTGTTATTGATAAATAAGCAAATTTTGGTGAAGAAGATTATTATTTGAATCTTAGTCTAAAGGGGGAGGGGTTGTTAACGCTTCAAACGTTTTTTTGCAGTTTGTTTATTGTGTGTACTGTATTTTTGTTTTGTTTTTGCTAAATTTGTACTTTATCAGAAAGTATGTATATTATATTCCGTTTTAATTATACTGTACTAGATTATATTTACTATCAACTACTTGAGTCTTTAATTTTTTGTTATTTTATGAGGTGTTCTTATACCATTGTAGATATTGTTCATTATAAGTATCATGTTAGCAAATGATGGCAATTTGGTTTCTCGCACAATGTTTTTTTTCTCAAAATAACGGAACTATTTACAATTGTTGTGCAGCCGTCTTCTTTTTTAGATACGTGTACAAGTTAGGAATATAACAATTGTTATCCAGCCAATCACTTGGTAAGAATAGTTCAGTGTTTTGTTTTATCAGTTCCTATGGAGTTTCCCCTTTTTGAATGGACCCTGGAATTTTGAATTCTGGTATTTAAATTTTTCTTATAATGAGTCTTTTGAACTGAAATAGATAAGATAATTATAAAAAACAAACACTTTTTGTGATATCAGCTCGCCTGGACAGTACAGTTAAGCATGTTTTATTCCTTTTATTTACAATATATGAATATTTGTCTGCACGCCCGTAGCCGCTGATTCAACATATCACATATTAGGCATATTCAATTTTATTTCCACTGAAATCTGCATTAATTCACAATGCAGTCCCATTTTCAATGTCTCTTTGACTGCCAAACTGTACTATTGCAAATATATTTCCTTTGGTTTGAGAACTTATCTGGTTTCATAGGTCAAATTAAAGCAAGGCTTTGGTAACGATTTGAGGGATACTTTTACTTTCATTTATTTGAAAGATAATGATTAACATACATATAATTGTACTCTTTGTCAAAATGGTCAATTGTATTTCAAACTTAAAGAGTCAAATCTTCGCGTATCATTCATTTTCAAGCTTTAAAAGTAAAGTATTATTTATAAAGTCGGTCTCTATAGTAAATATGTGCTTTATTGTTTGTACTTTTTTGTTTTAGTATTTAAAATTAGTAAAAATGACTCAATGATATGTACATGATCTCATTTTCACCACATTAAGATTTTGTTTGCATATTTTCTCAATATTATGGTAAAAGGTATAAAGAAAACCTTCAAAGATGCAGACTCTTGTCTTTTAGAAGTTTGTTTTTAAGGTAGAGCAAGGAATTTTTGATGTACAGTAAATAATTTCATGTACCACAGAAAAACATGTAAACATTGATCAAACTTTAAATCAACCTTAGAATGACAATACTGGTTTATTAATGACATAAATGAGCTGTGGTATATTCTCAATACCATGGTTATCATTTTTTTCTTCGAAGCAACAAATTAATTAAAGATTTAAATACGCCTAATTACAAATATGTAGTAATCTTCTTCTTGTGCTCTTTTGCAGCTGTATTTTAATAGACGTGTAACGAAATAGTATGCACTTGTCAATGAGGATGACACATACGACTTTAAATGTGAATTTTGAGAACTTTTTTTACAATTGTACAAATGACCAACATGGAATCTATTTGACCTCTCTAGACATTGGAAATAATTTCATAGAAACAAATCTGTTAACAATTACTCAGGAAAAGCTAATGCTTCCTTATGCTTTTTTCATGTAAAATGTTTGACCCATCGTAATGAGAATCTTTGGGAACATGACTTTCCTATTTAGTTATGCATAGTCTCAAGATTTTATGAACGGCAATTTCTTGGGTCTAAACAGTCTTTTTAACATTGCAAAAAATATCCTTGTCATATACTCTCTAATGCATGTATTGTATTGGTGTATTTGATTAACTAAAAATTGAACAAAGTTTAACCTGAAATTGATACTTCTTTTGTAAGTGTTCACTGTCCTGTAAATTTCTCTCTGAGGTTTCTGTTCGTGCTATGAATACACAAATACATGCTAAGAAACCGGTTCTTTGTAAATTATCTGCACTAGTCTAAATACTTCTTAGTATACCGTAGAGAATATGCAACTACGTGGCAGGTAACATGGAATGCTCATAGAGTAAGTAGCAATTGACAGCAATTAAAGCTAAATTAATTTGATATTAAATGAACGAAGATGTGTAGAGGATACCTTGTTTACATCACGCAAAATGGAATTTTGCCTGTTTTAGTGGAAAATTTTTTTTGGACATAGTGTCCACATTGAAAGTCTAATTTGTCAAACTCAGCGTCGAGTATATACTTTTTTGTAACATGTTTAATAGCAGTTAATGTTATGTTTAAAGTACTCACTGTGTGAATGAGAGAGAGTTCAAAATTGAATGAACTGTAATGAAAAAATAAGTTGAATATAATATAACACCAACAGCATTAACAAAAGTTTCAGGATTGCTTACCTTATCAGTTAGAAGAAACCAATAACAGTCTCCTGTCTAAAAACTCTTAAAGTTTCAATATATAACGGCGAGGAAACATTTATATAACTATCTATGAATAAAAATCGTTTAAATCTGAAATTAGGGCATATAAAATATTAAACACGGAACTTATAATAAACGGTAGGGAAAAGGCAAATTCACAAAAATACTTAACTCTGAGGAAAATTCAAAACGATGTTCTTAATCAAAATAACTAATTTATTGGCTTCTTTTCATTTTCATAGCCAATGCAAGCTTGTTGTTTGTTTTAAATTAAGTGTCTTTTAAAGTATTCCTTCGATAGACTTTTTTTCGTTACTTTCTTTTTGCTTTGATACGTTTGAGAAATGAAACAGAGAGTCATTTCTTGATTATAGACCCTTAAAATATACTAAATAATGCGACTTTAATGATAAGTTATCATTTGAAACAACATTGGTGAGATTTAGAAAAGTAATACTCCATTTTGTGATCTATTTACAGCACTACAAATATGCTCTACGAAACTGAATCCGACGATGACAATGATAAAAATACTATTGACAAGAATGGCAAGAATTCTGAGGCCAATCTTGCCAAATCGAATGACATTATGCTGGTTCTTATTGGATTTCCTGGAACCGGAAAAAGCGCAACGGGCAATACCATCTTGAACGAAAATCATTTCAAAGCAGCAATGCATGCCAATGTCACCGATTGCGTAGATTTTAAGTCATTTACCCATGAGGGTATGACGCTGACTATTGTCGATACTCCCGGCATAAAGGAAGCCGCAGATTTTAGTCAAACATTGGACGCTGTGAAAAATAAAACGAAGATTGAAAATGCCGTATTTGGAGTAACACTTCGAGTTGGCAACCTTCGTGACGATGAATCAACACCATTTATTCACGATTTACTGATGAATCATAATGAATTTAGCTTTTTTCTTATCTTCACGAATATATGCGAGCTGGCAGGATTCAAGAAGCAATTTGAAACTGAAATGTTTACAGAAGTGTTAACAGGAACTACAGGAATACAAAATTTAATTAAAACTCATGGATTGAAATATTGTTTGATTGAAAATAACAAAGCCATAATCGATGAACATCATGGGAACGAACTGTTAACAAAGCTTTTTGAGGTGATTAGATCAATCTCCAAGCCAGTAAAACACGTCAATGTCATGCAGAAAAAACTAGATCAACAAGTATCGTTAATTAGGAAAGACTTAGTTGATATAATCAAAATAGTCAATCCCAACGAAAAGTTACCAGTTGAAACAATTAACGAATTGGTATGTGACATAGAGTATAAACTGTCAATTGGGGAATTTAAAAGAGAATTAGGATCCGTTATATCGGGAAAAATAAATGCTTCAAAACGCAAAGGCGGAAGAACAAATGGGGAAATAGGTGCACATTGCTCGTGTTCCCGGTGTTGTTCATGCTGTTGCTGTTTATTATAATGGATGACACGCTACCTTTCAAATTGTCTTTGTCAGTTGAGTTGTTGATTCATATGATCCTTTTTCTTTACATTTACCATATGAATTAGTAAAGTACTTGGATTCTAACAGCCATTGTTCATTAAACATAGAAAAAAGCAATTGTTTAAATAAAAACGAAGGCTTAAATAGATGAAACTATAATTGAAGTATGATTGAAACGACATGTGGAAGCTGTCATTAACTTTCTTTCATTACTTGCCAATGGGTATCTTCTTATTTTACATTAGTTACCTAGTTATTTGTCTCGGTGCTATTATGAAATAAGTCAATGTGATATAAAAGCC
Source organism: Mytilus galloprovincialis (assembly GCA_037788925.1). Lineage (NCBI taxonomy): Eukaryota > Metazoa > Mollusca > Bivalvia > Mytilida > Mytilidae > Mytilus > Mytilus galloprovincialis. Next base: position 89,826,611 of record CM075336.1, on the reverse strand, counting down.
AATGAAACCAATCTCCACCAGAGACCAAATGACAATAAAAATTTACAACTTTAAGTCACCGTATGGACAAATAATGTCCTCATTCTTTTATTTCTCCACCTTAGATTGCTCTTTCACACGATATAGCTTGAAACAAGCACATTTGATATGGTCTTTATTGACATGAATTGATTCGTTGTTCAATTCAATTATTTAATTCTTTTTAAATTCTGGTGACTAATAAAATAGAATACTTTGAAAATAGAAATGATTTCACCAACATATTTATGTACCTTTTTTGGCGTAAAATGCTGTTACATTCAACATCTCAAATCTAAAAATCAAATGAGCATTTTACAAGCAAATAGTTATTTGAAATTTCAAGTATTTTACCCCAAATATATATATCAAAATATATTCTATGTACTTATTGGCCAACTACGCTGTTACTTTCAACATCTCGACTCTCAAAAGCAAACGAATATCATACAAAACAAAAACAATGAAAATGACTGTGCCAAATTATAAAGCAAATTTGTTATTTGAACTTTTGAACTCTTCTAAAATGAAAGCAAAAATTGAAATAAAGGATCTTTTTGAAAAATAAATTATATCAGATATGAATAGATATATTTAATCATAAGTCAATACAAGAGAATAATCGTATTGATCTTTAACCAGTCACATATGATCATACCTCACATGACACAAAGACAAACAGATCAAAGTTTTACTCGTCGTCAAGATTATTAAGATGCATACATTACTCTTTGTATTCTCTGTTTATAACCGATATCGTGTAGCACGTGAAAGATGCGTGTAAATATAACATCTCATCATTAAAAGGCTATGTTCAATGAATGAACTTAATCCAGTCTGCGTGTAAATATTCCTTCTTAATATTTAGTTCTTATTGTTGGACTACATTTTTTTTTTAGAATAATACATTAAGAAACAGTGTCCTATAAATTGCGAAAATTGCGTCAAATAAATTCATAAAAACAAAATAAAAAACAAAGTATCGGAAAACAGTGAGTTGAATATTAGCAGAATAGTTTCAGAGAAAAGTGTAAAATATTTCTAAATCACGAAAAACAGATCCGATTGTATGCTCAAACTTAACTTTCTCAACATTTTGTAAGATAAAAATTTCTATCGAGTTACTGCTATAAAGGGATCGAATGCTACTTTGATTTTTTCTTTAAAGTCTTTATACTTTAAATCACTAAAACGACTTGAAGAATGAAACTTTCCACATTATTCCTAAATCATCTGTTAATTATTTTCTTTAATCAATGCAGTTTTACATACATACAAGTATATTCTGTCAAACAGGCGTGCCATTAAAGACGTATCTATGGATTCCAGAACATATTATTTTTTTTATTATGTTTTCATATGGTATAAATTTTTGAAAAAAAAATTCTCTCGTAGTTTAAAATAAGGTCTTGATTTAAAGTTATATATTTTGCAAGAAGCTAACTTACATTGATCTTCTATCTAAAAAAAATAGAGATAAACATAACTGAATTTATACAATTGAGGATACTAAAGAGCATATATCATGGCGTTACTAATACAATGCATTGCACAATACCTTGCTTTTTTCAGACCGTTTAAGGTTTGTACTGATGATATAATGCAACAAATCCAAGAGAGCGGAATATGCTTATTACTTATCCCTCTGTTCGCGTGTTTTGTCTTTAGGTCGTCTTACAAATATGAATTTTACATACTAGTTATATTTAATTTTCTTTTAATTTACTGATATCAAAATCAATACCAATACCAATTAAAACAGTATTCAACGATCTTATTACAGTTTTAAATTGGTAACCTTTTAATATTAGTTTCTTTAAAGGATCGATAAGTTACTAGGATCGTTTTTAAATTTCCGAGCACGGTTAACAACATTTCTGTAAAAATTTATTATTTGTGTGTTTCTTTGTCAAATATGTTCTCCTATTTATTTGTTTTGTAGTCCTGTAATGTTGTGTTGTCATTTTAATGTTATATTCAACATGGCCATAAAAGAGAGAGGTTTGGCATGCCACAAAACCAGGTTCAACCCACAATTTATTTCTTTTAAAAAATGTCCTGTACCAAGTCAAGAATATGGTCATTGTTATGTTATAGTTTGTTTCTGTGTGTGTTACATTTTAACGTTGTGTTTCTCTTGTGTCGTTTGTTTCCTCGTATCTTTGAGTGTGAATTCACATTATCATAAGACTTGTCACGTTACTTTTCTATCCCAAATTCATGTATTTAGTTTTGATGTTATATTTGTTATTCTCATCGGATTTTGTCTAATGCTAAGTTCGTTTCTGTGTGTGTTATATTTTAATGTTGTGTCGTCATTCTTTTTATATTTAATGCGTTTCCCTCGGTTTTTGGTTTGTGACCTGGATTTGTTTTTTTCTATCGATTTATGAGTTTTGAACATCGGTATACTACTGTTGCCTTTATCTACAGGTACAACCAACCTTCAAAACCAAATCTTTATATCTTTGGAAAAATTTAGTAAAGGTTTTAAATAACTTTTGGTAACAAATCCATGGCTCAATAATTTACCAGTAATACATAGATTACGTTCGTTAAAATAAAAAAACGTTAACCATTTTATAGGCGTATATACCATGCTCGACCTAGTCTGAACTATTCTCGACCAATTCTTAATCATCCTAGACTTATATATTTTCTAGTTGGGACCATTGAATTGTTTTTTTACAATTTTCCCTTAGACTTCTAAAGTAAACCCCCATGTTCTTTTAAGCCTTAACTTCCATATTGGTTGGATGACAGATTTGTTGATTATATGTTTCAATTAAGATATCCTATAGACTATATATATATAGCTATAAGGTCAAGAAGCTGAAGCGGAGAAGATTTTAAAACAAAAATTGAAATAAAAAAATTCTGTAAAGGTGGTCAATTGACAATTTTTGTGATGTTGACTTATTTGTAGATCTTACTTTGCTGAATAGTTTTGCTGTTTACACATGTTTTATCTCGATCTATTATATTATTCAAAATTTCCTAAAAACTACCCATTGAGGTGCAACAACCTTAATAGCTATCAAAGGTTATAAAAACAGGTTTTGTTGAACAAGTAATCATAAGGATGATGTTATTTGACCCAATAGTTTCAGACAAGAAGATTTTTGTAAAAGATTAAAAAAAAATAATGTTACTGTTATTATGGTAATAATAATAAAAAAAATTAATGCTTCGCGTGTCTGACTTCAAAAGTTGTAAACGTCACATGGGAAGAATTTTTGAGGAGAGAGGGGCGAAAGATACCAGACGAACAGTCAAACTTATAAATCGAAAAAATGACAACGTCATGGTTGTTTGATATTACAAGGTTAAAATGATCTACTTACAGTCAGTTGAACTTTAGTTAATTTTTAATATGATACGAAATAACATTCATTTAAATAAAATACTTTCCCCTTATTTGATACCGGTTTTTAATGTATTATCATCAAATGCATAATGTACTTATAATGCAACATAGATGAAAATGGTGTCAATGTTCTACATTTATAACGAACCAGACGGGATTGGATTACTTTAATTTTTCTACTAAAACAAATGTTGTAAACAATGAGATTATTTCAACCTGTTACTGTGCCCCTTGACATAATTTTTATTCTTAAATTCTAAATCGTAAACTCAAACGAACGTAAAATATTTATCAAATAACCACAACTCTCGCATGAGAGACATCCCTTGGAGAGACAAGTGCACATTTTATTTTTCATATATGTATAATGAAATCAATATTTCTCAGCTGGTACTGGTTACCGCATACTTATGGTCAACACATCTGAAAATAAATAATATCAATTTATCATATTATTTATTTTGAAAGTGTTACTGTTAACTTTAACTGCAATAGCTCGAATGACTTAAACTACCTGAATGTACTCGTGCTTGAAACTTTAAACCCCATTTAAACCGACCTTACTATAGGCCTGTTTTTTTTTTTAGTTCTGAACCATAAACCTGGTTTTAAACATTTTTATAGTTAACAGTTTTTTGACTTGTCAGTCTCAACCATGTGGTTAAATGGTTAAGAACATTTTAACCAGGATGAAAGGGCGCACTATGTTTGCTCGCATTTGGGGATTAAAATGTTTTACGTTTGCGCGCAGCTTTCGATTACATTTGCGCGCATTCATTTTACAGGTAAACTCAGGTAAATAGTTATCAAAAGTACCAGGATTATAATTTTATACGCCAGACGCGCGTTTCGTCTACATAAGACTCATCAGTGACGCTCAGATCAAAACAGTAAAAAAGCCAAATAAATACAAAGTTGAAGAGCATTGAGGACCCAAAATTCCAAAATGTTGTGCCAAATACGGCTAAGGTAATCTACTCCTGGGGTATAAAATATAAATAAAAATTAAATGAAATTGTAAATGACTATATATTGTAATCAAAAGCTGCGCGCAAACGTAATGATTTGTAAGCGCAAATGTAATGGTAATGCGCGCAAACGTAAAGCATGTTTTAGATGTTTTTTAAATGGTTAGCTTACACATTTTCTTAAACCGTGGTATTTTTGTTCTTCTTTTTAATATGTTTATGGTTTGAGCTAAAACTTGTTTCAGGTTAATTTTAACCAGTAACAAGTTTGAGTATAAAAATATGCCTAATAAATAACGAAACACGTGTTTAATTTAAACAAAAACAACACTCTTGCATGCTCGACTTTTGTACAACTTTGATAAATATATATCATAAATCGTTTACGTGCCACTCGATTTCGGTTATGTTTGCATTGAACTAATCTTAAGTTCAAGTGAAAGTGTGATTTGTCACACGCTGTGTCAGGTGATTCAAGTTTGCACTTTTGTATGACTGGTTAAAGATCAATACGATTGTTTATATCATTTATTTATTTATTGATATAACTATTTGACCAATATTTATACAAGATAGCAAAATGAGTGTAAAACAAAGAGCCTTGTAAACAAATGTGAGACCTTGAACATCATTATCATATAACAACACATAGTTTATTATGATGGCTGCCCTTTAGCTGCCTAAGAGGAGGCTCGTACTAGTCATGTTTCAGTGATTCCTTTAATGAATAATTACATTTGTCCCATACGTTACAAAAGTCTAAAAGTCTGAAAAGACTATTTTTTGTCTTAATTTGCATGATGTTTTACTCGACATTTTCAAACAGTATGACTTGTGTTTTAATTTTTCTTGACAAATTCTCATTTATGTTAAATTTGTATGAAATTTACTCGACATATTATTCTTTGTTTCTCAGTATAGCTTGACATATTCTGAACATTTAGAATTGTGTCTTAAATTTACTTGACAATTCTGAGTTTTGAAAATCATGACAAATATTCATGACATGGTAACTTTAATCTTCATATCTAATAAATAATTGATGCAAGCTTTACTATTTTAGTTTTAACTCTCTTGCTGCCGAGTTTTTTTCTTGCTTTGTCGCGCCAAAAGCATCTTGACGTTTCTTATCTGTGACGTTGCAAAACTTGTGCCTATCTGTAGAACTGCGCTTTCCCGCCGTCCATAATTTTTCCCGCGTCAATGTAGCCGTAATTATGAAAACGATGTATAAGTAATTTTACGGAAGTTAAATATGCTCTAAGATTGTCATAAACGATGTCTTTAATACAAGAATATTTACAAATACAAATTTTAACCTTGGAATATATATATATTTTTTTTATCTTTCTTGTCTTAAAATAAAGTGAAAATAATATACCAATTGCTATACTAGCTTTAAGGGCGACTTTGTTTTAACTTTGTCAAGTGAAATGCATAAATGATTCTTAACCACCTATAAAATAGTAAAATTTTTATTCTCGTTTTTTTATTAGGTATTTGGTATAAATACTGTAAAAAAATCTCTCAAATCATTATATAAACGGCAAAACAACGGCACTCAATGAAAATGAATATAAAAACAAATTAAGCGTGTACAAATTCATAAAAATAAATAAAATCTCCGAGCAGCTGTTCTATGATTCTATGAACTACTTCTTGTTGTAAAGTATCAAACGTGTCAGATTAAAATTATCATGATTTCAATCCTTGTTTCGGTAGGTGAGGAAATATTTTTTATATAAAAATTATTATCCATATTCATTTTGCTTATTTTTTAATCATGTTTATTATAATTTTGTCGACCACTTATTGCTCAAAATTTTAGAGAATACGAATTAAAAAAAAAACCATAGTAAAAACGAGGAAAGAAATTCTCTAAAATGAATTTCGATTGTCTACAAGTGAACCTGAATCAATAATAAATCATTTTCATTTACTATGATAAAGTACACACTGTAATTGACATACACGAAATATCTTTAAATCTGTTAATTGATAAATTATTCTCTTCTCAATGTTCAGTGTCAAATAGTTCATGCAATGTTAAGGACGTCTGAAATCCAATATACCGTGCAATAAATCTATTGCTCAATGAGTCCTACAAAGTAAAAGATCTGTGGTGAATGCCAGAAAAAAAGAGGTTGCCACTGGGAAAGGATATCTATGATATATATGATAGGAATAGAAATCATTGTGTCTACTATACTAATTTAACATCCCCATGATTTCGAATGAAAATAAACATTTTTAAGTCAGTGCTTCCATGATGAAACAGGTTTAAAATGTATTGAAATATCGTATGGCAATACAAGTACATCGGTTAACATGTGTGTACTTTTACAAAAATAAATCCTAGCTGAGATTTCAATCGTGGTAGATATTTGAGCCCTAAATAAATTATCCAGTTCTTTTAAATAAAGCGTGTATGGTGTATTGTGAATGAATATTAATATTTAACGTAATTAAGTATAACAGTTATCTTTTTTATGATTATTTATCAGGGATAAGATTTTTGATGTATATGAGATATTCTGATTGATAGATGTACGAAAAAACCCTAAAACAAATTTCTCGAAAGAATGCAACATTTTACATGAAAAAGACGAACTAGATAATTAGTAAACACGTTAAATAAGTTTGTACTATAGTACTAACAAGCTTATGATCCTGTATCATTTCTTGACATCCGTTTAAAGTATACTTTTAAAGCATTTTATTCAGTTTGCTTCATTCCCGCCAAAATAGCCCTTTTGACGCCGTATTTTGACGTTGTCAGTGCCCCTGAGTATTGTGACGTTACAATGGACCTTTGACGTTCTACACAATCAACAAGATTTGTGTGTAGAAGCCATAAATGTCCCTTTGGCAGCAAGAGGGTTAACATGGGTAGGCATTGTATTCGTAATTATTTTTGCGCCAGCAATAGTGAGGGCTAAAATAATACGAATATAATGCCTACCCATGTTAAAACAACAATAAAGTTTACAGGAGCCAGCCATTTTAAAAGGGGAGGGGTTTCCCAACCCAAAATAAAAAAGGGGGGTTCCAACTATAAGTCCCCATTCAAATTCCTTGATCGGCCAAAAAAAAAATGTGGGTTCCAACCTCTGGAACTCCCCTCTGGATCCGCCACTGGTTTAGCTTGCATCAATTATTTGATTTTGAATAGGACAATTAAGGTAATTTCTATGTCCGATGAGTATAAGTGTAAAAGCGTTTGTGTAGGACCTCACTTTTTTTTTGTAAAGAAGTAAACGACTGGCACTGTGATTTTTCAGAGGGAGGAGTTTGAACAGTTAATGGTTGTCGAATCAGGTTGAATATGTCAATTTCGAATTATAATGCAACTAGTTTGTATTAATGGTTCTGATTGGATGACAGTTAGCGTAAAATTCTCTATCTCCTTGTCTGTAACTAAGGCAGCCGACATTTTGAATTGTTGAATGTATTTACATGTAATTTCTACAATTATAAGCCAAAAAACTCACATGTTGCACCTGAATACCTTCTTTTTATCAAATTTTAATTCATTCTGAAGCGGCACAGAAGCCAGAAAACGCCCGGTGTTTATGTTTGATGCCGGAAGCACACCTATGACGTCACCTAGTGTAGGGACCAAAGAAGATAACATCTGTTCGCGGAATTTTGAAGATTTTACACTGAAATATTGATTGAAATTTAATTATGAACTTGTTTTGCATTAGAATAGAGATAACTGTATTGTATTTGAAGCTTTTCGGACGTCCATCGGTAGTTTTACTGTCGCAAATTTAGTTTACCTGGCGACGCGTAAGCTTTAGAAACAATACAGTTATCTCTTAAGTGCAAGACATTACAGTCATAATAAATTAATTAGAAACATCATGTGCACCATTTGAGAGTTTTAAAGTGTTTTAAAGTTAAGGAAATATATTAAGTGCATGACAATTTGATAAAATGCATTATTCTGAAGTAGTCAATATACGCATTTGCAAACAAATTTTATTGGATTTAGAGCCTGTATTTATTTCACAAAGCGAACGAAGCACGCCATAATAAAATTCTCTGTATATAATATTCAGTTGTTTCAATTTACACTTGTTACACCACGAATAAAAGTTAAGTAGCCTAAGCAATCGAAAATTAGGTTAATAATATATAAATAATTTAACAAATACAAATATGGCTATGAAATCTAATTTCTAATGCAATTATTTTGTATCAATGGTTCTGATTGGATGACAGTAAGCGTAAAATTCTCTATCTCCTTGTCTGTAACTAAGGAAGCCGACATTTTGAATTGCTGAATGTATTGACATGTAGTTTCTACAATAATAAGCCAAAAAACTCACATGTTGCACTTAATTTAAATCTTCTTTTTATCAAATTTTATTACATTCTGAAGCGGCACAGAATCCAGAAAACGCCCGGTGTTTATTTTTGACGCCGGAAGCAAACTTATGACGTCACCTAGTGTAGGGACCAAAGAACATAACATCTTTTCCCGGAATTTTCTTAAATGAAGATTTAAGACTGAAATAATGATTGAAATTTAATTATGAACTCGATTTGCATTAGAATAGAGATAACTGTATTGTATTTAAGCTTTGCTACGCGTCGCCAGGTAAACTAAATTTGCGACAGTAAAACTACCGATGGACGTCCTTAAAGCTTCAAATACAATACAGTTATCTCTTAAGTATTAACAATACAAATGTGGGTATGTTGATATAAAACAATTTAAAGGTTTTTTTTAATATTTTTAAATATTGTTTCCTAAATCTTATAAATTATTACTAAATGATTAATACCAATCATACGCCATCATATTTCATTCTACGTTCATAATATTCAATGTTAATATGGTAAATAATTATTGCACAAAAATGTGTTTTTTTATAAATAGCAAAGTATGATGGTATCCTAGTTCTTCTTGATCTAACAGAAGAAAATGTGTGTAATGTCATCTGTCGGAATATATAATATTAAGTATTACACAGGGACAGGATGTTCCCCATAAAATCAATGTATTCCACACCCCTGGGTACACGCATTTGTCATATGGAAAATCACTTCTTAAGCGAAGTCAAGAATGGTTAATTATGTTGAAACCAGGACATTTCAGTATAACATTCTTGCTAAATTCGCATATGAGCTCAATCCTGTCAGTGCCATATATTTCCTTCGCCTGACGGCCCTGTGAAGATCCCGATTAACATATATTATATTAGACGGAATATTAAGTTAAATAAATGTGATATAAATGAATGTTCTGGTATATAAAAAGAACAAAGACATGAAGAAGTACTATAAAGCAATATATATTCGTAAATTAGCATATATTACGACAGGTTTGGAACAAAGTTTAATTGGTTGTGAAAGAGTTGACCAAAGCTCATCTTGTATGAATCACTTCAATTCGCGCCTCCATGTTAAAAAATGTACACATGCTCAAATGTTTTATAATCCTATAAAATTATAAAAAGAGACATTAAATCTTATAATTGCATTTATTTGCATTTGTATGCTACACCCATGAAATTAAAAGTTATATCAAGCATTCCGATTGACTTTCAATGCTTTTTGTTGTACATTGCCACATAAAGTACAGATGAAACCACACCTCGCTATTGTTGTCAGCCAACCAAAACTATGGATTCTAATGAAAAATTCATGTTATGTATAGCATCATATATACATTCATTTTGATGATGAGCCAAAGGGACATAACTAGAAAAAAATGTGAGAAAAAACCAAAACTACGATGTATTAAATTCAAGTTGTCTCAATATTCAATGTTCATTCATTTTAAATCATACTGTATTATAAGTCCCAACAAAACAATTACAGAAGTTAATGACATATAACAAGCTATAGCTATTTCTTTACATAATCAATCATCGATCGAATAATAAAACTCGATCTTGCGCATCTCAAAACATAAAAGACGTTTATGAATATGTACAAATTATCAAAAATTTAATTGGTCACTTTAACCGTGATGCTTTCGAAAGCAAGATGACTATGGCACATGATATAAACATTCAATCAATACAATTTATTGATATAACATGTAAATATTTACTAGCCAGAGTATGTTTGTCATACCCTTCATCATGGTCATGGTCTTTTTCAATATTATTATTATAAGAAAACACACCACCCTTTTACTCTCCAACCATGTCCGTATACCGTTTACAGAGAACTCAATGATTAATAGCCCGATGGCCGAATGTGAATGCAAGTAGCATATTTCAACTACATTTTTGATTGTTTGTTAAATTTCGAAACTTCAGGGGTAAAGGGGGGGGGGGGGCTTTGTATACTGATAATGCATTAATCGTGCCGTAAAAACATTTCATCAGCTGCACGGATGAAATTGTAAGTATTCGCATTAATGGCGTGTTAATGTCAATTCGATAGAATAAAAAGAAATCTCAGGGAAAGTGGCGAATTCACTTTTCAATACCATGCAGTTTCCGCTATTACCTCATATGCATCATCTAGGATTGTATTTTTTCCAACCAAAGGTCGTTGATTGCTATTGTTTCCATCTGGTTTCCTCCATCAATAAAAAATGAACGCAAATTATGAACGGAACTTTGTTGTGTAGAAGTTTCATAACATTTGGTGATGCAAACTTAAGTTACAGAACGGAAAAGAAAAATTTAGCCATTTTCCCCTTTTTTTAATGACAGACAGACAGACAGAATATTTTATTATAGTATCACATACCAATACAGAACAATATCATACATCATAATATTAGTATAAAAATACAAATAAAAATTTAAATCGAAGTTAAAATACCGGTATCCAGCCATGACTGACTTATGAGACACTTTTGCTTAAAAACTTATTCTAACATTCATTACAAATGAATAATAATAACCTTTTAAATTACATTAAAAATAAAAATAAAAAAAAACCTGTTATACACAATATTTTCTGCGATTAAACATAAAATATAAGGATTTTGCTAAAAAGGGTTGTATACAGTCATGTGACATCAGAAAAATAAATTTGTCGTCATGATTAAAATCGTAAAAATTTGGGTTAATAGCACTTGCTTTTAAAAATAGACCATATCGCAGATCTGAATAAAATTCACAATGCATTAAAAAATGTTTTTCGTCTTCTACACAATCAACTGTACAATATTTACATTTTCTGTCATTAAGAAGAGTTTTTGGCTTGGTGTAACGACCTGTCTCTATAGCTAAAGGTAGAGACCCACTTCTAAAATTAGATAAAATACGTGTATGTTGTCTATCATTTACATTTTTGAGATATGAACTTGTTTCTAATACATTTTTATAAAGTCTATAAGTACTTAACTTGTTACCATTTGGTTCATTTCTATCTTGATACAATTTTTCAACCCATTCTTGTTTTTCAATTTCATACAATTTTGTTTTAATATCATACATTTTATGCCTGTTGGAATATTGGCTATCAATGATATCATATATACCAAGTTTATGAGCTATTGCAAAACATTTCTTGTCCCACGATCGAGAAATATTCATACCCCACATATGGACCTTGTGTGTAATTCTATAGTCATACGTATATCGTACTCTCAAAAATAGACGGTACGTTTCTAACAGTTCGGCTGATTTTGTTGTTTTAAAACCCATATCACCTAAAACCGCTATATTTGAAGCATTTGATGAACTACCCATAAAAAGTCTACATGCCTTGTTCTGAATTGTTTGAACTTCTCTCCAATTGTTGTGTCCCCATAATCCGGCTCCATGTAATAGCACGGGTTCAATAAGAGTTTTATAAAGTTTTGTATAAACATCAAATGACATCCCTCCACATGATAAAAATTTAGTGAGGGGGGCAAGGGGGTCACAATAACAGCAAACAGCAAATTGATTTGGCTCATAACAGATAACAAGGAATCAAAATGGACAAAAACAGATAACAGTAAATGAAATATTAAAATAATTCGGTCTTTGACAAATCAGTATTTCTTATTACGGATATAATCCTTTGTGATGCATTCCATTTTTTATGACTATGTTTTTAGTATTAATTTATGTATCTAGAATGTGTTTAAATTACTACTCAATATATTATAATATTTTTTATACGCTCGTTTACGGAACGTATTATGGTATACTGTTGTCCGTCTGTTTTCAACATGTCAGACATTAACTCAAAAAACTCTTTAACCATTTGCATTAAACTTTGGGAAATTGTTTATATCTATTGACGTGATCTCTCTTTTTTTTTTTTTTTATATAAATTTTAGATTTTAAGTTTCTGGGTAATGGGTTTTTATTCAATAAAATTGGTGTTTTTTTTCAGTTTTCTGATAATATCTCAAAAATGCTTTCACAAAGCAAGGAATTTTGGTGAATAGTTTATATCTATTAACATGAGGTAACTTTCAATTTTTATAAAGTTTAGATTTTACGTTTCCGAGTTAACGGGTTTTATTAATTAAAAAGGTGTGATTTTCCAGTTTTCAGACATTACACAAAAATGTTTTCAGCAGTTCTCATGAAACGTTGGTGTATTGTTTATATATATTGACTGAAGCTCCCTTTGTTGCTAATAAAAAAAGTGACCTAAAAGAGTTTGAATATTCTGACTTTTTCTAAATGACCATTCAATGAGGTGTGTGAATTTTTCTTAATAAAACTATGAGGCAAAGTGGTATATATGGTAGAAAAATCAAAAGCACCAATTATATGCATGCAATTTATCAAGTACTTCGAATGAATTTTGACACTCTTAAAGCAATTTATTCCACTATTTTCAAAGGCCTTATTTGAACAATTTTTTATCAGCTGAGGTTTTTGATTGTACCAAGTGTACACATAAGTAGAATACATAGTTTAGTAGGGAAACAATGGCTTGTGAAACGAAATAAATCTTTGTTTGTAATGAGTTATGTGCAGCTTTGGACCCAAGTACATGCTGGAACTTTCATTGTACAATGCATTTTGGTCTGCTTTGAAAACAGTTACAGAGCTGAGTCTATGTACCAAATTATATAAAAGGTTAAGTAGTTGTTAGGACCTAGTCCTTAATTGAGATCCTTGTCAGATATTCCTGGCCATATGTTTTCCTTTTTGTCATATTAAGAATTGTTTTAATTTAATATGTTCGTACGGAAAACAAGGAACATTATTCTCATACAAAAAATTAAGATAATTCTAAATACACATTCATTAAAAAAATGGAATTTATTACAAAGGATAATCATAAGATATACTTGAAATGTCCTGGACCTCACTTCTGTGATGGGTATATGTTAATGGAAGCCTTCTCTGAATACGGGACAAACATATTAGTAGTGGTAGACCCCAATGGCCAATGATCTTCAATTTATACTGAATATTGACTGTCAAAAAAAAAATGCTAACATTCCAATTTTCAATAACAGTTAACAGCAAATACATTATCACAATAACGGATAACAATAAAGTAAAAGCCCAATAACAGCTAACAAAGAATAAGACAATAACAGCTTACAGCAAATATATTTTCAAAATAACAGATAACAAAGAATTAAATTGCCCCATAACAGCATAACAGTTAAACCCATTGCCCCCCTCTTTAGTGTATACTGCAGAAAGCGCCCGGCTTGCAGATTTTGTTATCTCTCGGATCGTATATTTGTGTTCCATAAATTCGTTTATATGTAATCCTAAATATCTGTACGCATTGTCAAAGCTAATAGGCATATCACCACATTTAAAATTGAAGTCTGATCTCGGAGCCTTTTTGTTACGAAAATGTATAATTTTGGTATTGGTCTCATTTAAAGTCATTCTCCATTTCATACACCAAGAATGAATACAGTTTAACATATTTTGAAGACTCTTTTCGTCTGGCGCGATAAGTGCAATATCATAATCATATAGCAAAATTGAAACATTCAAATCATCAATGTCAACACCAATATTTAGAGCACGTATGTCTTCAGCTAGGTCATTCACATAAATAGAAAATAATGAAGGCGACATTTTACAGCCTTGTTTCACACCAAAATCAACAGAAAAAATATCAGTCAAATAATGTCCTAGTTTCACTGCGCTTTCAGTAGTATCATATAAAGATTGTATAGCCTTTAGAAATAACCCATTTATGCCTATTATACTCATTAATTTATGCCACAACATATCACGGTTCACATTGTCAAATGTCCTTTTTGCATCTATGAAACAAACAAATGTGTCTTTCTTTTTAAGTTTCCTGTTCTTTATAATTGATTGTAACACATAGAGATGATCTAAGCAACTTCTGTTTTTTCGGAAACCGTTTTGTTCTTCCGCTAAAATGTCATTTTGTTCGAGCCAAAAATTAAGTCTTTTATTTAATATATCTGCATATATTTTGCATGGTATGGATATAATTGAAATGGGACGGTATTCTAACGGGTTCAACGGATCCATTTTAGGTTTCGGAATTGGAGTAATTATATTTGTGAGCCATTCTTCCGGCACTTGTCCTTCGGTAAAACAGAATTTAACTAGTTTATGTAACAAGTCAATGCAATTATCATTCCGCAATATTTCACTTGGTATTTCGTCTATACCAATGGCTTTACCTAGCTTTGCTTTATACACTGCATCCTTAACTTCTTCTCTACTAATTTCAAGGTTTAAACCACTAACATCGATATCTTTTCTGTAGTTGTTTTCATTTCGCACTTTGTTTTTGATATCTGCTAGAAACGTATCATCATAAGTATTGCACGAGTCGACGCTATTGAATGCATAGGCTCATCTGAAAAAAGTTCGTTTCGTAAACCATCATATCTAAACCTTCTCGGCGCTTTTAATCGTTCATTTTCACTTAATTGTTCAACTGTATCGGTGTTTTCGGCATATGTTGATATCGTGCATTCTAACAATGAATGATCCGGAATAGATTCGTAACCAGCTAAATCGAATCGAGATATAATATTTGACATTGTATGAACTTGGAAATCTATGACATCATTTATTTGATCATGTGGAGTAAGAATATAATCTACCACTGATTTTCCTTTCGAGGAAATATTTGTATAATCTTGTTTACCAATACGACCATTTAACATACATAAATTACAATCTACTAGAAATTCAATAAGCATTTCCCCATTTAATGGGCATAACTCTATATTAGTTAAAGTGACACCTGCAAAATTCAAACATGATCTAAAATTGGTGGTAATAAGCATTGTGTATAAGTTTCATAGCATTTGTTCAGGAACATATATATATATATATATATATATATATATATATATATATATATATATATATTGGTGTACTGTTCCTAGATTTGTTTGAGGAAAATTAAAGTTAGAGAACAGAAACTAACTAACTTTTGGACGTACAGACGGCCATACATACGGACAAGGGTAAAACTTAATACCCCTCCGTTACGGCGAGAGAATAAAAATTGAAAGCATTTCTCCTATTATATATACTGCTTTGTTGGCCCCAATGGCCATCCACAACAAATAGGCAGTGATAAACCTAGAACTACATGATCCTAAATACACAGTGGCGGATCCAAAAATTTTCATAAGAGCTAGGGGCCCACTGACTGGCGTAAGGAGGGGCCCGCTCCAGTCACGCTTCAGTGATACCCTATATAAACAACCAAATTGTTTCCCAAAAAGGGGGGGGCCGGGCCCCCTGGCCCCTCCCTAAATCCGCCTCTGATACATGTACTATAAGTATATACTAGTAAAAGTACAAACTGAAGATTGAAGTGAAAAGGTTCAAGCATAAAGGTTTTAAACATGGGCAGCACCCCTCCTATATAGCCTTGGGTAGCAGGGGCGGATGCAGGAATTTTCGAAAGGGGGGTGCTAACCCAGGGCAAAGGGGGGGTGCAGTGGGGTGCAAAACATATGTCCCGATACAAATGCATTGATCGGCAAAAATAAAGGGGGGTGGGCACCCCCGGAACCCCCCCCCCCCTGGATCCGCCACTGGGTAGGAACTATTTCAACCTCCCCAAGAATTAAAGGGTGGTAATAATTAATTTTTTTTTAACTGATTTTTTTTAATCGTAAAGAAATCATTTGAAATCGTTCCATATTTCATCTTATTTATTTACATTCAATTTAAAAAAAATAATTCAGCAGTGGCTATTTTGCCGGCACTCACATGAGTTATCCATTGAGTTAATTGACTCTGAAAAAGAAAATAAAATGTCAAAAAACAAATTATAGTGAAAAAAAATAGAGCAAAAAAAAAAAAGTCAAAATAGAATAACATAACAACATGAACAAGAAAAATGCGGATCATTAATTGTGATATTTTGTGATTTTTTTTACAACCGATAAATACAGCAATCCTGTCATGCATCATGTTTTACGAGGGTTGCACTAATGACAGGACGACTGCCCGGATAGTGACAGGACGGTTGACCGGACGACATATAAATAGTCATTACTTTTTTGTTATTTGGTAGATTTGTTTAATATTTGTAGACCTTAAAGATATTTAAATACATTTTATGAAAATCAAACAAAAAAAGTGAAAAAAAATATTTTGGAGCAAATAAAGTTGACCGGACGGTATTCACACTCGCCGTTATACGCTATACAAATATTCAACTTGTCGGCAACACGTGTTAATATCTCTTTTGTTTTACAATATTTGTCCAAGAAATTCAGGAATCTGTGAGATTTTTAAATAAATTGTACGAAAATATAAATTTATGCTAAAAAAGTTGACCGGACGGTATTCACATTCGCCGATATATGCTTTAAATATATTGAAATGATCAACACAAGTGTTAATTAATATGAAAATCAGGAATCAATGAGATTAATAAATATATTATACGAAAATATAAGCTTCATGATAAACAAAAACGTTTTTCTGCCAAAAAAATTGACCGGACGGTGTTCACACTCGCCGATGTACACGTTGATTATGCAGGCATTTTAATATTTTTTTTAAGGATTAACAATATTTAAGTCATGAAACTGAGAAATCTGCGACATCACTAAATATACATGATATGAAAATATAAACTTTCTTGAAAAATGATTTTTCTTCAACATAAAGTTGACCGGACTGAATTCACATTCGCTGACGTACGTATGCTTTAAACAGAGACATATGACACAAGAGATTCGCAACTCTAATAGAGTCTATAATTGTATTTTATGTCTCTGGTTTTAAAGATATTGACAGGATCGACACAAGTGTTAGTAACTCTTTTTTTTCTTCTTCATTAAACCAAGAAATCTTGTCAAGTTTAGCTTTCTTCACGGAAGGTACTGTCAGTAAGAAGTATCTGATGATCTTGACTTAGTATATTTCGGTGTTGATACAGCCTGCTTTCAACTTGGCTGATGTCTTTAACTTGGCTGGTGTTTTGGGTGTTTTTGGAGACTGAGCTAGGTTCCAAGGGACACTCACATAATTGTGCCTCCTAAGAGTCCAAGAAACTCTCAGGATGCACGATTTTGCGTATATTTTTTTTTCAGAGCTTCTGTGGGTCTTGAACGGCCGCCAGACCCCTCACCGAATGGCGAATATATTTTGCCTCACTTTTAACAGAATCTAGATAAGCCCTGGATACAGTAGAAACGAATTCTATAGTAATCAAACTTCGAATGCTTTCGAAGAGAAACTGAAAGACTATAAAGTGATTTTTTATGACTCAATTAAAATATAATAGTGACAGACTAGCTATATAGTGACAGTGCAGTATTATACTAAAGTTAGTTTGTGTTCGATGCCCGTGCAAGGTTACTCCATGTTCCTTTATTTTCTATTATAAAGGGTCTGAACACGACTTAATGCAAGTTTAATTACTCCTTAAATGTTAAAGGTCATATTGCAATACATTGTTGTTGTGTTTTCAAATGATTTGATACCGGGAGATTGGTGGTCTCACTTTAATTTTATCCATGTCAGCTATCTAGTTTTATCTACAAAAAAAGAGAGAGCCAGTTCTGTCTTCTTTAATAACAAGTTCAATTCACTGTTATATTTGATTGGATTCTAATTGCCAAATGATTATATAAGTTAATTCAATTAAATGTATTTGATGTCGCAGGTGTGAAAACTTAAATGACATGATTGTTGGCATGATTGGTGATTACGACAGGTGTCAAAATTAGATAGTAATCTAATTAAATAATAAATATTTTGAATATCAGGTCTTCTAGTGTGCTAGTCAACATTTTGGGCTCAAAGTTTTAATTATACAGTATATATATTTGTAAAATGTATTTATTAATCTCACAGATTCCTTAATTTCATGGAGAGATATATTTAACATGTGTCGATCAGTTCAATATATTCAAAGCATATATCAGCAAATCATGTGAATTCCGCCCGGTCAACTTATTTTGAGGGAAAACATTTTTGTTTACTAAAAAGTTTATATTTTCGTATAAATTAATTATAAATCTCCAAAATTCCTTAATTTCATGGACAAATATGGTAAAATAAAAGAGATACTAGTATTAACATTTGTGTCGATCATTTCAATATATTTAAAGCATATATATATCGGCGAATGTGAATTCCGTCCGGTCAACTTTTTTTCTAAATAAAAACATTCTTATGTACTATAAAGTTTATATTTTCATATCAAGTATTTATTGATCTCGTAGATTTCTTAGTTTCGTGTAAAAATGTTGGAAAACAAATAAGATATTGACACTTTTTTATCAGTTCAATATAATTAACGCGTACACTTAGCGTATATCGGCGAGTTGAATACCGTCCGGTCAACTTTATTTGCTTAAAAATATTTGTTTTCACTTATTTTGGTTGATTTTCATAATATGTATTTTAATATCTTTAAGGTCTACAAATATTAAACAAATCTACCGAATAACAAAAACATTATGACTATTTATATGTCGTCAGGTCAACCGTCCTGTCACTATCCGGGCAATCGTCCTGTCATTAGTGCTTCCCGTTTTACGAAGCTTAACATAGTGATAAAACAATGGCAAAATGATATTTAATCCAACTAAATGTTTTGTATTACGTATAACAACAGGACGACAACCAATAATCTACCCATACTAAATGGAGGGACACATCCTTGGAACAGTCAACCACAATCCGTACCTAGGAGTGGAGCTATCTAGCACTTTAGGGAGCTACCATTTGATTTTTATGGGGGGGGGGGGGCTAGGATGAAATAGTTGAAAAAAATATGCAGGACAGGAGTTTTGAGTAAAAAAAAAGGCAGGATGAGACAATTGCCAAAAACAAAAAGTCAGGACGACAATTTAGGTAAAAAAAAGTCAGGATAAACTTTAAAAAAAAGCAGGACCAAACAGAGTAAAAAATAAAAAGGCAGGACAGAGATTACAGCTAAAAAAAAAAAAAAAAAAAATGCAGGACAAAATTTTTCATCCTAGCCCCCCATAAAAATAAAATGGTAGCTCCCTTATCATGGAATGAGCACATCGGAAATATCACTACAAAGGCAAATAAAACTTTAGGCTTTATACGGCGGAATCTTAGTAAATGCCCAATGAATATAAAGCGTCAGGCATACATAACACTTGTACGACCAACACTAGAATATGCTAGCAGTGTCTGGGACCCGCATCTCCAAAAACACATACAACAGCTAGAAATGGTCCAAAGGAGAGCAGCCGGGCATAGTAACATCTTTATTACAGGACCTAAAACTACCACAATTACAGGAGAGACGAAAAACATCACGTTCAGGGGGCGGATCCAGGATTTTGGAAAGGGGGGCGAAATAACTAAAAATCGGCGAGCGCAGCGAGGCGAAAAATTTTTAGCACCTTTTTTAGACTAAAAACATAAAATAAGTGTAAAATGCACTTTTTAAACGGTTCTTGACTTTGGGCATGCATAGTTTATAGTTGCTGTAAAGTGTAAGGGTTGGACATTTTTTATGCCGTATTCTCCACATTAATTGTCTATTATAAAATGATGGGATGATCCAAAGCTATGTACTAATATATTTGATGTGGGACTTGCCAGTTAAAAATGGACATGGAAAATTCTCGTTTGTTGTGTGTTTAGTTGGTATCAAGATATACGCCAGGCTATTCGATGAAATTTACAATACGACCGACACGAGTTAAGAAACAAACAGACAATTATTATCCAAATGTTTGGTAGAAATGTTTCCGCCAACAAGGGAAGTGAGGGGTTCCAAATCAACCAAAGGCTACGAATGAGTCTGAAATGACAACTAATTTATGAATGACGGTCGAAAAATGGAGACATTAATATAAGGAAACACCCAGCAGGAAGGTTGCAGTCGGGCCTTGAACAAAGTATTCAATAAATCAGTTCGGCGAAACAGACATTCCGGTCAGATATGGGATTTACATGCAAAACCCCGGCCACCAAAAAATTACGCCCGTTTATTAATCATCATGTTCATTTAATTCTAAAAAAAATCTGTTGGAATGATTTTGGTTTCAAATGGCAAAAAAGTGGACAAGATTATTGTTTTCAATCCTGATACAACAAGAATTTTTGTTTAAGGCAAAAAGAGTGTCAGAACTTTTCCTCTCATACATCTCAGACTACCTCCTCAAATCAAATGGTCCGTACCTCAGATCTTAAGCTTACTGTAATTTGATTTTCAAATTGACATAGTGACGTTTTTTCGACGCACTGCATGCCACGGTTTACTCCACCGTAGCGAATCACAGGACTTTGACATAACCAATAATATATTACAGTAAATAAGAGCGAAAAATATCTTTATAAGTAAAGAATTGCCACATAAAAACTAAATACACGGGAAATATCAAAGTTCACGAAGTCTTGTCTGATTCATCTTAAAAAAAAAAAAAAAAAACAACCAAAGGGGGGGGGGGCGTACGCCCTCTACGCCCCCCCAGAGGGCGTACGCCCCCCTCTGGATCCGCCACTGACGTTTACTCCTGTTTCACAAAGCAATCCACCAACTAATTATTGCTATCAGTGGCGTAGCTTGCATGTATGCTCGGATGCTCAAGCATCCACATCATTTTGACAAAAATAAAATAAAAATAGCAGCAGTTTAACTCGGAAGTATCCAATTGTAACAAGGCTAAGGATATGAGGATAATGTCCAGTTATTTTCGAAGCAGTATGCCTAGTCTTTCATTTAAGATAATTTAATTTATGTAAACAAGATAGTTGAATCGCAGAATAGTGTTCCAAGTTAACTTTAATTTGTTCGTAAAAAAGGTCTACGTCATCGGCTAAGGCAAGCAGAAAGGACTGATACGCAGACCCGAGGACATGTTTCATCTAAAATCATGAACCTAGTGAAGTGATGGCTTCTCATTTGACTATAGCAACTAACAAATAAAACACCATACCATGATACTAGTATCATTTCTTGCGACATGGTAAACGACGTGATAAAAATAAAATCAATTTGTAATAGATCGTGATAAGTCCGAGGCTTATGAATTCCAGTTTCTATCTAGGTTCAAATACTAATTTTATTTTCAATCAGTAAAGAACAAAGATCCAATGTTCCCCGCCAAGCACATTATATGTCATATGTTATCTATCAAAGGGCAAGGAACAAGGCATAACGAAAAAAGTACTTTTTTTCTTTTTTCTTTTCAATATCTTCAGAGAAATAAAAGCTTCACAGAAAATGAAATGTGATTTACATTATAATTTATATTTCAAAGGTTCATAACTGGTTAAAAATATTTGATTACGACTTATTTTCCAAATTGTCAAAGACATTGCTTAAGATATGAGTTTCACTTAATCTAACAAGAATTGTACACATGAGAGTGCTAACAAGACCAGACGATCGGACGCCCGGTATTTTTATGTCTCCTGCAACGCGTTCAGCTCAGTAATCAAAAATCAAAAACCCAAGGTTGTAGACTCCTGGAAAGAGAAGTCACTTCAGTTCCTATATTCCGAAGTTCCTAAAGTATACAGATGTGCCGCTGTAATGGGGTCCGTTTTTGATATGTCAAATATATAAAGATTGGGTGGGAAACTTTACATCAAATATTTATGAATTGAATGATGGTAGTTTTGAGGAAACAATAAAATTGGTTAAAAATATATGAATTGGTGGGTATTTTGAATTTAAACAAAAATCTAACTAGTGTCGGATTCTGGGGGAGTACATGTGCTTAAATAAAAAATATTTTTCTGCATAAAAAGGTCCCAAAAATTTTTCGCCTCGCTCCGCTCGGCAAAACATCCACATCATTTCAACCCTGGCTACGCCACTGGGCTATTCCGATTCCAGAATACTTGATGACACCAGCAAGAATGACACGTCAGTTCCATCAACGACGATTTGTCAGATTTAATAGGATCAAGTTCTGAACAAAGAAAACATAGCTTCTTCGTAAGAACCATCACAAACTGGAATGAACTACCGCCTAGCTTATTGGACATTGATGACTATGAGGCATTCAAAACCAACCTCATAGCACACAGATATCCGTTAGTCAGCACACACATGATTTTATCTGCACTGGCACCTGTACATATGATTTTAAAAGAGCACATTTTGCAATGTTTTGGATGACACAACTTTAATTTTAATACATTCGTGTGATGAGTCAACCGACTCTTTACGGATTACCCATGTAGATGTAGATGTAGATTTCAGTGGGCCGGCTCATCCGCGCGACTACTCAAACCATGTTGAGTGTGTTCCCTCAGGCTCTGTGTAAAATGGTTTCACTTTTTTGTATTTGGTACTTTGCGGTATTACATTTTTGTTATGCTTTCTTCTAACCATTGACGTACCATAGATCAGGAGAGATAACTCTGAAAGGAAATTGAAAAAAAAATTGACATACGTTCTGTCAGATTGCCCTGATTTTGTGAAAAATAATAGAAAACATGACCTCAAACGGGACTTTTAAAGCAGAAGAGGCAGAGGTAGCAATTATTGGTATCTTAACAAGGAATGACAACTAAAAGTTTCCAAGACAATACACACGAAACATGTCAAAATTTCTGATACCTTTTCACATGCACTTGTTTCTATCCATTGGAAGACCCACTATCAACGTATATTTACGAGTGGGTCTTCCAATGGATAGAAACAAGTGACTGTGTACCTTTTGCTTGACTTTTTGAGTTCTAACTTGGGTTCATAGGAAAATAGGCTGCTGTTAGTATCTGGATTATTCGTTCCAACTCTGATTCGTACCTACAAATGGTTACCCCTACAAATTCGTCCGAAGTTGCTTGGTCAGTTCGTTCCAACTTTTTCAAAAACTGGTCAGTTCGTTCAAACTTATTCAAGAACAGTATTAAACAATATTAACCATTTAAATAGGCATTATTATATTAATTTTAAATGCTTCACACTTACATGACTTATATAAAATGTATATCAATACTTATCTAAAAAGAATTGTCACAATGATTGTACAATTATAATTATATGGTTTATCAATTGGGAAGAAAGATATATTGGGCATGATATGAATCACATGATATATATATTGATAATTATTAATTATTAAGGTCGGTAACACCTGGATAATTATTAATTATTAAGGTTAGTATCCAGGTGTTACCGTTATCTGTTACCTTAGACTGTAAATCCCTCCTCTATCAGGAGAACCTGGAGTTTATCCAGTAAAATTTTGTTACTTTATATTTACATCTGTTTCCAGTCACTATACATTATCTTTAAACAATTTTTATCTATTTACAACCTATGAGTTTGGTAAACCTTACAACTTTTAAATGTTTATTTACTTTCAAGGAGCGCACTACGCTTTTCATGGAAAGAGTAACACAGGCTTCTAGTGATTGATTCCACCAAATTTATGTCATTTTTCTCTAACACCATTTGAACACATTGTACCATTCAAAAAGACTACAGTCCAAGATTAATTTTATCATTTTCAAGTTGCTAACGCATATGTCCAATCAGTGATATAACTCTATAGGATTATTATATTACAGGAAAATAACATACATTTGTTATTGTGGACTAAAAAATCAAAGAACTGTGATAACATACGTATGTTACATGTTTCAAAGGGACAATATATATCATAAGTTTAGTTAAAATGTATACAAGTTCTATTGATATTACTATTGTCTTTATGTATACTTAACTATTGAAAGATGTAACAGTTCATAGTATTCCAATTTTGAATAGTACACCTATATGTTATTACAGAAAAAATATGCCTGTAATAACAAAAGGGTGTTATCACAGCTTCTCTGTATCACTTCAAAGCATTTGCCCAGACATAAATCATGCTTAATTACAATCTATTCTAATTCATTGTAAGAAATAATGACCAGAGCATGTAATGAGGTTCTGCACAAGTTTCTCAGTAATCATGGTAATTCCCAAGAGTCTTATATAATAAGTTACATTCCTTTAATAACTAAGCCTTGTTATCACAGCTTAGTTAATTCCTTAATAGCCTTGTCTCATTGATTTACCATGGTTAATCAAAAATGTATTAATTCAATTTAAAAATTAATTATCAAGGCTATGCATTTAGTTGCTGCGCAAAGTCTCAAGAGTTCCCTAGAGTCCACTATAAATTAAATAATTTTACAAATAACAAACATATGTTATTACAGATTTAGAAAATTTAAGGAAAAGTATCTGTAATAACACAAGCAAGTTATTTTCTGTAATAACCCTATAGAGTTATATATCTGACTGATGTCAGTCCATGCAGGGGTCACAATCATTGGTACAACAACTGTTTAAAGCTTTGAGATAAAGATGTCTCTAATACTTGTTAAGGCAGAGCATACGACAAGAAAATGTTCTAAATTTTCAGTTCCTTCCTCACACAGCGGACAAATTGAAGTTTTTTGACCATTTGAAAATTTTGAGTGGTGGTACTGTAGAATATATGTATCCAAAAGCATTTTGATCTTATAACTGGCTTTACGTATACACATTTGTTCTGAACCAGCACTCTTCCATATAGAATTAACAACACCAATTTTACAGTTTTTGATATTCATGATATTTACATGTAAGTACCGTAATGACGGTTTTGATTTGGCTTCAGTAAACAGTTTTTCCGACCAAAAGCCATCAACACACTTTTTTACTTTCATTTTCCACTTGTATTTTGTCTCTGGTTTAAGTAAAACCTCTGAGGCACACGGTAAGTTATATTGTTTCAAAATCTTGTCGGCCCTAATAAACCAGTTTTTTGAGTTTTTTCCTTTTGTAGACAGTTGACGTTTAGCAAGATCATTTTTGACAGAGTCACTTCTAGCTATGGTACCAAACGTTATCAGAATCTTTTTATGTAGAAGTGCAATTATAGGTAATTGACCTAAAAGTAGATACATGTAAGCTCCAGCGTTGGAGGCTCTAGCGGGTAGATTTTAAATTTGTTTCAGAAAGTTATTACAAAAGATATCTAAGCGGGAAATATCTTTAACACTAAGATTTACAATTTCAAGTCCAAATAACAATCGTGGAACCACATACGTTGACCATAGTTTACTTGACACCCCTGGGTTAAGTCAATTTAAACCATGCAGTCCTGAGCCCATACGTGCGTAAGATGTCTGTCTTGCGGTTTTTAGACGATTTCCAATAATTGTTCTTGTTGCCTCTACTTCACGAGAGTCTCTATCAATTCCTTTATGTTTATAATTTTCTACAGTTTCTAATGCTTCTGAGCCAATGTGGAACTTTTCCATTTGATTCCAAAGGTTGCAATTTAGAGATGAGTTCCATATCATAACTTTAGTTTTTTCCTTACTTATATTATATTCTTCTGTCTCTGCAAAATGGGCAGTATAGCTAATCATAGTCTGGAGTTCATCAGGTTTTGAAGAGATAAGTAGTAGATCGTCTGCACACATTGGAGTACCCACAAACACATTTCCAATGTTAAAACCCAAACTGTCACTTTCTAACTTTTTTATTAGTGGATTAACGAAAAGTTTGTAGACAAAGGGAGACCATACGCTGCCTTGACGGACGCCTTGGAGTTCATCAAACGAAGTAGATAACTTGCCTTCCCATCGAACTGCAGAGCTCATATTCGTGTACCAGTCATTTAAGATTTGCCAACTTTGTCCAGAAATTCCACTTTGAAATATACTTTTATAAGCAGAGAGGCATGCCAAACAACATCATGAACATCAAAAGCTGATGACACATCAACAAAAGTAGTATATAATGTTTGTCCTAATTCTTTTGCTTCTACATGTTCTATGATTGCCTCAGTAAGGGGAAGTGCTGCAAAAGTAGGATTGACCCCTGCAGTAAGGCCACGTTGAAGTCTGCTCTGTACCTTTAGTAGTTTAGGTTCCTCTAAACAAAGATGTACCGATTCCATCAGTTTTCCCCTTACAGGAGAAACTGTTATACGTCGATAAGATTTTGGTAGGCAGATAGGTTTTCCATGACTTTTGAACAGCGGTGAAACAATACCTTCTTTGAAACACTGTGGTACACGCTTAAATTTGAATGCTTCATTTATCAAGTTTGTAAGTATTTTGGCTGTTTTTTCACCTCCATATTTAAAATGTTCAGCAGAAATTCCAAATTGGTCAGTAGCTTTTCCCGTTTTCATTTTTGAAATACATTTTTGAATTGTTCCAAAACCAAATTCAATAGGTTTTTCATCTTCATGTGCCAATATGTCATGTATGTCTTGAAGCAAAATACGGTCTAGCTCAACTTGAGAACGGTACTGTTGATTCTGCTTTTTCTCAGACGGAGTAGATAAGTCAGTGATAAGTCGTTCTCCTAAGGCTATTTTCTTCTTATTTTTTCTGTAGACTTAGCTTTGATATTTTATTACCATGCATTGTCAAGCTTGCATTGGTAACTCATAATTGTTTCTAAGTAACTCAATGTACAATTCTGTCCCATTCTGAACCTTCTGACCTTGTTTGTTTACATTCAAATTTCAATGGTGTCAAAATCACGGGATGTAAAATCGTTCTACTCAATCAAATTGAATCAATCTTTGAAAGAAGCTTCTGTCCATGTTTGATAGTTTATGAATCTAATAAATGTTTTAAAAACTTTAACAGCAGACTGTATGTAATTGTATCTGGTAGAAAAACTAAATTGTTTTATTGTTAATTAGGTGATTTTTCAGTCTATGGCAATTACATTATTTGATGTTGTTTGTTGGATATTGCTTTAAAATAGTTTGCAATAATTTGGGGTTTTATTCAACTGGAAACCTCATTTTTTTGCCATCCCTTTCTACATCAATGGAATTTTGTATGAATATTTACTACAGTCATGATGGTCAGAATATCAATCTTTTTATAATGAATCAATTTTAAATGTAAATTGTTTTTTAAAAACATATTCTATCACAGGCACTAGACGTTCTGTCAATAGTATAAAAATATTGGCAATTGGAAGAAAATAGTGTCCATATACATATATATATTATATATATATGGACACTATTTTCCAATTGCCAATATTTTTATACTATTGACAGAACGTCTAGTGCCTGTGATTCCTCTTTGAAAGAAGCTTCTGTCCATGTTTGATAGTTTATGAATCTAATAAATGTTTTAAAAACTTTAACAGCAGACTGTATGTAATTGTATCTGGTAGAAAAACTAAGTCCATATAACATTGTATAAATAAATATAAGTGAAATGCAGATAAACAGGTACAAAGGCTCAACAAAAATGACAAGGAATTGCAGATTTTTGCTGTGTACTGTAGGTTGATTTAAACAGTGATATACGGACATATATACATTTATATAAAAAAGTGGGAAAAATTGTTAAGTCTGATTAATGATGAACTAAATCAGCATGATCAGTTGGAAAGAATTGACCATTAATTTGGTATGAATTGTCTAAATCTGGAACGAACTGGCTTGGAAAGAATCAGACTTAGAACAAATTGACTAGCATTTCTGCTGTTTATAGCTGATACACCTAGGCACTTGTCTTTAATAGTTATCCCACAAGGACGCGGTGTGTCAGTGTAAGATCACCCCGATGGCCAGAGGCCAGAGGGTGATCTAACACTGACACACCAAGTCCGAATAGGATAACTATTTTACATCCCAGCTGTTTTAGATTAGACGGACAACGATTTACAATTCATAAAATCTAGTTTAAAATGCCACACAACCATTATAATGTACTTTATATATTACTATATGATGTATACCCCTAATGACCCTCAAACACGATGAGTAGATATCAAATAATGTCAACTCGCCCCACTTGCCAATCGGCCCACACTATCTCGCCACTTTATAAAAAAATTGCCCCACTCTTGTTTACCGACTCGCCCCACTTTTGCATAAGTGTAAAATCAAATTGAACAATCAGTCTGAAAACTCACTTATTCATGTTATTAACGAAAAAGGTTTAAAGCCCACCGAATAAAGGTTTGACAACTCGCCCCACTTATAAAAAAGATCTTGCTTCCTTTAAGTATGTCAAATTACCATTAATTCGTATCCAGTCGTCCTGGTGTAGTGGTATGTGTCGTGGTTTGATATGCTTAAGGTCTTGAGTTCGAATACCAGCATATACACTGGATTTATTTTCTACGTGAATTTTGATAGATAGTCTTTTCCGTATAATTAATTACAAGTTTTAAAGTGGATTTGACATTCCCGCCGAAATGTTACAGAACAAAGGAATGCATGCATAACAAAGAAACTCAAACTGGGGTGATCTGGTAGGGGTGATCCGGCTCAGATCACCCCTGTTAGAACAAAGGAGCTGGGATGTAAAATTATATATTGATAGTTTAAGTACAAGTGAGTTGTTTACAAGAGTGAAGAACTGTATGCAAGAGACTAAAATATATGCTTCAAAGAGACAATCCAACTGTCAAACATGTCAACGGGAATTCTAGTCAAATCAGCACCTAGTCAAATTGGCACCTGGTTAAATCGGCACCTGACATAGTCCATTCAGCACCCATGTTCAGTCAGGGGACTTACTTAAACAAGTGATTTTCTAAATCACTGATTCAAGTAACATTATTTCCATAAAGGTTGGAAGTTAGAGTTGTCTTTCTTTAATAATCACCTATTTAAGTAGTACAAATTAATCACTAGAAGAAGTGATTTAATATTAGTATAGCTTTAAATATAGAATACTAATGATCCAGGGACTAATAATGTTTCTAAACTTATCAGAACCAACATCTGTGTTGTCTAGGATGACCAGGTCATTTCAGGTGATGACCTTGTACTGAATCTAGGATAATGACATAAAAATCACTTGTTTAAGTATCAGACCTCGAATTTTCAGGTAAATGATAGCATGAAAGGCATAAAACTTGCTACTTGAAAGAAGCAAAAAGTTCATATTTTTTACTTTTACTAATTAAAAGATGTTATTTAAACCTATGTGTTTAAAATTTTGAAAAAAGTACAAAATCCCAATTTGTCACAGAACCTCGAATTTGCTACTCAAATAAGTGATTTAACAAAATAGGTCTTAAAATAATGAAGAAGAGAAGTGTTGTTGAATTGTTGGATTTGTTTTTAATTGTAAAGTTTTTGAATCGGTTTATTTCTGAAGTTAACCCAATTTGGTATCTTTTGGTATCTTGTCACAGATTTTTTTTTTCTTTTAATCAGATTTAAATTTCATCAGCAACCAAGTTCTTAGTAATGCATTCTAATTTAGTTAGAGAAAAAATATGCAAAAGCTCCATTATTGTATTGCTTCTAATGGGTTCTTGTCACGGTCGTCAAAAAAGATAAATCTGAGTTTTGAGAATTTGCAATCCAACATATTTTGTATTATCTGACAGGTATAAATTAATTGCACATTAAATTTTTTACAACATTGGAGGATAAAAATCTGGATCCCATAAGAGTTGAATTGACATTTACCTGAGTCTTCATCATATATATTTTAAACACATTTATATAATGTACATGCTAAAGTAGTTTTGGTAAAGGGTAAATGTGTCCTCAATCCTGCTACCTTTGCAATGACTAGGAGGTCTAGGGGAATGTTTATTTTAGATGAATTAATCCTTTTTTTTCATTTTCAGGGTCCACCTCCAGAATATAATGAGAGCCAATATATATCAAACACACAGTCTCCACCATCTTATACACAAGGTTTGTTGTCAACTCATTATTTATTGAATTGCTTTAGCATATTTACATTGTATATATTTAAATGTTAGGATACTGTGCATGCTGTGGATTCATTATAATTAGTTTGATACCAATTTTTTGTGGATTTTGTGGGTACAGGCATGACAGGTGAACCAACCACGAAATTAAATGTTCAATGAAAAACAAAATTTCTATTTAAAGATTTCAGTAAAATCATGAAATGTAATATCTACTAACATGTTTTTTTTTTTTTTTAATCCACAAAAATTGGTACCCACTAAAATAAATGAATCACATGACAGATTAGTAGAAAAACAAAAGATATGTGGTTCCTATTCATTACACATAATCATTCAGTTCATGTATAGAAAAATTACCACACTAAAACAAAAGTTTAAGTTTAAAATTGCCCTCAGCACTGGCTTGAGCAAAATTCTTTTTAGAAATAAGTACACTTGATGTTTCATATAAACTCTCCCTAATTTAAATGAAAGTTAGATGTGGGGTACATAGAGGAAATTAAGGCCAAAATTAAAAATATGTTTGTTTCCCCTCCAGGGTAAAAAATAAGCCCCTGACCAAAAAATTTTATTCCACAAAAGAGTGAAAGAATCATATTTTTTATTTCTCATTAATTTTTTGAATAGTGCTTGAAAGCAAAAGAATTGATAATCTATACATGCTAAATGAATGCACCTGGATTGTGCACAACAACTGATTAGTGGCCTCCACTGAACAAGTCAAACCATCCATGTGAACATGCTATAACATCCTGTTAAAAAAAAGAAAAAAGACCTGTCTGCCTCACTGAGGTTCGAGACCACAATTGTCGTCCCTTGATTTTCGTTGTTCACGAATATAGTCCCTAGTGATGACAGTGGGTTACTTGCCAATATTTTTCATACCCCTTCCAAATTTATTTCTCCATGTTTTATGCCTCAAATTGGAAGAAATTACACTGTAAAAAAATTTGGGCCCAGAATTTCAAAGGAAAGTAGTGATTTGGTCCAGCTGAAAAAGGTTAAAAATTAGCACTTCGGAAGCTGTCAAAAGATTTCAAGACGCCCTAAACATAAAATTGTCCATATTTTGAGTTAGAGCCAATGAAGTTTTCTATAATTTTGATATAATTTGTCCCAAAAGTAGTACAACACACTGTAAAAATTTCATTGAGAAAGCGCAGGTGGGATTTTTTTAATTTCCATTTATCATGTTTTTGTTATAAAAGAAATGCACTACGAATTAATTGTGGTCTCGGACCGCCTGGTCTGTTTACAAAGGTTAGAACAGGGGAAACAGACATTGGATGTGGCCTAATCAAAACACAAAAAAACAAAAGCTTATAACCTGGGTCAACACATATTTCATGGTCTTCAACAATATCTGAATGAACCAAAAGTTTAATAATATAGAATACATGTATACATGTATCAACAACACTTAATTTATTTAAGGTGGCTCGGGCCTATTCGAAGTTTCTATCAGAAGTGCCGTATTTTTGGTTATTTTATTCTTTAAACAAAATGAATCAAATTGGTCGAAAAAAAATAGGGGGTCACGGACCATTTAAGATCAAAATTTTACTTTTAAACAGGTATCTAAATGGGACCATTTTTCAATGAAATGATAGGGAAAATACAGGTGTTGACATATTTTTATCGGAATATCAAAAAAACGTTCTATGACAATTTGTCCAAAACTGTTATATGAAAAGCTGGAATATAGCTTCAAAGAATGAGCCAATAAAAAACATAGGTCACCGATAAGGAAAAAAAATTATTTTGCCTTAAAACCCAAATTTTGGCGGGAAAATGGTGAAAATGGGTGAAATGTCATTTTGACCCTTTAACAAATACGGATAATAACGAAAATATTCTATGAGTCACATAACTACAATGATTTAATATTTCTAATCAATCAAAATATTTAAAAAAAATATATTGAATTTACGACAAATACATTTTACTTTTGTAATTCATGCGTGAAATTATGCGCAGTCGAATAGTCCCGAGCCACTTTAATGGGCTTTCTGCTCTGTTTCAAAATGTCAAGCTTTTTAAAAGACTGCTATATATCAATAATATATGAATAAGTTAACCTTACTAAAAAAAGCAGAAAAAACAATAGTCTGTGTTCTTGTTTTTAAGATATGAACCATTTAAAGTTTGGTGGGATATAATTCTCTCTAGATTTTCATATATTTTACTTTAAATAATGATAAACATTGATTCTTATAACAACTGCAAACTTTTTAAAAGTATTTAAAACCTATAACATTGACTTGAATTATTGTATGACATGATAGATGAGGCTACATTTTTTTATGCCCCACCTATGAGAGTAGAGGGGCATTATGTTTTTTGGTCTGTGCGTCTGTTTGTCTGTTCGTCTGTCCCGCTTCAGGTTTAAGTTTTTGGTCAAGGTAGTTTTAAATGAAGTTGAAGTCCAATCAACTTGGAACTTAGTACACGTGTTACCTACAATTTGATCTCACTAATTTCATTGCCAAATTAGTTTTTTGACCCCAATTTCATCGTCCATTGAACATAAAAAAATGATAGTGCGAGTGGGGGATCTGTGTACTGGGTACACATTCTTGTTATTTGTTGATTTACAGATTTTTGATGTGAATAGAAAAGTAGATGACAGAATTCATGCATAAAATTTGAATTGGTAATAAAAAGGTTTGTGTTTTGATATACTGTACATGTGGATTCATTTATTTTTGTGGATACCAATTTTTGTAAATTAAGGAAAAATAACATGTTCGTGGATATTTAATTTCGTGGTTTAGGTCAATGTTGGTGATATCTGCATACAAGCCTTTTGAAAATTTGGTATACTTTGAACATTTAAGTCGTGGTTCACTGAATCCCATGAAATCCACGAAAATTGGTATCCAACGAATAATAATGAATCCACAGTAAGTCTAATTATATATTTTTCTACCATTACAGATCAAACTCCTCCTCCATCATATGAATCTTTATATGGTAGAGTTAAGGCAGCGAAACAAAAATCAACATCAAAAGCTGGATTCTTTGTTTCATTCCTAGGAATATTGTTTGGGACATGTAAGTACATAAAAATGTATAAATTAAAAGTCAGAGTGATAAAATGGATAGAAAAAAATACTTTAAAAATCACATACTATTTGTTTTTCATATTTTAATTATTTGATTCATTTATCCAATTGGCCACTCAAAAAAGAAGGCACACAGTACCAATGGGACAATACAAACTTAAAAGTCGAAGAAAAACAGACATTCTAACATGACGTCCTTCAAATGCTTTGAGTACACACCCGTGGTAAAATATGAATATATTGTTAGGGCTGTGCCTACTGACTCCCACGTCATATGTATTTTAATGAATGAGCTACCCGACATCATAGAACAACCACGTCAGAATATAAGCATTTTACAGGAAAATACACGCTTGTGAAACCAAAAATCGATGCTAAAATGTAATATAAGCATTTTTTTTTTTAAACATATATATAGGTCTAAGACATGTAAGTAAATTATCATTAAATTCATCAAAAACTATCTAAATACATTATTGTAAATAGTTCAACACGTCACTAATTCAGTTTGTTCCCTTCTTTTACGCCAATTGAATAGTGCGCTTCGATCCAAAAGAATAGCCGTATTTGTCCTATTAGAATAGAAATAATTCATGGGGGCTTGAATATATCTAGATTTTACCACGGGTTGTCCATTTATGCCGATATTTTACCCCTCGCTATCGCTCAGGGTAAAATATTTGTCATAAAGGGCCAACCCGTGGTAAAATCACGATATATCATGTATATTCAAGCCCCAATGAATTATTTCTCAAGCAATGAATGTGGTCAAAAAGATCAAAAGGTGAAAAGAAAAATAACACCCAGTAAAGATTAAAGACCATCGACAAACAATGAAAAGCAAAAAGACCAACTACAGTTTCCTAAGCACTACATAGAAAACTATAGGCCAAGCAAAATGAACCCAACCAAAAACTATTTGTGATTTCAGTTGCTCTTCATATACTACAGCTATGCATGCTATGGTAACCGTGTTGATCTTGGAAAGTAAAATTGGGAATTAGTCACATTTTGTGTTATAACAATGAAAGAAAAGAGGATAGCAATTGGCAATGCCAATCACAATCAAAGTGTTTATAATTACATGTGTACAACTTGATTTAAGATCAGAACCAAGCACTCCTCAGTTATACAGTGGTTCATCATTTTGAGCCATGGCTAATTAATCAGGTAAAATAACCAGTGGCGGATCTAGAAATTTTCATAAGTGGGGGCCCACTGGCTGCCTAAGAGGGATCCCACTCCTGTCACGCTTCAGTGATGCCCTATATAATCAACCAATTTTTTTCTCAAAAGGGGGGGCCTCTGCCCCCCCCCCCCCCCCCTTAATCTGCCTCTGATAACTAAAGTTATTCTTGACTTTTCTGTAAGTGGTTCATCCTTTTGAGTCATATCTAATCAGGTAACATTACTGAAGTAATTTTTACTTTCCTTTATGTAGTTTAACAGTTTCAGCCATGTTCTGTTAGGTAAATTTACTACAGTAATTATTGACTTTTTGTTTCAGTTGTTCAACATATCAAACCATACAAAGTCAGGAAAAATTACTGAAGTAATTCTTGACTTTCATTTTCACTGGTATATTATTTTGAGCCATATCTAGTTACACAAAATTAATGATTTATATTATTTCCCCTTCTTTTCAGTGGGCTGTACAGTATGTCTGGGTTTACTGCTGGCTTTACCCATTGCCATGATAGCTATTGGTGAGTAAAGAACATTAAAACATGTGTATAGTATATAAGTTCAGTACATATGTACAGCTTGCTTATAGCTTGCTGTTCAGTGTGAGCCAAAGGCTCCTTGTTGAAGGCCGTACCATGACCTATAATGGTTTACTTTTATAAATTGTTATTTGGATGGAGAGTTGTTTCATTGGCACTCATACCACATTTTCCTATATCTATAGAACACACATGAACAGGATATATACACAGTTCTGATGAACAATAAATCTGTACAGTACTGATATATTATGAACAGTAAATAAGTTTAGTACAGATGTACAAGAAATATGAACAGTACAGATGTATAGAAATATATAAAATACAGATGGACAATTAATTTATACTGTACATATGAACAGTTCACATGTTTGGTGTAGAAGTACTATAAAAATGTAAGCAAACAAATATCAAAATACAAATTTAAATGTTTTTCAGAATGCAAATGTAAAACAATCAAATGAAATTCAAATTTTATTACAGTAAAAGCATGTATAACCATAATGACATGATTGACAATTATTTTAAGCCACACTAACTTTAATCACTGACTCAGTATAAATTGAATGCTAGAATCAGTTTTAATGGTTAGTGGGCTGCCCAGCTGATTACCCTAGCCCTGAAAGCAGTAGATTTGGAGTCCATACTGCAAAGAGAACATCAAAATAGTAAGAAACAAAAACAATTTAATTAAACAAAGATGGCTGCCTAGCAAGCGTAAGGGTCTTTGCCAGTAACCAAAACTCATGTTACGAGGTGTATCTAGTATGTCTTTTTACTGTAGGTACATTTATAAACATTTTATTCTTCATAGTGTGAAGTGCTCCTTTGAAGGAGGGATTATCTTAACCAGAACATAACAGATTGGCAATGAAAAAAATTGTTACATACAAATTGCATTAGAATCATAATTAATGAAATAATTTATAATTGCAGGATCAATGTACATCCATGACTGTCCAGCAGAGAGGCATATTCCTATTTACCTGATTGTTGCCGGAAGTGTTGGTATTATTGCCAATTTAATGGGGTTGGGCAAGAAGGCAAAGAATAGGAATGAACCAGAGGAAGAACAGCAGGAAAATGTTAAAGGCAACCCATTGGACTACATCATCAACTGTTTCCTGCTGGCCTGGTTTATTGCTGGTTTGTATTATATCCTAGTTTTTATTCACATCAACATTATCACTTAGGTGGGCAACATTTATTGGGAACTAAAGGTGCCTCACAAGGGAACTGCTGGTTCCGAACAAATTACTTCTGTTTTGCTCTGCAGGTTTATTTCTAAACCACAAAATATGTCCATTTTTTTTTTAGGGAGAAAAAAAATCCAGTAGGTTAGGTAGTTCAGTTAATAAGATAAACTCATTTAAAAGGTCATCTTTTTTGAGCAATCACATTTGATAATTCCCAAGAGTGACTGCTAAATACTTGTTATACAGGTTTCACTGTACTGAATATGTTTAAAATATTTGCCATTTGATGTTTTATCTCTTGTAAGTATTATTTTTACCCAGTTAAATCAACTTTAAATATGGGCTGGAATGACTTTAGGTGGAACTACTTGGGACCAGAACAACATGAAACCATAAAAGAAAAGTATTGTGTGAGATGTCTTTCTCATTATCAAGCTGTTAAGTTCTCATTATCCAGCTGTTAAGTTCTCATTATCCAGCTGTTAAGTTCTCATTATCCAGCTGTTAAGTTCTCATTATCCAGCTGTTAAGTTCTCATTATCCAGCTGAAGTTCTCATTATCCAGCTGTTAAGTTCTCATTATCCAGCTGTTAAGTTCTCATTATCCAGCTGTTAAGTTCTCATTATCCAGCTGTAAAGTCGTATAGCCCTTTTCTGGGCTTTTTGTGCATTAAAACATATTTTTTTCTATGTTGTATTATAGGGTTATTGCATGAATATTGTCCCGAGTAGAATTTTATATTGCACGAGCTTGCGAGTGCAATATATGTTCTACGAGGGACAATATTCCCCAATATTCATGCAATAACCCTTTTATTGTATAGCAATATAATATTTGAAAGTAAAAATTGGTTTAAACTAAGATTTTGTCGTTAATGACGTCATGAATTTTAAAGATTTATTGCACTAGTGCAATATTAGAATTTATTGCACGCTAACTTTTGGTTACGTTCTGTGGAAAATATTATATTGCTATACAATATTGGGATATTGGTATTTAGTCAAAATCTTAACTGGAAATTGTGATATTTTATTAAAGATATTATTAAATCAATGTGTAAACACATTAATTATGAGCTATGAAAATAAAGAAGTTCATGCATTTTTCCGAGTAGGTTGAAAATTTTCAAACAAATATATTTCACTATGTAAGGACTTTGTTAGCTAAATCTACTAATTTTATTAGATATTATGAATTTTTATAACAATATGTAAACATGCTATGCATTTTTTTTAGTAAAATAAAATTAATCTTTTTAAGATTGCCGCTTTTTGATAATATATATCTCTAATGGTATAAATAACTTTTTTTCCAGGTAATGTTTGGGTCTACAGAACTCATGGTCACTTTTCTACTGATCCAATACACACAGACTATTGTCATCCGACAGTTTATTGGTTTGCATTCTGGGTAATCACATCAACCTACATTCTAATTGGTGTGATCTGTTTGTTTGTCTGTGTCATTGGATGCTTTGCAGCTTTTACATCTGACTGAGTATGATCAATCTGAGTCTGTTAAGTGTTTAGCCTAACTCTGATTATTCTGGTTCTTTTGAGTGTTTTGAATCTTATTTTTATATGCCTTTTTATATATAATGGTTGATATACTTCATATTTATATTTATTTATTTATTAACTTGTTACACATTTTCAAATTTTTTTTTCTGATATGTAATTACTATAAAATTGTTGATACTGTTTTTTTTTGGTGAAATATCTTAGATCATGGACAAATGTACACAATAACAAAATATTCAATTATTTCAATTTAATTAAGCAATTCTAATTTGCTATTGAGGACTTTTGGCCTGAAAACACAGTTATGTTTCATAGAGTTTTTTTTTAGTGTAGTGAACTTCGTTGTTAGACATATTATATCAAAATTATAGAAAAGTCGACCAGCTCTTATTAGAACTATAGATAATTCTATATGTATGTTAAGCAGGTCATTAATTCAGTTTGACAGCATTAGAAATATTTTTTTACCTTTTTAAATTGAGTACATTCTTGCTTTACCTTACAATTCATAAACCAAATTTTGTTATTTTTGCTATTTTAGGCATCAAATGTATTAAGATAAGAATTTGAAAGGTGCAGAACAATTTTCAAGTTAATATATCTGCATAAAGACTTCATTTTTGTAGACAAAAAAGGAATAAAAGGACCTTAACTGTTTTCAGGGACCAGGTGTTGGGATTTAATGTGAAACATATGGTGTACACAGCTACTTTTGCATAGGTACTATTTCTGTACTAAAAATTTGTAGTACTGGAAATCTACTTTAAATATTCAGTACTAATTTGATACTCTAAAATTATTGTAATATTTAGGTACTTGTATTTACTTGAAATTTAGGTACTACAGATTTTTGGCAACTACCGTTACATTTTCAGCATTTTGTGACAATTTTTCTATTTCAAATCTCTTAAAGTTATGATTTTCAAACATGGAATATTGTATTATTTCTGTAACAAAATATTTAGTACAAATCAAGTACTGTAACATACAAGTACCTAAATATTACAATAATTTTAAAGTTAAGAAATAGTACTAAATATTAAAAGTAGAAATGTAACTTGAATTTAAATATTTGTGAATGTGTAAAAAAAATTGTATCCTGCAGTTAGCCAACTGTTGTACAAATAACAGATATACAAATAACTTTTAGCTTTATTTTCACAAATAAAGTCTCCTGTTACCCTGCTTCCATGTTGAGCAAGTGGTAATATGAATATTTTGTTTCCGTACCAGTTCATTTTGAGGTCTGCGTTTAAACTATGTTGACTTCTTTGAGAAATTACTGACAATGTTTTAGATTTTTAATAACTAAACTTTCAAGTGTTATTATATAAATTATATAATATTTATTTGTACTCACTTTGAAACAGGTTAAAAGCTTGGCGAGCCTCACTTTTTGTCCTGTTTCTAAAGCTCGTACAAATAAATTTTATATTTTTAAACAATGTACGTAAATTGTATATGAATCTTTCCTTATTTAACTACATCAAGCAAATTTTAGAATTACGTTATTAATCTGATGAGTAATGAGTTAGGAAGGGTGAAACATGAACTGAAGTATCCACAAAAATACAGTTTATGTTTTTCGGTAGATCGAAAGTGAGAACAAATAATTAACGTCATCTGTGACCTGATTTCTCTTGAGATATTATATATTTGTTGTGCAATTGCAATATAAAGATATTAAAAAAAAGATTATTATATGGATTCCTGTAATTGCTTCACTTTGTAAATTTATTTTATGCAATTAGATCTTTGTAACTTTTGCCTATCAAATTAATTTTATTTTTGCATAATAGTGGCAGTATAGTATTAATTATCAGATATGTTACTGTATTCTCTCATTATCTATAAATTTCTTAGATAAAAGAGGGTCTGGATGGGGGATCCCTCATTTCATCATTCTTTTAATGTTTTATACCATGTTTTTCTATTTTATTTTTTTTGGCCCAATATTTTCTATTCTATATATTCTATATATTTTTGTACCCTATTATACTCTTTATCTTAATATTTTAGCAACTCAATATTCTCTTTTTAGCTCACCTGGCCCAAAGGGCCAAGTGAGCTTTTCTCAGCACTTGGCGTCCGGCGTCCGTCGTCTGTCGTCTGTCGTCCGTCGTCTGTCGTCCGTCGTCCGTCGTCGTCTGGCGTCGTTAACTTTTACAAAAATCTTCTCCTCTGAAACTACTGGGCCAAATTTAACCAAACTTGGCCACAATCATCATTGGGGTATCTAGTTTAAAAAATGTGTCCGGTGACCCGGTCAACCAACCAAGATGGCCGCCATGGCTAAAAATAGAACATAGGGGTAAAATGCAGTTTTTGGCTTATAACTCAAAAACCAAAGCATTTAGAGCAAATCTGACATGGGGTAAAATTGTTCATCAGGTCAAGATCTATTTGCCCTGAAATTTTCAGATGAATCAGACAACCCGTTGTTGGGTTGCTGCCCCTGGATTGGTAATTTTAAGGAAATTTTACTGTTTTTGGTTATTATCTTGAATATTATTATAGATAGAGATAAACTGTAAACAGCAATAATGTTCAGCAAAGTAATATTTACAAATAAGTCAACATGACCGAAATGGTCAGTTGACCCCTTTAGGAGTTATTGCCCTTTATAGTCAATTTTTAACCATTTTTCGTAAATCTTAGTAATCTTTTACAAAAATCTTCTCCTCTAAAACTACTTGGCCAAATCAATCCAAACTTGGCCACAACCATCTTTGGGGTATGTAGTTTGAAAAATGTGTCCAGTGACCAAGCCATCCAATCAAGATGGCCGCCATGGCAAAAAATAGAACCTTGGGTAAAATGCAGTTTTTGGCTTATAACTCAAAAACCAAAGCATTTAGAGTAAATCTGACATGAGGTAAATTTGTTTATCAGGTCAATTTCTACCTGCCCTGAAATTTTCAGATGAATTGGACAACCTGGTTTTGGGTTGCTGCCCCAGAATAAGTAATTTTAATGAAATTTTGCTGTTTTTGGTTATTATCTTGAATATTATTATAGATAGAGATAAACTGTAAACAGCAATAATGTTCAGCTAAGTAAGATCTAGAAATAAGTCAACATGACCAAAATCGTCAGTTGACCCCTTAAGGAGTTGTTGCCCATTTTATTCAATTTTTAACAATTTTCACTAATTTGGTAAATTTTTGTAAATTTTTACAAAATATTTTTCACTGTATCTAAAGTTCCAAGTTTATTATCAGGGATGATTCCACTATATAGTTTAGGGCCGCTGAGCGGCCCTTAAATTGGCCAGCGGCCCCAAAAAAATTTACATGAAAATGAATTCCCACTTCAGGAAAATAAAATAAAAATCGATATTTCTGGAAAAGTTTCTGTCACCGATTAAGGCAACTATAATTTTTCATAGTTTGTTGTCAAAACGTTTTAAAATCCAGATAAGAATGCTGTTTACGATCGCATCCTAGTAACAACGATTTGATTATGTCAACATGTGGGAAACAATTTTAGCAGCCGAATACAATTGATTAATATGTTATGGGAGTATTGGATTATGTAAAAGCAGATCGCCCAGCAGGTTGATAAAAATGGGTGTCAAAGCAGACCTCGGCAGAGAGCAAATTCAAATTTTGATATAACATTGATGGATAAGGTTTAATGGACGCCGATCTCGTAAAAGCAGATCGCCCAGCAGAGCCGGTTATATAATATGATGAAAACTTGTTTTGTAAAAGAAGTTAATTCCTCAAAAGACAAAAGTTTGAGCGTTTTTTGAAAATAATGTTGATGAAATACGAAGTCATCATTATTGAACTACTTCAAAAGTTTTGAAGATGATCCAAATAATTTTAAAGAACACTGGTTCAATGCTTTAAATATCTTATCAATCAAGTATATAAACTTTTGCTTTTCTGAATTCGACAATTGACCAGTTCAATTTGAAATCCATTTGAATTCAGGTAAATTTATAGAGATGA
Source organism: Mytilus galloprovincialis (assembly GCA_037788925.1). NCBI lineage: Eukaryota > Metazoa > Mollusca > Bivalvia > Mytilida > Mytilidae > Mytilus > Mytilus galloprovincialis. The sequence continues at coordinate 89,784,798 of CM075336.1, read as the reverse complement.
CCTGCTGTTGAAAAAATACCCAATGAATGATTTTTTTCAGTGGTTTATGTTAGCTGAAATATATGTTTTTGTAATAGGCCTAGGTAACTATAGCTAAGATGATAGACTAGGGCATCATGTTCAATGATATTCATGTAATAACAGTAGCCCATCCAGAGTTATTCAAAATGTTACAACTTACATGAACATCAGTGTACATGTTTAACTTAATAATATACATTTTCCGTTTTTCAGGAAAATAATGTTATTTCATCTTAGATTTAATGCTTAAAAAATTCCCAATTAGAATAAAAATTCCCAATTTGATGTTCAAGGGACTCATTTGAAAACACCTGGAATCATCCCTGATTATAGATAGAGAAAATTCTAAGTACCAAGAATGTTCAGTAAAGTAAGATCTACAAACACATCACTGTCAGCAAAACACAATTTTGTCATGAATCCATCTGTGTCCTTTGTTTAATATGCACATAGACCAAGGTGAGCGACACAGGCTCTTTAGAGCCTCTAGTTTCTCTTTACTCTCTCTTCTTGTCTTTTTATTTTTTGCCCTTTTTCTCCATCCACTTGTCCATTATTTCTAATATGTAACCCTGTCCAACCCTTATAGATATTTACATAAAGCTCTTACAGAAGAGAAGATAAATTAATTAAAAAGTAACATTCACAAAGATAAAGTTTTCTTCTTTTGAAAATAACAGCTTTGGATGCCTACATTGAAATTAGGTCAGAATTTATTTCAAATAAAATATCGATATTTTTCATTTTATAAAATAGTGTGTTACAAGTATAAACAGTCTGATACAGCCTTCATCATGGGATGTATTTTTTACAATATGATAGAGTATACACCATTTGAATAAGTAAACATGATGTTCTTCATTATGGAATTTTGTAATAGAATGATTGTGGTGTTAATAGTTGAAAGCAATCTGAATAATCACTATGATTTTTGTTTAAATTAAATTAAGGTAGTACCAAACACCTTGACTTAAATTAATTTTGCTCGTTTAAATTTCAAAAATATTTTCAAAATATTTACTTTGACCTTTCGAAAAAGAATTTAGAGATTTTTGAACCAACCAGAAAAGTTTCATTAGTTAAACATGAGTTTAACTTTTTATCATTGGGAAGCTTACCATTTCCTTAACAGTACAACATGATTTAAACGTTTAGCTGATTTTAAAGAGTTATCTTCCTGTAGTGTTGGGTACCACCTCAACAAAATAATTACAAATAAAATCACCATAAATTATAACATGAAAAGGTATATTGTACATGCCTGACCAATGTAGTTATGTTATCAATTAGAGATTTTTAAGTTATTTTTACGAAGCATAATATATTTAATCATGTTAATATTTATATCTATAAAAGTGTAATTGTTGCTATGGTATATGTAGTTTGAATGTATGAATCTAGAGAGATACTTCTGTTAAATGTATTTTTTGCTGGGAATCAAGGAGAAGTTTTGGTATTAGACTATTGGTTATATTTGTTTTTAAAAGCTCAGAACTAAATTGAAAATTATGTTTCTGTTTCTGCTAGATTGGATTTTGATATTGAAAGATGAATGTACTAATTTGATTTGAAAATTGAAACATTTAAAATCAGGAACAATAGAAATATAAGGTATCATGCTAGACTGATTTTGATATTGCAAGATAAATGTGCTAATTTGTTTGGAAAATTGAAACATTTTAAACCAAGGATAATAGAAATGTATAGCATCATGCTCTTATATGGAACGCCAACACTGTCTTGTTATGACCATTTTCATTATATGATGTGCATTTACCTTTATATGATGTGCATTTACCTTTATATGATGTGCATTTACCTTTATATGCTGTGCTTTTACCTTTATATGATGTACACTTGTCATCATATGATGTGCAAACTCCTTTATATGATGTGCAAATATCCTTATATGATGTGCACATATCCTTATATGATGTGCAAACATCATTATATTATGTGCAAACATACTTAAATGATGTGCATTAATACTTATATGATGTGCAAATTTCCTTACATGATGTGCAAATATACTTATATGATGTGCAAACATACTTGCATGAGGTGCAAACATTATCATATGATGTGCAAATGTACTTATATTATGTGCAAATATCCTTATATGATGTGCAAATATACTTATATGATGTGTAAATTTCCTTATATGGTGTGTACATATCCTTATATGATGTGCAGTTTCCCTTATATTACGTGCAAACATCTTTATATGATGTGGTTGTGTCATTATATTATGTGCTTGTAATCTTATATTATGTGGTTAGGTTTACTTCATTATATGATGTCGAAACGTCATTATATGATGTGCTTTCATCGTCGTTATGGTCAATGAACATGATTACGATTAGAATGATTACTATTACGTCATAACTGATTCCGATCTGCTTTTGTTAACTATTAACCCGGCTCAAGTATGTGTCTATCGTTAGCGAAAGTGCAATTTATAGGGAAAATGAGACAAAGCAATTAAACAAAATCAGCGTTTCAAACATTTCGGTTGAAGATTATTAAGATCAGTTAATACAGGAGCTAGTTGAAGAAATTCCCGGCTGTGGAGAAATTGATAACAAATTTAAGAGCCTTTTATAGCTTGCTATTCGGTTTAAGCATAGGCTCCGTGTTGAAGATCGTACTATGACCTATAATTGTTTCCTCTTACAAATTATGACTTGGATGGAGAGTTGTCTCAGTGGCTCTCATACCACATCTGCTTTTTGATATTCATTGCAAAGGACACCATTGAAATCACAGTCTGTTTCAAAAATATTTCATAACAATAGCTATAAAATTATCTACTGATGCATAATATGGCGAGATGGTTTGTTTTATAGAATGTTATTGAATAATATTAATCTGTAAATGGTAAGATGTATAATGTAGTATTGAATATGTACACTGATATTAAATCTAGTATATCATATAATCTATGCTACTAAAGGAAGAGACCGATTTCTTTGAGCCGCAACTCCTCTAAAACCATACCAAGTCGGAAATATTTGTGATATGACGTTTACATGTAGTGTTTTTTTACTTTTAATTTGTCTTTGAACCAATCTTTTTTCCACAGAAAACGCCAATTATGTGAGAAAATACCCAATTTCGAAGACTGCAAGCTTAGTCGACGTAGTTAGTGCCCGCGAAATGCGAAATGGCAATGTGGGTAATTATAAAAATGAAAAAGTGGTATCTTTGCTAATGAGACAACTCTCCACAACAGACCAAATGACACAGAAATTAATAACTATACATTGTAGGTCACCATACGGTCTTCAACAATGAGCACATATTGGCATATACAGATTGTTTATTTTCAACTTATTTTAATGGAGATTTTTTTAATTGCTAATAAAATTCTGAAACTTGAGTACAAGTATGTCAACAGATTTGGAGTAGCATCAACGATTTCTGAAAAACAAGGGGTTGATTCCTGATGAAGTGTTTTAGACTTAATTTTCCGTCCGATTAGATCGGATTTTCCCCATTGTGGTACTTATTTTGATCCTTTTCGGTAATGGCAACGAATTTTACGTAGACAATACAGTTATTGAGTTAAAAGGGGGAAAAAACCCACTGAAAATCACACTTTGCCACACTTTTTCCAATTGAGGGTAATTAATATTTTTATTTTCCAACCGAGATGAATGGGGTGACGCCCGTCTTTTGGTCTTTTGCATTTTGTTCCTCTTTTTTGTCTCTTTAAAAAAATAGAATAAAAAGCATTAACTTTGTCATTACTGTGTCCACCTTATTACTGTGTCATCACTCTTTGTTTCAACACTTGCCCACTCGTTGGCATTTCCGTGTATCATCGGTACAGCGGATATAGCCATTAGGTACTAACCTATGGCAAGCCGTTCTCGTCAAAACTATGTTTAAACCCTTTTTTCGAGAAAAAAAAAAACACACTGAGAATTAAAAACCTAAAATAACACACTGAGAAATCGAAATTACACACTGAGATTTAAAAAAATAAAAAACACACACTGAAAATTCAAAATTACACACTGAGATTTTAAAAAGACACACTGAGATGAAATAAATTGAAAAACACACACTGAGAATTGTTAATTACACACTGAGATTTCAAAAATACGCACTGAGATTAATATGCAAATTACTAATGAATATTCATGAGATGAATAATTCAACAGATTTATATCTTGATCTCAAGAACTCTTATCATTATAATGAAACGCGATTCCTTCAACCAACATTCGTAGTAAATTTCAAGACTTAACATCGCTCATATTCATAAGTTTGTTGCCTATAATTCAGATCATTACTACCAGTAATTAAACATGTGTCCCTTTTCAAAGTCTTCCAACTGTTTCCCTGATTTCGCTAGTTAATCTTTTATATTTTTGTTACGTTTATATGCTATAATAGACACTTGAGTAAAAATTTCACTGCATTCTTTTGCAGATTGTTCCAATGTTTTCTTATAATTTTAAGTTTTTCACCATTTGGTTATATTTTGTAATAAGAGTAAGTGGGTATTTTTCTTGTTCTTGTATTTCTAAAGTGTTTTTTTTATTGATAATTTGGAACCAAATCGAAGGACTAACGAGTTTTGTCCCCTTGTTGTTTTAAGCTTGTAATAGATTCAGATTAAGTATGCTAATTAAATATGTGCGCATAAAAAGTGCGCACAAATCTCAGTGTGCAATTTTAAATTCTCAGTGTGTAATTTTAAATTCTCAGTGTGTAATTTCAAATTCTCATTGTGTGTTTTCAGTTTATTTATTCTCAGTGTGTCTTTTTGAAATCTCAGTGTGTAATTTTCAATTCTCAGTGTGTAATTTTCAATTCTCAGTGTGCGTTTTTCATTTTTGTAATCTCAGTGCGTCTTTATGAAATCTCAGTGCGTAATTTTTAATTCTCAGTGTGTAATTTTCAATTCTCAGTGTGTAATTCTCAATTCTCAGTGTGTAATTCTCAATTCTCAATGTGCGTTTTGAAGTTTTTAAATCTCAGTGTGCTTTGTTGTAATTCTCAGTGTGTAAATTTTTCGAAAAATGGTTTAAACATAGTTTTGACGAGAACGGCTTGCCATACTAACCAAGGTGTCGTGATCGATTTGGTTTACATTATATCAATATGTACTTCAATTTAAACATATTTGTTGTTTTAAGAAATGATTTGGTCGTAGGTTGGTGATTAGAGAAGTCTCTCTATTTGCCCAAAACAAGAACCCTTACTAAAAACTTGTGCAAATACTTGTCAAAGAAGTTGGCGCTCGTCTCATCCGATATGATTCTATATTCATTGCAACTCTTTTTCTGAAAGAAGGCCACTGTTTGTGCGTTATAAGTATAGCTGTTTCAATAATTGGCATTGAAATATTTTGTACATATGTTATTTTTCGATATTTTATTCCGACAAGAAGCGTTGTGTATAGCTGACCACATGAATCCTTCTGTACGGTGCATAGTTAAATGAATGTACGGTCTATAGTTTTTCACGCTTCGAAGTACCTACAATGTTATATCCGCTGTACCGATGATACACGGTAGTAATTATAATTCGGAATACTTTGCTTGCTAGTGACAATGGTGTTCGACAAGGAGAAAACTTATCACCCTTACTATTTTATTTACTTTTGATTGACTAAAATAATTTCTTAGTGACTACAAATATTACAGGACTTAACAGAACTATACCAGAAGATCTGGAAAGAGAATAAGAAATATATCTTAAGTGTTTTGTTATATTGTTTGCAGATGACACGGTGTTGTTGTCTGAAACAGCACAGGACCTGCAGACTCAACTGAATGTTTTCCATGATTATTGTTAGGCTTGGAACTTGAAAGGAAAGTTGACAAAATCTCCGATTTTCTTACAATGATACTAGTAACATTGGGATGATAAAACAATATAACTATTTGGAAATTGTTGTTACTAAAACGTGAAATTTTAATATGACAAAAAACATTTATCCGATAAGGCTTTAAACCATGTAAGAAAAATTGAAAACAGGAAGGATGTATAAGATTTCTGTAAAATGTCAACTTCAGCTTGTTCGTTTATAAAAAAAAATATAAACACGTGCGTTTGTCCCCCAGCTGGCTTAGTAATTTTGAAACCTCTCTCTCTTGTTTTGTTTAGGGGCCAGCTGAAGGACGCCTCCGGGTGCGGGAATTTCTCGATGCATTGAAGACCTGTTGGTGACCTTCTGCTGTTGTTTTTTTTATTTGGTCGGGTTGTTGTCTCTTTGACACATTCCCCATTTCTATTCTCAATTTTATACTGTAAATAGTTATTATTTTTATCTCTGTATACTGATGTCATACATTGACTTTGTGAGACTTAATATATAGATTAAGAGGCCATAAGCATACCGGTATGGATGATTGATTGACTGCTATTTAGCGCCACTTTCAACACTTTCAAGCTATTTCGTGGCGGTGAGTTTATATTGGTGGAGAAAGCCGAAGTGCCCGGAGAGACTCCCTGACCTACGTTTGGAAAACAGACAATTCTGGTCAATTAAGATTGGAATCGAGCTTACCTGTCACATGCGGGATTTGAAATCGCACACATAAGTGTTGACATGCTAGTGATACAGCAGTTCGACTACTTATAAAAAAGAAGATGTGGTATGACTGCTAAAAAAACAACTCTCCACAAAAGGTCAAAATGACACAGAAATTAACAATTATACGTCACCGTACGGCCTTTAACAATGATCAAAGCCCATACCGCATATTCAGCTATAAAAGGCCCCGAAATGACAATGTAACCACTCGACCACCGAGCGCCCATCACTTTCACCCGAAATGGATTAAAGGAGATATGGAATGAACCTGAGCTCGGTGCATTACATTTACGTGCAGTTTTTTCTCATGTTTTTGTGCATATTTCACAGTTTCAACTATAGATGATTATGGGTGGATTCTTGAGGTCCAGCGGCAAATTGATATGTGCATATTCGTTCAAGAACTTATTAATATGATATGAATATAATCCCTGTTTTGTACTAGACTGACACCCTGATCCGGATTTTTTAACATGCTAGTTCAAAAGGTAGCATTCCGAAGGAAGCTTTTATATCACCTTACCCGGACATAATTTTGTGATTCCGAGCCGACCAGCTTTTGCTCTCAATTCTTAATCCCGCGGCTTATATAATTAGCTGGGAAGCAGCATGTAAATATGAATTTTAAAGTCTTTGGTTTTGACCCGGCCGCGGTTCGAACCCACGACCTCTCTCACTCAAGGCAAACATGCTACGACGAAAGTACCACCACTAGACATGCAGTAACCCGCAATATGAAGGTTTCGTGGGAAGCCGCTCATATACTAGTATACACTTTAGACTCAATTAAACAGGGCTAACGTACCGACCATTGATTTTTTTATGTGAGTGGGGGGGGGGGGGCAAGTTGTTTTGTATATTATGTTTGATTCTAAATTTCTTGAAATAGATTTTATCTATTTCAAAAGGGAAGCGAAATAGTTTGTTTCCATTTAAAATGAGGTAAAAATAAAACAATGATGAAACTTAAAAAAAAAAAAAAACATGATTTTTTTTTTTATTTATTTCGAACAAGGAAATACACGTGCTCCTTCCCTCAAACTAGAGTCGATGTCTAACACATTTATTTATTAATATAAAATGTACAGATTATCTGTTTAAGCTTTGGATACAAGTATCTGACAACACGTCATTTTATTTTCTGTCCTTGTATATATTACATCGGTCAATGAAATTTCAGCCTTCAAATTTTTGAAGGTGTGTATCAATCCAACAAAACCAGAGAATGGAGCGTTTTTAGTTAAGAAATAATTCCTTCATGACATGCTCTATACTCATTTTAACATGGGTAGGCATTATATTTGTCGATATTTTACACTGAGCGTTAGCGAGGTGTAAAATGTGGTCAAATATAATGCCTACCCATGTTAAAATGAGCATAGAGCATGACACGAAGGAATTATTTCGATTCTAATAGGACAAATACAGTATTTTTATAGGTCGAAGCGTACGAAAATACCGTAAAAGTGTTTGGCTTTTCCCGTTTCCTCCCCGAGGAGTGTGCATTACATTTTATATTTGATTAATTTAAAAACTGCGGGTAGATATAATGTTGTTTTATAAAAATATATAATAAAAGTTTATGCTAGCTGCTTAAATGTAAACATTTTAAAGGACAACGATGTAAATAACGGTAATGTACACAGTAAGTTCGTGCGCATGTGTCAAACATATTTTTTATGCTCATTAGAACACGGCTTTGTTTACAAAGCGTAATAAGGACGTCATATAAGAATCTGATCAGAATGAACTTAAAACACTGCATTTATTTATTTTTTACTGAGACCTGTTGTTCACTTACAGATAGAGAGTGGTGTTTTGAACTTTTCAAAGTGAAGATTTACGGCAGCGGCTTTTAATATTTTGCGTTTATCCTGGAAACATAATAGATTAATAAAAAAACAAACAGTTCAATGTGTCTGAATTATACTCTATAGTAAAGGTTCTTTTTGGGCAATTTTGGCTTTTCAGAGTTTTGTTGTTTTATTGGCTATTATCTTGATAACTAATAATAGAGAAACCTTTTCTTGCAAGGTATAGACAAGAACATATATAATCAAAGTACTGAAGTATGAAAATTGTTTGTGACTTCAGGGAACTTAGTTTGGATTTGCCGTTTGTGGTTTCATTAATATTTACCACACCTTCATTCAATAATAGCATCAGATGAAAAATTCTCTGCGAGAAGAAATTGTTGAAACTAAATTTTCAGGTTTTAACAATTCAGGTGAGCGAAACGAGGCGTAAAGATTGATGGCTACGGTTGACGAAGAATTCGCCAAAAAATTATACCGCGGCTTTTTAACTATATACAATTGAATGCCACTTTTCCATTCTAAAAATGATAAAATGAAAGGCCCCCTTTATTTCTTCCTATCTATCCCCTCTTTTTTTTGGTCACAAATGACCGTTTCCTTATATGAGCCATTACTCTATCAGAGTCCGATTTTTTCCCAATTGTTTGTGTCTATCATGAGAATAATTATATAAAGAGAAACTCGAACAGCTAAAATGATCAGAAAGGCAATATTTACATAAATGAAAATACTGTACTTCGTGTATTATCTTCTTATAGAAAAAATGCTAACGTTAGGTATACCGAAATTGACAAATATAATGCCTTCCCTCGTTAAAACGATCATAGAGCATGACATAAAAGAATTATTTATTAAATTTATTAACCGTAGACTACGTATGTTTATTATTAAAGACCCGTCGATTTAAACAAAACTTTGCAATCCATATATATTTTTACAATTTTCCAACAATATCAGATGTGATTTTTTGCATCTTAAAACGAGGTACTAACATGCCAAGGTTTATCTCAAGTTTCAACCATTTTCCAAACGGTAGCTACCGTGAGATTTGATCCTAATTAGTAGTAACGGTTACTCCGCAGAAGCAGATCGGAATCAGTTATGACGTAGACAGTAATCATTCTAATCGTAATCGTTTTCATTGACCATAACGACGATAAAAGCACATCATATAATGACGTTTCGACATCATATAATGAAGAAAATAAAACCACATAATATAAGATTACAAGCACATAATATAATGACACAAACACATCATATAAAGATATTTGCACATAATATAAGGTAAACTGTACATCATATAATGATATGTACACATCATATAAGTATATTTGCACAGCATATAAGTATATTTGCACAGCATATAAGTATATTTGCACAGCATATCAGTATATTTGCACATCATATAAGGACCTATCAACATAAGATAAGTATATTTTCACATCATGTAAGAATGTTTGCACATCATATAAGTATATTTGCACATCATATAAGTATATATGCGCATCATATAAGTATGTTTGCACATCATATTATGATGTTTGCACATCATATAATGATGTTTGCACATCATGTAATGATGTTTGCACATCATATAAGGATATTTGCACATCATATAAAGACGTTTGCACACCATATGATGACAAGTGCGCATCATATAAAGGTGAATGCACATCATATAAAGGTAAATGCACAACATATAATGAAAAATGGGCATAATAAGACAGTGTTGGCGTTCCATACTCTTATATATTAAAAGTTGGAATTATCTTAAGAATTAGTCTATTACATTTCAACCTCTTGATTTAAAGCTTTATTGTATATTAGAAAGATATCTAACTGTGCCTAAAGGATCTATACTTAAAAAAAAATTCTTTGAAAGATTAGAAATAAAAGTTTTTTTGGAAGAAATGTTAAGAGTATAAATATTTTAGTTGCACACTACATTTCTGTTCTTATCATTATCTATAATGTAACCAGTCCAAATTTTTTGATGGCTTTGTTTAATATTATGATATTCTATTGTTATGTTCTTTTCTAATGTGAAATACTTATTGATTTGAATTTCAATATACACACATTGTTATCATTGTTGTTATCTTGTAATGTTAATGACATAATTTTCTCAATTTGCCATTTCAACTCAATAAACTATCAAAATAAGACTATTTATTTTGGGTCAAGGTTGTATAAATCAGGCGAGTAGCTACGTTATGTCAAAATGCCCAGGCATACACTTGAAATTTGCACAAAAACTATTTTGATATACAAATTAAATAGAACTTGTTTGAAACATACAATCCTTGTAATTATTTCTTCGATGGCTTGTTAGTGAAGATAAAAGTGACGAAATTTACTTTTTAACCGGATTTTTGTGACAAAAATGTCGGTTATTGATTTGGGAATGTACGGCGATCGGTCGGGCGATTGGTGGGGTGGCTGGACGCCAGCCAAATGTTGGCAGGGCAGGCCGCAGACAAATGTTGTCAGTGCATTTACTCATGAACCATTCAACCAAAGTTTTTTTAATTTAAATATGTTGTAACTGATGACAAAGTTGAGGTCAAGTTCAATAATGGTGATTTTCACTTTTTCTGTTCAGAAGTTATGGTTCTTGAAAGATTGAAAAATTGAGTTTCCATTCGTGTCCGTGCGTATACTCATGAACCATTCAACCAAAGCTTTTAAAATTTTAATGTTGTTACTGATGACAAAATTGAGGTCAAATTTGATATTGACGATTTTCACTTTCACCGTTCATCAGTATGGTTCTTGTGATATTGAAAAATGCCAGCACACAAATAAATGTTAAAAATCTGGTTTGCTGTCGCTCTGACAGCCTCTTGTTAGTCAAATGGTTTCATATATGATATATGTGTTCATTTTGGGTCATAGTCCTGGCCTGTATGCATAAAGCTACTTAAGTTTAGAATTGTTCCGAACGGACGGACTTTTCTACATGTCCTATGATAAATTAGTACTACGATTGGATATTGAGTGGTTTTATGCATATCAGCCCTGAATCTACTGAGTTCTAATCATTTTCCCTTTGTTTAAAGCTATTCATTATCTGCTTAGATTTGATTTGTATTTGTGTCAAGTCTGTAACTATATGTCGCGAAAGCAAGACATAGCGATCCTAAATTTCGTCATTGTCGGCTTCAATATTTATAGACTCAGTATTAAAAACAATTTAAACATCAATAACATTGTCAAACCTTCATGAAAACAGATCGAAAGAGTATGCAGAACTTAATGATGAAAATATATATATATTTTATTTATTTTAACGACAAAAGTTTTTAAAGCAATATAAGTAGATACAGGCTGGGGTTAAAGTTTGTTTCACATCAATTACTTTTTCAAACCTTCAACCAATTTTATGGAACTTTGGCAAAAGCTTTTTTCATGACTTATTCATGATGCAAAATTTTGAAAGTATATGATTTTATTTCTTTATTTTTGAGTATTGTCTTTTTTTATATTACAATTAACAGATGGTCTGGGATTATACTTTTTTATACAATAAATTTATAAATCTTCATAGATTGTCACGAAACTTGGGCAGTAGCTGATATTCAAGATCAAGAAAAAAGATCAAAAGAAAACGTTTGATTTTTTTTATCCTGTATTTTACTGATAAATGGGATTCACTTTATGCAGTCAACATTACACTTTTACACTAAAAGCAGCAATTACTGACGAAACCCAAGGTCCCACGAAACTCTTCATGAATTTGACTGTCAAGTATATATATTTGTAATGACAGAAATAATTCATTCTCAATAACTCGTCAACTTCCGCGGGGCTTCGCCCCATCAAACCCACTACCAAGAGGCCCTCAGACCCTTGTTGAGGTTCGGGCGTACACGTAGAAATGGATTAGCTACACCACTGGAAATGCAATGAAAACCCTATGGTACTGAATTGATATCTGAACCTTTCAAGGTTTATCAATATTTTTGAGATACCTAAAATATAGTGCATTGATCATAATATTCTATTAATTTTATCAATAGATGTAAGAAGATCCATAATCATTTCCAGAAATTTACCAATGAAAAATGTGCTCAGATATTCAAGTTACAAAATGATGTTATACTTTGCAAGTAAATTACATATCTTTTGCAAGGTGCAGGAATCTAATATCTGTTCTAAAAATATCGATAATGTCATTTGTAAAGTCATCTTTGAAAATGAAGTTATTTTCCATTGTCCAGAATTGCAACTACACCTGAATGTTTCATATAATGCAGTATTTAATTTTGATTCCGATCTTAACTGTTCAGTGCTTACAAGCACTCTTATTAGGAAGATGCATACATACAGATTTGGATTTTTACATATTTATTACAAGAACATAATGGCACAAATACAAAAAATGATCTAAAGATTAACAAACTGTCTTCAACTGTAAATAAGTTTTCTTATATCTGCTATTTGAATAGACAGGAAACACAAATAAGTTTTAATTTAATAATAATTTAATTCATCATATACTTAGACTAAATAACATATAATTTTTACTGTATGATAAAAGCATTAAATTAACGTAAATTCCATATTTTTCGAATTGGTGCCTAGCGGGCTTATATGAAAAGTTTATCACATGCTTCGATTGTTATCACATGCCTTTCCGTAACGTTATTGCATGGCATTCCGGTGATACTCGGCATATTCCGGAAAATACTCCTCAATGCAACGTTTTCAGTGAAAAACATTATATAAGTATATTGTGTAAAATAATAATGAAAAATAAAAAATAAAAAACAAACAAAATATTAAATAAATACATTTTTTTAAAGTTTCAAACATAATTTAGAAAGTTACTTTGAAAAAGTTTACTTTTCCAAACAGTATTCATTAAGTATATTGTTGAATTATTTTTTTGTCGATTCGTCCATATTAAAATGCTTTTCTTCTCTGTTGAGGCATATGATAGAAAGATTTCTTGTCGAATGTACTTAATTTGGGGTCCGACGTCCGTGAACTTTTCACTCTTTGAACTTCTATTTGAGAACCACGTAAAAGGATCATATATGAATCTGTTATTTTTTTCCATTGTTGAAGCATATGATAAAAAGATCATAACATGTCATTTTTCATATCGCATGTATTATCAGCTCTCGTTCAATATCAGCCCTCGAGCTATGCCGTGTATCACAACTTTATGTAACCTTATATGTTATGCTGGATCTTCACGAGGAGGTTGGCTAATTTTCCTTGTCAGTGTTTTGAACTTCCAGGCGAAATGGAATATAAGGGCCTAACAGTTAAAATTAGCAGATATCCCTCGTAAAGGCTAATGAACACAAAACTCTTCCACTGTCTCGAGTGTGATACGATATTTATCCACCCGAGACAACAGTTAAATTTTCAAATTTAAACGCGAGGCTGGCCGAGTGTTTTCACAATTTAAAACTTAACTGACGACAGAGAATAAATATTGTATCGCACAATATGTAGTGATGGAATTTAATTCTCTGAACATTTTTAAACGATATGCAGACAATTCAGATGTCTTAATAGAATTTTGACTAATGCAGAACTAAGATCGAAAGAACCACACGTCCAGTGGCAATTAATTAACTCATGTTCAGGACGGGAACAAGTCAACAATAAATACAATAGGTAGGTCATGCAATTGAGGCCATCCGGGAATTTGATGGGGAAAATTAGGATTGCCACTGGAAAAGGAGGGTATATTGAATAGGGATAGAAATTTTGCTTGCAATAGGCAACCTTTACGGACTCATCAAAGAGTTGTTGCAAGATTTCTTGACGTGCAAAAAACGTGGCACTATCTTTACACGAAACATCGGATTTAACGTCCGCATTTTGACCGGAAGTGGCTGCAAACTTGATACATCCCGCACAGCCAAACGGAAAACCCACTTTGGCAAGCGTTTAATTACCGGTCTGAAGAGGACCCAGTGATCATATTTTTATTTCTCTAGTCACCATTTGTGTGTGCTTTTGAATAAACAGTGGATATTTTGAGTCCTTATTTATCTGCAACGTCGTCCTTTATTTTGCATTTTTAACATCTTTTGATATCATCATTGATGAGTCTTGTTTTTTTTTTTTAGACAAAACGGACATCTGGCGTACACAATTTAAATCCTTGAATCAATTATGAGTTTTTTTGTAATCGTTATAAAGTTAATTATTCTCCAAAAAAATAATTGCTTTTTTGCTTTATAATAAATTCCCTCTATTTTACACATATACATATGAAGCCACGCCAAATTATTACTTCGTTCATCGGGTTTCCCTTGTGATGTGAAATTCGACAAGAAAAAAGGGTTTGTTTTATAAATTCGCGCCAAGTACGGAGCGCGCGCGTCTGTATCTAAATTTATTTAACCAAAAATTTTATACAGTTGTGCGTTCTAAAGTAACGTCATACGGAATGATCAAAATTATAAGCAAAAGAAATATGAGATCATAGTTTTAATTCTTTAAATCTTCGATTTCTCGAATAAGTTTTGATCAAATAATAAAACCAAAAAATGTATTGTCTTCTTAAGCTAATAGAACATTAAGTAATACGTAAAACGCATGATAAGTTTACATTGTCAAGTTATCAACAAAAGCAAATGCTTTAGGCTCAAAGTTATTCTGAAATACAATTTAATTATGTACCCTTTTCGAGATTCACATCCAAGGAACTAATAATAAGTTGTTTATAAAATGCGGTTAAGACGTTTATCCCAACTGAAAGTAAAGTAAAAAGTAAAAAGGCTTCAAACAAAAAATAGTCAAGCAGGCAAAATTAATATTCCCAATTAATTCCCTTATATATTGTATTTTGACAATTGTGAATTGCGAATGTGCCACCACTTACAGCAATCTGACCCCCTACATTATCATTTAGGTCTACTGCTGTAACTGCTAAAGACGACTGGTTCCTGTTGTCACAATTGTGTTGAACAATCTTTGTGAATATTTTGCCATTCACGTAAGTATGAAAATCTCGATCGATACATTCACAACTTATAAACCGTCACTTTCTCATTCAAATTTCATCGTGGCATTAATTGTAGACAAATTGGTAATTCCAAAACTGAATTCACATATCACACTTTCAATTTCCAAATATAAAGTCCCCATTTAAATAGCAAATTAAAAACTCAAACACATTAAACGAATCGTGGAAATTTCAACTTAAAATTTGATGTAGAGAGTGTCCGAAAAAAAAAATGTATAATGCAGACATTGTCACACATGTGTTTTTTTTTTTGTATTTGGGTTGATTGGCTGCGTTCATTTCATATAATTCTAATCCAAATGTAATTAAACACTAAATACGTTTTTAATGTCATTATATTATATTCACATTCGAAACGTCTTTGTAGAAAGAATATTGAATAAAACCATGAATTAAACAGAAAGAGTTTTTTTTTCAAAATGCCTAATTGTGGATATGAAAAGTACTAGATTAACTAAATATTAAAATCTTTTTTCAAATATCACCATCTCTTGCGATACATAGATTTGTTAAGGTTTATGACCCCTTCTGTAGCCATTTTCGTACGAACTTTTCAAACTTCAAATGTATCAAAACTACTGATATGATGAATAATAGAGATAGGCCTTTTTGTACATATACCGAGGGGAAACTTGATGCAAAGCATTATTATATACTGTTTCATTGCATTTAATAGAAAAAGAGGACTTCAGGCAAATAAACCAAGATTTTTTATAGAAAATCCACAGCCTTTAATACAGAGATTTTTGTTATAAAATTTGAAACATAGATTACTCACATGCTTTTCTATGATGTGCTAGTGTTTATTTTTTACAAAAAGTTCTAACCAACCTGTAAATTCCAAAATACCTCGTGCTGAGTCACTAAAGTCGAGCGCATCCTAAAAGGTGTACTTGATTTGGTCCATATTTTTATTTGTTTTAACCAATAACTACATTAATAAACTTGTTTTAAGGAAATCAATGCTAGCACTGCATGCAATAATCCTATATCTATCAGTCATCAAATTGCTAAATATGAAAGTACCAGAATAAAGGCTGTGGATTTTCTATAAAATTTCCATATGTTGAGCATTGAATCAACACAAGAGTACATAATCATCCTTAACCCTAAACTGTTTATGGCTAAATTATTGTTGAATTATTGTTCGAAATTAAAGGGTTTTTACAGGTTCTAGCAGAGTCAGCGATAACTGATTAGAAATTTTCACACATATATTCTATCTTTTTTGTGTGAAGTGGAACCTTCGAGATAGAACGATCCTATATTCCGTCGTCGTCGTCGTCGTCGAAAATTTTTATAAACATTTTAAGTGATGTCTATTAGGTGATTTCTTGTGCTTAAAAAATGTTGTTAACTTTCTTTTATTAGCTCACCTGGCCTAAAAGGCCATGTGAGCTTTTCTCATCACTTGGCGTCCGTCGTCGTCGTCGTCGTCTGTCGTCGTTAACAATTTTTCAAACATCTTCTCCTCTGAAACTACTGAATGGATTTGAATGAAACTTAAAATGATTGTTCCTTAGATTATCCTGCACAAAGTGTGTGCTTCGATTTTTGATCCGTCAAAAAACATGGCCGCCGTTACTTAAAATAGAACATCAGGGGTCAAATGCAGTTTTTGGCTTATATCTCAAAAACGGAAGCATTTAGAGCAAATCTGACATGGATTAAAAATGTTCATTAGGTCAAGATCTATCAGCCCAGAAATTTTCAGATGAATCAAACAAACCATTGTTGGGTTGCTGCCACTTAATTGGTAATTTTAAGGAAATTTTGCAGTTTTTGGTCATTATCTTGAATATCATTATAGATAAAGATAAACTGTAAACAGCAAAAATGATCAGCAAAGTAAGATCTACAAATAGGTTAATATTGAAGAATTGTTAGCTGTACATGTTTGCCTGGCATGGTTCAATATGTTCAATAAGGCATTGTTTACCAGGTGAGCGATTCAGGCTCTTGAGAGCCTCTTGTTTAGAAATGTGAACATGTTTGATAAATGAATTTAAAACAAAACCTTGAAACATATGTAATTGTAACACCCGAAAGTTTTGGTTCAGATTTCGATACTTGTTTATTTCATGAACTGATGCATGTATAATACTAGGCAATGTATTCAATGCAATTCGACAGGGTGTTTAAACAAACTTGACTGCACATGAGGGTATTGCACGGTCGGTACCAGAACCACAAAGTTGTCAAGGTTACAGCATGAAAGAGTCACCCACGTTAGATTTACTTTCATCCCAAGTCACTTGCTGTTCGTCCAGTTTAACTTTCGGTATTTATATATCCATATAAATTATTATTGAGTTAAACCGGTAAACGTAAACTTCTGAAAAATAGTGAAAATGAAACAAAGATATTTGTTATTGAAATATATGAAAATAACAAAAATTAAAACACATTCATTCGTTGTTATAACACATAAATGAAAGCCATTTATGACATCTATACTACTAAATCTAAAGACCGGTTTTTTGTTCACCTAATAAACGTATAACCGAAAAAAAGCTAAAAGTAAAACTTATATAAGTGTATATTTACTTGATAGGGTATACTGAAACTTTTACCCTTTTACATCGATTACTGTTTCAAACAATAAGCAATTACACAAATTAAGAAGTTTCGGAACTATCCGATGCGATTTCCCTTTAGTCATGTCATTATATGTCACATGTTACCTTTTACCTTATCTGTACGTTCCGCATCTGACAGGTACACCAACAAACGTGGTATATGACAAGTGAATATACATCTTTAGCGAATAATTTACAAAAATTGGGTACTTTTGAATTTAAAAACTCAAATTGACATCTGCTCAAAAATACATCTTATAAATAAGAAAGAAGGTAGACTGCTTTTGAAATATGTTTCAATGTAGAGTCATGTTCTTACATAAATCTTTTCACCCATATCATACGAAAGGATAACAGCTGTAATACAAAATTTGGGGCTTTCAGTCCACCCTCGCTAGAACACATTTGAATAACTTCCTATGTAACTTTTGAAGTAGCACCAGAAACAATGTATACAGCAGTTTTACTAACACTAATGTACAACTCATTTCTTTTTCTCTTATTCTTTTTCATGGCTTGTCATAACTTTTAAACTTTGGTAATGAAATGAATTTTACTTATACGTAAAGTCCGTATGGTGGCCTGATAGTGTTTCATTCTCGTTGTATTTTGGATTTAACGAAATATGTTGTCTCAATATCTATCATATCTTCTGACATTGTAACAGGTGAAAATATGTTATGTTTCATTGTCTTAATTGTGTAAAATTAAACTAGAAGCTCTAAAGAGCCTGTTTCGCTCACCTTGGTCTATGTGAATATTAACAAAGGAAGCAGATGGATTCATGACAAAATTGTGTTTTGGTGATGGTGATGAGTTTGTACATCTTACTCTACTGAACTTGGCCCAGTAGTTTCAGTGGAAAATGTCAGTAAAAATTTACAAATTTTATGAAAATTCTTAAAAATTGACTATAAAGAACAATAACTCCTTAGGGGGTCAATTGACCATTTTGGTCACGTTGACTTATTTTTAGATCTTACTTTGCTGTACATTATTGCTGTTTACAGTTTATCTCTATCTATAATAATATTCAAGATAATAACAAAAAACGGCAAAACTTCCTTAAAATTACCAATTCAAGGACAGCAACCCAACAACCGGTTGTCCGATCCACAATTTTGTCGAATCAATTATACCCCCATGTCAGATTTGCTCTAAATGGTTTGGTTTTTGAGTTATAAGCCAAAAACTGCATTTTATCCCTATGTTCTATTTTTAGTCATGGCGGCCATCTTGGTTAGTTGGTCGAGTCACCGGACACATTTTTTAAACTTAATACCCTAATGATGATTGTGGCCAAGTTTGGATTAATTTGGCCCAGTTGTTTCAGAGGAGAAGATTTTTATAAAAGTTAACGACGAGCGACGACGACGACGATGGACGACGGACGCAAAGTGATGAGAAAAGCTCACTTGGCCCTTTGGGCCAGGTGAGCTAAATGAAAATTAGTGAATTTTTGTATGAGGGCCGGGTAGTCGACTTCTCTGGTATCCAAATATTTAAGAATGCGAATACATGTCTTACGTTAGTTGAGACACACAATTATAGCATCAACTAATTCCTGATGAAGACAGTAAAACATTATATCAATTTCAATCTTTCAATGTTTAAGCATACCTCGTTTGATTTTATGTCAGGGATATGGCATGAACGAAATGTTTTTTATTCATGTTTTTTGTCAGTATTATTTTATATAATCATATAATTATATAACTTAAATCTTTAATATATTATTGTCTTTAAAAACACACAGCATCTAATTTGGACCCATTCTGTTACATATATCTCCCGAATGAGAGGATTCAATTCAAACTTAATCTTTATTATAAACACTATATAAATAACACATAGCTGAGAGGGTGATAAAGCAGATTTTTACCCCGAGAAAACATTGTCAACCGCGGCGTACCAATCTGCTCTATCACCCTCTCATCTATGTGTTATTTAATTTATTATACTGAATGTCCTATTATTACAGTCTTTTACAGATTAATTTAATTTTAAAAGTAATTTCTTTGACGTCACGTACTGTACATAACAACGTTACGGGTATTAGAAAAAAAACAAAATTTTTTAAGGGGGCTCGCGGGTCTAAATCAAGTTTTTTTTATTTAATATAGGATTTCGCTATATTTTTCTATAAATGAACTTTATCTTATACTTTATAGAAAAATGAAATAAAAAAATGGGGTCACCGTTCATTTACGCTCACAATCTGCATTCGAAAGAAGCATACATTTTTGTTAATGTCCTTTTTTTCTGTTGAACTTATAGGAGAAATAGCGGTTATATCGAAATAAAAAAGAACTAAATTCCAGAAATCGCTTAAATTTTACAATTATGTAGTTTATGTACAGCTTATTCGAAAGCAACAATAAAAAATATAGGTCACCGATGAGTTAAAAAAGATATTTCAATTTTAATGCCAAAAAAAATGGCATTTTTGCACCAAAGGGAGATAATTTGGAGCTTTTTCAGTGATATCTACATTTTAAAAGTCACCTGGGGCCAACACGAATTGATTTTTTGGAATGATTTTTGTACCATAAGATACAGTAACAATAACTGAAGGTAATAAATAAAATTTGTAATGAGAAATAAATGTTTTTTTTTTTTTTGAAAATCTCATACCCACGAGCCTACTTAAGCAAGATGTTTTATTTTTATTTTATTTTGACAGTCAAATAATAAAATCTGAGCCAAAACGTAAAACTTAAGCATTGTATTTAATTACTTGGTGTACTTTCAATTCATTGCCCTTTAAACTATCCATTTTTATTGGTCTAGACGAGAGGGTAACATTAACAAAAATTATTACCCTCTCAGCCATGTGATAGAGTAAATTAACACCATCGTATCAGCCAATCAAAATATGACATTTTTACATGAAGTATAATAATATAAAATAACCAATTAAAAAAATAGAAAATTCAGTTCTTGTATAATAATTTTAGGAAAACAATAGTAAATATAAGAATATTGTCAGTATATATATATGCAGTTACAGGGAATAAGTCTGCATAAATGTAACAATCTTGGCAATTGTATATAATTATTTAAGAAATTATCAATATCCTTTAGATAATTTAGTCATTGTGATAACTTCATCTGATAATTAGAATAATATAAAATCACCGTTTAAAACATTTCTGTATTCAAGATATATATTCAGTTTGCATGGTTTAGTGTATTTTGATGATTGTAAAACGTGAATGTAAATCACCACGTACATTAGCTGCAGTTTCACCAATCTCTACCCAAACAGTATCATTCGCATTCAGTTCTAACGCTATGGAAACCGAAGTGGAATGCCACCAACCACTTCTATCATATTTATAATTCTTAGTGAATACTTTGCCATTCACGTAAATATTGAATTCACCACCATTATAATTAAGCTCAATCGATGAAGACACAATGTACAAACCACTTTTTTCACACACAAACTTCCCTGTCTTTTTAAAGGTTTGGATATTTCCAATTCCAACACCGAACTTAACATCGCTAAACTTAACCACACTCCCAACGCTAAGTCTTGATGTAGTTGTTGGAACAAATGCTGTCATTGCAACTGAAAAAGTGAAGACAATATATTTTAAATTCAACGAAAAGAATTCGAATCTTTAAATGATACATAGTTTATTATAAAACAGACATAACAGAAGTTTTTAATGTTATAGAACATACAATTTAGGGTTTTGGTATATCTTTTTAAATATAGAACTTCTGCTTTATGATGAGATTGTGAAGGTAAAAAGTATTGCTGTAAAGATATTTCATTGCGTATGGAAGGCATCTATCAGCAAAAATGGTCATTAGTGAAACGTTGATAAAATACAGATCAGGCGTTTAATAAAGGAAGATTACGAAGAGTACATATTGTTTTTAATATACTTTTTTTTAACTTGTTCCTACTGAAATAACACAATTTACATCTCATTTTTAAAAAGCAATTCATTTTCATGTTAAATGTTGAGATGTCAGTTGGCATATACAACATGATGTAGCATTTTACTAACAGAGTAGCAGGTTCTCAAGTAAAAAGAAAGTTATATTTTCCAGTTGATACGACTTTCTATGACTTTTCTATAATAGTTTCTTTAAAAGAGGATTGCTGCTTGAAATGAAGATATTGAACCAATGGTTCCTTGTGAAACAGTTGACTTCATTTCATCAAAAACACCATGAAGATTAGATCGACTCTCATTAAATTTCGGCTTGACAATTGATAAAAATGATGACGTAGTGTGCGAAAACAACCTGATGCAAAATTCACATGGCCAATATCGGCAATATCGAATTTTATGATTTTTATTTTTACGTAGTTGACACTGTTTGCATGAGCTATATTGTCGATATTAACAACATATATTTTACATCGACAAGTTATTCTTTAAGTGATACCATAATATGTAAACTGATTTAAATGTTTAGGGTCGTTCTCAGGCACAGAAACGATATCTTCATTTATTTGACCATAACATTTTATAGTCAATACTGATATACACTATTCAGAGTGTTTTTTTATATACACTATCGAAATACGCAAAGAAACATATGCATTATAGACTCATTTTTTCAAATTTGATCCAAAGGTATGTTCTATGTAAAAACACAATCCCCCCACCCCACCCCCCCCCAAAAAAAAGACGATTTTCTTGACGATACAGATGAAAATTTCTTGTTATTTCAATATAATATTGTTGAAGC
This sequence comes from Mytilus galloprovincialis, assembly GCA_037788925.1. Lineage (NCBI taxonomy): Eukaryota > Metazoa > Mollusca > Bivalvia > Mytilida > Mytilidae > Mytilus > Mytilus galloprovincialis. Next base: position 89,762,124 of record CM075336.1, on the reverse strand, counting down.
TTTACTTAGACGATTAAACGATTGCAAAATTAGAATAAAATGTTCTCTTGTGCTGAATGGTTTTTAAATAGTAATAAATACTATTATTTCTCAAATACAGTATGTCCCATGTCCCTTTTTGACCATAAATTACGTCACAGCATATCATTATAATGACATGATTGTGCAGTTAATGCCTCGCAACATCAACGCTGTAAGACATATGAAGTACTGTTATATATTAATATTTGGTTATAGAAAAGTAAACATTCTCTCTTTGTTTTTGATGTCATGATGCATTTTTTAAAGATAACGATAGGTTAATTATGCACAATATTCGTTGACATGTGCAAAAAAGTCCGTAATCGGTTTGATAGCGTTAGTGAATTTTGTGAATTTTCATTGAGAAAACTTTAAAATCCTTGATTCCGTATCATATGATTCGATTTCAACATTTTGATAACATATGGATGCTTTGCTCACGTTGTGTCACCATTAACATTGAATTATTGTCCAACGTTGGGCAATGGCTTACCAGTGGACAATGTTTAAATGCTGTCTAATGTAGCAAGATAAGGTGTCGTCTGTCAAAATCCAATATACCCACATTTTAAATTTTGATTCCATGTCATTGTTTCACCCATTGCAGGACCTTCTTATCAATGCTTTATTTGCGCCCGTCATGAACAACAATTTAGCAGCAATACTTGCATATATAAGTGTTGAATAATTCAAATAATATGATTTTTGAAAAGGAATAAAAGTTATACCATATGCAAGACAACAACTTACGACAACCACTCATTGAAAGGCTCCTGACACGTGAGCACAAACACAGAGTGTTGATGAAATATACATGTTTTGTGTGCCACACAGTTCAGTAATAAACAACAGGTATGTATCAACACGAGACCAACACTCAACCAACCACAAAACACTTAAATAAATAATTGTCACAAACCCAAACAATCTCAAAACCAGTAAAGAGACAGAACATATGAAACACATAGATTATGTAAGAATGAGCGCAGTAATTGAAAATATGTAAAAATAAAATGTCAAAAAAAAATAACTGTGTATTTCTAGTATAAAATATGAATAAATCACGATTTTATTCATGAAGACGTCATAATCAGACAGAAAATAGTATGACCATCTGCAATTTCAGTGCAAAGGATGTAGGACAATAATGCTTTAAATTAAACGCTCGTCTGGCGTAAATATGAAATTTTAATCCTGGTATCTATGATGAGTTTATTTGCATACTTAGTTACTTTGTAACCGATTGAATGTTTTAGCCAAATGGCTACAGTGAACGACACGTTTATGTAATTTTAAACAATGTGTAATTTCCGGAAGCGACCAGATGATAGTTTTGTACATGTGTAACAATTTAAGAAAACAATATAGACATGAACCGTATAAGGGTACACAACACCACGATTTCAGTTACTTTACTGTTTATTCTAATATGATTTGTATTAAAATAAATATCGAACATACTGACCTCTCTCATTGTTCTTAGTAAGGGCGGATTCGATGGATGATATCTTTTTCATTTGGTTTTCATTCATTTGCTCAATCATTTTCTCGAGTTTGATGTCCACAGTATTCAAAGAATGGATCTCTTTTGCAGTTATGTTCTGGTTTGCTTCCATTTTCACTGTAATATAGAATACGGAGATTTGATATGATTGTAAATGAAACAAATATCATTCAGAGCTCAATTCAGATAGATGTTAACTATTAAAGTCATCACATGATCAATCTATATATAACGGCATTAAAACGTGAAACACTTTAAACGAGAACCTACCCCTTCGCAGAAATAAAATGGGTTGGCTTGAAAATTAAATAGTTCTAACAGAAGTAAGTACAAACTAGAGGGAAAGAAAAACAAAGAAGTAAAAGACAAAAACAAGACGAACCAATAATACTCGAAAGATTTACACCTTTTTACTGCTCTCTTTTGAAAATCAGTAAATGATTACACATCGTTGAACCATTTAAGTTGTTCAATTGCAATTTTAATGTGTGGAAATTGTGGAAATGTAGCGAATTCATTTTACATTGTCTTATATACACTGAGTTTTTTTAAGTTATAAAATATTATGAAATCTGAAATATTGACTGCAACCTTAGCTTTAAGTACAGGTATTTTATGTGGTTTCACAAATTCTAAGGAAAACGACGTGCTTGACTTAGTTCCCATACCCTTTAGAAAATGATATCTTATTTCTAAAAGAGGTATACGGTATGCTGAAATGATAAATAAACCATTCAACATACAAGTTTAAACCAAAAGGACATCTACGAGGTTTTAAACAATGACATATGTCCGAAATAATTGTCATTTGCTAAATCGTTCCGAATACAGAGAAGTAAATAAATTCAAAAGTTATGACTTTAAATCTTCAACAATACCAGATTCCCGAAGTGACAAAAAACATTAAAAAGTAAAATCACAAAAATACATAACTTAGAGGAAAGTCAATTCGGAAAGTCCATAATGACATAGCAAAATTAAAATACAAAACGCATCAAAAACGATTGGACAAGAACTGTGATACTCCTGACTTGGTACAGGCATTTATACATGTAGAAAATGGTGAATTAAACCTGGTTCTATAGCGCTAACTCTCTCACTTTGATGACTGTCTCGTCAAATTCCGTTATATTTACAACAGACACAATAAATAAAATAGTCAAAATATGGGAACAGCAGTCATCATCGTGTAACAATTTTAAAAGGAACAATTTAACAGAACACAAAAACATCTATCTACAAACACATAATTTCATTGATTTGTGTGTCTGACATCCGAAAATTTTATACGTCACATATAATTAAACAGGCATTTATGTTGATGTTATACTAGTTTCATCTTCTGTCAAACCTGTTTATAATAATCTCAATTAGAAGAAAAACCATTGACTTATTTTTAACATTGTTTCAACAGTCAAAAGGCTTTATGCCAGTAAGTGTATGTCGAGTAAAGACCCCCACACAAAAGACGTTAATTGATAGTTTATGTTAGTAGCGTATCGCTCAATTAAACAGTTTCGTAATACTATAATTTAATATAAGTATTAATAATTTTAAGTTGATATATAACTTTACTGTAATTTTGTACTCTCTGTACAGTGTATATTTTCTATAGAAATGTATATTACATTCAATGTACCTTATGGATGGAAAATGTAAACTTATAACAAGTCTTGTACAAAATACAGTAAAATTGTACATTTGGGAACAAGTTTTGTCTCGTAAATCTTCTAATTTAAATGAAAGGTTCTTTATTTTTTCACGAGTAAATTCGATTCTGTAGCCACATAACACTATGTGCCTTTCAATGTTTTTACAATGTAATGGCCTATTTCTATAAAGTTGAGAATGGAAATGGGGAATGTATCAAAGAGACAACAACCCGACCATAGAACAGACAACAGCCGAAGGTCACCAACAGGTCTTCAATGCAGCGGGAAATTCCCGCACCCGGAGGCGTCCTTCAGCTGGCCCTTAACTAATATATATATATATATACTAGTTCAGTGATAATGAACGCCATACAAAACTCCAAATTGTACATACATTTTGTATCATCATATAAAGGCCCAACGGTATGCATAATCTACGGTATGACAAATTTGGTAATCTATCCCTAGAATATACATGATAGTTAAGAAGGACACGGATAACCAACACAATGCAATTGAAGGAAAGAAAGCTTTATAAGATTTACTTACCTTCCATATCCTGTAGAAAACTTGAAATTGTTCGATTGTTATAGGTTTGTAAGTTTTCCACGGCAGATTGAGCCCTCTGATCCACAATAGTTTCAGCTAGGTCCTTCATTGCTGCGGAAACAGCCTGTTTGACCTCGTTTCTTATTAGTTCCTTCAGTTGCGTTGTCAAACCGGAAATGTCCAATTCCGCTTTAAGCGGTGCATTTAACTTTGTGATTAAAGGTAGGTCAATCGCAGATTTACAACTCTCATTTTCACAAGAATTCGCAATCACTTTGTTGTTCATTGAAATGATAAAAATAAAGATAGCACAACCGTCCAACACCATGAATGCCATAATGAAATTATATTATTTCCTGAGAAGATCTAGTCTTTATATTTTGATGTTTATGAAGTGATATGGCAGAACGCACTTATTCTTAAATATCGCACCTGTTTGTCTGTATTATTTAAACCAATTTGAATAGCTCTTGTTTATGTTTGCAGTCAATACAGCAAGAAATTATATATTTTGTGAAGTAATAATTATGATACAATCATTAAAAACTCATCATAGATACCAGACTAATGATGTTGTACGCCAAGTAAAGAATTGCGTAGTTTCATAAAAACACAGTACAAATAGAAATAAGGAGAAAACACATGATGGGTCTAGGATTTGATTGTTAAGATGAAAAGAATAAGCAACGCATTTTGTTTAGCATCGGAGAACATCTTATATAACTTATAACTTCAAACACATTCATTACACATATGATTTGTTTTTATACAATACTGACGTCAAGTGACATTTCAGCACTATAATATACGTGCTAGTGTTGAAAAATAGTTTAGTACAAATATTTTGTTAAATATGTTCTAAAAATACAACATTTTACCAAATTACTTTTATTTACTTCAGCCTACCGCATGGCTTGTATATGTAAACAAACATACATGGATATAGATAAAGTTATACTGTTAGGGCAAATAACCAAATGGCAGGATTAATCGAAAATTTCAGTCTAATAAAATATATTCTAATATAAAATCATTATAGAAAGGTTTAACAGCTTATTTTTTTCAAACTATTTTAAAACTTCGCTTTATCTTAACCTGTCCTTTTCTGTGTCATAGAATTATTGATGCTTTAAAGTATTGATTATTGATGGTTGGTTGCTTAACGTCCAGTGTCAAATATTTGATGCAGGTTCAGGACAGGTCTTGAAATTGAGGACATGCGCGATTATAATCGGGAAAATTTGGACTACCTCTGGAAAAGGAAGGTATACTGGATAGGGATAGAAATGTTACTTGCAAAAGGTTACCTACGGACCCCTAAAGGCTGTTTAAATATATAAAACAACACGTTTAATAATGTATTGCGTCCGAAGCGCTTTTCTGGATTTACTTTCATCAGGAACGCTCAAAGCCAAACATTTGAAATCCGAAGATGTATAAGTACCGAAAATCGTTGAAGAGCTATATGTTAAAAATACCTAAAATAAATAGCCAAATTCATCTAAAGCCAACTTTGCCTGATGGAGTTGTTCAAAACCTTAGTTTCATAATAATTTAAAAATTTATAAACGGACAATTTTAGTAAAGTTTGTTTAATCATGTCAGTACCGAAGCACTGACTACTGAGCTGATGATACCCTCGGGGATTGATAGTCCACCAGCAGAGGTATCGACCCAGTGATGTAAAAATATAAAACAACACGTTTAATAATGTATTGCGTCCGAAGCGCTTTTCTGGATTTATCTTCATCAGGAACGCTCAAAGCCAAACATTTGAAATCCGAAGATGTATAAGTACCAAAAATCGTTGAAGAACTATATGTTAAAAATACCTAAAATAAATAGCCAAATTCATCTAAAGCCAACTTTGCTTGAGGGAGTTGAAACCTTAGTTTCATAATAATTTAAAAATTTATAAACGGACAATTTAAGTAAAGTTTGTTTAATCATGTCAGTACCGAAGCACTGACTACTGAGCTGATGATACCCTCGGGGACTGATAGTCCACCAGCAGAGGTATCGACCCAGTGATGTAAAAATATAAAACAACACGTTTAATAATTGATTGCGTCCGAAGCGCTTTTCTGGATTTACCTTCATCAGGAACGCTCAAAGCCAAACATTTGAAATCCGAAGATGTATAAGTACCAAAAATCGTTGAAGAACTATATGTTAAAAATACCTAAAATAAATAGCCAAATTCATCTAAAGCCAACTTTGCTTGAGGGAGTTGAAACCTTAGTTTCATAATAATTTAAAAATTTATAAACGGACAATTTAAGTAAAGTTTGTTTAATCATGTCAGTACCGAAGCACTGACTACTGAGCTGATGATACCCTCGGAGACTGATAGTCCACCAGCAGAGGTATCGACCCAGTGATGTAAAAATATAAAACAACACGTTTAATAATTTATTGCATCCGAAGCGCTTTTCTGGATTTACCTTCATCATGTTTAAAGGATTTTTCACGTGCAAAGAACGTGCCACTCTCTTTCTATGAGGCTTTGGATTTAAGTGCCCATTCTGACCGGAAGTTGCTGCAAACTTGATGCATCCCTCACAGACTAACGAACACCCAACTTTTGTAAGCGTTTTACTTCCAGTCGGAAGAGGACCAAGTGACCATATTTCTATTTCCCTAGTCGCCCTTTGGGGGTGCTTCAGAGTAGACAGTTGATACACTTTTAAGAGTTTTGAGTCCTTAATGATCTGCAACGTCGTCCTTTATTTGGCATTTTAAACTTATTTTTATTCGAGCGTCACTGGTGAGTCAGGCATCTGGCGTGCATAATTTAAATTCTGGAATCAATTATGAATTTATTTATAACCGTTATAAAGTTATTTTTGTTAAAAAAATTGTTCAGTTTTGTTTTTTTTGCTTGATTATCGATTCAATCTATTTCACACATGAGTTCAGGCCAAATTAATACCTCGTTCGATGGGTTTTCCGCGTGTTGAGAAAGGTCGACAAGAAAAAAAGGATTTGTTTTATAAATTCGCGTCCAGTACGGAGCCCCGCGCGTCTGTTTCTAAATTTATATAACCAAAATATTATGCGGTTGTGCGTTTAAAAGTATCGTCATACGGTATGATCAAAATCATTAGCAAAAGGAACATGAAATCATAGTTTAAATGCTTTTTAAAAACGTTCGATTTCTCGAATAACTTTTTATCAAATAATACAACCAAATAAAATATCATTTTCTGCCGCTAAAAGAAATTTAAGTTTGATAAGTGATCTGATAGGTAATAATTTTACATTGACAATTGACCTATTTACTAAATAAGTATCAATAAAAGCAAATGCTTTAGGCTAAAAGTTACTCTTAAATACAATTCAATTCTGTACCTTTTTCGAGATTCACATGAACGGTACTAATAATAATTTGCTTATAAAATGCACTAAGTTTCTCATGTTTTATCTGTGATTATCCCAAATGAAAGAAAAGTAAAAAGTAAAAAGGCATTCATACAAAAAATAGTCAAGCTGGCAAAACTAATATTTCCAATTATTTTCTCTATCTATTTTTTTGGGATTTGTTAAGTGCGAATGTGCAACCACGTACATATGTACAAGTTCCAGCGATCTGAACCCATACAGTATCAATCCTTTCTACTGCTGTAACTGCTGAAGATGACTGGTTCCTGTTTTTATAATTGTAGTTTAACAATCTTGGTGAATACTTTGCCATTTAATTTAATATGAAATTATCTTTGTGTTATTTTCAATTTTGATCAATACAGACAACTACAAAATTATACACCACTTTTTCAAATGTAAATTTGTTTGTGTCATTAAAGGTAGATAAATTGGCACTGAATTAAACATCAGTAAACATGATTACACTTCCAATTTTCAAATATAAATCTATTTGAGCAAAAGCTGACATGGCGACTGAAAATGATTTTAGTAAAGATATAGGAATTACAGACATTGAAACACATGTTTATTTTATTTATGTTTAGTGATTAAAATTATAACATATGGTGACTGCTGTACTTTTGACATTTGACCTATTATGTCTTTTTGTTTTGTTCACGCATCGTTGTCAATATAATGGAATTTGATGCGACTGTCATACAACTGAGAGGTTTTGATAGTTGTAAAACCAGGTTCAATTCACCATTTTCTACTTAGGAAAGTGCCTGTACCAAGTCAGGAATATGACAGTTGTTATCCATTCGTTTGATGTGTTTGAGTTTCGATTTTGCCATTTGATAAGCGACTTTCTGTTTTGAAATTTTCCTTGGAGTATTTTTGTCAGTTTACTTTTTCCATTAATTTATTTCTAAGGGAAATATTAGGCAATTGTGACTTCTGTGTAAAAACAGCTTTTCTTGATAAACTATTTTTTACAAATTATATTTTGGGGTTATGTCACCATACAAATACTTTTGACCTCATTTGGAGTCTCAATATGAGTTAAACTACCTAAGCCTTTTATGACAAAGCAACCGAGGGCTGTTGACTATTGTATAAAATTAGTTTGAACTTAAGCTTTGCAGTAGAGATATTTGCACGAATTTACGTATAGATGGGAAAGGGTTGCCATACGCAAACTTTGGATCTGCATAGAAGTTCTATGAATTTAACCACACAGGCCAACCCTAGGACATGGCCAATCATATTAACATATTGTGCAAAAACGGGTTTTCGTTTGGTATTTTTAACCAATAAAAGTTAGAAGTGGGTAGGATCGCCATATCCAATCATTGGACCTCAAGTTCAGACGTTCAATTAGTCTACCCACCTTGGCCTTTTGATCCGGATTAGGTCTACGTACTTGTTTGGCTTTATAAATATTTTACATTTGAGCGTCGCTGATGAGTCTTATGTAGACGAAACGTGCGTCTGGCGTACTAAATTATAATCCTGGTACCTTTGATTACTATTTGCCGATGATTTGTACATATTGTGTACAGAAATATTTCTGTATGATTTTGTTTTACAAATTAGATATATTAAAGTTTTGAGGGGTCAAAGTTGCCATATCAAAACTAGGATCTCAGCTGCAGCCGAAAGAGTCTAGAGTGTACGATCTATTCATTCCTACAAGAAATACTTAGTATTGTATATATTATCTTAATGTTTTGATTTTAATTTAAAGATAAATAACACGTTAACTATTGCAGTTTAAATGTTTTTAATTTGATTGTACGTACAGAATTAAATATATTATACCTTTAATGGTAAACAAACATGTCATTTAACTTTTATGATTGTGAAACTTGAGTAAAGTCCATTGTTAATAAACATGTTACTCGTCGATTGAACCCACACATTGTCACCGATTTGTAGTTGTTCAGCTATAACATCTGTACCAGTGTGCCATTTATTCCCATCGTGGAATGATATGTAAGTACTTGATATGCCTTTTCCATTTAGTACAATGACAAATTGAGCACCACTTGTATAAGACATAATCGACACTGAAATCATATATAATCCACTTTTCCCACATACAAACTTTCCAGTGCTTTTAAAATCTGACAGGTTGTTGATTCCAACGATAAATTGAACGTCATCAAACTTCATGACAGAACCGCTTATAACATTTTCATATCATGGATAATGGGCTGTAATCGCAACTGAAATATATTTTACAATCACGCTTTATTTAAAATAAATTAAACTCAAAAACAAGTTATTAAAACAGGTACATATGCGTATAGTTTCTGAAACATGTAAACACGCATTCAGCATAAAAAACTCAAAGAAACGAAATTGTTATATAAAATGTCTATGATTTCATTTATTGTCAGGTCGAACCATTTTAAAATTTTTTTAAACGTTGTGTTGTTTTTATAAAGGCACATAGCACCACTACTTACCGGTATTAAAATAAAACACCCCTACTGACCAAATTATAATATACACGGTCTCAACTTGTTCGCGTTTGTTCAATGATATTTATAGAAGTGTATAGGAAACAAGATAATGCAAATATAACGTACAGTATCAATAATATATCTTACAGATCCTAGCATCAAATTAATCAGGTTCACAATTACACTTATCTGATGTGTATAATTTCTATTTTCGATGGATATAATTCATTAAGAGCTATTTGTTATTTGACGGAATTTCATTTTTAATTGTTTTTATCCAAGATTGTAGAAACATTATATAATGTAAATCTTTTATATGTTAAACTTAGTGAACAAACCTTTTTCAGCGTTGTTGTTTATTTGGTCCTGTATCAAAGAAAATGTTAGATTTCCGTGTTTTTCAGAATCCATCAACCGTTCGTTCATGCGCTTTTCGAGAGCAGACAATGCCACGGTTTGATTGTGAAATTGAACCTTAAAATCCTTTTTCGATTCCATGGTCATATTAAATAAAGCTACAAAATCCTGACTACGTGCTTGTTCCTTCATGTTGAGCGTATGCGTTTGAGTTTTTAGAGTTTGTACATTTTGTTGAAGGGCACTGATATCCTGTATAGGCTTGATATTTCCTAATTGTTTGAGAACGGAAAGTTCATTGTCTACAGCGATACTTTTATTGCTCAGTATTTCTATTTCTTTCTCACTTTTTCGGATTTTTGTGTCGGTATTATTGTTAAAACTTGACTGTATGTTCAAATGTTCCTGTAGCACAGTATGCGCTTTCTGTAAGTGATTATGACTGGTTTGGAGTTTATTGTAGTCCAATTCAAGCGTTGTATATTTCTGCGTTAAAAGCATCATATCGCGTTTTGTTTCATTTCGTATAGCATCTACCGATAATATGCCTAACTGTTGCTGTAACTGATTTGCTAACAACGCTAGTTTTTTTATCCATATCCTGTCGGAGGCGTTCCATATCTTGATGTTGAAGATTTTTCTCACCGTAAAACTCCGCCACAGTCAAGTATTGTCCATTTGAGATCGCCTGTCCACTTTTATATTGAAACGCATCAAGGAGAAATCCGTTACCGCTTACAACTAGTGAAAAAAATAAAAGCAACATGATTGAAGTATAGCTGCAATATGAAGCATTTGGAGGTATCACAAATCTTTTATTTGACGAATATTGATTTGCCTTTTGCGGCGCATGTTGATACGCAGACATCTCTATATCATAGTTGCAATGAAATGTTTCACACGAAATACTGTCATTATGTCGTTCTAAGTACGTTCAAAAATTAGATAACAACACAGTGACATTCATACCGGGCACTTGAAATAGTAAATACACAAATAGTGGGAGATAGTATGGACATAATTGTGCAAATCGTGATACAAGCATGAAATTTGCCATGAAGGTTGACTAAATGATAATTAAAAAATATCAGGTGCTGGCCATCAAAAATTTCTTTTTTTTCAAGATGGCCACCGATCATTTTGCAAATGGCGTTATATCCAATTGGCTACATTTCGAAAATCCTTGAAAGTTGTGTTATAGGTATAATCCAATGTAAGTTTTGATAAAACGTAAATTACAGTTCCTAAACTACGACAAAACAACACATAAATAACAAAAAAAGTGACTTCCGGTTCCAAAATGGCGGCAAAAATTTTGAAAATGTATTTTTTTTATAATTTCCATCAACTTAACAAATGATATCACATTCTTTGTTAAGTTAACATGCCTAGTTCTGTTAGATAGACAGGTTGGTTATCTTATAATTATCTGACAGTAGCCAATACAAAAACCTGTACAAGGAAGGACAGAACGGTAGCATTTACAGTTGTCAACACAGCAGGATTTTTTGCTTTCGCATTTCAGAGTTCCTGACAGGATGATACAACGGCAGCCGAAGAAGTCCTTTTTGGTTTCCAACTGTCAACGATTTTTTTTCTTTCAGCAAACCCAAGTGTTCATGATTTGGTATGTCGAATACACAAATCAGGCTTAGCCCAAACTTGTCATCCTTAATATGCTTTTCTTTGAATGTGTTTCGAGAAAAAACTCTTGTAGGCGGAACTGCATCACAATGCCGCTGCTTCCTTGGTAACAATTCACATCGCGCCTCGTTAACAGCAAATGTTGATGTTATTCTGTCACACATGATGCAAACAAATGCTTCTATGATGTCCATGTATGTGTCTTTATACTTCAGCGAAGAAAAACTTACATCTGGAAATACTTTCCATGTCATCCAAACTGACCTATTTCCTTTCCCACGAAAATCCATTAAAGTATCACATCCAAGGAAGAGTAGCTACACGAGGACCAAACGCATTTGATTTGTCACGTACAGGAAGCAAGCCGAACATGGACAGATATTCGTGTATCTGCTTCTCCATGATTACAAGGGGTAGTTGGAAAGTATCCTTATTAGTCTCTAAAGAAGCAATTCTGTCGGTAAGAAACTTGAAAAACTTCGTTTCGTTGTCATCTTCACTCCAGTCCCCTGGTGTTCTACTAGAACCAACACCTTTCCATCTAGCACAAAAACCTTGCTTTTGTCTTGTCACATCTAGCCTTTAAATTATTCATTTAGTAAATAGGTACTTATATGTTATATAAGTAAGTTTATACATAGTTTGATTTTAATTACTCAATAGTCATTATTTTAGGATTTTCCCAGGATGTGTATTTTCTTTGCTGTTGAGATGAAACAGATTTATTATCATATGTCAATCAGTTAGATGTGAAGTTTATCACATGTTCTTAGCAGGAGGTCTATTTACATCAGTTCTAATACAAATATACATGTCTTGTTAATTAGTGACCACTTGTGGCATTTGGCTTCCTTTGTCCTTTGTTTCTTGATACATTAATCTGGGTGCAGTTTTAACTCCTCCCACTTAGGAGTATCCCATTAAGAAGTTGTGTATTAAAAACCTGTGTATGCTGCCTTGAGTATTCATTTATTTAAATGCAGATTAAGCAGTTATAAGAATAATATTGGCTCTAATAGTGTTTTAGCTAACAGCTTGCCTCCCACCGACCCCTCCTTTCGCCTTCAATATTGCCATGACAGGGGAATCAATCTCAGCACGGTTTATAGATTTCATTTATGAAATTTTATCACTGGTTGTTTCAAAAATTTCACTCATCCCCAAGAATTTCTGGGGATAAACTGTCAAATTTCATACAAATTAATTCCAACACCAATTCAACATCAACACTTCTAGGCTTCCTCATAGCCTCCTTATAGGCTTCCTCATTGTCTCATTATAGGCTTCCTCATAGCCTCATAGGCATGATAGCCTCTAGGAATGATAGCCTCATAGGCTTCCTGATAGCCTCATGCATTTATTTTGAACCATCGTTCCAATTGGATTGGTGTGATGTCAAGCCAGGGGTCTATACTTTGCTACTTTCAGTATGCACATAGCTAGGCTCTTGGTTTAGGCATGGAGCAAAAAATTATATTGTTTAGCTGAGTAGTTTCCCCAAGAGCCAAATTATAATTGTGATGTATATATAAAATAAAAGTTGTAATTAAATTATGATTTATGTTTAATTCAAACATGGATACCAATGCATTGCTACACAGTATTTCCCAGGAGTTTATTTACAAGATAGGTTATAGCAGGAAAAATTAGGTCGATAATAATGTGAGCACTAAATCCTTAATTTTACATATCATGAGTTCAAATGGTGTGTTTTGAAAGAAATCAGGGGTAATTAAATTATTTAAATTACTATGAAATTACTATGAACTCATTATGTGTGACTTTGAGGATCTTGTTCACTGACACATTTATTAGCAAAATTAAAATATAGGGCAGAAAGTTGCATCAGGATGGTTTAATTGTCAGGTCAAAGAATTTGCAAAAGATATGAGGTTGGATGTTTGCTCAGGTGTTAACACACATTTCCCTTTTACATAACAGATTACCAAAGAAAAGATACAGTATAAATAACAGACAATTAAAATCAGATTAGAACAGCATCACATCAAACAGAAATCGATTTACCCGAAAAATATTTACAAAGAATCAGAACACAATGTAAACATGGAACAAATGACAATTAAACATATTCAGGATCATTTCTGAGAATTTTGTATAAACATCAAATACAATGTCTACTCTTGAATACTTATCGATTTTATGTAAGGCAGTATGACATCATTTGCAAAATCATCAAATATTGTTGCCCGGTGGCCCAAAATAACAACAACAACAAAACTGTATTTAAGAGGGTTACACAGTTAGCTATATAACTAATCTTCCCTGAGGCCCTCATCATGAGAAATCAAACAAAATGTAAACATATACATTGCATACAGTAGTATAAAAAGTCAAGTATGATAATAATGTTCAATACAACTTGATAAAATGTGATGAAAAAATAAACTTGATGACAGTTTTCAATATTATAGAATAACCCATTGTTGCCCCACCAACGATAAATGCGTCAGAATTTGGATCAGCTAATCGCAAAATGTTTCAAGTATACCCATTTGCACCGATTTTATACCACTGTTCAAAGTGACATCCTGAGACAAAAACGGAAGAGCAGTTTATTTTTAATGGATAAAGAAATATTCCAAGTCAATTTGTCTACTGTGACAAGAAATACAAGTCTAGAAAAGATATCGCAATCACTTTTAAGGTTCTCTAGCTTTGTTTATGACAAAGACGTTTACAGTTTTATTTTACGGACATAATAAGAAGTTGTTCTTGTTGATCTGGTTATAAGAAACAGGTTCTCCTTCGTTTTGCATTTGCTTCAAACGATCTTCGTATTGTTTGCCTTTGATTTTTTTAAAGAAATCATTTTTTGTTTTTGTAGAGTGTTCATTAAGTAGTTCATCTGTTATTATAGAATGCCACTAATTCTTTCAAATTCATCTGATAGTCTACTGACTTCTTGTCCAGCTACCATCCATATGTCTAAAAGGGATCTTCGGTTAACCCTATGACAACAGTATCGCCCTTCACAATTGCATTATTCTGTTTTTTGTCTGATCAATTGTGCTACAAGAAAAATATCTGCTGGTCTTACGTACAGTGAAATTATCATTTTCAAAATCAATCAAAGGATGCCATATCTCGGAGAAGGTCGGTAACGATCGAGAATAATTTACATGATCAAGACCTAGATAAATACGGCATCCATCATGCTTCATATGGACTGTTTGTACAAAATCTGACTCATGAAATGAGCATACTACCAAATTCACAAGAAGTTCTTATTTTATAATTGAACGCCAGGAATTAAACTGTGATCTAGATGACTATATTTCCTTACACCAGTCTATCAAATCATTAAACGTCACAGAGTCATGACATGATTATAATTTCTGTGTTTAGCTTTCTTAAGCCGATACAATTCAAGCAAAATACATACAGTTATCTGATGCGCGTTTCTAGTCCTACAAATGTAGGTACATTTGAAAATACATACAAAGAATCTGCCGTTCTAGGTGTTGCAATATTGGTTTAACTGAGCACACATGTCCATCCAATATTACGTAATATATTACCCAGAATTTTACAAGTCATTTCTTCGTTACTATTGATGTTTCTCCCGTATTTACCACAATTTTCGGCTTATCCATCGAATACCTGATCATTGCAACTGAATGGGCTTGTTTTTAAACAGTGGCATCATAGATGTTACACTTACTTGAACAGCTCTACAAGGGCCTCGATTTTTAGAAAAATGAGATGAACTACGATTTATACCAGTGTGCCCAGCCTGGTATTGCATAAAAATCGCTCTTTATGTCTATACATAGTTTGCGCATGCGCAAAATTGTTAAATCATGTGTATCATAACCTTGAAAAATGTTATCAAACTAAATCATAAGATCATTGAAAATCCCCAAACACTAATTTGATAGTAAATGGTCCAAATATTTTGAATGAATTTTGTTACATTTTCGCGCATGCGTAAACCCGGGATATATGAAAAATTCTTTCTAGTAAATTTTTCACATGAAAGGAAGGTAGCTACCAAACTTGATAGCTGTTTAAATTCACTAAAAGAAGGTCAAAGAAAAGTTTTCAAGAAAAAAAAAGTATTTTCAAACTGTAAAAACAGCCATTTTAGAAAAAGGTTGTGGCCATCTTGAAAAAATGATTTTTTTTTTATGGCCAGCAGTTGTTTCTTAAAAAGTATATAATAATGATGCTTTGTGGTAATTTTCATGCTTGTATCATCATTTGCACAATTCCCTCGATTTTGCCTGCTAATATCTCCCACTAAAAGTGTCAATCTGATTTTACCTATGTTCAGGGTTTTATCAATATATAAATGCATTCCGATCAACGCTTCGATATATCATCATCAGTATAGATATAGCAAAATTATCGAATGTACTGTCCTATCAACAGTTGACATCTGTAAACTATGTTCAAATAACCTTAAAGATGTCTTTACATTATATTTGTCGTCCTTCACTATGCCTATATAATCCTACTTAGAAGCCCCGTAATTCTCGTATCACGGCTTTGAGATGAGAGCAGGCATTATCAGTATCGTAACAATGTCTTCATGAGGAGAAGTTATCAACAATGTCACAATATGAGAGGAGACGTTATTTAGCTTATTTTCGGCAAGTGTAAAACTGTCTAAGAGCAGGGATCAGACCGATACAGAGATAATCGTGTTTTTTTCATATAGATATCGTAAAATATCAGCGATCGACACAAAAAGGTTCATATTGTGGCTCAAAACATCAAACCCCGATAATCTATACTTATCAGTTAAAGTGAAATCAAATGCTATTATCTGTACCACTAGGTTTTTCGTAAACAAATGCACATAATGTATGAAAATGTATGAAATTTATTTTACACGTAAAATAATAATATCATTTTTTTGCAAACAAAATGTTGACATATAAACTAAGTGATTGCAAACTTTGGGTGGAGTCCATTATTAATCGCTGAACTATTTATTTTAAAACCAAAATTTATCAGCAATGTACAAGCAGCGATAAAACTGGTACCATGATGCCAGTACCTGTTACTTCGATGGTCACCAGTAAATCTTGATGGGTAAAGGTTATTTTTTTCATTATTTTTTTTAAATTTTAGACACGTTATTACCTTTCACATCGTTATTACCATAATTCCATTTGACATGTTTGAGTAGATGTATAGGTCAAGATAAAATAAAGAATTAAGTAAATTCAAATCCAGTACTCCACCCAACATTTTGTAAATTATCAAGAAATGTACAAGCATAATAGCAACTGATTAACCTTTTAATACAACATATCGCACATAAGGATAACTAGTTGTCAATTCACTTTCATGAATGGAACGTTAAGTTGAGTTAAGTGCATTGTGTTTTTGTGTGACATAAGTGCAAGACCATGACTGATTCAAAGCTGTTTTGATTTAACACCTGTATAACTTGTTGTTATGGTCCATAAAGTGTTTACACAATCGACAAACTTAGTATCGTCAATTTTCAAATAAAAACTGTGATAACGTGTTCATATCGTAAAATACTTGTGTTGCTCATCTTTTGTTTGCTTTTTACAATATCATGACGAAATATCTCGAAAACGGGTAGTTCTATTTATTGATACTACATAGGAGATATACCATGCTGAGATTGTCATCCTCTGTCAGTTTTGCTGTAAACTTTCAGTTTTACAAAAAAGCTTAGGTTGCATTTCATCTCAAAGTTCTCTTTTATAACGCAGAAACCATTTTTATGTATGGATAAATTCCTTGCTTAATTTTTTTTCAAACGAGATTCCTCAAGAACATTTGGTAATATTTGACAAGGTAAGTTTACAGAAAAAAAAACTTACTACACGCCTAGTGATTACATACGTACACGTTTAAGCCATAAAAAGGAATATGAGCTATAAAGAAATTTGGGAATTACAATTGTTTTGCAATGAACTGACGTTTTGTGCGACATTGTTATATATTTTTCTTTTGTAGTAAGTATTATAGTTTTATTGTTATCCTTATCTTACTTTGAAGGTGAAATACCATCATTGATTTTCCCCTATTTGTCTTTGAAAATATGCACGTTTCAAAAAATTGTGCAGAATTTATCTTTGTTTCAAATTAAGAAATACTTTGCATGAGTAAAGTTTTATCCTGTGTAGTACTGTGGACAAAATGTCTCATAACATTTCATTTCACTTAAGAAAAAGAACATCACTATATGTCAACCAATCAAATTATAACCTCTTTTAATCTTTATATGAGGACAAGCTTGTGTAAACATGTCACCTCAAGTTGTCAAATTAATCGATAAAAACACAAAATAAAAATATATTGCTTTGAAACACCAAAGATAAATGACCCAGCAAATTTTTACTGCAATGAATTATAGGATTCTTTTCCCACAACTGTCAAATTCAATAAATTATCTAATCTATAACTAGTTCGGTTACCGAGCAAGGAAAGGTCGCTATTATTTACAGGTTTTAATTGTCATTCAATTCATTTGGAGCCAACAGTAGAGCCTTATATTCATTCCGTTGCCAAAATCATTCGAAGTGATATTGAAAAGGTTGAATTTTCTATTGAGCAATATCTACTTCAATTGAGGCCTCTCTTGCTCATTCATATGGGTCAATGCCTCATTTTTTAGTTAGGCTTCTCTACTAATGAACACGTTTTGAAACTCATTTGTCGTGACATCGAAAAGGTTAAACTTTCTATTGAGTCAATACTGTCGATGATATTTGGGTGTTCTGACTTCTGTCGAGATATAACCAAGGAACAAGACAAACAGTTCCTTTCTAGACAGGTTTCAATTGTGTGCTGTCTGAAGGAGTACAAACTTTGTAGTTGTAACATATCCTCCAAAATAGATGCTAAACCCACTGATATGTCTACAGTAATCACTGCTATATAGGGAGAAGTATGCCTGACTAGAAGAAATGTCATTTTTTGTAAAAAAACAAACAGACTCTTCTTAATTTCTTTGATAGTTTTATTCTTCAAAACTTTGACAAATCCCCTATGATTCCATCTTATCGTGGGCATAACTTATCAAAGTCATGTGTTTGTTCACAAGAAAACCATACGTGTAAGGAGTTTTGCTTCTGTAGGGTCAGACATTTCAAATCATGTTCCTTGAAAGATGAACCAGAAGTAGCTCCTGGCTGAATTCTATTGTGTGGATCTCTTTGATTGGATTTATTAATTGTTACTGTATTAAAGGTTTTTTTGTTTTTAATGAATTACTTGCCTGATAATTTGCCAAACACTCTAGGAGGCTTTTAGTAAAAACAATATTTATCATTTATTGCCAAGGTTGAATGTCACAAATCAATGTAACTACTGAAACTAATACGGGATATGTGTTGGTCTTGTATAAAGCAACAAGTGTTTGAAAAACGCCAATTTTCAGAATTAATCGACTATCTCTTCCCTTTTTTTTTTACACTTTCGAGATAATTTATGGTTAATTGATTTAAAAAAAATGTCTGTATCTGAAATTCGACATAAACTGCTGCATATACCTATAAAACTAGAAAATAAAGAAAAAATAAAATGAAATCTGTATTTGACCTTAATTTATGCAAAAATGTTATCACATCACTTTTTGACGACATCGATATTTCAAAAGTACTCATTTTCCCGAATCCAATGACATATAATATAGCCATATACTTCGTTTGACGATTCAATCTAAAACATATTTCGTCTGGTCACCGTACTAAAAAGAGCATTTTAAGTGTTCAAGCTAAATGTGCTATCCATATAAAAGTGTTTCAGTAAGTCCTTACGTAAAACTTTAATTTTCATCGCGTTCCAGAGAGGTACATAAAAAGCTTCCCTTCTAGTAAATAAGTGTTAATGCTTCAAAAATAATTTCATTAATTAATAACTATGTATTTATTTAAGTATTACTTAGGAAACATGTTTCTATCATAGTATAAGCAATAAGGAAAACAAGTCGGATACAGCTCGTTAAAAGTTCGGCTAGCTCTGTCTCCTAAAATTCATGGTAGAATTCTATTTCAAAGGTTTTTTTGAGACTTAGAACATTAAATCTTTTGTAATATTACACTTAAAAACATGAAATGTTAATATATATATGAGAGTTCTCAAAGGGTCAAAGTTGTATGTACAGCTTCCCATATTAGGTGTAAAAATATACTTGATTTCCCCTGATTAGTCTGTAAAATTGCGCTTTTCTTATTTAGCTAATATATGAACTAGAAGTGTTAAAAAAAACTAGATTTACAAAAGTTGTATGAAGATACCAGTCTGATTAATGAATTCACTAAAAGTTATATCAATAAGACTGTTTTTTATGCATAAGTTTTCTACTGATAACCTTCCAATTTTTCCATTAGAGGAAACATAGACATTTCATTTGGGAACCAATTCGTAAACAAAACAAAATATCTATGGAAAGTATATATATATCTCCACAAAATTACAGTTGTATGGACAAAGTGTAACATGTACGTAACACAACAATTACACATGTTTGTACAAGTCATTTGAAATACAGCTTCTAAATGTCACTCATTAAACATTAAACATAATATATCTTCCGATAAAGAGGGTGCAATCTAAAACAAATTTTAAAAATAAACAATTAATTGAACATCCAATTCTTTTATATTACAAGTCCGTTATGTATTGGAAAATGCTGAAATGATACTAAAATAACACACGAGTTTTGATTCCACGATGGATTGCCTTTCTGCGTTATAACCTATAAAGTTAAAAATTAATTTAATCTATTATTAGAAGTGGGATATTTAAAGACGTATCGTATTCGTATCTGATACGATGACGTATCTAAACGTATATATTGGTTATTATTCAAGTAATTGTCTAGTAATACGTGCTTTAATAGTAATTTAGAAAAAGGAAAAGGAAAGGGCGAATTTTTGATCTCTTTCATTTTTAATATATAAATTGTTCGTTTAATAATGTTGAAATATTGTTTATTTTATGTATTATTTGTGTTTACATACTTGCTTCTTGTATGTCAAAGTCTGGAATTAATTATATCTATTACCCTAAAAGTGATGTTTCTACTTTATTTACTGTACCTTTAATACAATTATGAAAACATTACATGGACGAAAACAGAACCTAATATTTACACACATATAACAATCACGTGATTTTCGCGTCTATCATGTTTTAAAACTTGATATTTAAATCATTCGAACTACCCAGGCGTAAAGTGGAAATACAAAACAAAGAAAGTTAGCATTAACAATATTAATACACGTAATTTAAACTTGCTAATAAAATGGAATTGAATCGTCCACATCATATGAGTCGAATTGATTACTGATTCCAATAATAATAAATTTATAAATTAGCAGGCAATCCTTTTTTCCGATATGTATTAAAGTATACAGTATAGAGTGCGCTTGACTCCACTGACTTAATACAAGTTTTTTTTTTGAATGGTTTTTAATGACTTTTTGTAAACAATAAACGTTAGCACATCAAAGAAGTGAGTAAACTATGATTAAAATTTTAGAATAAAAATAATCTCTTTATTCAAGTCTGTAGATTTTCCCACAAAGTCCCGATCGATTTTTTGAACGAAGTTTACCCTGTATATTTACACAATATGGCAAATCTCTATTATACCTTTGCTGTTTTAATATTATTGCACTTCGAAAATTTCGTTACTAAACTAGTACACATGGCTACAGAAGGACTCATAAATCTTAAATTTACGACGGAGAAGTGGTGGTGTTTTAAATATCTAGTGTTTAGATATAAACGAGTATTCATAAATTGAAATGTACCATGTAATAAAAAGAGTGTATCTTATACTTCGAGCAAATAATATATATTTTTTACAGTATGATAATAGCATTAAATTTAAGTGAACTCCATATTTTTCCGAAATGGTGTTTAGCGGGCTGTTACGAAATATTTATCACATGCTTCGAATGTTATCACATGCCGTTTTGTAACGTTTTATATCGCATGGCATTCTGGCGATACTCGTCAAATTGTGGAAAATACACCTGAATGGTATGTTTCACTGAAAATCATTACAATATTAAAGAAGGGTACACACAATTATTACGATACAATATAAGATATTATGTTAAATGTTTCTAGCATAATTTAGAAAGTTACTTAACAAATTTGAACTTTTCCGAACAGTGTGCATTACTTATGTGTTGTTAATATTTTTTCATCATCAATATAAAAATATATGTTGTTGTTCTTTTCCTCTGTTGATGCATATTATAGTAAGATTTCATATCGGATGTACTACATAAAGCATCCGTAAACTTTTAACTTTTTTAACTTCTACGTGAGAACCACTAAAAAAAATTAATAAACTAAACTGTTTTTTTTCTCCATTGTTGAAGCATATGATAAAAAGATCATAACATGTAATTTTTTTACGACTCTTGTTCTGATATTTCGACCTCGGGCTGATAATACATCTGATATGAAAATACCATGTGATAATCTGATAGTATCAATTGGTATCAATGACCGAAAGATATCTAACATAGAAAAAAAAAACATATATTTAAACATGAATATAATCTATTAAACAATAACACATGTATATGAAACAGATACGATACGTCTTTAAATGTCCCACTTCTAATAGTAATATAGATACGATATATATTGTCTATATATCTCAAGTAACTGGGATACATGCTGCTATAATGTAATAATATTGGTAATTTCCTTAAACATAGTGATTACTTTAGGTGATAATTAGAATTGTACAACATCTCTTCACAAAATTATTCCAGAAATCAAAATTAATATTCCAATTGTATGGTTTAGTGTATTTTGATGATTGTAAAGCGCGAATGTAAATCACCATGTACATTAGCTGATACATCACTTATCTGTACCCAAACATTGTCGTTCGTATTCAGCTCTATCGCTACGGAAACTGTAGTGGATTCACAATTATTGGAATTATGTTTATAATTCTTTGTGAATATTTTGCCATTGACGTAAATATAGAACTCAGAATTATCATAATTCAACTCCATTGATGCAGATACAACGTACAATCCTCTTTTTATCACAGACAAATTTCCCCGTGTTTTTAAAAATTGAGAGAGTTCCAATTCCAACACTGAATTTAACATCGATGAACTTTACCACACTCCCAACGCCAAGTATTGATGTATCTGTTGGAACAAATTCTGTCATTGGGACTGAAAAAGAGAATACAATACGGTTTAGTTTCAACGAAATAAATAACAAATAAATGCAAAGCTAAGTACAACCATACTATAAAGAGTAAAGAAAGTCCCTAATCAAATGGCTAAATCAAAAGCTCAAACACCTCAACGAATAGATATATATTTTATTTGATTTAGAATTGTGTTTTCCCGTTGTTATTTGTGGTAATTATTTTTTGACGGGAAAATGACAATAAACAGACTACAAGCAGTTACTGACATGCCAGCTCCAGAAGTTGATTAAACTGATTAAAAGATTATGTCTTCATCATATGAATATCTGGTTACATCCCTCCTGTTAGGGGTTTTATATTATACCATCAAGAAATATATGAGAAGAAACTAACCCGTGTCATGCCAACAACTGGTTTTAGAATAAATGTGTTTAATATCGATGCAAAGACCTATAATTGAATCAATATTAAAGCAACATGATGCAATTTTTAATGACCTTACAACAGTATCGTAATTATATCCCTTCTTAATAAGTCTATTTAAAGGTATTGATAGCTTTTGAGGTAATTACTGACATTTTTGTGCTTTGTAAAGAATATAACCATAAAAGATTGGATGTGAAATACCTCAACGTATAAGATGTCTCCATGTTGAGTTATACCTAAGAATGATTTACTTATACCGATGATAACATTTAGTAAATGTTTTGACTAGTTTGTGATATCGAAAACCCTGGTGTAATGATTTTTTTAAGTAATACATAAATTTCCCTCGCTAAAATCTAATACGTTACGAGCGAATCGTACAAGTTGAGATATATAAACACCATAAGATGGAGACAAGGGAACATCACCATCTAAAAATACTACTGTTACCTTCATTTATTAGATTCACAGGTGAATACTATATGGATTTTCTTAGGTAAACAAGAACAATGAAAAAAAGGACACGGACATTAGCTACACAGAGATTGTAAAATCAAAGCAAACCTAGTCAATGGTTCATGACTATCGCTTTGCCCTGGCACAGCAAAAAAACAAAAAAAAAACCCCAAAACTACAAAGTTGAGACTCATAAGTCTCTGATATATCCACATTAGAAGAAAGGAATTATGCCATGGCCGAAGCAGCTATTGCAAAAACAATCAATTTACCGGAAATCAGGCCATTTATTCTTAAACAATATAGTTCACTTGTGAAACAGACCCATTTACAGAAAGAAAGGTATTTCAACAAGATTCTCTTCGTAAACAAACAGATATAGAAATAGAAGCTTCATGTAGAAAGCAGAGAACAAACACTGAAACTGAAGTAAGGAAGAGTTCAGGAGTCAACAATAAAACGGGTCTTAAAGCCGAACTGACTTTTATCAAAACACAACAGAAAATGCAGCCGTGAGAGCCAAGTACCGTCAGATTTAGTGATACCCAAGAAACAGCAACGTTCTTGTGGCAGTTTAAAAATCAATGTCAGCTATATGAAAGTGTCGTACCGAAAGTAACTGGTCTAGTTGAAGATTTATATGCCAAAAGAAAGCTTATCTCATTCACAATGTACTCACGGTTGTTCCACAATTTGAATTATGACAGTATTAATCCAAAATAATAGAATTTATACATACTTTCTCCAGATGAAGTATATACTGTGATATGTTCATCAAATATAATAAAAAAGTGCTATGCTATTGAACATCTAGGCTCGAAAAGAGCCAACAAAGACAGCTGAAACCATGTGAACGTCTGTAAAATCAACATACACAAAGATCTAGAAGGATCAGACATCATAAGATGGAAAACAAAATTGTCAAAGGATAGAAAAAAACTATATTTTTACAGAAAAAATTGGGTTCAATGCGAAATAAAATGTTTTTATAACTTCTGTGGGCTCCTAAAATGTATGAAGCAATATGATATTTACTAATATTTCGAATTCAGTTGTTATAAAAAAAGGGAGATGTAATATGATTAGCAATGAGACAACTTTCACAAGAGACCAAGAAATAAAAAGTTAGCAACTTAACTAGATATCTGTCTGACCTTCAACAATGATTAAAAATCATACAGTATGCTATAAAAGACCCCGAAATGACAAATTTAAATCAATTCGAGAAAAATGTCTATGTAAGCCCATCTTGCAGTATATATATATACACAATAATAGTGCATTGACATATCGTTGATATTTCAAGTCAATGCACTGTTATTGTCTTCATACTGCAATCTAAAAAAACCAACATTTTCAATTGTTGTTTAATGTGTAAATGTTATTATATGATTTAAATATTGTGAAACTGCCCCCTTTTATTAAAAAAGTCGCATTTCATACAGGCGGAGAAATGTACAACACAATGAAATGTACGTTTATCTGTCGAAACCATCGATGGCGAACGAATTGTTTCAAAATGAACTAAATATCAACAATAGGCATAAAACATAATGATTTAAGTTTGCAAACCAAAAATATTGTAGTGAAAACAAGTGAAATATGTTTTTCTCTCTCTAAAAATTGCTAAAGAAATAAGTTTGAGTCGTTGTATACCTTGGAAACAAGAAAAGATTGAATAGGTAGTATGAATAATTAATTATAATTTCGGCAATTTCTATTTAAAATATTCATGAGGAAAAGTGATATCATGTCAGAGACTGTATATAAAATAAAAATATACGGTCAACGCATTTTGACTGCTCAAATAGAACGAGTGCAGTATAAATATAAGTATTTCCCATAAGTTATCCCATCGAATTTGGAGATAAAGGATACTACAGATACAGATAAGTCGGCTTCATATCTCGACTTACATCTAGAAATTGACAATGAGGGTCGGTTGAAAACAAAACTTTACGACAAAAGAGATGATTTCAGCTTTCCAATTGTGAACTTTCCATTTCTAAGTAGCAACATTCCAGCAGCACCTGCATACGGGGTATATATCTCCCAATTGATACGATATTCCCGTGCTTGCATTTCCTATAATGATTTTCTTGATAGAGGGTTACTGCCCACAAGGAAGCTATTAAACCAAGAGTTCCAAATGGTGAAGTTGAAATCATCCCTTCGTAAATTTTACGGACGCCATCACGAGTTGGTTGACCGTTATGGAATAACCGTTTCACAAATGATATCGGATATGTTCCTTACGTCGTAACTACAATCCCCTTCCCTTTCATGAGTGTGACCTACCGAATTAGACTATTTACCGGATCTGTAATCACATAAGCAACACGACGGGTGCCACATGTGGAGCAGGATCTGCTTATCCTTCCGGAGCACCTGAGATCACCCCTAGTTTTTGGTGGGGTTCGTGTTGTTTATTCTTTAGTTTTCTATGTTGTGTCATGTGTTCTATTGTTTTTCTGTTTGTCTTTTTCATTTTTAACCATGACGTTGTCAGTTTGTTTTAGATTTATGAGTTTGACTGTCCCTTTGGTATCTTTCGTCCCTCTTTTATAAGACTTACTCATGTTACTGTTCGAAATGAGAAGTGTCATAAGTGAACTGAAAAAACAACAACATGTATTACCGTTACACGTGTACAGCTGCCAGATCATTGTGACAAGCAAAACGGACCAGCAGTCTTTAATCAACATACCTTTTTCAACACTTTTGCTCATTTGGCGTTGTAGAAAATCATGTGATCCATTTGCACTTCTTTCAACTGCATGCACCATGTTTTCCAAACGCATAAAAGTTTTGTTCTGATCGGTTTGAAAGCTTTGTAACTGACTTGTCACATTATTTTCGATGGTAGCGATTGCAGCAGTTTGGTTATTCCAAACATCATGAAAAGACGATTGTTCACATTAGTACTTAATTCTGTCAAAGTTTTAGTAGTTCCGACAGTCATATCGAATAATGCAAGGAAATCCTGACGCCGAGCCTGCTCTTTCATGCTCAAAGTATGCGTTTGACTTATAAGCTTTTCACTGTATTCTGTAATGTGCTTATCTCGACTAAAGGTTTCATATTTTCTAGTTGCTTTAAAGCAGCCAATTCCTTTTCGACCTGCAAACTTTTGTGTTTCATTACATCTAACTCTTCACCTTGAGCACGAACACGCGTTTCAGTTGCATGGTGGTAGCTAGCAAGAGCCAAAACGTTTTTTTTCGCATTGGTCTGTTCGGTTATTGGTTCTTAATATTGCAGTCTCCATTTTGATAAATTTGGTTGGTAGAAGAGAATAATCTGGTTGTATCCGATTGTAGTTATGTTCCAATGTTTGATATTTCTGCTGTAAACGAACCATATTCTGTTTTGTTTCATTTAACTTCCCTAAGTGAACAAGACTTTTTTTGCAGAGAATCAAATTTCTACTGCAGTTACTTCGTTAGTAAGGCAAGGTTTTTGTCAACATCATGTCTTAGTTTTATTGTTTGCTGTTGTAGTAGATCTGATTCTTGTTGTTGGAGTTTTTTTTCTTCATAGAATTCTTACAAGGTAAGATATTGATTATTCGATGCTACTGTTCCCCCAATATTTTGCGAATGATCCAACAAAAATCCACCAACACTAAACACAATTACAGAAAACGCGAATAAATACAACATAGTCATATTTACATAGCAAGTTATAATTTGTTTAGTAACACAATGTTTTATTTTTGAATGTATTGATAAAATATTGATAAATAGCTTCATTCGTACAACATGAACAAAGGGGGAAAATTTGTCTTTGCACACATTGAAAAAGAAAGTTTTTTTTTTTAATCGAAGCAAAAAAAAAATAACTGCTACGTGTTCCATTGATTTATGATCAAATAGAACTGTTACGGGATGATGAGTTATAGAAAAGAGTGTTTAATTGAAATAACCTTTATCAAAAAATGTACCTTTAAAATGTGACACCAGAGCAGATAAATACTACATTTAAATTTATGTATAAGTTTGGTACACAATTATAGTAAATAATATAATTTAACCACGTTCTGAATTTGATCAAACTATATTAGTTTTGTACCCAAATTCATTCAGAGAAAACGAAAATTTTAACTTTTCCGAAATGCTTCCCTGTTTTTTTTTCTCCATTAGGAACGATATTAAACAACGCATCGAATAACGAATTTAAATATACTGACATTTTTATCACTACAACGGTGAAATTTAATTTTAATAAAGATAAAATTCCTCAATTTGAATTCAAAGCTTGGTGTTTGACAGGGTATTGACCTAGTACTTGATAACAGACAAACATTATAGTAAACATTTTGTGATTGCGATATTTTGTATGTTTTAAGTGCTCTTTTGAATGCTACATGTATTCGAGAATTTGCAGCTGCTATTCAGACTTTTAAAAACGTGACCAGTTTCGTGGCAGGGTTATATTAGCTGTACACCAATTTTACATATTGTGTACTCACCCGTAGTCAAAATGTAATGGGATTTTCTTTTTTCCCTTTTTTCTGTTATTTCACTTTGTGCAGTATTAATAATCACATTTTTGATTTTATGGAAAAGTGTCTCATTGCCAATCATATTTCCTGATTTAAAAAAAAAATATATCCCAACACTTAACAAAACTTTACGACAAAAGAGATGATTTTAGCTTTCCAATTGTGAACTTTCCATTTCTAAGTAGCAACATTCCAGCAACACCTGCATACGGGGTATATATCTACCAATTGATACGATATTACCGTGCTTGCATTTCCTATAATTTTTTTCTTGATAGAGGGTTGCTTCACACAAGGAAGCTATTAAACCAAGAGTTTTAAATGGTGAAGTTAAAACCATCCCTTCGTAAATTTTACGGACGCCATCCAGAGTTGGTTGACCGTTATGGAATAACCGTTTCACAAATGATATCGGATATGTTCCGTACGTCGTAACTACAACTCCCTTCCCGTACATGAATTTGACCTACCGAATTAGACTATTTACCGGATTTGTTATCACATAAACACACGACGGGTGCCACATGTTGAGCAGGTTCTGCTTACCCTTCCGGAGCACCTGAGATCACCCTTAGTTTGGTGACGGTTGAAGTGCATACGTGTGGATTTTAGTCGTTCGTCTTCATAAAACCATTTTTCAAGTCCCAATATCGTTGTTTTATTTATAAGGGGGAAATGAAGTGAACGGATTATGTGTATCTATTTTTTAAATATTAATTAATTTTATTATTTCAATTGAATTATTAATATTTTATTGTTTGTCATTTTCATTACAGCCTCTGAATTAGACTCATCATATTAAAAATAATACCTTCTGATTGAGAGGCTGCAATTTCATTAAAAAGCGATACAATATAAACAATCTAAGTTAAAGTATAATTGAACTCATATTCTCAAATGTTACTAGTACATACCAGAATTTCAGTCATCAAAATGTATATTCCATAGTATTTAGATCTATCGCTTTTAAAACCGAAGCGGAATGCAAATAACCATTGTTATGATGTTTAGAACTCTTAATGAATTCTTTGCCATTGACGTAAATATAGAACTCAGTATTATCCAAATTCATCTCCATTGATGGAGAGACAATGTACACACCGCTCTTTCCACACACAAATTTCCCTGTACTTTTAAAGGTAGAAATATCTATAATTCCAACACTGACTTTTACATCAGTAAACTTTATCACTCTCCCAACGGCAAGGGTTGACGTATCTGCTGGAACAAATGCTGTCATTGCGACTGTAAAAAGGAAGACATAAAAGTTTAAATTCAGCGAAAAGAATAACACGACAATACATTTTAAATTATAGAATAAGAGTCTGATGTGTTGGATAAAATTGAGAAAGGTAATGGGGAATGTGTCAAAGCGACAACAACCCGACCATAGAGCAGACAACAGCCAATGGTCACCAATGGGTCTTCAATGTAGCGAATAACTCCCGCACCCGTAGGCGTCCTTCAGCAGGCCCCTTAAAAAATATGTATACTAGTAGAGTGATAATGGACGTCATACAAAATTCCGAATTATTCACAAGAAACTGAAATTAAAAATCATACAAGACTAACAAAGGCCAGAGGCTCCTGACTTGGTACAGGCGCAAAATACCCCCCCCCCTTTTTACAACTTTAGCCAATATAAAAAAGTAAACGCATAACAATTCGCACATTACAATTCAGTTCAAGAGAAGTCCGAGACCGATGTCAGAAGATGTAACAAAAGAAAATAAATAAAATGACAATAATACATAGATAACAACAGACTACTAGCAGTTAACTGACATGCCAGCTCCATACCTCAATTAAACTGATTGAAAGATTATGTCTTCATCATATTAATATCAGGCACAATCCCTCCCGTCAGGGGTTTAGTATTATACTATCATAAAATATATGAGAAGAACAAAACCCGTGTCATGCCAACAACTGTTTTTTTTAAATAAATGTTTAATTGACATAGTCCTTTTGTTGATTGCTACTAAAAAATGACATAAAAGAGTTTGAACATATATACTCGCATTCTGACTTTTAAAATGCCGAGCATTTAAATGAGTCTTTGGATGTTACTTTTCACACTTTTTACTATGGGCCTTAGAATTAATAACAGCATTATCAAACATATAAGTATTGCTGTATAAGTACTATGATATTAATACAGCAAGCCTCGGACCAATAACAAGGCCAAATGACCAAAGAACGAAAATTTGCATAATTATAGAATGCATATGTCAGGTTCGGGTTTAAAAATAAATGACAGTTTACAAATAAAAGCGTTAGTAAACTATAAACAGTTAATCGATTTGTACCATCGTGAAGTTGTGAGGTCTTCAAGAAATGAGCTTTGTGATAATCTGCTCGTTCCCCAAACCTGAAATAATTCCATAGTCTGCTTTCAAAATACTTTTTAAATTAATGTGATGGTCTTTAGCCTGAAATATATGCCATACTGAACTTTTCAGCATGTTTATGATGACTAAATGAAAACGGCGTCTTCCAAACAACTGCTTACTTTCAGTTTGTGTTTAACATGAGTTTCGATGTAAAAACTAGAGACGTTCCGAAATCCTGTATTTGTGTCAACTCGGCTAATATAGAATAATTCGGCCAATACAGAAAAAAAATCTGTATTGGCCGAGTTTACACCTTATATTGCATAGGCATTAAGGTAGCACAATACAAAGATTTTATAACTCCAACTCCTAAGTTTTAAAATGCTGTAACTTTCTTAATAATGCTTCAAAATTTATAAAAGTGGTAGTTTTGGATAGCTAACAGATTACTCTTTCAAATTAATGCAATGTTAGTAGTATGCAACAATTATGTAACCAATTATAATGTTAACTGTGTCTAAAATATTTTTCACCAAATTTCCACTTTCAAATGAAATCAGCTTCTGCATAGATATCCCTAGAGGGTTGATGTTATTATATGTTGTTCCTATGGCCATTATCTACAAAAGGGTGTCTCAGATTTCAGATAGAATGTATAGAACAAATTTTACACCTAATCAAACAGTATCTTCTTTTATGTGGTTAGGATGTTTACACTAATTAGAGATTCATGAGAGAATGGAATACCATATAGACAATCTGAGACACCCTTTTGAAGCCCATGCTGTGTTGATTAAGATTTCGTTAAAATTTTTTGTATAGTTAAAGAGATGATAGAGCTAAATGCATTCAAGTGAACTTACCCAGATTTTGCCACTATTTACATAATAATTCATTACATAATGATTGCATAGCAAAAATATTGCATTCATTTAAAAGATTAATCTTTTATCTATCTATATATACCTCATTTATTATTTTCTAAGCATTCATAAGAAAGTTACAGCATTTCAAAGGTTAGTGATTGAAAATAAAAAAAACTTTGTATTGTGCTACCTTGAATGCTAAAAACCAAACGTTGAAACAAGAAAAGATATTGAATATATATATATATATATATATATATATATATATATATATATATATATAAGTACGTCTGAGTCAGTGACAACTCTACAACAGATGTATCCATCGGATCGCCATCAATGATGCTGATACATAATGTATATACAACTCGTCTAAACATCAACCCAACAATGTTAGATCTGTAAATTTGCTTTCGCAAATTTTTGGTTCTTCCCTCGCCGGGATTCGAACCCATGCTACTGTGATATCGTGACACCAAATCGCCTGCACTGCAGCCGTCCCGCTAGACCACACGACCACCTGGGCTCTACAAAATAGAGCTTTCGCTGGCCGTGTGTTACCTTTCCACGTCAGTTTTAATCTAGTGGCGTACTGCCGATATAGATAATTTAGCTGATCTGTAACCATAACATCTTCATGCCTTGTATATCATGTACTGCAGTACGCCTCAGCCAAAAATTAATTTACCGACAGATTTTTTTTCTTTAAAAAATAAAGTATACTAAAGGAACAAACCCTTTATAGATATTTACTAGTAACAAGAAGTTCCCATTAAAAAACAGAACTGAGAAGCTGCAATTAGGAAAAGCTCAGGAGACCTCACGTTACGTACAAAAACCATATTAAACTTCAAGAACCTGAAGCGAAAATTACTTTCCATCCATGGACTGGTGTTGCTTAGGTTAACCAACGTATTGGGCGAACTGAATCTTACACACACTAAAAGAAAGTGTTTAGTGCGATATGGACGAGTTCAAGTTTCAGATTCCAAACGTCTGGATTTACTAATTGATGGATTCCACTTAATTCCTCGAGGCTCACCATTATCATTAAAGTATCAGAAGGCAAACAACCCAACAAGAAGTCCGCAAGTATTATGGAATAGGAGCGATGAACGGAATGAGCCTACAAAAATATTTAATTAACTATTTTCTGAAACTATCTTTTTCTTTAGAAATAAAATATCACATAGAAAAAATTCCAAGCTGACATGTATGCAGGCTTTTTTTACTCTTCGTTCATGAAATATGTCTGAAAATTGCCCTAACTTCCTGTTTGAATAGTTTTACGCTATAGTCATTTTAATGCTCTGTATAGCTCGTGATTCGGTGTCAGTCAAGGCTGCGTATTTTGAAGTTAAAAAAATTAAAACCAATAGTTATTTACAATTTATACATTGTGACATGGTTGAAGAGTTGTTTCATTGGCACTCATACAACATCTTCTTAATCATTATGATTCAAAAAAGGAAACAATATGATAAATTATATTCGAAGTTTCGCCATCATTGACGACCTGAACCACCGGTCTTTTGTAATTGTACGACTTTACCCCCAACAGAAAAACAGTACATTAATGGGTGTTACATGGACATATTTTAGATGATACACGGACACTTTTAATGAATAGAATCAGTCGTGCACGATCAGTGAGTTCATGGGCACTTAAAATTTCAATCAGATTTGAACTTTTTGTTTCACCGACATATTTCCTTTCTTTTTGAATAAAATATTTACGTAAATAGTTATCAAAGGTACCAGGATTATAATTTAGTACGCCAGACGCGCGTTTAGTCTACATAGGACTCATTAGTGACGCTCATATCAAAATATTTATAAAGCCAAACAATTACAAAATTGAAGAGCATTGAGGATCCAAAATTCCAAAAAGGTGTGCCAAATACGGCTAAGGAAATCTATGCCTGGAATAAGAAAATCCTTAGTTTTTTTTAAATGTTTTAACTTTTGTTAACAGGAAAGTTATAAAAAATGACCACATTATTGATATTCATGTCAACACCGAAGTGTTGACTACTGGGCTGGTGATACCCTCGGGGACGAAACGTCCACCAGCAGTGGCATCGACCCAGTGGTGTAAATAGTTACGTAAGCATCAATACATTTTTTTTCTTAAACCAATTCCAGTAAATTACAATTCATATTAATACACTGAGTACACTGGAGGATTGACCATTTTACTTTAAAAAACAATATTTTGAGAAGAAAATATGTTGTGGTCAAGAAGATGACAAATGTTTTAATTCCTGATTTTCCGAATATCGTATATGAAAATGGTAATCTCGTTTTGGGTGATAATGTGAAAAAGTAGATAATTTTCTTACTGAAAAAACACATATCTCCCTTTTGAAGCTAACTGGTTAGTCCATATATGTATATTTTCCCTTATATTGACATGAGTAGTATTCTGGACAATGCTGAAAGTAAAGAAATGCTGATAACGACGTTTATATTTTAACAAAAAAAGACAAAAAAATCAACTGTAATCAAAAGATAAAATCCCTATTAGCTCACCGTTGCACGATTGATCATATAAATACAAAGTATATCCGTGAAATACATGTTCAAACTCTTGAAGAAAATCCTTCAACTTATGTCATCAATTTTGGACAGTAAGCTGCAAGTGAATCATATAGTAACACGTCTTTAATCCTGATCAATAATATCAGATACATAAGAAAAATTATAAGCGTGATTTAAAAAAAAAAATAATCAAAGATAAATACCTATATTATATCTAATAACAGATGTAATACCACCAAATCATGGTACATCACATCCGGTTGTTTACGAAAATAGGTCGAAAAAAATATTCCCTTGAATTTGACAGTTGTAGGTAATTAATCCTACATTTAATTGCAGTAAAAGATTTCTGTGTCATAAACATATGTCTTGGGTATTTCAAAGCACCATTATTTTTTTAATTGGGATTTCTATAGAATATTTTGTAATCTTGAGGTTACATGGTAACTAGACCTTGTACACAGATAAAATAATGGGAGAAATTTGATTAGTTAACTTCCAGTGATGGTTATTTTCTTATATGCAATGAAATGTGATGTGAATTTTTTTCTACAGTACTGGACAGGATAAAAATTAACTCATGCCAAGTATTTCTTTATTTGAAACAAAGATAAATTCTACAGATTTTTTTGAAAAGTGCAAATTTAACAAAGACTAATAGGGGAAATCAATTGTGGTATTACACCTAATATGGAGAGCTGTACACTCAACTCTGACCTCGTGAGTAATCTCATGTGTTAAATTGTCTTGTTATTTAAGTGGAATATTTCAGAAAATGAAGTATTCTGAGTGGATTGAGTCTTCAAAACACATTTTATGAAAATTTTTACTTGAAATAGGACTATTCCATGAATATCAAGTTTTTTTGTTTTTTTTTCTTTGGGGGGGGGGGGGGGGGAGGACTTTTTCTCCTTATTTCTTATATAATGCTATGATAGAATATTTTTCTAGGAAAAACTTAAAAAGATATATATTTATAAGTTAATGAAATTATTTTTAATCCTGTAACGACAAATTATTCACTAAAACAGAAGCCTTTTATGTCACTCTTTGGAACGCGGCGTAAATTTAATTTTGACGTAAGGACTTATTGAAACCTCCTTTGAGACAGTAAACTTGTTTATGAATTGTTCATTCTGCTAAAATACTTCAGTTACTCATTTCTGATAACATTTCTATCATGAATTAGTGAAAGTTACCCCATTATTTTTAGTTATTAGCCTGAAAAGTTGACATTTTGAGGAAATGAGAGGTATAAATTGACCAAAAAAGACATTATAAAGAAGACAAAGAGGTCCAGTAGTGGTATTTATCTTCCTAAAATTATCTTGAGTATCATATCAAACTGTTTGTAGGCAGATAAGATAAATATTTAATCATTTATTGGTCCACACTATATTTTATCTTGATGCAGCTTGGTTTGGATTTGTCGAAGAAATTTTGCTCGAATCGCTGCAGATGTCGTCTTTCATTATACTAGATTGTTCTCAAACTTTTACACTGATTATGACAAAACTTGAAATAAATGCTTGAATTAACAAGTTTTTCAAAAGAAAAAGTCACAATCAGTTTGTTAAACAATAATGTCTTCTTTAGGTATAATACCACCAAATCATGGTAATTAATCCTACATTTTATTGCAGTAAAAGCTTTCTGTGTCATAAACATATGTCTTGGGTATTTCAAAGCACCATTATTTTTTTAATTGGGATTTCTATAGAATATTTTGTATTTTGAGGTTACATGGTAACTAGAACTTGTACACAGATAAAATAAGGGGAGAAATTTGATTAGTTAACTTCCAGTGATGGTTATTTTCTTATATGCAATGAAATGTGATGTGAATTTTTTTTCTATAGTACTGGACAGGATAAAAATTAACTTATGCCAAATATTTCTTTATTGGAAACAAAGATAAATTCTACAGATTTTTTTGAAAAGTGCAAATTTAACAAAGACTAATAGGGGAAATCAATGGTGGTATTACACCTAATATGGAGAGCTGTACACTCAACTCTGACCTCGTGAGTAATCTCATGTGTTAAATTTTTGTTATTTAAGTGGAATATTTCAAAAAATGAAGTATTCTGAGTGGATTGAGTCTTCAAAACACCATTTTATGAGAATTTTTACTTGAAATAGGACTAGTCCATGAATATCAAGTATTTTTGTTTTTTTTCTTTGGGGAGGGGGGGGGGGACTTTTTCTCCTTATTTCTTATATAATGCTATGATAGAATATTTTTCTAGGAAAAACTTAAAAAGATATATATTTATAAGTTAATGAAATTATTTTTAATGCTGTAACGACAAATTATTCACTAAAAGAGAAGCCTTTTATGTCACTCTGGAACGCGGCGTAAATCTAATTTTGACGTAAGGACTTATTGAAACCTCCTTTGAGACAGTAAACTTGTTAATGGATTGTTCATTCTGCTAAAATACTTCAGTTACTCATTTCTGATAACATTTCTATCATGAATTAGTGAAAGTTACCCCATTATGTTTAGTTATTAGCCTGAAAAGTTGACATTTTGAGGAAATGAGAGGTATAAATTGACCAAAAGAGACCTTATAAAGAAGTTAAAGAGGTCCATTAGTGGTATTTATCTTCCTAAAATTATCTTGAGTATCATATCAAACTGTTTGTAGGCAGATACGATAAATATTTAATCATTTATTGGTCCACACTGTATTTTATCTTGATGCAGCTTGGTTTGGATTTGTCGAAGAAATTTTGCTCGAATCGCTGTAGATGTCGTCTTTCATTATACTAGATTGTTCTCAAACTATTAAACTGATTATGACAAAACTTGAAATAAATGCTTGAATTAACAAGTTTTTCAAAAGAAAAAGTCACAATCAGTTTATCAAACAATATTGTCTTCTTTAGGTATAATACCACCAAATCATCGTAATTAATCCTACATTTTATTGCAGTTAAAGATTTCTGTGTCATAAACATATGTCTTAGGTATTTCAAAGCACCATAATTTTTTTATTTGGGATTTCTATAGAATATTTTGTAAACTATGAGGTTACTTTGTAACTAAACCTTGTACACAGATAAAATAAGGGGAGAAATTTAATTGGTTAACTTCCAGTGATGGTTATTTTTCTAATATATGCAATGAAATGTTATGTGATATTTTCTC
This sequence comes from Mytilus galloprovincialis, assembly GCA_037788925.1. Lineage (NCBI taxonomy): Eukaryota > Metazoa > Mollusca > Bivalvia > Mytilida > Mytilidae > Mytilus > Mytilus galloprovincialis. Next base: position 89,725,140 of record CM075336.1, on the reverse strand, counting down.
TATAGTACGGGACAGGATAAAACTTAACCAATGCCACGTATATCTTTATTTGAAACATAGATAAATTCTACAGATTTTTTTGAAAAGTGCAAATTTAACAAAGACTAATAGGGGAAAACCAATAGTGGTATTACACCTAATAAGACAAAATCCATTTTTCATAAAATTCATTCACTAATGAAATATGAAATTCATTCTTATGATACATTTATATTGTTACTATTATTGAATTTATATCAGTTTACTTTGTATATATTGGTTTCATATATTTGGCAGCCGACGTACGATTTTTACAATTTAGTTAAAGGGGGAATAGGGAGGGGGTGGTATGACACATCCAGCTTTTTTTCAACAAACAAATTTCAAAACTGTTTATTTTGAAATTATTTTAAGCCCCCTTTCCGTTTTTCTCAAATACAAATCAAATGTCAGCTTGCTTAATTGTGTAATCTTTTTTTATACATTGCTTACTCGCGAGGTTGCATTTTTAAAAGTCACAAATGTGTACAACATTCATATTTTACTTGAAATGGTTCTTTTGTATAAAATAATTTTGATTCTTGAATGTTTTTTTAGAAAATTTTCTCGGTTAAGGGAAACTGAAAATAATCTGTATCTTACATTAAGTGGTATATGGCCATTTACGTTTCTAAAATGTTTAGTTTTGATACATCTTCTAATTGCAAAAAGTACTACTTCTTTCTTGAAACGTCGCACAAGTCAAAAGTTACGTCTTAGTCGGAGAATTGTGATTGTCAGGACATGATATTGCGTTAACCGCACTTGAACAAACTCAGAGAAGCATTCGACCGATTGATAACACAAAAACAATTATACTTCTAAATATATTTCAGTATTATACTTTTCATATGAGTATGTTTAATGAGAACAATTGAAGTCATCGAGGAAGTAAGCTCTTTATTTGACATGTTTAAGCTCTGAAATCACGTGCCACTCAATTTTATCACCGTCTGGTATGTTACGTAAGATTAAAATGATGTAATCTAATCAATACTTCACCAGTATCACGCAATACTCCAATCACAACGGATAAAAGTATAGACCTATCGCAACACAAATACAAAAAAGCTACACAAAAACGGATTGATTTTTGATATGTGATCATTATACGTTGCATATTTGTAAAGTATTCAAAAATCATAGTTGGATGAATTTGCTGCTGTGGTGCCTATGTAAATTATCTTTCATATATATTAAATGTTCAAAACGAAACAAAAAACATTATCACAGGAGCAAAAACCTAGAGCAATAAACAACATACACGAAACATTAGTTTCACATCAACTTCGTGTTTGCCGAACACAACAGGTTGGAGTTTTAAATATATGTTTTGTAAAATACACTCACCGGTCATAACAAAAACAAGAAATTTAAAAACTTTATTGAAAACATTTTCTTATCGGAAAAAAATGTCAAGATAAAAAAAGATGCATTTAAATGGATTTCTAAAAATATTAAGAAATCAATAAACATGTAATGAATATATATGCTGCATTGTGTAATGCAAATAGGCCTATCTGCACTGTAAAACAGTAAGACATGGGTTACCCGTAATATATGCGAAATGCAGGTCTCAGACATGGCAATACTGTGACATTCACGGTTTAAGGGTTATATTCCGTTCGCCTTTGGCTCCGGAGATATAAACTCTAAGCCGGGAATGTCACTGTATATACCATGTCTGAGACATGAATAAGATATAATATAGCCGATAGTCCAAAAAAAGACGGGTGAACCAAAATTATGCTGTACCTTCAGTGTGAAACATTATGAATAAAAGATCTAACAAAGCAGTTGTTTGCAATGTGGATCGCCAATCATTCAAGTTTCATCTTAGAAACTTCCCTTTCCGCATTCCATTTTCCCTTTGACTGTCACTTATCTTGATTGTTTTGTCCAGCGGTTAAAATCCTTCAAAACAAATTCCACATTTTGTGTTGTTGGGAATGTGACAGTGACTAAACTTTGACTTCATCTTGAACATGTTGAAGAAATAAATACTCAGTAATTATAGATACCTAAAAAGACCGTATTTATTTTTTGTAAAAGGCCTTTTTGAAATAATTTGAAAATGCTCTTGCCTTTTATGAAAATAACAAGAAATATGTATTTTATGTCTAGTACCGATAGTTTATTATTAAAGTTCGTATATTAAAGTTACAACATAGAAATAACACTCTTTTTCAGTCATGAATATAATGTAAAGTGACACAATAAGTTGATTTTCTGTCACAAAATGCAAAAATTGTATTTACCCGGCCACATATCAATAATTACCAACTTTTAATTTTACAAGCTTCAAAATATGGGTAAAATCAGGATTTCTACGCCGTAGCGCAGTGATCCCTGTCATGTGGAAATAAGGAATTACATTCTGGAAAAGGTATAAAGGTGAACAACCGGATTGTAGATTACATATTAAGTTTTAACATTTGTTGCTGTTATTTTGACAAATAATGATATAAATCATTTTGGTTTACAGATAACATAGAATTGAAAGATTGCTGGTTTTATCTAACTGTGATAAAATTTACAAAAAAGAGCAAAAGATACTAGAGGGACATTCAAACTCGTATATCAAAATAAACTGACAACGCCATGGCGAAAAATGAAAAAAAGACAATTACAGTAAACAAGACACAACAGAGAAAACTTAAGACTTAACAACACGAACCCCACCAAAAACTACGTGTGCTCAGGAAGGATAAGCAGATCGCGTTCCACATGTGGCATTAATCGTGTTGCTCATGTAACAAAGATTTCGTACATATTCTAATGTTCATAAGTATATCATGTATATTCCCCTTATTTTCCTGAATAATAAAAACTTTACATACGAACGTGAGGATAATCAAAACATGCAAACAAATGAGTATAATGTCTAATTTAAGGTCACATGCCGAGAAAAACCATTACTCAAAGTACTGACTTTTAATCAACTCACCTTGTTTAGCATTATTTTCGATATGTTGCTGTAGCAAATGAAAAGACTCGTTTCCCTGCATTTTGATGTCATCAATCATTGTTCCAATACTAGAAAATTTCATGTTAGCCGTGGTCTGAATGGTTTTCAATTGAGAGAGTATATTGCTTTCAAAAGAGGATAATATATTCGATTGATTATTCATAAGTTCAATAAATCTTCTATTCATATTGGTTTCAAGGTCAGTCGATTTTTTTCGAAAAACTAAGAATTTTCTTATCCCAGTAATAAATTACCTTAGCCGTATTTGGCACAACCTTTTGGAATTTTGGATCCTCAATGCTCTTCAATTTCATTTTTGTTTGACTTGATAAATATTTTGATATGAGCGTCACTGATGGGTCTTATGTAGACGACACGCGCGTCTGGCGTACTAAATTATAATCCTGGTACCTTTGATAACTATTTACACCACTGGCTCGATGCCACTGCTGGTGGACGTTTCGTCCCCGAGGGTATCACCAGCCCAGTAGTCAGCACTTCGGTGTTGACATGAATATCAATTATGTGGTCATTTTTATAAATTTCCTGTTTACAAAACTTTTATTTTTTTCGAAAAACTACGGATTTTCTTATCCCAGGAATAGATTGCCTCAGGCGTATTTGGCATAACTTTTTGGAATTTTGGATCCTCAATGCTCTTCAATTTCGTTCTTATTTGGCTTGATAAATATTTTGAAATGAGCGTCACTGGTGAGTCTCATGCAAAGCTCTGATTCCTTTCACGGATTCGGCTATACTTTTTGGACCTTTTGGATTATAGCTCTTCATCTTTTATATAAGCTTTGGATTTCAAATATTTTGGCCACGAGCATCACTGAAGAGACATGTATTGTCGAAATGGGCATCTGGTGCAAGAAAATTGGGACCGTTAATTTTATTATGTAGACGAAATGCGCGTCTGGCGTACTAAATTATAATCCTGGTACCTTTGATAACTAATTAGATAATAACATTAACCTGACCAAATTTACATCAACCTTTCGTTAGTATTTTTTCCTGCAGTGATTCACGAGATCAAAACATTTGAAAATATAAGATATAAAATCATTGAAACCTCATGAAACAGGAAAGAACAATTTGTTTTTACAAGAGTCCCTATATACAACAGTTGTATTTTTATACATGTATATATTCAAGAGTCAAATTTTTCCCATAAAATTCAACGGACCATTCAGAAAGCTAAAGTAGATAATTTTTCCATTAAGTTCTGGTAAAATAATATTTATTTTCAAACATTGCAATGTCGATGTTATCTATGATAAGTTTTTACAGAAACAATGTTTTACTTCAATTACAGACTGTACGAATGCAACACACACCAAGAGGTTTTCAATTCTAATAAACATGAATTAGACCTACGGTCTTCAATTGTCAATTTAGTGACTACCAATTCACTATCCCCTTCTCGATGTCTCGACGGTTATCTGAAGTTCATGGACAAATTTTGCTCATATGGAATTTTTACTCAAGACAAATGTGTATAAAGAGACTTGGTGCTCAATAATCAAGGTGACGGCCTTGTATAATTAACAGTACTTTTTGGTGGAATAAATGTTCATAATGTACATTGTTCAAATCATAGGGGATATATATCAGATATACATATATAGAGTCTATAAGAATCTACCAACCAGTAAACTTAATAGGTATTGCATCATCAAAATTGACAATACTACACAAACAGGAAAAATTATATCAGTCTGAAAGATTGTTTAACAATACCGATAAATAGATGGAAAACAAAACACTAAAAAGTGTTGAATATCATCGCACAAAGATTGAAAAACTGAACAGATGATATAAATTTTACAATAATTGCAAATATTTCGGCTCAACAAATGGCCTTCTTCGGTGACAAAAGTTTTAACAATACTGATATATAATGTATAAGGCGTAAACATAGATCAGTAATAATACAGGTAAGTTTTGGTCGATTGATTTTAATCCAAAAATCCTGAATAACATAATATAAACACTAGACTGTAAATTTAATTATTTCTTTCTATTGATTCCATCTGGATGGAGGACACCCAGTGTTTTTATCCAAAACTTCTCCCGATTCTCTCTTTGCCTATTTTGCCATGTACAATCCTGTTCGGTCACAAGGATCTTCATGTGATCAAAATCTTTCAGATTGTGATCTGGTAACCTGAAGTATTGGCTGACAGGAATATACGGTTTTTTTATGTTTTTTTTTTCTAGGACACTCAAGAACGTAAATCACGTTTGAGTTTTTGCAGTTGACATTGCAGAAGATCATGTAGTATGTCTTTTCTGTGGTCTTACTGTGAAATGTTGATGAATGCTGCAATTAGTTGCAACATTTGCAGCGCTTATCCCCACAAGGCTGGCAATTACCTACAGTATGGTTAGGTTTGGAAAGGTCAGCACGGACAAGTATATTTCTCACGCTGTTAGGTTGTTTGAAGGCAATGATGGGAGGCTCAGGAAAGATTTTGGATAACTAAGAATGATTCTCGATTGCTGCCCAATGATCACGAATGGTCTTGAAACTATTCTCAGGCATGGATGGTAAGTGAGATCACATGGGATTATTTTACTTTTCTGTTTTTCTTTGTAAGAGTACTTCGGTACTGGCATGAAAATACGGATTTTTTGTGTTATTAAAATTTACTGTTACAAAATTATAGAAATTATTATAAATTGAGGAATGTATCTCCTTCATGCAAAGCTCTGATTCCTTTCACGGATTTGGCTATACTTTTTGGACCTTTTGGATTATAGCTCTTCATCTTTTATGTTTTGGATTTCAAATATTTTGGCCACCAGCATCACTGAAGAGACATGTATTGTCGAAATGCGCATCTGGTGCAAGAAAATTTGTACCGTTAATTTTATTAGCAGACTGCTTCTAGGGATGGATTCCACTTTTCGAAAACTATTTTTGATGTTTTTGTGTTTATATCCCCTTCTTTTCAAATGTCCTTTGAGCTGCCCATGACGTTGTTTTGCAGTGTCTTCAGAGGAGCAGATTCGCCTTATTCTGAGAGCTTGGCTGTATGGAATGCTCTTCGTGCAGTGTGGAGGATGGCAACTTTCAGGCGACAAGTATTGATGAGTATCTGTAGGTTTATAGTATATATCTGTGTTTATTATACCTACAGATATACATATATATATATATGTTTAGACGAGTTGTATATACATAATGTACACAGCCATGTATCACCATCATTGCTGGTGATCCGATGGATAAATCTGTTGTAGAGTTGTCACTGACTCAGACGTACTTATAAATTGATTATTTTCTGTGACTGTATCTTGCATTTATTTGTAGGATCCTTTACTATAGATAATTGAGCTGATCTGTAACAATAACATCTCCTTGCCTTATATATCATGTACTGTAGTACGACGCTAGATTAAAACTGACGAGGAAAGGTAACACACGGCCACCCAAAGCTTTTTTTTTGTGAAGCCCAGATGGTCGTGTGGTCTAGCGGGACGGCTATACTGCAGGCGATTTGGTGTCACGATATCTCAGTAGCATGGGTTCGAATCCCGGCGAGGGAAGAACAAAAAAAATTTGCGAAAGCAAATTTACAGATCTAACATTGTAGGGGTTGATGTTTAGACGAGTTGTATATACATAATGTACACAGCCATGTATCACCATCATTGCTGGTGATCCGATGGATAAATCTGTTGTAGAGTTGTCACTGACTCAGACGTACTTATAAATATAATTATTTTCTGTGACTGTATCTTGCATTTATTTGGAGGATCCTTTACTATAGATAATTGATCTGATCTGTAACAATAACATTTCCATGCCTTATATATCATGTACTGTAGTACGACGCTAGATTAAAACTGACGAGGAAAGGTAACACACGGCCACCCAAAGCTTTATTTTTGTGAAGCCCATGTGGTCGTGTGGTATAGCGGGACGGCTATAGTGCAGGCGATTTGGTGTCACGATATCTCAGTAGCATGGGTTCGAATCCCGGCGAGGGAAGAACAAAAAAAAATTTGCGAAAGCAAATTTACAGATCTAACATTGTTGGGTTGATGTTTAGACGAGTTGTATATATATAATGTACACAGCCATGTATCACCATCATTGCTGGTGATTCGATGGATAAATCTGTTGTAGAGTTGTCACCGACTCAGACGTACTTATAAATATAATTATTTTCTGTGACTGTATCTTGCATTTATTTGTAGGATCCTTTACTATAGATAATTGAGCTGATCTGTAACAATAACATCTCCATGCCTTTTATAGCATGTACTGTAGTACGACGCTAGATTAAAACTGACGAGGAAAGGTAACACACGGCCACCCAAAGCTTTATTTTGTCACTGACTCAGACGTACTTATAAATAGAATTATTTTCTGTGACTGTATCTTGTATTTATTTGTAGGATCCTTTACTATAGATAATTGAGCTGATCTGTAACAATAACATCTCCATGCCGTATATACCATGTACTGTAGTACGACGCTAGATTAAAACTGACGAGGAAAGGTAACACACGGCCACCGAAATCTTTATTTTTGTGAAGCCCAGGTGGTCGTGTGGTCTAGCGGTACGGCTATAGTGCAGGCGATTTGGTGTCACGATATCACAGTGGCAGGGGTTCGAATCCCGGCGAGGGAAGAACAAAAAAATTTGCGAAAGTAAATTTACAGATCTAACATTGTTGGGTTGATGTTTAGACGAGTTGTATATATATATCTTGGCCACAAATTTATTGTTTTCTGTTTAGTATTAAATTCATATTAAGATCCATTTTGTTACATCTTGTGATCAATTTTATTCGGCAATCGCCAATGGTAATCAGCAGGGTTAATGAACATCAGTTGTTCGACCTGTTAGTCAAACGCAATCATAGGTTTGAACTTAGTTTTCAATTTAGATTTGTATATATATATATATATATAGAGTCTATACGAATCTATATATATATATATATATACAAATCTAAATTGAAAACTAAGTTCAAACCTATGATTGCGTTGGATAAAAAACTGCAATTTTTATTCGTGTGCATGTAAATCAAATTTCGTTGTAGAAGTGTCTAAATACAGCACAAACAACATTTACCAAAAGAACAAAATAGTGAAAAAGTATATTTAAACAAAACGCATTTGACTAACAGGTCGAACAACTGATGTTCATTAACCCTGCTGATTACCATTGGCGATTGCCGAATAAAATTGATCACAAGATGTAACAAAATGGATCTTAATATGAATTTAATACTAAACAGAAAACAATAAATTTGTGGCCAAGATGTTATGCCACAAACAAGAGGTGTCATTATTTTGTTTGTACACAAGATCCGGATTTCGACAATAAATGTCTCTTCAGTGATGTTAGGGATCAAAACTATATATATCATTATCCGAGTTGTTATCTTATCAATCTTATTAATAACTATGTAATGTATCATTTACATAACATTAATATACAATGTACATTACACATCTGATATCTTTTTTATTCCAAATCAAATAATCAAAGTTCAAATTTAATGTATGATTTGTTCACAATCATATTCAGAATGAAATAGTTAATTTTTCTACGATCATATGACGTCTCGTCAACAGGGAGTGGGCCGTTCTAATCTTGAAAAGTGTGATTAGAATGGAGATAATTGTCTTGTATTTGAAACTTGGCCTTCGTTAAACTTGATTTCTCTATGCCAAATATCTGTTTTTATTTGGGACATAAAAATATACCTTTTACAATATCCAGACCTTAAATGTAATACAGATATCTAAAACAATTACATATATACATATACATATATACTGTTTATTCCGATGTCACTTGACTTATATTAATTCTTTTTATACAGGCAATTTTTGATGAATTATATTGGGTTTGCAGTTATTAAATCATCACTTTAACATGTAATATAAACGTCAAACAAATACAAAATGATGTTTAAACTATGTCATTTTACTTTTACAATTGTAAAACTTGAGTCAAGTCCATGGTTGATATGTAAACCACTCGTTTGTACCCACAAGCTGTCATCGATTTGGAGTTGTCTAGCTATAACAACGGTACCAGTGTGCCACCAACCCTCGGTGTGAGCGCCAATGTACGTTGATGATATGACGTTTCCATTAAGATATATGTAGAACCTAGCACCATCAGTATAGGACATAATCGACACTGAAACCATATATATTCCACTTTTCTCGCATACAAACTTTCCAGTGTTTTTTAAGGTCGACAAGTTGCTTATTCCAACGCTGGATTGATCAACAACAAACTTCAAGACAGAACCCCTGCTTACTAATTCACTTCTTGGATAAGAGGCTGTCATCACAACTGAAATATATTTAATGATTTATCATATGCGTACACAACTTGTGATTGGATACCAACGCAGAGATAACAGTATTAATTCAGGAAACTGCCATGCCAGGGTATTTATGACGTTTTATCCCTAATTGGAACCTCAAAAACTTCATCACAACACTGATTAGTATTTGACATAGTCTAAAGCTGTATAGAAAACTAAGAAATGTCAGAGGATGAATGAGGCAAAATAATGACGTGCATTCAATAATACATTTTTAATAAAAAATAACGCAAATTATACTTTAAATTCTTAAACCCAATGTTAAAAATGTTGTTACAAATTATTACATACACGAAAAATTAGTTTCACATCAACTTCATGTTTGCCGAACACAACAGGTTGGGGTTTTCAATATATGTGTTGTAAAATACACTCACCGGTCATACAAACAAAAACATGAAATTTATAAACTTTTTTGAAAACATTTTCTTAACGGAAAAAAATCTCAAGATAACAAAGGTGCATTTAAATGGATTTCTAAAAATATTAAGAAACAATAAACATGTAATGAATATCTATGCTGCATTGTGTAATGCAAATAGGTCTATCTGCACTGTAAAAACAAGTAAGACATGGGTAACCCGTAATATATGCGAAATGCAGGTCTCAGACATGGCAATACTGTGACATTCACGGTTAAAGGGTTATATTCCGTTCGCCTTTGGCTCAGGGGATATAAACTCTAAGCCGGGAATGTCACTGTATATACCATGTCTGAGACATGAACAACATATAATATAGCCGATAGTTAAAAAAAAAGACGGGTGGACCAAAATTATGCTGTATCTTTCAGTGTGAAACATTATGAATAAAAGATCTAACAAAGCAGTTGGACGCAATATGGATCGCCAGTCATTCAAGTTTCATCTTAGAAACATCCCTTTCCGCATTCCATTTTCCCTTTGACTGTTACTTATCTTGATTTTTTTGTCCAGCGGTAAAAATCTTTCAAAAAAAATTCCACATTTTGTGTTGTTGTGAATATGACAGTGACTAAACTTTGACTTCATGACTTCATCTTGAACATGTTGAAGAAATGAATACTCAGTTATTATAGAAACCTAAACAGACCGTATTTATTTTTTGTAAAAGGCCTTTTTGAAATAATTTGAAAATGCTCTTGCCTTTTATAAAAATAACAAGGAATATGTATTTTATGTCTAGTACCGATAGTTTATTATTAAAGTTTGTAAATTAAAGTTACAACATAGAAATAACACACTTTTTCAGTCATAAAGTGACACAACAAGTTGATTTTCTGTCACAAAATGCAAAAATTGTATTAACCCGGCCACATATTAATAATTACCGACTTTTAATTTTACAAGCTTCAAAATATGGGTAAAATCAGGATTTCTACGCCGTAGCGCAGTCATCCCTGTCATGTAAAAATAAGGAATTACATTCTTCAAAAGGTATAAAGGTGAACAACCGGATTGTAGATTACATATTAAGATTCAACATTTGTTGCTGCTATTTTACAAATAATGATATAAATCATTTTGGTTTACAGATAACATAGAATTGAAAGATTGCTGGTTTTATCTAACTGTGATAACATTTACAAAAAAGAGCAAAAGATACTAGAGGGACATTCGAACTCGTAGATCGAAAATAAACTGACAACGCCATGGCGAAAAAAGAAAAAAAGACAATTACAGTAAACAAGACACAACAAAGAAAACTTAAGACTTAAAAACACGAACCCCACCAAAAACTACGTGTGCTCAGGAAGGATAAGCAGATCGCGCTTCACATGTGGCATCTGTCGTGTTGCTCATGTAACAAAGATTCCGTACATATTTTAATTTTCATAAGTATATCATGTATATTCCCCTTATTTCCCTGAATAATAAAAACTTCACATACGAACGTGAGGATAATCAAAACATGCAAACAAATGAGTATAATGTCTAATTTAAGGTCACATGCCGAGAAAAACCATTACTCAAAGTACTGACTTTTAATCAACTCACCTTGTTCAGCATTATTTTCGATCTGTTGCTGCAGCAAATGAAAAGACTCGTTTCCCTGCATTTTGATGTCATCAATCATTGTTCCAATACTAGAAAATTTCATGTTAGCGGTGGTCTGAATGGTTTTCAATTGAGAGAGTATATTGCTTTCAAAAGAGGATAATATATTCGATTGATTATTTATAAGTTCAATAAATCTTCTATTCATATTGGTTTCAAGGTCAGTCGATTTGCCTTTTAAATCCACGGTCATATTATACAAGGCAAGAAAGTCCTGACTCCGAGCTTGCTCTTTCATGCTTAGAGAATGGGTTGTAGTGGCTAATGATTGCACAGACTTTTGTAGAGATGACATGTCAAGCAACGGCCTAATGTTTTGTAAATGTTTCAAGTCAGACATATTTTTACTTAATTGGTCAGTAGTATTCTTCAACATTTCCAACTTTGCGGTGTTCATGTGACAGTGCGAATCAATGTTTTTAGCTAGTCCTTCGTATGCTCGTGTTTTGTTTTTTAAAACAATTAACTCATTATCGACTGAGTTATATTTGTCTTGAAGCAAACTTTTATCACGCTTTAATTGTTCGAAACTGGTCAGTAATGCAATGTTATTCTGCTCGAGTGCTGTATACTTTTGTTCCAAGAGAATAAGATCCTGTTTTGTTTCATTTAATTTTCCGTCTTCTCGTAGACTACGTTCAAGAGCTTCGAATCTTAGTTGTAATTGTGATGTTAAAAGAGCAAGGCTTTTGTCCATATCATGACGAAGCTGTACATATTTTTGTAAGTTCTGTTCCGTTTCTTGTTGAAGCAACTTTTTTTCATCGTAAAATTCTGACACTGTCAGGTACTGCTTGGCTGTTCCAGTTTGTCCAGTTCCGGGCTTTGGTGAATCAAGCAGAAATCCATGAACAACGGAAACAGCTAGTAACAGTAACAACCACATCTTTATTGGTTAATGAACAACTAAATAAATAATCTGCTTATCAACTGTACAAAGGTCTATTTATATTAAATAAACATATCGATATATAAGTAATATCATTCAGAGATACCATAGTCCAATGTGAATTATCGATGACAAAATCAACACTAGTTCATTGTCGGAAATTATATAAAATGTATTTATACTACCTTAATAAAAAACTGAATTGCGAGGCTCTCTGAGTTTTTCTTCGACTATTTTAAATTTCTATAATATATTTACATCAATTTGTACACCCTAAAATAGTTTATAAACAATAACATAGTTATAATCCTTACACCGAGGGAAAACAAGTTAGCATCCAAAAAATCAACATGTGACCTTTAACAATTTGCAATATATATCGCATTAGAAGATTTAATATGTCAAAGATAGGCGGACGATACCAAATAGAAATGCAAAACTCATAATTCGACGACAACGCAATGACTGAAAACTAGAGAGATCAAAAGACGAACAAAAGGTAAAACCCACAACAAAGAAAACCAAAGACTGAGCAACTTGCACCCCGTTAAAAATGAGAGCGTGAGTTCCAAATGATTAAGCAAACATCATACTGGTCAAGTTATTGGTATACATGTGAACATAGGGAACATTTCTCATAAGAGAATCACCCTGATTTAAGTCAACACAATACACGAAATACAAGTATAGCAGAAGGAACGAGTGAAAACAAATAAATTACACGGTTCAGTTATGGGATAGGCACATGAAAAATGTGGCGTGGTTAGATGTTTACAAAGACTAACCTTCTTCCTAACCAATGTTCTGTCTTAAAACACAATATAGGATTGTATGTTTTTGGTATGTTTCATGTATCTTTCTATGTTGCACTGATATAACTGTCTCAACTTGTGACTATACGTTAATCAGTACAATGTCAATGTCTATATTTAGATAATCATATATGGCAGTGATTATAATATAAATATTAAGTTTATTCGGTGAGATTAAAAAGATAATAGTCAGACCCTTATTGTACCATTATATGTATAATTGTATTCATATTCATTGTTAAATCTTATACCACGTTGTTGATTTATACAGGCCATGTTCACATGGTTCCTGCCAAACACAAATGTCTCATCCACTGTATTTGTTTTATTCAAAACCTTATCATTTACCATTAACAAAAATGTGAACATCAAAGATTTACTTAAAAGGAACTTACAACTGTAAAATTTTAAATTAAATGACTAAATAAAATTAACAATGGAAATGGGGAATGTTTCAAAGAGACAACAACCCAACCAAAGAGTAGACAATAACCGAAGGCTTAAATATACTATTAAAATGTTGTTAGTTTAATTTATAAAGACCATATAAAGTCGTCTTATTTTCAAGATTCTGTGTATCATACTTGTGTGAATAAACTCATCATAGATACCAGGACAAAATTTAGTATATACGCCAGACGCGCGTTTCGTCTACAAAAGACTCATCAGTGACGCTCGAATCCCCAAAAATTTAAAAGGCTAAATAAAGTACGAAGTTGAAGAGCATTGAGGACCATAATTCCTAAAAGTTGTGACTTGTTTGAAAAATAGAATTAGAACGAGTACCTTATCACTTTACATTAATCACTGCATTAGGCCATATTCACATCGAGCTAGTGGGGTGTTGGTGGCATCAACACAAAAATAACTCATCTACGTTCCCGTTTAAAGGAGCAAAAAAAAAGTTTTAGGAAGATTATTATCCTGTATCAATTGAGCTTCTATCGGCTGGTGGAGATTACTTTCTATTTGGGGAAAATTAAGAAATTTGTAAATCTCCACAATTTTATAACGTAATTTACACAAACATTCAGAACTTACAAGTAAATTTCTGAATTCAGACAAGAGTTTTTAATTTTTTTATTCATATAACTGTATACTATATAAAAAATGTGTATCTTTTATTATGATTTGTATTACATTATGTTTCTCTTTATTATGTTTTTATTATTTTTTAAGTTTAAGGGTACGTTACCATAGTGTCGAACCACTTTTGCCAACTTTAAATACTATGTGTAAATGCTGTTTCAATAAGTTTTCGATTACACATAGTGATATTCCAAGTTACCTTGTGTTCATAAAACTAGATATCAGAGAGTGAATTAAATTATGAATATTTATGGAAAAAACATCAATTGACAAATAACGATGGTAATATCGGTTATATTTCAATTCATCTATCCAAAGTTCAAAATATTCCTTCAAATTGTTTTTTCTAGGTTGCAGTCTTGTAATTGACTGCTCCATAGGCTTACATGCAAAACAGCTAATTTTTGAAAAATGCTACATAGAGAAATTTCATGTTCATATCATATATGTACTAAAGTGATTTTTTGATTTAATCGAAAAAAAAGTTGGTCAAGCCACGAAGAATAAAAAGTTACGTAAATCTGAAGCCAAAAAATGTTTTTTTCTACTTTCTGTTTGCTATTTTTACTAGGCCGCACCACTTCCAGTAAATATGATATCCTTCCACTTTCCTGGATTGATACACCCCAACAGATGCAAGACTTTTTTAAAAGTCTATATATATACAAATGGAAAATAGTATTGCAACCCCTTGATTTTTTAAAACTTGAAAAATCAGCCTATTATTTTGGATGGAATATGATAAAATATTTGTAAAATAATATAAAAACATAGTTTATGATAACATTGGCCTTAAAACGAACAAAAAATGTTTGAAAAAATAATATTTATCTAACCACAATTTTAATAACAAAATGAAGTTTTTTTTGTACAAAAAAAATGCATTTTACAACTTTTACTATAGTGGAACTTTACAATGTCAGACATTTCACAATTAATCTTAAGATAATTGTTGACATCATGGTTGATCATAATACGCCAAAGAATTAGTACTTTGTGCGCAGCCTCCATTCAAACGGATAACCGCCTTTTAACGTCTTCTGATTCCTGCCATAAATCGACTAATTTGTTGCTAAGGTAGCAGCAACCATTTCTGATGAAGGACATTGTTTATTTCATGACGTATTTGAACTGGGGTGTCATTTCGCGAACTTTATGTTCAATAGTGTCCAATATATGCTCGATATAGTTCAAAGTCGGGCTATGATTGGGCCAAGAAAGATGAGCCGAATTCCATTGGAACAATGGATCTTCCTCCACGATGCTTATTTTCAATTTTAGCAAGCTCTGCACTACATTGGATACAGACAATTGTGTGTCTGTTCGTAAGCAAAGGTCCTTGAAATGGTCTTATCACACGATAACCAGTAGTGATGGGTTGATCTCGAACAGTTCTTGTTAAAAGTCTCCTGTATGCTCACCACTTTCGTTTTAGGATTGTATTGTATGCAAAGGGTTTCCTTCTGACCAACCTTCATTATACTTGATTTTACCTAGCAGATGGTATAGGGGTCTTCTTGATCTCGAAAGGTCTTTAACATCGTTTATTGCCTGATTTTTATTCTCAAAACGACTAATAGTGGAATGGTGATGACCAACAATACGTACAGTTGTCACAGCGACACTCCTGCTTCTCTCATGCTGATAATCTGCCATTTTGCTGCAGTTAAGAATTGTGGAGGACCCATTACAAGGTGTCAATCACATAACGTTATAAACTTGGTTGTTTAAAGTGTTGGAAATAATGAAAATAAAAACATTTGTTTTGCAGTTTACGGGTACAGTAGTTGCATGTGTAGATAAGAACTTATCGAGTCGATATTTATTGATTAAACTCAGGTGATATGTAAACAATGTTTAACTTGTTCTATTTTAACAAATTATATCCCCAAAAAATAAAGAGTGTTTTTTTAATTTCAATTTCAATTTGGTGTTGCAATACTTTTTTCAATGTGTATATATGTTTCAATTCAGCATAAACCTATAATCAAACAGAAAAAAATGACTTCAGAAAAAAATTCAGAAAAAATGCACTATTTTGTTTCCCTCCATGTTTTGACATTCAACGGAAACTGGAGTTGTTATACAAGACTGGTACCTTCTAATTGATTGTGCTCACTCAGAAGTTTTAATGGTATTTCGGTTGTTGTATTGCTTCATTCAATTTGGCTGGTTTTGAACTAGGAAGCCATCTAAAGTGGTTGACCAAGAAAGGAAATTTTTAATGTCACTTAAAAATAATAGTATGTTGGTGGAGAGTCAGACATAAATCCTTGCGAAAAGCTACGAATACCTTCAAAGAGAGGTTGCAAGGGTTTTTAACTGTAGAATGCGTTGCACTCTTTCTACACGAGACAATATATTATATATCTTCAAATTTGAACGCGTATTTTTGATACTTATGTTCGCATACTACACAGCATTGTAGTTAAATCACTTATGCGAAATTTAATGATTCCATTTTCTGTTTTCCCTATAAAAACTCGAACGGAGTACAGAGTGTACAAACTTGTTGGGCTACTATCGCGGCAAAGATTGTTGTGTCAAACACACTTTTAAACATCATGGCATTAGACAATCCGAAACTTTCATTGATGGATATATTAAGGGATTGTATTAGTTTAGGAATTTATTATGAATTCTTGAATATAAGATATTCACCTGTTAAATTTATGTCTACGTTGAATGATGCCTATGATGAGTTTAGTTTACCAGTAAAGAAAGATAAAATTGTGCCAACTACAATCAGTCAACCATTGTACAAATCATAGTTATTCACCTTTTTTGCCAGTTTTATACATGTGCAAATATGGTCTCCTATTTTCCCAATTTATCAATGAGATAACGGTACTGTTAACACACAATCTTAAGAAACAGCCTATGCTAAGCCCTCTGAATGCTAAAAAAAAAAGTATTAAAACATCTGACTTTCCTACACTTTACACAAGTATACCTTATTCCAAACTTACAGACAAATTAAAAGAGATGATATTGCTTTGTTTCATAAAAAATAATGGCGAATATAGATACAAGTATATTGTCTTAGAGCGGAAAAAATCATACTTTGTAACGAATCACTCCGATTCAAACAAAACCTTCTTAGGAAGAAAGACACGAAGTATGCAATATCCTTTAACTTTACTTTACACTATATGGATAACGTTCTCAGAATAAATAATAACAAGAAGTAATTGTAACAGGATGCTGTTACGAAGTCTCCCATACAAAGCTCCCATATTCATTTGATTTGTTTAATTTGTTTAATTACAAGAACATATATGGTTAAGGGGTGGGGATATGGACCGTTTACAAGTTTTCAAACAAGAGGGGTGGGATGACCCCTAGGGGATTCCCCCTTTATTTTTTGTGATTGTTTTATTGTCCTATGATCAATTCTGAAGACTGTGTTGTGTGTGTATCACTAAAAGTTTTCAAATTATATTTATTTGAACATTTTCGAAAACAAAATCCCATAGGGTTCTATAGTAAACTCCTCCCTTCTTTCGCCCCCCGCCAAAATACCCTTAATTGACCCCTATGCACCATCCAACGATTGATGGCTCACCTAGACATATTAGTCTAACATTTTATGAAACCCTTACTAAATCTGACAAGTGGTTTTGGAGAAACGTTGCGGACAAGTTCATTTTTTGAAAGTGGCGGAAGAAAAAGAAAAAGAAAAAGATAACAAAAGAAGAAGAATAATAAAAATAATAAGAACTGAGCAAAAGCAATAAGTCTCCAAACTTTGTTTGGGAGACTTAATAAAAAAATAGGGGACTATGTTCATGATGTAGATTTAACTCATCATGGATACCAGGGTTCACATTTAGTATATGCGCCAGACTTGTCTTTAACGCATCTATCCAATTGAACTTGAGATTAAAAAATACAACTGATACATTTAAGTTTGTCTCATATCTTGATTACATCTAGAAATTGACAATGAAGGTCGGTTGAAAACATAACTTTACGACAAGGAAGATGATTTTAGTTTTCAAATTGTTAAATATCCATTTCTATGTAGCAAAATTTCAGCAGCGCCTGCATCCGGAGTATATATCTCCCAAGTGATACGATATTCCCGGGCTAGTATTTCCTATCATCATTTCCCTGATAGACGGTTGCAGTTCACAAAAAAGCTTTAAACTAAGAGTTCCAAATGGTGAAGTTGAAATTATCCCTTCTGAAATTTTGCGGACGCCATCACGATTTCGTTTAACATTATGGAAGATATGTTTCACAGATGAGGGGGTCACAGATGATATCGGATATGTTCCTTATGACTAAACTATAATTCCGTTTCCTTTTCACGAATACGACTTACCAAATAAGACTATTTTCCGGGTTTGTAATAACATGAGCAACACGACGGATGCAACATATAGACCAGGTTCTGCTTACCCTATAGAAGCACCTGATATCACCCCTAAGTTTTGGTTGGGTTCGTGTTGCTTAGTCTTTTAGTTTTCTAGGTTGTGTCATTGGTACTATTATTTGTCTGTTTTTCATTTTCTTTTTTAGCCATGGCGTTGTCAGTTTGTTTTTCATCTATGAGCCTGAATGTCCCTCTGGTATATTTCGCCATTTTTTGGGCAATCATTGACCCGCTTAAGGAGAACTACAAAAAGACAATCGTTTATACTTAATCCTTATCGGTGTTTGTTTGTGTACCAAAGGACATTTATTTGAAAAGTATCACGTATTCCTAAAAGCTACAAAATCCATACAGTATTGTAAGATATCCAAAAACTGACTAAACTGTTTATTTCAATACAAGTGGGAAAGTATTCAAGTTTCCTTAATGCATTTCCAGAAAAAAAATGTATTGTCCGTTCTTCCTGTTTACTTATAACTGCTTCTTTGAACTTGTTCCAAATCTGGTGGATAGTTATCTTATTGGCAATCATACCACCTCATATCATTTCCATTTATATGTAAAAACTCTAACTTGGCTATAATATTTTCAAAATTTTCTATTGAAAATGTATAAAATCTATACACTATACATTTAAATTCAAAATTACTTTATTTTTACGATAGTCAAATGTGAATAAGGTCCACTGCGGACTTGAATGCCATTTGTTTGTATCCACACGCTATCATTTACTTGAAGTTCTAATGAAATGATTATTGATGAGGAACTCCACCATTCGTTGGATTGATATTTATATGACGTTGCGAAAATACTTCCGTTCACATACAAGTAAAATTCTCCAGCATTGGTAACCGTCAAGATCGTAACGGAAATAATGTACAAACCCTCCTTTTTGCATATGAACTTCCCGTTCCTCTCAAAGGTGGTCAAGTTACCCATTCCGACACTGAACTTTACATTGCTAAATAGAACCAGGCTTCCAGCAATTAAACGTACATCTGAAGGAAGGAATGTTGTCATGGCAACTGAAATAAATATATATGAAATATTATGAGCTCATCAGTAAATATATTATTAGAACTAACAAGACGTCAATGTTATTCCTTTATAGGTGACGACTTATCATTATTTGAAAATAAAAATACAGTAAAGCCTTTATCATATGTATCGTTTCCGTCTTCGATTTGTTAACAAAATGTCCCTTTTCTTAAAAAATGAACCCAGAAAAGAACAAAATACAACATGAAATTATTACCTTTCTCTCCATTTGTGTTGATTTCGTTCTGCAAATTACGGTATGTCTCATTTGTAATCTTTCTAGTTTCTAATATGCTATTTCCGATATTCCACAGTGTATTGTTTTGATGGATCTGGTAGTTTTCAATACTATCCAACATTTTGGTAATACCTTCACTCTGATTTTGTTCCTGTTCATAAATACGACGATCCATAGCACTTCCTAATTCACTCAAAAATCTCTTTGTATCAACAGTCATGTTAATCCAGTTAAAGCCAGAAATTCTTGACTGCGTGCGTGTTCTTTCATCTTAAGTGAATTTGTTTCTGAAGTTAAAGATTGTACGTCTTGTTGTAAAGCGCTAATTTCTTGAGTTCGTGTTATATTCCCAAGTTGTTTTATAGCAGACATTTCCTTCTCCAAGTTTATACTTTTTTGTTGATTGCTATTATTTCTTTTCCCTGCACGCGGAAATGCACGCGAGTCATATTGTTTACGACTTCTTGCTTAATATATTTTTCTTCAACGTGCTTTATTCTATTTCTAATCGTCTTTAGATCATTCACCACTATAACGTTATGTTTTTGTAGTGCATTATTATGCTGTTGAAGCTTATTGTAATTCTGCTCAAGCGAGTGATACCTCTCTTTCAAAATGTTTAAGTCGTTTCTAGTCTCGTTAAGTATTTGACCTGGTGAAATTGTCTTTTCAAGTACGTCAAATTTCTGCTGCAGCTGTGATGTAAGCAATGCCAGATATCTAGTGGTCTCATGTTGCCAAAATGATGTGTCTTGTCGAAGACGCTCTGTTGCCTGATCTCGTAATTTTGATTTCCTCATAAAATTCCGAAGTGGTCAAGAACTGAGCATTTGCCATATTTTGACCGTTTCCAGATTGCTGAGTATCCAACAGAAACCCATGACCGAAGGCATTAATATAACAATAAGAAAAAAACATTGTTGCCCTAAATGACGATAAATCATGTGTAAACATCACATTGTTTAACATGTCAATATGTTATCTTTTGCATTCCTATATAGATAAACATTATGACTAACAATTCACAATTTGATAACTCAATATAGTATAACACTGTATTTTAGATTTCTGAGTGTGACTGTCCCTTTGGTATCTTTCGTCACTCTTTTGTCATCATAAATAAGCCGACATTATCTTTCAAAAGATTCCAAAATTTTCGAAAATAGTAGAATAAACCGAATCCACGTTTAAGTTAATACTGAGAAAAAGAAAAAAAACCCCAATAATATGGCATTGAAAATGATTTGTTTATTATCATAGAGTTTAGTTTTGCCAAAGTCCTCAATCTCTCTTAAAAGGCTTTTTTTCATTGTACCTTTGTTTAAAAAAAATAAAGATATCTTTTTATAATATATACAAAATAAATGACCATAGTACGGAAGCTAAAACATGTATAAAGGGAAACATAGAAAATAAAATTAGTCCGTTATTTCAGATTTCTAATCAGTAATTTTTAAATAATAATCTGTGATCAGTGTTTCCAAATTCACGATCTCTGATTGATAATAAGTGATCTCGACATATAAATACACATAACGTGGTTTCTCAATCCCTGATATCTGATAATAATCTGTGATCTCGGATGATACTCATTATCTCGGTTTCCAATACGTGATCATGTGTCGTGTGCTATGTTCCCATGTTAGGTGACATGTTCCCATGTTACGTGGCATGTTCCCATGTAACGTGTCATATTCCCATGTTGAGTGTCATACATGTAATTATGGATAGTTAAAAATTACTATTTAAAGAAAATGAAAAATAGGTGTGTTAATCAGGTTAAAGGGTAAACTCAGACATGTATTGTGTTTAATTGACAATGCTTGATATGTGTGCTATGTTTAAAAATTACTGTATCTTCCAGAAAATATACTGAAGATGATATTATTAAAATGCTGGACTTTTTGATCGACAATATATTTGTTGAGTTTGGAGGATTTATATTTCTACAGACAGTCGGTATTCCAATGGGTACTAATTGTGCACCCCTGCTGGCTGATTTGTTTTTGTATTCGTATGAAGCAGAATTTATTCAGAACCTTCTTAAAGACAAAAAGAAAAAGCACCTTGCGAAATTCTTTAATTTTACTTTCCGATATATTGATGATGTTTTATCATTGAACAACCCATACTTCAGCCAATACTTACATCTCATATATCCCAGTGAACTTGAAATTAAGGATACTACTGATACTAGAAGGACTGCTTCATACCTTGATCTTTTCCTCAATATTGACGTAGATGGACGACTTCACACGAAAATCTATGATAAACGGGACGATTTCAACTTCCCAATTATCAATTTCCCATTTCTCAGCAGTAACATACCCTCTGCCCCTTCGTATGGTGTTTACATATCACAATTGATACATTATTCACGTGCTTGTTCACACTATACGGACTTCATATACAGGAGTGTGCTCCTTACGCAGAAACTGCTCCAACAAAGTTATGAGGAGGACAGATTAAAATTGACACTCCGTAAATTTTATGGACACCATCACGAATTGGTGGATCCATATGATGTCTCTTTAACCAAACTAGCTAAGGACATTTTTACCACATGGTAGATTGTGGTTTGTCATTATGTCGTCTAATCTTTTAATTACCAAACGTGACTTATTCCCGATTGTGACTGTTTTGCTGAATGTGAATTCGCATTACTATAAGACGTGTTTCTGTACTTGTTTATCCCAAATTCATGTATTTAGTTTACATGTTTAATGTTATATTTGTAATTCTCATCGGATTTTGTCAAATATGTTGACGTCTTTTTATTATATTTAGGTGTTACGGATAGAAAAATTAATCACCGCCTTTATTAATTATATTAAATTTTGTACGATTATTTACGTTTGAAGTTGGATTCATAACAAACTGGACATATATATATATTACAGTTAATTGCTATTAATAAGTATTGCAATATGCATTTTGTTTAAATTAATTATCAGTATTTAGTTCTGATATAATCTTAAATCAATCCTAATTCTATCTCACTTTGATAGTTTTTCATATGTGACGTCATGCTGTTTCTAAATTTCATAAATTCAAATGTGGCATAACGTTTGTACCTTTTCGCCATCGTATGTGACGTCACATTTTTGTAATTACGTTGACGCCTGGACTGATTCGGGTGTGTCTATTTTGTGTTAAATTTTAATAGCATTATGTATTCGGGTTTAGTTTTCTGTAATTAGTTAATACTTCAGTTTCATTATGTATATCTCTTTCATATTCATTTGTTAAAATTTACTGTTTGCAATAGCATGAATTGTTCTATATAATAAGGATGTTCTTATCCCGGGCATAAAAACAATGCCGTATTTGGCAAAACCTTTTCAACTTTTGATCTTCAGTGCTGTACAACTTTGTACCTTTTTCACTTTCGATCTTTTATATCTGGGCGTTATGTATTCGGGTTTAGTTTTCTGTAATTAGTTAATACTTCAGTTTCTTTATGTATATCTCTTTCACATTCATTTGATAAAATTTACTGTTTGCAATAGCATGAATTGTTCTATATAATAAGAATGTTCTTATCCCGGGCATAAAAACAATGCCGTATTTGGCGAAACCTTTTCAACTTTTTATCTCCAGTGCTGTACAACTTTGTACTTTTTTCACTTTCGATCTTTTATATCTGGGCGTCACTTGTAAGTCCTGTGTGGACAAGGCGCGTTTTTGGCGTATTGAATTTTAAACCTGATGCTTTTTGTTATCTATTAATCATGTTTTTCTTTGTCTAATATGTTCTCCTATTTATTTGTATTGTAGTCCTGTAATATTATGTTGTCATTTCAATGTTATATTTAACTTTGCCATTAAAGTGCGAGGTTTGGCATGCCACAAAACCAGGTTCAACCCACCACTTTTATTCCCCTTTAAAAGTGTCCTGTACCAAGTCAGGAAGATGGCCATTGTTATATTATTGTTCGTTTCTGTGTGTGTTGCATTTTAACGTTGAGTCGTTTGTGTTTTCTCTTATTTTTGAGATATTGAGATCAGACGTGGCACGGTACTTGTCTATCCCAAATTCATGTATTTGGTTTTCTTGTTATATTTGTTATACTCGTGGTGTTTTGTCTGATGCTTGGTCCGTTTCTGTGTGTGTTACGTTTCGGTGTTATGTCGTTGTTCTCCTCTTATATTTAATGCGTTTCCGTCGGTTTTAGTTTGTTACCCCGATTTTGTTTTTTGTCCCTGGATTTATGAGTTTTGAACAGCGGTATACTACTGTTGCCTTTATTTATACAAATATTTGAGTGCGATTCTTGTTTTTGACTTTATGTCAGATGTTCAGAATCATTTGGTTTTATGCAAGCATGGAAAATAATTATTTTACTAACCTTTTAGTCATAATGTTATACATTATATTTATAAATTACATGTTTACAAAATTTAAAATTTTTAAAATACTAAGGCTTTTCTACCTCAGGCATAGATAACCTTAGCTGTATTTGGCATAACTTTTAGTAATTTTGGTCCTCAATGCTCTTCAACTTCCTACTTTATTTTGCTTTTTACCTTTTATGGACTCGAGCGTCACTGATGAGTCTTTTGTAGACGAAACGCGCGTCTGGCGTATATACAAAATTTATTCCTGGTATCGATGATGAGTTTTTTTTATACATTTGTAAGAAAAAGGATGCCAACTCTAAATATATGAACTTTTTTGAGGGACATTTATCAAGCCATTTTCTTTTTAAATCAGTTGTTTCAAATTATTTAGTACTTTTGGAAGTTAATCAAGTTATTTAAGATCCAAACGCTATACTAAGAGATCACACATTACTTTATGAAACTTCTAAACTAAGGGATGAGAATAATACCAATTCATGAATGTAAATAATTCCTTCTTAAATAAACCTGGCAGAGAAGAGATTTAATTCCTGTGAGGATCAAATAACCTTAAAGGAATGCAGAATTGCCCTTAAAAGAGGAAAAAATTCAAGTCAGCAAGCATAGATGGTTTTAGTGCGGAATTCTACAAAATTCTGAAATGATATAAAATTTCTATTTGCCTGAATGGGAGTCTTGAAAAAAGAAAATTCTCGGTAAGTTAGCGACGAGGGTTAATAAATAGTATGTCTACCAAAGGTGGGAAAAGAATAATCATAAGTTACCAGATCTAGAGGGAAATATTTATGGGGTTCGTGTTGTTTATTCTTTAGTTTTCTATGTTGTGTCGTGTGTACTATTGTTTTTCTGTTTGTCTTTTTCATTTTTAGCCATGGCGTTGTCAGTTTGTTTTAGATTTTTGAGTTTGACTGTCCCTTTGGTATCTTTCGTCCCTCTTTTATGAGACAGCAACCATACAGAAAAAATACAACATAAAAACAATCCACAACATCAGATGTAGAAGCTCAAATTTAAATGAGGCCAATGAACATGTGACGGAATCATACACGTTGTATTTTGTTGAGTTGAAAAATGGAAAAGGTATATTCTTACACATAAGTAGAACATTAACTGACAAGGACATAGCAACAAATGAGAAAAAATTAAAGACAAATAATTGTATACAAAATAACACATAGAAAAATAAAGACTGAGCAACACGAACACCACAATCGAGTCAATCTCAGGTATGCTAAGAGGATAAGAAAAATCTGGTTCACATGTAGCACCCGTCGTGAGCTCAACCTATATTTGACACTTCAACAAGTAGATATGACTTGATTATAGTTATCAAAGGTACCAGGATTATAATTTAATACGCCAGACGTGCGTTTCGTCTACATAAAACCGGCAACTGTACTCATCAAGTCAAGAACAGGACAGTTGTGTTTCAGTTTCATTTTTTGGTTACTGTCTAGAGTTTTGTTTTATCATACTTAACGGGCTTCTTCTATTAATTTTTACTTAGAATTCTATAATTTGGCGCATATTTATTTTTTAACTACAGCGGCTGTTTTGATGGGCTTCCTAAAACCTTTGTTATCGTATAACACATATTAAGGTTCCTGTAAGAACTGAGTTTTGTAATACGCAAATTATATTTAACATTTTATTCATGCTTTGACAGTGAAAAAAAAAGAAGTATATGTTTCCGTATGACACTATGGCCCCTTTGCAGTATTATTTTCTTTATATAACAAATCATAAAATTCAAATCAAAACTGTAATTGAAATATCATTTACAATGTTCACATCACAATTAAAATGCATAGTAAAGTTCAAGCTGATTTGGCCACATCTTCTTTGTAAAATACCTTTAACGAGATCTACAAACTGAGAGTGTTCTGGTTCCTTTTATTATTATACCAATGTTTAGTAAAATGGGGTCAAAATCCTAATTTTGCATGAAATATTTGATTTTCACATCATAGAGAACTCATTTAGTAGCTTCAATTATGATTTATATGCTTTGGAGTTAAGTCTGACGTCCATTTTCACTGGACTACTACACAATTGTATTTAGGGGTCAGTTGAGGACCACATCTGGGGGGGGGGGGGGTGTGTTTCTCGCTTCGTTGACGACCCATTGGTGGCCTTCGGTAGTTTTCTGCTTTTTAGTCGAATTGTTTTTTTGTTGTCTCTTTTCTTCTTAACATATTACTACTAGAATGTGTTATTTCAAACACGGTGTTTTGGGATAAAAAAAAGTAGAAACGTTGCTGCACTAAAGGAGCCGTTCGACAGCTAATTGGTCCACATGTACAGTGATGCTCGATAACAACGTATTCGATAATCCAAAAATAAACTACGTTGAAAACCTGATAAAATCAGAAAGGACCAACAGTTAAATATAGCAGAGTCAATATTTACAGCCGTTTCGTTTTATCCTCATATCCGAGAGATATTCAAGAGGCAAATTACTAGTGAATGTTCCAGTTAGAAAATTCAAAGTAAGAAAGTCATCAATTGATATTTTCTTTTTTTCAATTCTGCACATCTCCCTCAGATTGATGACAAGTCATTGCAAGGTAAAGATAACAGGTATATAAAAAAGATATTTTCAGTTGCTTTCATTTTAACGAATAACCTTCTTCTCCGTCTCTGTTGTTTCGACGTTGAACCAATATTAAGGTGATAACTAATAAGAAAAGTCACCTTTAATAACTCAGTATATAAGACGTGGCCCGTAATAATATGGCCGAGGGACTGTTACAATTAACACTACTATTTGGCTTGGTAAATGGTCAAAATCATAGAGGATATATGTAGTACATTATACAATTACTCACTGTTATCTTAATTCCACGATTATGTAATTGCTCACTATTTCATTGTGTATAAAAGAGGGACGA
Source organism: Mytilus galloprovincialis (assembly GCA_037788925.1). NCBI lineage: Eukaryota > Metazoa > Mollusca > Bivalvia > Mytilida > Mytilidae > Mytilus > Mytilus galloprovincialis. The sequence goes on along the minus strand of CM075336.1, from coordinate 89,698,055 downwards.
AAGATACCAAAGGGACAGTCAAACTCATAAATCTAAAACAAACTGACAATGCCAAGGCTAAAAATGATAACGACAAACAGAAAAACAATAGTACACATGACACAACATAGAAAACTAAAGAATAAACAACACGAACCGCACCAAAAACTAGGGGTGATCTCAGGTGCTCCGGAAGGGTAAGCATATCTACTATTGTCTTTTTTGAAATCTAATCAATGTTCAAAAGTTGGTAGCAATCACATTAAGTCTCATGTTGAAGGCCGTACATTGTACCTTGACCTATAATGATTTACTTTTATAAATTGTTAATTGGAAGAAGAGTTGTCTCATTGGCATCCATACCACATCTTTCTTTATCTATCAACTATCGTTTATAACATATTAATATACTATGGATTCATTATGATACCAATTTTCGTTGGTGTTGTGGGTAGAGGTGAACCCGAATTCAAATGTTCGACGAATATCATTTTTTATAGGCTCTGTATACAGTGATTTCCAAAACCACGAAAAGAAGTATCCACGAAAATGCAAGTTTTCAGCAATTCACAAAAATTGAAATTTACGAAAATAAATGAATCCATAGTAAACTTCACGACAACAAGGTTTTTTTTTTATAAAAACAGAAACAAATATTTAATGGTTTGATACCAAAATGGGCCGTACTCACTCTACATCACCAAAATCAACCAAAGTATCAATTCAGATTTTATTAATCCTGTTTATCGTAATGTTGTTATTTGTTACCAATCAAGTATTAATTTAATAAAGTCCAGTTTATATGCAATATACTGGTATTAGGTACATAACTACATACACCTTATAATCAAGTATAATATAAACGTTGATCAAATATAAAACAATGTTAATATTGTTGTTATTTCACTTTCATGATAGTTAATTGTGAATAAGTGCTGTGTACATACATGTTGATGCCACTCTGTACCCACACGCTGTCATTGATTTGGAGTTGCCTAGCTATAACAATTGTTCCAGTGTGCCACCAACGTTTCTCCTGATTGGCTATGTATGTTTGTGATATTATGTTTCCATTTAAGTAAATGTTAAACTGTGCACCATTCGCATTCGACATAATTGACACTGACATCATATATAATCCATTCTGTTCGCATACAAACTTTCCAGTGCTTTTAAAAGTGGACAGGTTGTTGATTCCAACGCTGAATATTACATTGTCAAACTTTAAGACGGAACCACTACTGACACTTTCATATCTTGGATAATTAGCTGTTATCGCAACTGAAATACACATCACAATTTAATCAATAGGAAATAAGTTTTTGTAATTTTAATTAAATGTTTCACAATAACACATTCTGGATAAAGACTCAAATGAAACGAAATTATAATATATACATATCAATAATTACAATTATGTCGTAGTATAAGTCATGTGATGATAATTGTGCACTAAATAACCCGAAAGCAGCATAAACCTCAAATATATAACCACTTACAAAAGTATGTGGGAGACAAATAGAGGGCAAATTATCTAGATTAAACATATAGACTATGAACATAAAAAAGTCTCGGAAAACGGATCACAGGTTTACAGCTAACACATAATTCTCCAAACATAAACAAAGTGATATATGACAATCATAAAAAAATACAAATCTACAACAACAACAGATTTATAAGTAACACATCCATCGTGTAGCTGTTTAGCGTGTTTAGCTCGATCCTTCTGCAGCACCTGAATGTATGGTGCTACGGTTTTTTCTGTGTAGCGTTTTTGGGGACTGTTATCTGCTTTCGTCGTTTAGGTTTGCATTAGCTTTATCGATTATGTTGGACTCTCGGTTTTCATTTCTACTATTGATATATTGTTACTCTTTAAAGAAGAGATGAGATAGATGTCAAATAAACTTGAAAGAAAAAAATTAATTTAGAACAAGAAAAATGTATTATCACTTATTAACATAAGTCGTTTGGATAATTTTATATTTGTTTTTGTGTTTAATTAGTTGTCGAATGATCCTGAATATATGTTTTACCTTTAATGTCCGGTTGAAACATGACAATAGCTATTTAAAAAAAAAGAAATATGGCTTGTTTAGGCTTTACTTAACTTTTGCTGTTTTAAAGATTCACCTATAAAATAATATTTTCTCAAAGACTTTTCAAATAATTATATATATTATTTTGTTGATTCATAACTGCAAAAGATTTTCATTTACTTCTATACATCTAACTTGCTTCAAAAAGTTTGATAAAAAAGTTATCAGAGAGATTATGGAACAATTATCAGAGAGGAAGTTGGTTCGATATATATTCAAGATACGATGTGATCACGATTTGCTGATAACTACGACGTCAAATCAATATTTTTTGGTTTTATATCATAACCGTTTGAAGAAAGCTAACATTTCCCTCGAATTTCGATATCCGAAATTTATTGATATCGATATTAAGAGTTTTCGTCGATTGACTGATTCAATCATTTTTTTTTAAGTTCTGCAGTCTTTATATAAACAACATCGATTTGATATCGACACTTTATAATCCAACTGTTATAGGCTTCAGTTTTCTTTAAATAAAATTAGTTTTTCTCGAATCGTTTGTTTCAGCTTTCGATATCGATTCAGTATATCATATGTGTCACGGTACTTTTCTATCCCAAATTCATGTATTTAGTTTTGAGGTTATATTTGATATTCGCATCGGACTTTGTCTAATGCTTAATTCGTTTCTGTGTGTGTTACATTTTAATGTTGTGTCGTCATTTTCTTGTATTTAATGCGTTTCCCTCGGTTTTGGTTTATGACCCGGATTTGTTTTTGTCTATCGATTTATGAGTTTTGAACATCGGTATACTACTGTTGCCTTTATGTACCCTTATTTCCAGTGTCATTTCTTGGTCAATCACAATTACAGGTCCTACTAAATGTATAAAGTTTTTAATTTTGTTCTCCTTCTTAAGATAAATAGAAAGTGACAATTTCCAGCAAAGCAAACAACAACAACCAATAGTTAGGTTTAGTTTATTAACCTCAATTCAATAAAGACATTTAGAGATGTAACAAGAATAATATAATGCATGATTGTGAATTGAAGCAACTGTCCATCAGATGCAAACATGTAAGATGATGCAACTTATACCGACATAAAAGATATAACAAAAAGTAAAATCACAAAAATACTGAACTTTGAGGAAAATCAATTCGGAAAGTCCATAATCACATGGCAAAATCAAATAACAAAACGCATAAAAACGAATGGACAAGAACTGTCATATTCCTGACAACCACTCAAATTATAAAAATAAACATCATAATGTAAAAGAGTTAGCATGCATATTATGGAACAATTATCAGAACGGGCAGTTGGTTCGATACATATTCATGGGACAATGTGGTCACGATATCACCGATAACAACGAAGCCAAATCTATATTTTTACTTATTTTCATGTCTTAACCTTTTGAAAAAAGCTATATTTTTCCACAAATTTCAATGTTTGAAACCGAAATTTAAAGTTTTTGACAACTGACTTATTTTGTTTAAGTACTGCAATGTTTATACTGACAACATCGATTTGGTATTGTCATCCCTCCGGATCTTTAAACCTTATTAAAATTTACGACCGAGTTAAATGTTAATGTGCAAATACAGATATGATGAGAAGAATTTGTTGAAACGTTTTGTCTTTTAAAATTTAGGAGGTCTCAAAACTCTAGTTCAATATTCAAAGTAACATGTCTAACAAAGCACGAAATCACGCGATTCTGATGACTTGTTAGTCCATTACATACACAATGTTAGAATCAAGTTGTCTCAAAGAAATTACATTACTAAATACATTTTTTATCTGTAATACGACCACTTTGAATCCAAACCATTTTGTCATTATTTCATTGTCTTCGAACATAATTATTTTTGAAAATAATTAATCCTTTCAGTTAAAATGTTAATTACGCAAAGATCATCACTTACATATTTGTTGTAATACATGATAAAAATAATTAGCGCTAATTATGTTTTATCAGACTAAAACAAACTGTCCCTAACTGATCGACAAAATCATTTATTTGTTTGTGTCGGATTTACCCAAAAAATTAAATAAAAAAAACTGTGTAATTGTCTTGTTCATATTGCAGATAATATTTTTAACACTAAAAAAATCAATACAATATTAAAGAAATTTCCACGATGTTTTAATTGTATAAAAATCTAAAAATTATAAAGAGAAAATTGTGATCTACCTTCATGTTTGTATTAAATGAAAAGAAGAAATGAGTATAACTTGAAGGATTCAGAAAATTACATGTAGGATTACTCCTTTTTAACCATGACTCTTTCTGTATTGCTTTTAATTACAACATTTGATGTGCAAACCTTCGTCTAGCAGACGGTTAGATATTGAATTTCAAATAACATAATATCACCAAAATGGTCAACGTTGTCCATTATTGTTTATTGAAGTATTAATAGAAACAGAGAGAAAATATCAAACAAACTAACCTTTCGCACTGTTTTTAGTGACTTCAGATTCAATAGATGACAATTTTGATTCTGTTTTGATTTGGTTTTCTTTCATTTGTGCAATCTTTACATCAAGTGTATTGCTCACTACAGTCACAGAATGGATCTCGTTGGCAGACATGTTATGTTTTGTATTATGGAATTCATTATTCCTTTCAACTTTTAATTCGAGTTCAGTTAGTTGTTTAGCCTTCTTTGCTAATTCATCTGAAATAAATAGGGTTAATTTAGAATTAAAGTATTATGAAGGAGATGCAAAACAAAAACGGTCAAAGACATAAAAAAGACGTGCAGACAAACAACAATGCACAGCATATATTACAGTCTAAATACTCATTGAATGAAACCCTCCGTTTTTTTTTTAATATTAATTAGTACCTGATTAAAAATCGCTGATCTAATAAATTTCACTTCCAGCACATTTTAGTTTTCGGTTTATATAAGAATTGGATGCTTCTTTTTGTAATTTCTTTGGGGTGAAAAACGTTGACCAAAGTACCTTTTGTATGAAGCGCGCAAGTGCTTCTTTCAAAAAATGTGCGCACCTATGAAGTTACAAAAAGAAGCATTCAATTCTTATAGTTACATTTCTTTAAGCTAGGATCATGAAAACACGAATTTTATCAATGTGTTTATTTTATTTACCTGTGCACTTTATTACTGGACCTCGTGTTATCATGAATGATAAGTTTTATTGGGTAATGCAATTGCTTACGGAATAACACGTGATGTGCAGTAAGCCAATCAGAATAACGTATTATAATGAAACATGCATCTGATGTAATTATTTGTTTGTAATATTTGGAGCTTATGCAGCATCTTTTTCATATACATACTTAATATAAACTCGTATACCCCAAAAACTAACTTTAAAATTGATTCAATATCTGTAAATATAAGCATAAGCCCGGAACAAATCGTTTTGAAGAGGTCAGCATATGTAGTTATTGTGATTCGACTCGTTTTTTTTTAAATTTAATAGCTGCATGACCATAGACAGATGTCGTATCCGAAAACAAATAATATCTAAAGTTAATATGAGGTTTTCTGTTTACTTAAATTAAGTGGCTGGCACATACGTGCATTTTTTTCAAATCCCATTTTTGTAACAATTTTGTCCCACTTTCCTCTTCCAACCATATTTAAAAACATCCCATTTAATGCCTTATATCCCATCTAGTATGTAACTGTGTGTAGTTTCAATTGTATGACATGCTAGTACATGTTCTTTAAACTTCAAGTGACATACGATAATTTCAAGAATCAGACAATGGGATTGAAATAAATACTAGAGCAATTGATATAAGCATTTATATCTTTTATCAATATAATTAATAAAAGTTCCGTTACTGTATAGATATATAACCTGAGGTATGAGCTTATCAAATGACAAAAAAATTAGAGATTACATTACACAGTCGTTTTTCAGTCTAGTATGTCAAACTCTCATTCGTCTCTACTCAATCCAAATTGTGAGACACTCCCAAAGGTCTGCGATCAACATCTAACTACTCAACTGACAAAACAATTAAGATATAACAAAAGACAATAAAAAAAATGACACACTTGACTTGATACAGGCACATACTGCAGGGTTTGATAACTCTTTTCCTATAAAAAGATATATACCACAACTGAAATACAGAGATATACAGAAAATAAAGTGCACATAGATAAATAAAGTGCAGAGAAATACCACTGACATCAATAAAACCTATGCAACAAAAGGATTAAAATAAGAAGACGAAAATAATTTCATTTGTTCCTCTTACCTTTCATTTCCTGTCGAAAAGTTGAAATTGTCAGATTGTTGAACGTTTGTATGTTTTCTAGGGTAGACTTAGCTTTTTTATCCACAATATTTTCAGCAAAATCCTGCATTGCAACGGAAACAGCTTCTTTAACTTCGTTTCCTATCAGTTCCTTCAGTTGTGTTGTCAAACTGGAAATGTCCAATTCTGCTTTAAGCGGTGCATTTAACTTCGTAATCAAAGGTATATCAATCGCAGCTTTACAGTTATTGTTTCCACAAGAATCCGCCAGCACATTACCTTTTAGTGAAATAGTAAAAAGAATAATAGCCCATCGGTGTAACATCCTGAATACCATAACGAAATAACGTTTTTTCGCGAGAATATCTAGGTTTTATATCTTGAAGTTTATTAACTGATGTAGCAGAACGCAATTATTCTAAAATATGGCACCAGTTTTTCTGTAATATTCAAACCAATTTGAACACCTGTTTATGTTTGCAGTTAACACAGCATACATTATCTATTATGTGAAGTAATAATTATGAACCAAGCATTAAAAACACAGCTCAGATGCCAGACTAAATCTTTTGCACGCCAGACAAAGAACTTCATAAACATTAACATCAAAAGAACACACTTCTAATAATAATTAGGAGAAAAACATATGCTTGGTCTAGTATTAGATTGTAAAGATTAGAAGAATAAGCTACGCATTTTCTTCAACATCGAAGAACATATTATATAACTTGTATCTTCAAATACATTCTTTATAGATATACGGTTAACCATATGTTTGTTTAATACCTTACTGACGTCAAGTCACATTTCTGCAATACGATGTACATGCAAGTGTCGATTTTTTGTTAAGTTCATATGTTTTGTTAAATATGTTATAAAAATACAACATTCTGTATGTCAAACTAGTGGTATCTACTTCAGCCTGTCACATGGCATATATAATAAGAGATACAGATAAAAAAAAAAACAAAAAAAACCCATAGTAATCTAGACCTATCAGGAAAGTGAAATGACAATACAATAGATGACGGTTATAACTTTAATACCTTTTAATTTTACTTTCTGTTTGTTATTGATCATAGAAAAATTCTAATTGATTTAACCATTATTATAACAGCGATAATCATTAATTTCCGACTATATTTATATCAAAATGGTCATTTGATTTTCTTGGAATTTTATAGATATCATATTGTTTCCTAGACTATAACATAAAATTGAGAATGGAAATGGGGAATGTGTCAAAGAGACAACAACCCGACCAAATAAAAAACAACAGCAGAAGGTCACCAACAGGTCTTCAATGTAGCGAGAAATTCCCGCACCCGGAGGCGTCCTTCAGCTGGCCCCTAAACAAATATATATACTAGTTCAGTGATAATGAACGCCATACTAATTTCCAAATTGTACACAAGAAACTAAAATTAAAATAATACAAGACTAACAAAGAACATACTCGTTGTTATTTTATTCACTTTTATGTTGGTTTTATCTTATGTATTTGAAGATTGTTTTTCTTCACATAATCGATCATAGATATTTAAAAAAAAAATATCCGCCGTTTTCTATAGCTATCTACCTTCGAAAATTAAGTTTAACATGTGACTATCCCTGAACGAATCAAATAAGTTACAAAAGAGGGACGAAAGATACCAGAGGGACAGTCAAACTCATAAATCGAAAGTAAACTAACAACGCCATGGCTAAAAATGAAAAGGACAAACAGACAAACAATAGAATACATGACACAACATAGAAAACTAAAGAATAAACAAAACGGACCCCACCAAAAACTAGGGGTGATCTTAAATATAGGGATTAATAAAATTAGTTTGAAACACGTATTGTTTGTATTGCTTTATCATAAATGCCTTATATTTTACACAGATACATAACATAGATATAGGAAGATGTGGTGTGAGTGCCAATGAGACAACTCTCCATACAAGTAACAATTTAAAAAGTAAACCATTATAGGTTAAAGTACGGCCTTCAACACGGAGCCTTGGCTCACACCGAACAACAAGCTATAAAGGGCCCCAAAATTACTAGTGTAAAACCATTCAAACGGGAAAACCAACGGTCTAATCTATATAAACAAAACGAGAAACGAGAAACACGTATATATTACATAAACAAACGACAACTACTGTACATCAGATTCCTGACTTAGGACAGGTGCAAACATTTGCAGCGGGATTAAACGTTTTAATGGATCCAAACCTTCTCCCTTTTTCTGAAACAATAGCATAACATCACAACAAAGAAAAACATACGATAAAATATCAATTGGCAGACTTAACTCAATCAAAAAACGTATGATTAAACAATGAACGAATAAATTTGATCTGCGATATCTGAATACAAATGCACAGTTAATTAAATATTAGAGACAAACATTCATGACCAAAAAGCTAACAAACAAATTCAAACACAGGACATGACTGAGAAATATTTAACCAATCAATGTTCACTTTAGAAAAAAAAACGTTTTTTTATATGCTTGTTATCTAGAATTCTTGAATAAACTTTCATTAAATGATTAAAAATAGTGTAGTGTTTTCTTCTGCTAATATGACAAGTGTACATTGTCAATTGACACATGTGATAGATAAGTCATCAATGAAGGCGAATTGTTTAGGCTAAACAGTATTCTGCAATGCAATTTAATTATGTACCTTTTTAAAGATTCAAATCAGGGATTATTTTACATATCATTTGTTTTTTCATGCCAACTTTTGCAGTGTTGTTTGTTTTTTGTTCTGGTCCATCTATACGATTGGTCACATTTGTAATAAGATTTGTCCAAGTTTTTGTTTGTGTCGACTGTTGACAAAGTAAAGTAATCTGGAGAAAATTGATTTTCGTTTTCAAAGATTGCAACAGTTTGTTTTTCATCATATATCTTATTTGTTTTGAAGTCATCAAATATACTGTAATTGTTCATAAGTCGGATGTGCACGAAAATGACATTATTTGTACAATCTTTATCGATTTGTTTTTCTTGTAATTGTTTAAGACAATTCCTTTCCATTTTCAGCTCATTTTTGTATTACAAACAAATGTATATAATTGTTGTGTCAAGTACAGCTACATGCCATTTTTGCTAGAGTAAGTGATGTTATGGAAGATGTGGTCCTTGCTCTGTTTCTCTAAGATTTTCATTAGCTGTTAATGCTTGTTCAATGCTATTTATGTTACATATTGTAATCTTATACACCTCAATAGAGTTTTTTTTTTTCTCTCAGAACGATAAGTCATTCTTTTGAAGAAACAGCCTAGACGATATCAAATTTGATTGAAATATAATTATCTAAAGGCATACAAAATTACTTGTGTAAGGTAATATTATTTTCCTTGATTACAATGAAAACAGGTTTACTAAACCTTCTAGTCATTTGAAAGTTTCCGGGTTTGAAATAACTCGAGTAACACAACGGGAACCACATGTAGAGCAGGATCTGCTTACCCTTCCGGAGCACCTGAGATCACCCTTTTTGGTGTAGTTTGTGTTGCTCAGTCTTTAGTGTTCTATGTTGTGTTTTGTGTACAACTATGAAACAACTTTTGTTTGTGTGCACACGTTATCATTCGTGATTTGAACAAAAGGTAAAAAGGTAGATGTTCGTGCGTGATTTGAGCAAAAGCTATTTGTTCATACGTGCTTTGAGCAAAAGCTATGTGTATGTGGGTTCTAAAATTCGTGGCATTTGATTTTCGTAAGAACAAAATCGAGTGACGACTTTGAAGTCATCAGAAACGATGTTCTTGGAAATAATAAACTGTTGTTTTATAATGAATTGTAGAACATTGAAAAATAAGGTGTTCGTTCTCATTTACTTGTTCCTCTTTCATTTATGAGAACATTCCTTAAATATATCATAAAAAAATTGCTTTCGGATATAAGTTATGCTTATAAATTGTCTCGATTGAAGGCTATTGTAAAGTAAACATTTTAAATGCTTAAAACTAATTTTTTTCTTATGAGAATTTGAGCACTTCAATATATTATCCTGCATATCAACACCAGAAATCTGACTCTCATACATCGAAAATATAATTTTTGTTAAAATTAAATGGTTCAAAGTCAGAATATTCAGGTTTCTTTCCGGATTAAATGGGTAAAATCCTCTCTGAAGTTTTAAATAAAGGTCATGTAGTGTTTTTGATCATATTTGATGTATTTTTTAGATTAAGGTAGCACACTACAAAGATTCCATACCTCCAATTCCCCAGTTTTAAAATGCTGTAACTTTCTGTATAATGCTTGAAAATTTGTAAAAGTGGTATATATGGATAGCTAACAGATTACTCTTTCATATTAATGCAATGTTAATGCCAATAGTAAACAACAATTATGTAATTAATTATAACGATAACTGTGTCTACCAAATTTTACAAGAAATTTCCACTTTCAATTGAAATTAGCTTCTTCATGGATCCCCCGATAGGGTTGATTTCATTATTTGTTGTTCCTTGGGCCATTATCTACAAAAGGGTGTCTCAGATTTTGGATAGAATGTATAGATCAAATTTAACATCTAGCTATAGAGATGAAAGAGCTAAATTCATTCAAGTGAACTGACCATGATTTTGCCATAAATTGCATAATAACTGATTACATAATGATTGCATAACAAAAATATTGCATTCATTTAAAAGAGTAATCTTTTATCTATCTATATATACCTCTTTATTTTATATGCAGTTTTAAGAAAGAAACAGCATTTTAGAAGTTGGAGATTGAATGTAAAAAAATATTTGTATCGTGCTACCTTGAATCAACAATACCCGTATTCATGTATTCCCATATAGGGATCTTTCCTTATATGTCTTGATTTAGACAACAGTTGTTATATTTTTCATTGGACACCTAAATTCGTCGATAAAACAATCCAAGAAAACCACGAAAATTGATACCCCACAAGAAAAAATACTTACTCGTGTTATCAATTACGGTCAGTCATTCGTTTATTAATCTTGACGCCCCTAGATTCAGTGAACGACAAGAAAAACCTCAAAATACGCATTATCAATAACGTAAACCAATTGTGATCTGAAACAGCCGTCTTGGTTGGAACCCCTTTTAAAAGACTGAGCAATATATATGTAAGTCAGTATTTTTAAGAATGATCGACTGCGCTAATTTAGAACTGTTCAGACAATCTTTGTAGTCATACACGTTCTGTTTAGTCTATGTCTTTACTGCTTAGTACTTCAACTCTGCGTACACAAAAGTCTAGTATCATTATGATTTATGGGAAACATGAAAATTGTTTTTGCACAGACTTAAGGAATAAGACAGTTGTTATCAAATATAGTCCGTTTCTATGCATGTTGTCGTTTGTTTTTGTAGCAGTTCAGTTTTTCTGTTGTTCTGTTGTTTTTTTCTTATAGTTGATGTGTTTCCTTCGGTTTTAGTTTGTGACCCGGATTTGTTTAAGTTAAATCGATTTATGGCTATTGAACAGCGGTATACAACGCATGCTTTTATTTAAGATATGCATGTAGTGTCAATATTTTGTTTTAAACCTATTATGAAGTATGATTGCTGTAAAGGCATTCAAGAAATAAAACATTTATAATTAATGAATGGCTATTATCTATTTTGAATTTATTGAACCATAAAACTAATTTTTGACTCTCCATATTGAATAATCCGCAAAAATGCCATTCATTATGAATAAATTTCTATCAAAACTAAGGCTCAAAGAACTTTTTATATTATTTATATTTACAATAACAACGTACACACATGTTAGCGTATGAATACACAACGTCAAAGTGGGCGTGGCGCCATTAAATTGACAACATTGAAAATAAAACTAATAATTTTAACCAATCAGAAGACAGTAAAAACACAAAATTAATTTATTAAGTCATATTAAAAAGTTTTAACCTTTTCATCATGTTTATTTTTAATATTTTTACTTAATTCCTTTTAAAGGGCTTCGAGTAGATAAGTGTAATGCTCTACATACAGAAGACCTCACACTGTGGTTGATTGTAGTAATTGTCTGTGTAACTGATAACAATGGATATAATATAAATGTCGCATTCATAACCAATTCCCCATACGATTAACACGACGGGTATTACGCTGTTGTCGAATGGGTAATAATCAACATCTCGTACAACACCAGCTCCCCCTTGGATTTCGGAGCCTTTTTGAAGTTCAGTCTTTAGCTTTCAATATGATGTTTTTCAGTTGTTTGTCTTATCGTCAGTTTTCATTTTATGCAATGATCACGTCTGTATGTCTTTGACATATGAGTTTGAATGACCATTCAGATTGTGTCGCCTACTTTTTGTTTCTCATTTACATTGTCATAGTTTTTTACCGTCAATGTTATCATAATTTCACATGTTTGTTTTTGTTTCCCGAAGTTTTTCAGCCTTTATTGCTTGTTTAGATTGTGTCTTTTCAGAGTTCTTACTCTTTTTTGAGCGTGTTAAACTAGGTTTAATGTACTATTTTCTTCATTAAATGACTGTTTCTAGATAAGATATATCTGTTTTAATTGTTAAATACCGTCTAACTACTTTTTTTTTTAGGAACCACATTTGAAAATTACTTAGTATGACAATATATTTTTCTCTTCTGCACTGGTATTTTGAAGAATAAATGTATCTATTTTGTAAAAATATTGCCTTACTCTTAACAAGACAATTCTTAGGCCTGCTGCATTTGTATACACCTGTCCTAAGTAAGGGACCTTTGTTTGTTTGTGTGGTGCATAAATGTTTCTCATTTCTTCTTTTGATATAGGTTAGACCGGTGAGTTTCTTGTTTGAATTGTCATTGTAAGACTGGTACACCTTGCTGTTCGGTGAGAACCAAGGTTCCCTGTTGGAGTCCGTACTTTGACCTGTAATTGTTTTTAAACTTTTAATACATTGTGACTTTGACGGATAGTTGCCTCATTGGCACTCATAGGAACATTGCAGTGGTGTGTTCAGTTGTTCCATTGGTTGATACAGTCTAGGGTTTTTTTGGGTGTTTTTTTTAGGTTTTATGGACTTTCCTCTTTTTGAACTTACTGTGGATTACGATATTGTTATTTCGATATTTTTTTTCTTTACTCAGTTAAGTGATAATTGCATTTCCACTAAAACGTATCTATACTTACTTTCACACGAAGTATTTACATGTATATCTATGAAATATTTGTTGAGGTTGTGTTTCATAGTGTGTAGGTGTAAACAATAATTGAACTCGTTTGAATATTTCATTTTGATTATATTGTAATTGAAAAATCAAGAAAAAAATTAGCAAACCATTTAATTCAAACTAATTATAATTGATATATATTTTTTACCGGATTTTAACACAATATTATGTCGATTTCCTCAAGCAAAGTTGATTGATTCACGACATTTCCCAGAGTTCCGTAAGTCAAGAGTTCTATTATTTGACCTATAAATGTTATCTAACAACATGTAATGTTTTTAAACAGCTAAAGGTTTCAATTTAAGCAATCTTTTATGAATACACAGTCAAGTTTTAATTTATGCATGAATACTTATGTGTATGTTACAAAATCAACCTTGTGATCGCAAATGAAGAATTAGATTCTTTGGATACGATGGAATTACATCTCTGTGCTTGTGGTCTGCTTTCTATTGCTTGCCAGTATTGAAGTTTTCGGTCATGTTATAGCTTTCGCATTTAGAAGGACATCTGGCATCTGATTGTTTTTATAAATATCACATTATGTCTAACATATTAAGGTGGTACATAATACTACAGGGACATGACTCTGTAAAGATAAGGAGAACGTTTTAATTACGTTCTATTGTTAGGTAAATAGTTAGCGTCTCAATGATACAAGTTTTTGTTGGACAAATTGCTATATGGTCTATGAATTTGTCCCGACAAAGTGTGTGATTCAAGTTTTTTTACTTTCTATATTTTTGTCAAAGGGTCAAAAGTTAATATTTTGAAAAAATTAAACGAGTCAAGCTCATTTTAGTCAAGTTGTTTGATATCACCTTAATCATGTTAATAATGATAAATTAAGAAAATATGGTAAATTGTACTTCAATATTTGATTGATTAGGGGTGCCACTGGCGGTTCTGCTACCCCATTGCTAACCAATCCTTTTTATATAATTTATATTTTAAAAATGTACTCCTTTCTTATATTGCATAGGTAAAAATGTAACATTATCCCCTCTCGGTTGGGTTTCGTGTGTGGTGTGTTGGAAAAGAGGAATACCACATTGTCAAGAGAGGAAACATTTTGCGAATAAAACCACAGCTGTTAAACCTCAACGAAACAGAGCTTTTTATATTACACATATTAAAGTCTATATTGATCTAATCATATATATCCGATAGTTCTCCTACATATTCACATATATTCAAGCTCGAAAATGTAATTTATTCCAGCGGCAAATCACCTTGTAAATAGGAAGTACATCCCCTCCCCTTTGTGAGAGATAGCTGTATGCCTTCTTTTAACAAACTTTGTAATTACTTCTTATCTGCGTTTTCCAGTTCCGTTATTTTCTATTGTATGTATATTATTTTTGTAAAAGAAAGTAATATCTTATGTAGAATAAACCGTATTCGTGCCTTAGCAATAAGAACGATTATAGTGACTTGTGCGATATTTGAAAATAATTTTCAATTCTAAAGTGCCTTACACACTTCTGTAAAATAGGTGATCACGATTTGAAATTGCTGAACACACCTATTATGTCCAAAGTATCAAAACATGTTTTTTTTCTCTTTTTTGTCCATAAACCAATAATCTTTTTCCCCATATATGTCGGGATATTAGTTTCTAAATCTATTGGATAATTTGTAAAAGTATACTACCACCATGTCAGTACCGAAACACTAATATATGATTAAGAAACAGCCTTAATATAGCAATGACTGTTTTCATAACATTAATTTAAAGAAGATACTTTACATTAAAACATAAAAAGCGCATTAATGAGAAAGATAATTTTATAACTTTTCAAAAAAGATTTCAAACACATGCGATCGTTCATATTGAAAAGATTGAAGACGCATTTTATACATTAACTAGAAGACGACGATCATTTAGTTAAGTCAATTCTTGTTCATTAAATATATTGCCGGATTGGAACTGCATCCGATTTCTATATCAATAAAAAAATTACCTATACTATAAAGTGCACGTGGATATATCTGTGCAAAACTGTGTTTTGTAGTAGGTGTCACCAATTCGCTTTTTAAATGTCTTGTAAAAATACTAATGGATTAAAAAGGCAAATGCGTTTGGTATCTTATGATAATTTTCTTATCATCAGTGAAAACCTACCTTCCACTAGTGCGATCTATTAGCGTTTTGTCCTTTCTTCTGTGCAAATCAAATCATTAAAGAAACTGCTGTTCTTTGGTGAGACACTTTTCATTTTTAATTATTGCAACTGTTTTTTTGAACTTTTTTCTGCTTTTTATGAGTTTTCTAAAAACTTTTTTTCTGCTTTATATGAGAGTTATATCTCTTTCCCATTTTACTTCATTCAATATTAATGCAATATCTGTCACAATTAAATATCGGATTCCGTCAGAATTAAAATTGTGTCATTATTTAGGAAGAAAATCATCTGATAAACACACCTTTATGCCCGCGTCACACTGTCCCAATTTTTATATACGATGGACACCCGAAGGCGAAAATTGTAAGTTCGTACAAAGTTGGTCCCGATCTCGTTAAAATACCAAAAAGTGACCGAAGCAAGTACGATGTTTAACGAAGTCTATACGATGGTGCCGAGATTGTATACGATAGCAAAAGATGGAAATACGAAGGTTAACCGAAGACGGGTATTTAAGCTTCATATCTCAGCCGAAGGCTACACGATGGATTACCAAGGCTACACGATGGATTACGATGATGGCGCGATGGCCATACGATGTCTAATTTAGTAAAAGACGTCGTGTACAGCTTACGGTGCATTTCAATTATATGCCGAAGGCATCACGCGTTTTAAATTGTTTGATCAATATTGAATATGAATATCATTGTACATTTCATTTCTGGTTTAATCATAAGACGGAATACCGTGGGCTTGAAGGGTAAAACTTGACTCTGAGTCTCTGCATATAATGCCACCAAAATCAGGGAGAGTCTCCCCCTCCCTGATTTTGGTGGCAGTTGGGAGAGGAAGGGGGAAAGGGAGGTTATGAGTCGAGCAGGAAAGTACAAGACCAAAAGAAAAATAGATAAAGAAGTGGAAAGTTCGGAATCGGTTAGCCATAGTTTATGTATCAAATATGAATATTCAATTTACCATTTTCTGCATGGATCATATACAAATATAGTGTCCATATTTGTCCCCAATATGTTACATACGAGGGATGCCACGCTCGGCATTGCCTTGTTTGAACTGTAAAATGTATGCACTAGGTTGAATAATCACCCATAATTATGCCCATGTTTACTGATATATCTTAAAGGTAAGGTAATGGGTTCGTTGATCCCTTTAAAGTTTTATTCAAAAAGAGCTCTTTCCAGGAGAATATCATAATAATATAGACAAAAGGAAGGATGTGGGGAAAGCAACAAATGCGGTAAAATATGACATATAGAAATCAAAATGGTTATGGAGTAAACATTCGTGTGACAACAACTCAGATGATAAATAAAAAATCAGAATAATGAAGAAAAATTTGGTTTCCCTATATACATGATATACGTGTACCTGCAGTGTTGGTGTACGAGGCGCGTTTATGTTTTTCATTATGTTACCTGATATGAAAAATCGACAAAAAATAATATTTTACTTGTAAAATTAAATCCTGAGCCTGTGATAGCTGCTCTTCTTGTTCCATTTGAATAAATATATAAATTCTTTATTTGCAAAACATACAAAAACCAATTTTGGTTATGGCAAATACATTGACAAAAGAAACATAATGAAACATAATGAAAACTAGAAACAAAGCTGTCGCCTTTCTTGTTCTCATAAAATCTTATGATATGAGCTCCATGTTTTGCGAACGTCTTTCTTAACTGTCGTATTAGACTGACCAGTGCATTTCGCGCATGGCACTTTAAATGTATTTTAGCGCGAAAATTAACTTACATTTTAAATTCGCTGGATTTATTGCCGTCGTAGTTCCATCTTGTCGCCTTCGTACTTTTATTCGATGGCAACACGACGGGATTACGAGTTCTTCACGAAGTCGTGTTGCCATCGTAAGACCTTCGGATAGCTTCGTGATTCATTCGTATAGACATCGAAATGTCAAAAATGCCCTATGGAAACGATGGAAACACGAATGCAATACGATGTTCAAAGATGCATTCCCGGAGACTTTACGATGGTGAGGATGGTGATACGAACTCAATACGAACCCTCCATATCGGACGCACCTTCGGGGATTTTTTAACATGTTAAAAAATTTAGAACCCTTCCCGAAGTTGTCCCCGAATGCTAGAAAAAGTGGCCGATAATTCTACGATGGTTAAAGATGCCATTACGAATAGCCCGATCTTGATACGATCAGTCCCAATTTTGAAAATTTCCATAATCGTGTTGCCATCGGCGTAAAAATCGAGACAGTGTGACGAGGGCATTAATGAAAACGTAACAGACTTATGTTCCCTTTCATACATCCAAACATAAGTAAATCCAGAAGGTTATGTGATCGATGACACTATTGTTGTACGAACGAACTCGTGACGCACAAACTGCAATGTGTTTTATATTCGCTGTGTACATAATACATAATGTGTACATAATAGAAATTCTGGATTGTTTGTTGTTTGCTTTGGCCCCAGTGGCAAAAATCGACCAGGATGAAGGAAGCTAATTTTGGTTCCCGCTTGAGATATGGGCTATGTTGGAAAGGGATAGAAATTTTGACTTGTAATATATAAGTCATATGTTCTAAATATGTTGGATGAAATCTTAAACGTGCAGAGAGCGTGACACTCACTATACATGCTACATGAAGCAGCGGGTTAACCGTTCTGACCGAATGTGTTTGTCAATTGGGTCATCCTGAAAATATAAAAGGACTTTAACAAGGTTTCACAACCAAAATTGGAGTAGTGAAGTAGTTCAAAATACCAAAAGTAGCATGTAGGTTTAACTAAATCATACTTTTATATTTTTGTAGCTTTCTTTTGAAACAAGCCATACATTTGTCCGTTCTTTGACCAAAAAAATGTTTACTTTTACAAATGGTGACTTGTATGGAGAGTTGTCTCATTGGAACTCATAGCACATCTGCTTATATCTATTCAACACGGAGCCTTGCCTTACACCAAATAGAAAGCTATAAATAGCCAAAAATAAATGCTAGTATAAAAGCACTCAAATAGGAAAAACAACAATTTAATCTATATAAAAAAATACGGGAAACGAGAACACTTGTGAACGACACCAACAAACGCAACCACTGAATATCAGGTTTGTACCGTTGGTAAACAAATGCAGCGGGTTTTAACGTTTTATTTTGTACCAACCTTCATCCTCACCCGAAAAAGAACAGTAACATAACAACATAGAAATACACACATAAAATATGAATTGAAATCCTATATATTTTATCAATTAATAAATTGATGATGAAAGTTTCTTTTTATTCAAAATGATTTAAATGACTTGATAGGCATTTACCTACGAGGTGACAGTTGACAGGAATTTGCTCTGAGTTTTGTTCATCTGAAACAGGTATCAGAGCTGGTGTACCTCAAATATTTGTACTGGGTCTCTTCCTCATTTTTCCTGGTATATTAACGATATTTGGAAACATGGTATGTACATGTATCATATTAGAAAAAAAAATCTCTTTACATGCCATTTCTGTAGACATTCGGAGGATGAAAACATAACCTGAAATTTTTGTTGTAATATTTAATCACTTCAAATCTGAAACCCTTTTTTTTCTAACAGAAAGACTTAGTCTTCTTATTTATATATCCGAATTCATATGGATTAATAAAAAAAAATTATCAGTGTCAACTATGACTTAACTTTTAGAGTATAACTAGTTAACAATTACATGTAACTGCATTTACATAAAACATATTATTGTCTTAACATTAATTTTATTCTTTTTTTTATTCAAAGAAGTTTAATAAGCTTAGAATTGCGTCTAATTACAAATATCAATTAAACAAACAAAGACAAGCAATGATCAGTCATCGACATGGAGACGTCTTATTACAAATATAAATAAAACAAACAAAGACAATCAATGATCTGTTATCGACATTAAGACGTCTTATTACAAATATCAATAAAACAACCAAAAAAGAAAATCAATGATCTGTTATCGTCATTAAAACGTCTTATTACAAATATCAATAAAACAAACAAAAACAATCAATGATCTGTTATCGACATTAAGACGTCTAATTACAAATATCAATAAAACAAACAAAAACAATCAATGATCTGTTATCGCCATTAAGACGTCTAATTACAAATATCAATTAAACAAACAAAAACAATCAATGATCTGTTATCGACAGTAAGACGTCTAATTACAAATATCAATAAAACAAACAAAATCAATCAATGATCTGTTATCGTCATTAAGACGTCTAATTACAAATATCAATAAAACAAACAAAGACAATCAATGATATGTTATCGTCATTAAGACGTCTAATTACAAATGTCAATAAAACAAACAAAGACTATCAATGATATGTTATCGTCATTAAGACGTCTAATTACAAATGTCAATAAAACAAACAAAGACAATCAATGATATGTTATCGTCATTAAGACGTCTAATTACAAATGTCAATAAAACAAACAAAGACAATCAATGATATGTTATCGTCATTAAGACGTCTAATTACAAATGTCAATAAAACAAACAAAGACAATCAATGATATGTTATCGTCATTAAGACGTCTAATTACAAATATCAATAAAACAAACAAAAACAATCAATGATATGTTATCGTCATTAAGACGTCTAATTACAAATATCAATAAAACAAACAAAGACAATCAATGATATGTTATCGTCATTAAGACGTCTAATTACAAATGTCAATAAAACAAACAAAGACAATCAATGATATGTTATCGTCATTAAGACGTCTAATTACAAATGTCAATAAAACAAACAAAGACAATCAATGATATGTTATCGTCATTAAGACGTCTAATTACAAATGTCAATAAAACAAACAAAGACAATCAATGATATGTTATCGTCATTAAGAAAGATATAATTACAACTGGACAATATACAACATGTACACTGATATAAAATTCAGTTACACGTTTTTACAAAAGCTATTGTGTACTTAATATAATCTTTGTCATTTTGTTAAATATTATTTTGGCAGAATTTATTTATCAAATCTATTCTAAATTTGTGCATATGATATTCAAATTAGTTACATTTTCAAAGGAAAGACCAATAAACGAAACAATTACTTAAAACAATTTCAGCAGGAAACATTGATATTCTATATCAACTTTCCAGTTTAGTGTATTTTTATAATTGTGAAACGTGAATGTAAACCATCACGTACATTAGTAGCCGTACCACCAATCTGTACCCACACAGTATCATTCGTGTTTAGTTCAATCGCTATCACTGCTGACGAAGAATGCCACCAACTGTTATGTTGATGTTTATAATTCTTTGTGAATACTTTACCATTCACGTAAATATAAAATTCACTTTCATTTAAATTAAACTCGAGTGTTACAGATAAAATGTACAAACCACTTCTTTCGCATTTAAACTTCCCTGTGCTTTTAAAGGTTGATAAATCACCCATTCCTTCACTGAATTTAACATCCGAAAACTTCACAACACTTCCAATAGACACTAATAAATAGGTTGATACAAAAGCTGTCATGGCAACTGAAAAAAAAATAAGTACTGTTGAAAATTCAAAACCTTGTTTTCCGCTACAATTGTATGTGTCAAGATTAATACAGAAATAGCAAATAAAATTAAGGCATATGCACAAAATGACTTCTTGGTATTTAAAAATGTCAGTTTAAACAAAGAACAAGATTAGAACCCGAGGATTAGAATTTTATATGAATATGTACCCTGTTTTGCACTATATCGTTACAGAGTCTGAAGTTGGAATATTAACGTGATATATTTCAAAATTATAGTAATATGTCATTTGAAATGTTCCTTTACTCAGTCATACAATGTTGATTCTGATTAAGACTATTAGCCAACATTTAGATAATTAGTTTGATGTAACTGATTGGAAATTCAATCACTAATTTGTTTTATTTGATGATAACATTGATATTGTAGACCCGGCTTTTCTTTTATTATACTACCATGTTTACTTTTTTATGCTTTTGTTTTCATTGATTTTATGGTGGACAATATATATTTATTAATCTACTTATGCATTTAGCATGTTCAGTCTCCGAAATAAGTTTCATGAGTAACACGATCATTAGGTATATATTGATGAACGGAAGAGACACACACATGCCCACGTTATTGGATGGTTGTGCGTTCGTAACAATGTTACAACCCGCTTAATACTGTATGTGCGTATCTGAAGTCAATAACCTATACTTCAGTGGTTGTACTTAAACACGGTTTATGATATATTTTTTTCTTTAATTGTTTTGTACATTAATCCGGCGATTGTTTTTTTTTGTTTACTTTATGTGACGGTGGGGGAGATTTTATAGCTTTCTAAACGTTATGCTAGTTGTATCGTTGCTGAAGGCCATACAATGATATTTTCTTGCCTATATGGATTTGATTTGGATATTCCGGTTTCAATAGAATTCATACCACATCTCTTTATCTCCATATCAAGAGAGAACTGTGTTTCCTTGGGTTTAAGTTTTAACTTTCCTCGTAGTTTATTTATATTTAAACTGATAAGACAATGAATGATATATTTAGTTGCATTTTTTTCATAATTAACTGTTTCAAATTAAAGGTCATTTAGAGGACATCTAGAACGATCGTTTAATGAATTTGTATAATATTGACATTTTTAAGATCTAGTTGATTTAAACACTTTCACTTGAATTTTAAAATGCACTGTTTACATATGAAACAATAGGTTACGTTTATCCTTAATTTTAGTAACATTCTATCAGCACGGGTTACGAATGCTTTCAAATTTATCCACCGATAATGAGAATCATTAAAATCACCACTGACAATATAATTATCGCCAAATCTAAGTTAAAAAAGTGTTAACGTGAAAACAGATTACAATGATTCTGTCTGCAATTTTTAAAAAGAATTACTTTTGTCAAGTAATATAATTTTACGAAAAATGCAGATATAGAATAGAAAGATCATCTGAATTTTCGGTCATAATGATTTTCTCGATGTATATGAATACTAAGCACACTTGAAATAAGATTGTTGGTGATAATTAGTTCGAATTAGTTCGAATTATCACTGAATTTATATATTAGATTGTATTAGTGTTTATAATAAAGCACTCATAGTACTCATACAAGTGACCTTTCTTTATAGATAAACAGTAATTTTTTTAACTCAATTATGTAGTGCTATGATTAAAAATCTACAAATTTGTGAAAAAAAAATATTTTGTAAGCTTTTTAAAACAAAATAATTACTGTTATTGTTTTTGCCAGTTATAAAAAGACACGTATGTTTATATTTGTCATTTTTCATGTCATAGTGGTTGACATACATAGCCATTAAATAGTTATCAAAGGTACCAGGATTATAATTTAGCACGCCAGACGCGCGTTTCGTCTGCATAAGACTCATCAGTGACGCTCATATCAAACTAGTTTATAAAGCCAAACAAGTAAAAAAGTTGAAGAGCATTGAGGATCCAATATTTCAAAAAGTTGTGTCAAATACGGCCAGATAAGAAAATTCGTACATTAAAGTCATTTGTTAGGTTAACGTTACTAAAAATGTTCATTAATTAATAAATTTAGACGAAATCCAGTTAACGTTGTAAGTGACAGACATTTGAATAGTAATTGAGTGCAATCGTTTTTCAACATCGTTTTCAGCAATACTATAGTACATGTTCATTGGCGTCACTTCTCACTTGGGGCTGTAACCTTGTCAACCCGTTCCTTTTGGAATATGGTAATTGTATTAATTGTCTTGAAATGTTTCAAACAGTAACTCACTCGATATTATTCCTTGAAACATGAATTCTATTGTCGTGCACTATATTAGGGTTGTCATTCTTAAAGTGGTTGATTCCAAATGTTAACATATTTATTAAGTCTTTCCACTTCTTCTGATTATTTATTTTTTTCTTCCGCCTAATTTTGTTCTTGCGATAAACATTTGTTTCGCAATATGTCGCTTAGATATTTGGTATATGATATCGAACAGTTTATGCGCTTTTGAAATTTACCCTGCGTAACCGAATAGTTTTCTTTGTAGGAGTTATCTCCCCAAACACTGTTTTCATTGTGTCCACTACTCCTTTGAACCGTAAAAGATTACGACAAATTTATTTTATAAAATTACTCGTTATATGATTTGTCCTATTTTGACTGAAGCAATATGAACGCTCCATATGACAGTTATTTCCACTTATGCATTTGATATAAGTGATATGCATTTCTATCTTGTAAACCATAAGTGATAAAGACCTAGGATCTTTTGATTTGAGGTCCTTGGTCCAAAAAAATGAAAATTAGGTCAAGGTCAAAGGTCAAGGTCATATTCTCCAATTTTTGAATTTGGCTTATTTTCACTTATTCCCAAAAACCGTATAAGATATCAACAAATTATTTTTACTAAATTGTTAGTTGCGACATGTCATAACACGTAAATTTTGATTGCAAGGGTACGTTGAACGTAAAAGGGAGTTTTCTCCCCTCTTGTATTTAAAATACGTGTATGGTGATATAACTGATTACCCAAATATAATTAAGACCTATGGTCTTTTGATTTGAGGTCCTTAGTTTCTGACCTTGAAATTGATCTCAAGGTCATAGCTTAATTTGACGTTCTAGATTTTGACCTTTGCTTTTACCTCATATGTATACATGATAAAGCCATGAGACTTTTGGCAAAAGGTATCAAACCATTTGACCTTGAAAAATCAACCAGAAGTGACCTTGTGTAAACCGGAAGTAGCATTTTTTTGTACTTTATTAATATAAAAGTATATAGAACCAGATATTTTTGGAATCAGTGTCAAGTAAATATTCAAATATTATCTGAAGTAACATTTTTTAAACCGGAAGTAACAAATTATCTCCCTTATTTAAAAAATATTGTATAGAAACCATATATTCTTGGAATCAGCGTACAATAAGCTATCATTTGACGATTGAAATGACTTTTAACTTAATTTTACAACTTTAAAATACATTGTTTTTGGCGGCAAGACCTTCAATTGTTCTCTGAACAATTGGTTTTTAATTGTATTTGTTCTGATTAATATTATTTGTTTTCCTGCCACATTCTGAAATTTTTGTTTCACAATATGTCGCTTAGATATTTTGTATATTGTATCGTATAGTTTATACGCTTTTAAATTTCACCCTGCTAAGACGAACAATTTTCTTTGTAAGAGTTATCTCCCTATTCACTGTTTATTAAATGTGTGCATCTCCTTCGTAACAAAAAAGATATCAACAAATTTGTTTTTCTAACTTGTTAGTTACATACTCAGGAATATTTGACTAATTTAGATCGAATCGATTCGATGAAATTTTATAGGAGTTATCTACCTTTACAAAATAAATTTGTCGGTATGTTTTTTTAACTCATAAACCGTAAACCCTATAACCCTGGAATGATTTTATTTGAGGCCCCTGGGTCCTAACTTAGAAAATGAGGTCAAGGTCAAAGGTCAAGGTCAAGTTGTCAATGTTGACTTTTCCTTGTTTCGGCATTTTCTCCAACACCTATAAAGTTATGTATAAAAGAACAAGTGCAAAATGTTTGCTAAATTGTAATGTAGATATGTTACATTTGGTCTGAAACAATCTAATGACATCTTATAGGAGTTAGTGCCCCTGAAATGTGTAATTATCAGTTTGACCTTTACCAAAATGTTGGGTGACATATGACCTTGAAAAATGCCCTTGAGAAAACCGGAAGTAGCCATTTTTACACATTTTTCTTGAATAAGTACTCGGAATCCATATATTTTGTAATCTAAATACATTTACTTATCACTGTAGACTAAAAGTGACTTTTGATAAATCGGAAGTGGCCAATTATCTTCTGGTTAAAAGGTAAAAGTATATAGAAACTTTATATTTTTGGAATCACTGTTAAAGAAGCTATCATATGAGACTGGACATGACATTTACTTAATCGGAAGTAGCACATTATCTCCCTTATTTAACTCAAAAGTATATTAAAACCATTCATTTATTGATTCAGTATGAAGAAACTTGCTTCTTTTCATAATTTCTTTGATGTGGAAAGACTTTTTAATTTATTAAACATCTATTTCATAATATTTTTCAATAAAGATTTAAAAAAAATAAAATTTGATTAATGCTATCGAACAACTTTTTGATACAGATTGTGCTATTATATATTCGCTACCAAAACGGAACTACGTATCTCAAGTTCATTTCAAATTGGTATGGGCAAACGCTATTGACAAATTATGAACACATGCAACTTGCATCATTGACTCTTTCTTTGTCCACGAATACTAGAGAAAGAATGGGGCATTTTTTAAATGTCAAATTCAGTTTAAAGGACATGAAAAGTATTCATATATTTTTTTTTATCCTAGATTAACAAACGGCAATTCTATGAACATAAACTGTTCGTTCAACATACCCTTTTCAACACTTTGACTTATTTGGTTTTGTAGCGAAGCAAGTGTCCCGTTTAAACGATTCTCAGCAGCACGTACCATGTTTTTGATATCCACTAACGTTTTGTTTTGAATTATCCGAAAAGCATACAGCTCACTAGTCATATTATGTTCAACTGCGACTAACGACACAGTCTGATTATATCCAAGTTCCTGAATTTGACTGTTCACATTTTTACTAAATTCAGCCAAAGTTTTCTTTGTATCGACAGTCATATTGAACAAAGCAAGAAAATCCTGACTCCGTGCCTGTTCGTTTACTCTTAAGGAATTAGTTTGACTTGCCAAAGTATTAACGGTCTGTTGTATAACGTGTATTGCATTCAGGGGTTTTATGCTTGCCAACTGTTTTAAAGACTGTACTTCTTTTTCAACCTCTAGACTTTTATTTTTGATTGTGTTTAATTCCTCTACCTGCATTTGGATGCGCATGTCAATCCCATTATTGAAACTTTCTTGATAGACATCTTTTTCCTCGGCATGTTTTGTTTTGTTTGTTATTGCGATAATTTCATTTTCTAATACGGAATACTTCTTCAGTAGCGTAGAATGTTCTTGGTTCAAGTATTTGTGATTTTGTTCAAGTGTGTGATATTTCTGTTCTAGAAGGAGTAGATCTTCCTTTGTTTTGTTGAGCTTTCTCTCATCCACAAGCGTTTGTTCGAGATTGTCGAATTTCTGCTGAAGCTGTGATGCTAGTAAAGCAAGCTTTTGGTCCGTGTCATGCCGTAATTTATCCGTGTCCTGTCGTTGTCGGAGTGTTTCCTGTTGCTGCAGCTTCTTGTCTTCAAAGTATGTGGTAACGGTGAGATATTGACCGGACAAGACAGGCTGGCCTCCAACATTTTGCGGCTTATCCACCAAGAAACTTTCCACACTCAATAAAAGAGAACAAATTGAAATTAGAATGAACATCGCTCTTCAGTTAATGTTGCCAGTAATAAAATTCTAGATAAGAGAATAGTAGTGTATTGTTTTTATATGTTGATAACTTTTCTTTCATATGGGTAACGATACGCTTGTTTTCTATATAAAATTAAAAAATATAACTCTCAAAAGAAACTCGCGTTAACACGTGCAAAGCAGGAATAAAGAAAACTTTATTATACGAAATAATAAAAAAAGTATCGATTTGGAAAGAAGTGCTTTTATTGATATTGACAAAACCTTTCGGTCCCTCTTTGATTTAACACCGATATCACAAGGTTTAGTGAATAAAGGTTGTGAAATAGGTAAACAAGTATATTTGTATATCAATGATAAACAGTTCATAGGTTGATTTAATCAAATTTGACGGTTTTGATGGCAGTATTACAAAAATCTATTTTGTTACTTCTTTTATTTTTGAATTTAATAACAAATTTACAAAGACATACGTCTGTTATATGTTTGAAGAATACATTTGTATGTTAACCCTGCTCTAAGCGCTTTTAAAAATATTGCAGCTTCTATATAAAAGCCAAAAAATAAATAAAAAAGCATACAGAGAGTTCAAATTTATTTGATTTTGATAATGTGAAATCAATATTTGGTAATTTCACTAGACACTCAAAAACAAACTGTGAAATAGTCAAAGTTAGACAAATATTATTATTTGAGTTTTTAATTGCATTACAGGTAAACATATTGCTCCATTCTAATTATTTTCAGGTCATTGTTCATATATTTTATAACGTATCTTTTACCAGTTGATTCGAGTATCACTGATGAGTCTTTTGAAGACAAAAAGCGCGTCTGGCGCAAATACAAAATATAAATCCTGCTATCTATGCTATCTATGCTGGATTTATTTATCATCAAGTGGTCCTCATTATCAACATGTTATTGACCTTTCCTAAAATTGTGGCGACCGCTTCGATTATTTTGACCGAAAGTTATACATGTTCTTAGAAGATTAATCAATTGGCTTTAAACATTGTGTTAAAACGTATCCGGTTAGAAAGTGGGCAAAGTTGACATGGTAGGGTACTTATTTGTATTTTTCGTGTAGCTTCTTAGATGCACATACAATATGCAAATGACATGACTTATTTAGTATCCCGAATGATAACTCTTTATCTGTCCATTAACTAGAACAAAGTCAATCTATTTTGAAACTTTAACCTACGAAATGAAGTTAATCAATTTTATCTAGATATAGATAGAAAAATGTGTTGCAGTAATCAGAATGTTTGTGAGTAGGTTATTTGGTGTATGAATAACAAAGAAATCGATCAGACTGCCGTGTACTCATTGATATATATTTTGTATGCAAATTGTTAAACTCAATCTCTCTGGTTTCTTTTGTATTTCTGCAGGAAACAATATTTTTAGTTATAGATAAAGACATAAGTGCTGCTTTTTCTTTTCTACCTTAAAAGGAGTAAATTCAGTAAGAGCCCTTTTTGGCCCCAAAATATAGCAGTTTTACAAAATTGTTAAAATGTAAACTGTTTGTTATTTATTGGAAAGAAGAATGCTTCTGCTACATAAATATGGGCTGTTTTTTTACAATACAATGCAGATATATCGGGTACTAGCATCATTAAGTCATGCTATATTATTGAAATCTTCTTTCACAACTTTCAGGTAGACGATGAACACGAATGCGGCTACTTTCATTTTTGACAAAAAACATAGATCTGAAGTGACATTAGTTTGCATATTTGATAGAATTTTCATATGTAAGCTTGAATCGGAGCGTTTTTAATGACTAAATCAGTAAAAATCTTTCACATAAACTAATTGAATCAACTGAAATAGACACTTAAGTGTTTAAAAAGTGAACAAAATCTTTCGTCAGATGAACTTGAAATTTCAGGCCATAATCGGTCGTTACCGGACCTACTCCATTTACCTCAAGAATAAGAATGATCCACGATGATATGTTGAAATATCTCTCTCAATTCATTCTTTAAAGACCTAATACTAGTATCAGTAGAAAAAACTCATATATTTACAATCAATTGACGTTGATGTTTTAAACATACACATTTGGATAAGGTTAAATTGTGGAGGTGGGAAAACAACATCTTATGCACTGTATTTTTGCATTTTCTTACAAAAATTTTAGTATTAACCCAATCATGAAAAAGATACATTCACCATTTTTATATCTATATGACGTCAAGGGTACCTGCAGCCTGAAAACATATATCAAAAACAAAGTAAACATTCATGCAATATACGATGAACACCCTTCATTATTTGCTTATGCGAATCTGAAAAAAAGTTGCAATTAAGAATACAATTATAAAAAGGTTCCATTAATCTATTCGAAACATAAAATACATGACTGTGTATTTGTCAACATCAAGTTCAAATAATATGGTCTGTTTTTCAGGACACAAACGAAAACTGAAGAAATTAAAAAAACCAAAAAAACAAAAGGCGCTTTAACAATTATTGAAGAGAAAGAGCAAACAGTGTTTATGTGTTGACTAGGTTTATCATATCTTTATTAAATCTTAGTTTGTAAACGTCAATGTAAATTTTAATGACAACTAAAATAAGCTGTAAATTTTATTGACTTGAAAAATAAAAGGCAACATGAGTAAGAAAATTGTATGAGACAAATAAGGTTGTATATTTGGTGTTTATTTGGTACGTTTTATAGTTATTTAGATGCAATCATGCTGTAGTGCACTTTTATATTGGCTGTTTTCCCATAACATCTATATAATAGGTAAACAGATTTTAAGAAAGTATTTAACATAGTAACATCGATGAATATGTGACTGGCATGACCAATATTATATCTAACTATCCAAAAACACCATTACAATCATATTTTTATCCCTTCTTTTATCTCAATACAGTAACAACGATCAATAACAATTCAAAGTTTATTATCTAAAAATAATGTAACCTCATGTACTTTTAAAATTAACGTACGACACAAATCCACGAAAACGTAATTATAGCACATTTGTGCGATTAAGAAAGATGGGGAAGGCAGGTGTCTTAATTTAATTCCATAGAATATTTTGATAATTTTTCAAAAGGAAATTTATATCATGCTTTTTTCAAACATATAGTAAAACATATGGGTCACCGTGCTTTTTTCATGTTGCGGTTTGGGTAAAATTGTCAGATTTTGTATAGATTATGCAAAATATGGCTGATAAAAAGAAAACTTCACTATAGAACACATGTAGATTTTTAAGATGAAATATGATATTATAGCTCTAATAATATACTTTCAGATAAGAAAAAAAAAATAATGGGGTCACGGGACTCGTTTTCTTGCTACATAATTAAATAGGTGAATTCACAACTCATTCTATTACAACAGTTTCTTTAAAGAGTTATATCCCCTTGTACCTGAGTAATCTACCCTTTTATTGCCCCCCCCAAAAAAATGAATAAAACAAGAATAATCTGATTTTTGTAAAATACAGGTGTAAATATTATAAAATACATAATTTTCTATATTGAAATGAAAAGTTCTCACATGAATTACATACACTCTCGAAATTTGCACATTTCATTTAAGATGCAGTCTGATAATTATCTGCTTTTTCAAAATACAACATTGAGGAAGACACCCTATCTAATTTAATAGAAATGAAAACATGTCCAATGAATGCAATAAGACAATTTTCCACCAAAAATAAATCGATGTTGATTCAAACAATATTTTAAAACCTTGAGGAAAAGTCATGTATATCATATAATATGAGAATAACATTCTATATTCTAGTTATGCCATAATTTGAAAGCACATAAGAGCATGGAAAATTAATCTGTATGCATGCGTAAAATGTCTAACATGTTTTAGAAATAGTCAATCTGTCGACAAAAACAATGCCTAAGGATGTTACCACTAATTCCTTATTCATTCTGTTTACGTAAAAATTGAACAGGGTTGTAACGGTTTTCAACACCGAACATGACTTCACAAATCTCATGTATCCATAGTTATGTGCGCGTAAATTATAAAGAATGACATATATATGTAATCTACGAACTAAAGATTATAAAGAATGACCTATATATGTAATCTACGAATACAAGATCATAAAGAATGACCTATATATGTATCTACGAATACAAGATCATTATAATGTTTTAGTTATAACAGATTTTTTTTTATATATTTCATCTAGCTTTATTGGATGAATGTTGACCCTTTACTCCTGAAGCTGTATAAAGTTTAAATGTGTAGCAACTTTAGTTTTTTGAGTGTTTTTTTCTTCTTCAAACAGGTGCGATTCGATATGCCTTCATTTATCATTCATAATAATTTACAATTGAATATCACATTTGTTTTATGATATTCTTGTCCTGGACTGAAAATCAGTACTTGTTTAACAAAGATGTATAACATGAAACATATTGAGAGCTTTTTGAGTCTTCGGTTACACATATCTCTGTCGATTATAATACAAAGTATTTATAAGTTTATTGCTTTTAATGGCCTGATAATTCAGTACTTTATCCCTCAGTATTGATTGTTTGCCATGAAGCAGACGCGATTGATTTGTTATGTTGTGCTTTAACATACTTTATGTGAAGGTTGAACAATTAAATATATGTTAACCCCATCACAAGCCTGTCCAAATTCATGATCCTGTAGTTCAGTGATGGACGTTACGTCATAATTACCATGTCGGTCATAATTATTTTTCGTTAATTATATCAAATAAATTTAGACAGCTATTTTTCTTGATTGAATTGTTTCATATATTTCCAGTCAGTAATTTTTGAAGCTTCCTAAACTATGTGGGGGTTTCTTGTTGATCAAAGACATACGGTACTCTATAAAAACTTCGATGTCGATGATTTGAACTATGTTTGATAATTATGTAATTAGCAATCATTCTGCATCATCTTGTGTTGTTACGTTGGGTCGCCAAACACTGACTTTTGGTCATCAGTTGCAAACGTTCAATCAATCTATCCCATGTGCGTTATGTTAACGTTGCGGGCAATCGTCAGCCGTTGTCGGTCTTTTGTAGAGAGTTTGTCCTAATTTTGCTCATCATTGCCTATTTCTTTTACCTGATGTGAACCAATGCTTTTTATAGGGTATTTCTTACGAATTAAAAATACGAGGGAGGAAACAAAATCGTTCCACACACCATTAATTGGACCTCAGATGTAGACGTTCAACGAATGTATCTACCTTGGCACTTTGGTCTGGCCAACCTTATGCAGTTGCTTTTCATTTGTAATTAATGTTGACATTAACTTTTATGTTGGGATTTCTATTACGAATAACATTTTGGTTGAAACATTGTCATCATATTAATTTGAAGTTCAGTTGCAGACTTTTCTTGAAGTATATTTACCTAGTGTGGACAACAAATGTTTATTTAGAAATTTCTAAGTTTACAAGTAAGGAGGAGGTGGAGTAACCATACATGCACGTCATCTTAAGACCTCAGTGTAAGACTTTAAATGAATGTATCCAACTTAGCTTTTTCAAATAGTCAAACTTAGGCCATGGTTTATAATTTGTACATAGTTTTACCACTAGATTTTACGTGGGGAATTTTTGAAGAAATAAAACTTCCAAAAGGTTACACTTATGGTCACCGTACTTAATATTAGAAATCATTTGCAGGCTTTTGGTTAATTACCCCACCTAAGACTTTTGGTCCAGACAACCTATGGACATTGCCTATCATGTCTACTCATTGAAGACTTATACGTGTTCCTAGGGATTTTTATAGGAATATAAGTTAAGGTAGCCATTGGGTGTCTTATCCTAAATGGAACTGTTGCAAACGTTATGTGAATTCGCTTGAACTTTTTGGTCAGGTCAACCTGTACACAAACTTAACCGTACTATTTTTTTTTATACATAAAAGTTTGGAGGGAGAGGTGTCACCAATCCCATTGTTTGCATCTTAGTTGCAGAACTTCTGAGAATGAACACATCGTAGCCATCGAGTTTAGACACTTTTGGCCTTTATCTTTCAATTGTAATTGATTTGATAAAAACTTCTACGGAGAAAATCGGTGATAACGAATAATATAGTTTTAGGGTTATTGTCACCATACTTCAATTTTGAACCTCCGTTGCAGATGTCCTTTTAATTTACTCACCTAAGCAACTTGTAAAGAATAGCAATGTTGAGCAAGGGGCTAACTGAAGCACTCCTCCGGGTGCGGAATTTTCTCGCTGTATTGAATACCCACATGCGGCATTCGGATGTTTTCTGCTGTTTGGTCAGGTTATTGTGTCTTTGAAACATTTCCCGATTTCCATTCTCAAAATTAGGTCATTGTCTATCATATAAACTAAGTATGGAAACACGTTTTTCAGCAGGAAACTCGGTCATATTAAAGTTGGGAGAGGTAGTGTCACAAATCCCTAGCCGGACACCTCATTTGCAAAAACTAAATCGTAAATAAACCGACCTAGGCATTTTAGTTCAGGCAAACTTATGTCATTATCTAGTATTTATACCAATGTGACCAAAGCTTTATCGCAGAGAGTTGTTAACCAATTAAATTTTACAGTTGGTAAGATCGCCATACTTGAATCTAGAACCTTTATTTCAGACGTTCCGTGAATACCATACGCCAACTATAATTGATATGTTTACACTCATCTCCCATTGTTTAACTGAAATAGTTTTGGTTGTTGTGAATTATCCCCTTTATTTTTTAATTCAAATTAGTATTCAATTATTATTCTTCTTTTTATTTATTTCTACGAAAAAGGTCTGGAATTTTATACAAAAAAAAAACCCCCGCTAACACTGTTCTTACTTTTAATTTTAATTTAATAAATTTGATTGCAATATTCTGTACTTGACGTTTCAAAATCTATGTCTTTTTTGTTTAGAATTTTTATGTTAAAAGCAAACAAGTATGATCTTTTTGTATCACTTATGTCTTTATTTTAAAACAAAACAGTTTATAATCAAAGAAGTATTACTTGAGATGCCTAATTATTCGAAATGTAACATGTGTAATGTTGTATTAAATAAGCAAAAATAACTTATAAAGCATGTCGTTGTAAACATTTATTTCTTCTAGAATAGGCGAGTGATATGAGAGCCAAATTTACATTTTTAATGCACCCACCTTAGATACGGCTTAATTATATATCATTGGAATTGTTCCGGTCGTAAAAAGAAATTCTGGTGCATTTTTTTTTAAATCGGGGTCAAATTTCAATTCATGGATACCTCCAGTACAAAAATCGAGTCAAAACAAGTGCAAAAACGAAACAATACTATAGGAATACTGTATTACTGTTGGGAAAATATATTTCTGTCATAGTATTAATTAATTTTGGTTGATTTTAACGGTAACGTATGTTACGAAAAGTTATCTCTCGGAGTCATTTTGATAATCAACCATTAAGTCACACAAATGTATCTGTAGTCGCCCTTGTATTATTACAATCTTACAAGACCTCCAAATCACATGATTGCACGTATTTACAAACATATATATGCAAATTTGATATAAATAATCCGAAACAAAATATTTGAAGCAAGGGGAAGATATAACATATGACGTATTTCTAATATCATAGAAAAGTTCCAAGATGAACTGTACATTAAAATGGAGGAAACGTATGGTCTCCTGCTAGTTTGAAAGCCTGCCAACCGCGTCAACATAAGACAACCATAGGACAGATTTTTTTTATTATTATTGTAGTGCAAAAGGTTGAGTCTGGATCATACCGATATTTCGTTAACATCACTATATCAGATATGATAAGAATACTAACTTACATTACTAAAATGAGTAAAGTGCTACTAGTATATTTATATAAAATTTTTTTAATATAAAACAACATGATCCCTCATTGTACGTCACACTGTGTTTGATTTCACTTTGGTCGGTCGCCGTGTATCTTGAGATATCTAATCAATAAAAAAACACGTTACAAAGTGCTTTGCACTATTAATTACGCTGGTGATGACGTCGGCTACTTTGGCACTAATATATTTACTTTTTTATAACTTGTTTAACCGCTTCAAACGAAAGACAAGGTTATCCGAATATTGAACCTTTTATTGGCTTTCTTATGTTAAAATTCCGTTACATTGTACAATAATTATAATTAAATGATTGAAACGTCGGATATCTTACCATTTAGGTGTCGGAATATTGCGATATCGGAATATCATGCTTCATTTTCACTCATCATACAAAGACCACTTCCTTGGCATGGGCATTGTATCAGTACAGCAGAGGTTTTGCTCAATGCGGATACAATTAAGATCTACTACAGATTGATTTAAAAATTGAGAATGGACATGACGAATGCGACAAAGAGACAACAACCCGATCAAAAAGCAGACAACGGCCGGAGACTACCAATGGGTCTTCAATGCAGCGATAAACTCCCATACCCGCAGGCCTTCTTCAGCTGGCCCCTAAACAAAAAAGTATACTAGTTTGAAGTGATAATGGACGTCATACTAAACTCCGAAATATATCCGAGAAATTAAAAAAATCATACAAGACTAACAAAGGCCAGAGGCTCCTGACTTGGGACAGGCGCAAAAATACGGCGGGGTTAAACATGTTTTTTGAGATCTCAACACCCCCCTCCCCCCCTTATACCTATATAATACCTATTCGTTGAACAGATCACATCTTGTAGAAAGTCGAATGTCGTCATACCAGTTAATATAATTGGCATTGGATCGATGTTGCCTTTTAGCCAACCAAAGTCATAGGGAGAACTTTTATTGTTTTTGTAGTTAGGACGACGTTATCTTGGATAAGGTTTGACCCCAAAAGAAGAGTTAATACCACGTAGAACGTATGCCCTATCTTGATTTTTACTATTCTCCTGATCAGCCAAACTTGTTAATAGTTATCAAAGGTGTGTTCATATATACAGTGCATTAGTAATGATAATTTTAAATGAAAAGGAGTAAAAAAGTGTCGTTTTATAGACACATTCTGCTAAAGCCATACATCTAAGAACTTTGTCAGCAGGTATATCGTATCGTTATTATTTAATTTTTGCTCCTCCATTTAATTTTAAAACAGGAGATGTGGTATGAATTCCAATGAGACAACAATCCATAAGAGACCAAAATGACACAGAAATCAACAACTATAGGTCACCGTACGACCTTCATCAATGAACAAAGCCCATACCCAAAAGTCAGCTATAAAAGGGCCCGAATTGACAATGTAAAACAATTCAAACGAGAAGGTCCAAGACCACAATTATTTTGTAGTGCATTTCTTTTAGAACATAAATGAAAAACAAAAAAATCCCACCTGCGCTTTCTCAAAGAAACTTTTACAGTGTGTTGTTCTACTTTTGGGACAAATTATA
Organism: Mytilus galloprovincialis; assembly: GCA_037788925.1. NCBI lineage: Eukaryota > Metazoa > Mollusca > Bivalvia > Mytilida > Mytilidae > Mytilus > Mytilus galloprovincialis. The sequence goes on along the minus strand of CM075336.1, from coordinate 89,661,780 downwards.
TCAAAATTATAGAAAACTTCATCGGCTCTAACTCAAAATATGGACAATTTCATGTTTAGGGCGTCTTGAAATCTTTTGACAGCTTCCAAAGTGCTAATTTTAAACCTTTTTCAGCTGGACCAAATGACTACTTTCCTTTAAAATTCTGGACCCAAATTTTTTTACAGTGTAATTTCACCCCCTACTTGCAATTTGAGGCATTAAACATGGAGAAATAAATTTGGAAGGGGTATAAAAATTAATTGCAAGTAGCCCACTGTCAACACTAGGGACTATATTTGTGAACAACGAAAATCAAGGGACGACAATGGTGGTCTCGGACCAGAAAACTAACGGCCTTATTTATTTTAAAAAATTATCGTAAAACAAATATGTAACATATTAATTAACGACATCCACTTAATTACAGGCTCCTGACTTGGTACAGGCACATATATACATACATTTGTAATGTGGCGGGGTTAAACATGTCAGCGGGATTACAACCATCCCCTAACCTGGGACAGCGGTATAACAGTATAACATAAGAACGAACTATAAAAATCAGTTGAAAAATACTTAACTCATCAGATGGACACAAATACAAGTGGAGACGGCAATATAAAAGGTAAGAATCGGAGAAATCGTTTTCTCACATTAGACTATCATTTACATAAATATTAGTATTTTTCCATTATGAATAAACTCAATATCGATTCTAGGATACAAATTGTCTACGTCAGACGAGCGAAACTGTCTACAAATGATACGATATTTAAAAATATGAGTGTAAAGAAAAAAAAAGAGAGGTACTAAAATAAACATCTTTTTAATTCGTTTGTCCGTAACCTCTATATGCAATGATATGATATGGGTTTTAGCGTTCCAGCTAGGGTTAAAAATGGCAGTGAACCTATCATGAAAAGGACTCTGTCATGTCTTTAGCTTATTGATAATTCGCCGTTTCAGATTCTAAGGCATTCTAGGTAATATTTTTGAAAGTGTACACCAAAACGATGTGATTGAATTAAAACTTTCTTAACAATGAAAATGCCGCCCAATGACGTGACGTTATTTTCATTTTGGTGTACGAAAAATGAGATTACCCATGGTCCTTTAGATTCTAAAACGGCGAATTCAAAAAGGGCATGTCAAACATTTTATTCTGAAAACGAAAACAGCGGAGTTTTAACTAGGAGTTTTGTGGCCTCTAACGCAAGATTAAAATCAACTTCTAGGGGGCGGGGGTAACAGTAAGGACCAAGGACGTATCAACCTAGCTATACACATGTCATTGACCTTGATCTTTGAAGGCCTGAAATACTTAGATATTTCGGTTTGAAACAGGGAAACGACAAAGGGGACGATTTTTCATTCCCTATTTTGAATTTTCCCTTTTTGAATGATGATGTTCCTTTGGCACCATCTTACTTTGTTTATTCTCACTCGTTTGCTATGCCCGCGTCTTTTGTTACGTTTTTGATTTTAACGAACGCAATCTATGTAAAACTGTTCGCTATGCCCTTGTCTGTTGTGAAGTTTTTGATTTTAACCCTCTTAAAGACAAAAGCTTTATAACAATGTTGACTATTGGTCATCTAAGGGTATTTTGAAGCAATGACGTAATATCCTTACGTCATGCTGAATTGAAATATATATATATATATATATATATATATATATATATAGATTTGAAAAAATCTTACACCTTTTTGAGAAAAGATCAATCCAGGAAAGTGGAACGATATCATAGTTACTGGAAGTGGTGTGGCCTAGCAAAAACAACAAACAGAAAGTAGAAAAAAATGTTTTGACTTCAGGGTTACGTAACATTTTATTCTTCGTGGCATGAACCACTTTTTCGGATTAAATCACAATTTCTCATTAGAGCTTACATCACATGAACATGAAACATGTTTCTTATGTAGCATTTTTTATTTTTTTCGGCAAAGACTATACCATTCAGGGACAAATAAATTAGTAGGACAAACGGGTGATACACTTTATCAGCGAATGCTATTGAACTTTTCAACAATACGAACAAAGAAAACAGAAGATTCAGTAGCCAACCATTTCATTCAGAACAATCATTCAATGACAAATTTAAAAGTTACCGTCATAGAAAGAGTAGTTAGGTCAGAAACTTACAGAAAAAGTAAAGAAGCCTTTTGGATGAAAAAAATAAAAACTTTAGAACCTGAAGGACTCAACACAATGTATGGACGATAATAAAAATATTTATATTAAAAAAGCGAAAAACGCGGCAAATGAACGTCATAGAAGTTATTATAACGTAATGAATCCAAGCGATGTAATTGTTGTTTCAATGTTGTAATTTATTCCAATGAAGAAGGCCGTAATGGCCGAAACATATGGGAATTTGTGTTATAGTTTTTATTATACAACCATTCAGAGACGTTATATATACATCACTGAAGAGACATTTAATGTCGAAATCCGGATCTGGTGTACAAAAAAAAACTATTGACACCTTATGTTTGTGATATAACATCGTGGCCCCAAGTTAATGGTTTTCTGTTTAGTATTAAATTTATATTAAGATCCATTTTGTAACATCTTGTAATCAATTTTATTTGGCAATCGCCAATGGCAGTCAGCAGGGTTAAAGAACATCAGTTGTTTGACCTGTTAGTCAAATGCGTTTTGTTTAAATATACTTTTTCACTCTTTTGGTCTTTTGGAAAATGTTGTTTGTGCTGTATTTAGACCCTTCTACAACGAAATTTGTTTTACATGCACACGTATAAAAATTGCGGTTTTTATCCAACGCAATCGTAGGTTTGAACGTAGTTTTCAATTTAGACTCGTTTATATTTTTTCGTTTGGGCTTGTATCATATTCTCCCTCCGGTTTATATGATCCGTTCATCCTATATTGACTCTTAAAATTCAAGAGTCTATCTAAAAATGAGGGTACTTTTTCAATAAATGAGGGTACTTTTTACATGGCCTTCCAATACCGTTACGATCCTAACATCACTGAATGTCGAAATCCGGATCTGGTGTACAAAAAAACTATTGACACCTTATGTTTGTGGCATAACATCGTGGCCACAAGTTAATTGTTTTCTGTTTAGTATTAAATTTATATTAAGATCCATTTTGTTACATCTTGTGATCAATTTTATTTGGCAATCGCCAATGGCAGTCAGCAGGGTCAAAGAACACCAGTTGTTCGACCTGTTAGTCAAATGCGTTTTGTTTAAATATACTTTTTCACTCTTTTGGTCTTTTGGAAAATGTTGTTTGTGCTGTATTTAGACCCTTCTATAACGAAATTTGTTTTACATGTACACGTATAAAAATTGCGATCTTTATCCAACGCAATCATAGGTTTGAACGTAGTTTTCAATTTAGACTCGTTCATATTTTTTCGTTTGGGCTTGTATCATATTCTCCCTCCGAATTATATGATCCGATCATCCTATATTGACTCTTAAAAATGAGGGTACTTTTTACATGGCCTTCCAATACCGTTTCGATCCCTAACATCACTGAAGTGACAATTAATGTCGAAATCCGGATCTGGTGTACAAAAAACTATTGACACATTATGTTTGTGGCATAACATCGTGCCACAAGTTAATTGTTTTCTGTTTAGTATTAAATTTATATTAAGAGTAAGAATAATACATGGCAAAATCCGTATCATATGTCGTATCATCCCGAGACACCAATATCAGCCCGAGGGATGATATTGGTCGAGGGTGATACGGCATGTGATACGGATTTTGCCATGTTTTATACGCTTTATGATCTGTTTCACCAAGAGATCATTATATTATATGAACTGTTTTCTGATCCATAGCACTGGGTTACCCTCAGTTCTACTTTTGTCTTGCTTCAAAATCCTTAAAAGAACTACTCAATTACTTAACCTGGGTTACCGCTTACAATTTGCGTGCTGTTTCTTTAAAAATACTTTGTTTATTATTGTATTTTTTGGCGTGTTTTGCATTTTTTATAGTTGCATTTAGTGTGCCAAAAAATATGAAAGCTTGACGTTCGTGACGTCACATACAAACAATAACGTTATTCAATAGATTACATCACTCCCGAATGACCGTTCTATTGTACCTATTTTGAGGAATTTTTTTTTAAGCTTACATAAATAAAAACTGATTTTATGTAAAAAAAAAAAGAAAAAAAAAGTAGGCGTGTGATAAAGGGTACGCATCAAAGTTGCGCGATATGGATTAAACAGCAGGCTATTTATCAAATAAGCAAAACTACTGTATTTACTATCAAACATATGATAAATATATATAAACACATTCACGAATCTACAATCTGTCGATACATGTAGTTTGGCATTGCACAGCGTCTTGTTTTTTTCTGACTGTTTATGACGTCTTTACACTTAATCCATTGGATGTTGAATGTGTACTGATTCATAATTTAATCTTAGATGCATGATTTTTCTATTATTTGTTAGTGGCTTTGAACTAGCTGTCAGAAACTGAGGGTACACTGAGATCTGTGTTTAATGTGTTTTAGTTGTTGGGATGTACAAGGATCGGACAACGACCACTTGTAGTTGTAATATTTGTATTTTTATCCATGTTAAGCTTTTATTTGATTTGTATAGTTCGTTTTCATTGTGAACTGTTACACCACTGTCCAAGGTTAGGGAGAGGGTTGGCATCCCGCTATAAATTTTAACGCCGTCACGTTTTCTATGTATGTGCCTGTCCCAAGTCAGGAGCTGGTATTTCGGTGGTTGTCATTTTTTTCATGTGCTACAATTTTGTTTTTCGTTTATTTTTGTACATAAATTAGGCCGATAGTTTTCTCGTTTAAATTGTTTTACATTGTCATTTAGGGGCCTTTTATAGCTGACTATGCGGTATGGACTTTGTTCATCGTTGAAGGCCGTACGGTGACCCAAAGTTATTGATTTCTGTGTCATGTTTGTCTCTTGTGGAGAATTGTCTTACCAATCATGTCATATATTCTTTTTATATAGTTTGATTGGTGTGATGCTTAGATAGACGAGTAGAGCAAGAAATCACAGCAAAAATAAAAGTATAACGACTATTTCACTGCATTTTAATATCTTATAAAAAGGTTTAAATCTATATTTGGAATTCATGTTTATGAAAACGGAACGAGAAAATTGACTGTTTTTATAAATTAATCAAGAGTAGTGTTTTCCTTTTAATTATTTAGTGAGTTTTTTGTCGCGCTTTCAACGCTGTTAAGCGGTCAGTTGAGAACAATGTGTACTATATTATGTTCAAAGCTAACGTTTTTTTACTGTTTACAACTATTTGAATTTAGAATAAAGAAAAAATACGATTTCAAAACTACTTTAACTTATTATTAAATTATCCAAAGACATTGTAAAAGAATTTTTATTTCAACACAATTATTCGTTTTCTTTAGACTTTGATTTTTATTGTATTTTGATTATAGTAAAACGCGTATGCAAATCACCACGTATATCTGTCAAAACTCCACCAGTCTGTACCCATATAGTATCATTCGTGTTCAGCTCTATCGCTATAACTGCTGTTGAAGAATTCCAAAAATGTGACGTCTGATATTTATAAGTTTTAGTGAATAAAATTCCACGTACGCAGGACTACTGTATATACTAATACGTCTAACCGTATATAATTAACGTTAGAAGGTTCATACAAAAAGTCCAATGTACCATTACAATAAAGAAAAAAAATATTTCAACCAAAAAAATAAATTAAAAAAAATAAGAATTGCATAAAATAAGGAAAGAGAGTGTGTACGTCAATACACAAGCTATATTTTTAAATTGTTTACTGCTATAAATTGTCAATTTCAAACACATGTACATAATTATAAAACTTTTTATTCAATTTACAGAATGTTACAAAAAAGTCTTTATACCGGATATATCAAATTATAACCGTAAACAGTCGTCAAAGTCGTCAAAATAGACAGTTTAAAAATACGCTTCTCTAAAATTGATAATTGATAATGGAAATGATGAAACAGTTGAACGCTACCAATGGGTCTTTAAAACAGCTAGAATATCGAGCAACCTGGTGCAGTCCTCAACTGGCCCCTACACATAAATGTGTACTTGTTCAGTAAAAATGGACGCTATTTTAAACACCAAAATATAAATGAACTAAGTTAAAACAATAAAAATCCATACAAGACTAACAAAGGCAAGACATTTTCGATTTCGGATAGAACCGAAAATCGAGTAGGATTAAAGGTCCTTTGTGAGAGTTTTTTATATACAAGTGTCACAAAAATGCATTAACATCCTATTGGTCAATTAATTTACAGCAATATTCTGAATAAAAAGTAGAATTCTACACGGACTATCACGCGGTTTCCGTGAAATATTGTCTGCATTTTTTACTTAACTTATCTAAAATAATATACTAGTTTTGTTCTATATGTATGTAACACGTTAGCTTCAACAGATGATAACTTTGATTCTGTTACCTTTTGTTGTTCAATACTCTTCTCGAAATTTTCTTCCATTGTACGTACATCATTTTTCCGAGCGGTTACATCTGAAATTAAATGGGTTACATTACAATAGAATATTTGCATATTACTAAATACTTTGATCTGCATTAAGGACATTCTGATACTAGCAGGCATAGGGGAGGGTTATGCCGTGTACACAAAACATGTGTGTTACTGTACTCCGTTGTGAAATATCTGTATTATGAAATTAAGTCTGGAACGGCAAATAAACAACCCTTCAAAATAAGAAGCCATTTTAATTGTAACATGCTCAACTAAGTTCAATACTTTTTTACATTTTGCAGAACATAAAATTAACTCAAGTTTAGGAGTAAACGTACGCAGGACTACGGTATATACTAATACGTCTAACCGTATATAATTAACGTTAGAAGGTTCATACAAAAAGTCCAATGTACCATTACAATAAAGAAAAAAAATATTTCAACCAAAAAATAAATTAAAAAAAATAAGAATTGCATAAAATAAGGAAAGAGAGTGTGTACGTCAATACACAAGCTATATTTTTAAATTGTTTACTGCTATAAATTGTCAATTTCAAACACATGTACATAATTATAAAACTTTTTATTCAATTTACAGAATGTTACAAAAAAGTCTTTATACCGGATATATCAAATTATAACCGTAAACAGTCGTCAAAGTCGTCAAAATAGACAGTTTAAAAATACGCTTCTCTAAAATTGATAATTGATAATGGAAATGATGAAACAGTTGAACGCTACCAATGGGTCTGTAAAACAGCTAGAATATCGAGCAACCTGGTGCAGTCCTCAACTGGCCCCTACACATAAATGTGTACTTGTTCAGTAAAAATGGACGCTATTTTAAACACCAAAACATATAAATGAACTAAGTTAAAACAATAAAAATCCATACAAGACTAACAAAGGCAAGACATTTTCGATTTCGGATAGAACCGAAAATCGAGTAGGATTAAAGGTCCTTTGTGAGATTTTTTTTATATACAAGTGTCACAAAAATGCATTAACATCCTATTGGTCAATTAATTTACAGCAATATTCTGAATAAAAAGTAGAATTCTACACGGACTATCACGCGGTTTCCGTGAAATATTGTCTGCATCTTTTACTTAACTTATCTAAAATAATATACTAGTTTTGTTCTATATGTATGTAACACGTTAGCCATATTTCCGATTTAATCAGATTAAAATTGTATGTTTTCCTTCGGAGTTTAACATTATATACTAGTCAACAACAAAAAAAGATACACGACTTTGGAATCAAATTGATAAAAAGTATTTAATATAAAACAAAATGAGATGCACTATTTTTAAAGCTTTTCATTAGCCATGTTTGTGCATATGATTATAAAAACCAAAACATGTCGGAAAGAAACTAGATTCCGCGTAAATAATAACAGGATCAAAATATTTTTGCCGAAAATGGGATTAAAATTGACTAACAATTTTTAAAGACTATAAAAAAATCAATTTTATAAAAAATTATGCAAAATGTTAATCAAGTTATGTTCATGTTGTAAATTATGGTTTGAATGTTGTTTTTTTTTTAATTTTTTTATCAGTGTTTTTAGAAATCTTTAAAAAAAGATTAAAGAAAATTACGTCTCAAATCAACGCTTTAGATATGAAAACACCACACTGTAACTTTGCAACCTTTTAGATTAAATTTAAGTTTAATACCGTGTATTAGAATTTCACTTTACATATACTGTATATGGTCAAAGAAAGGATAATATATTTTACTATTTACTGATTTCTAATGGGAACGAATTTCGCCTTACAGATAAACGAAGAAACTGTATGATTTTTAAAAACAAATTGATGGCAAACATTGTCTTTAACTTTAAATGAGAGGATGGCATGATTAGTTGGAACTGCATGCTGTTTTTGAAATTGTCGTGTTTTGTAAATTTTGGCCTAATGACGTCATGGAAGCAAAACAGTGTTTTTGGTATACGGATTTATAGTTCCGTGGTCATTCGGTATTACCATTTTCAATATAAGTCGTTTCTAATGAAAACTTCATTTTTAGTTCGAAAAAAAAGTCTTGTATCGTTTCTTTTGTTGACTAGAATATAACAAACTAATATGTATGACCAAAAGTATTTTTTTACAATATTTTACAAAAGATATTCAAGACAAAAAACAGCTCTGATTACATAACCAAAAATAGAAAACGTTCTACAACAAAAATATAAACAATGACTGTGACAATTCAGCTTCTACTGGTACCAGGTAAAATAAAATCCGACAAGAAATGTCCCCACAATATGCTTTTAAAAAAACGTTGTTGTGTATGAAACCAATTTTTTTTTGGATAACGTCAGTTATGAAAACGATGCAAAATTTGATAGTAACGTTACTTGGTTTGAAGTGGAATTGCATCAGGTCAATTTCTATCCGACGCGGCTCATTTAGTAAAATAAGTTTATAACAAGAATAGTGCGCACAAAGGTTTAATAATAGATATACAGAACTGCAATGAAAATTGAAAACCGCAAAGCCCTCATCAAATATATAGTAAAGTCAAAAGTTAAAACATATCAAACGTTTCGAAAACAACTGTGTTTATCCTGACTCGGTACAGGCATTTTCCTATTTAAACAAATATGTATTGAACCTGGTTTTATCTCTTGAATAACCTCTCACTTGACGGGCAGCATAATAATATTATATTTACATCAGTGTATGAGCTAAACAAAGAGACGCAATAAGTTTAACATAGATTCAATGAACAGGTTAAAATATACAAAGCCAAAAAAAAAAAAAGAACGTTAAGACATAATTAACGTCAGTACCTAAAATCTATATTTCTAGATTATCCTGTATTAGTTGACAAATTGGTACGGAATTTTCTAGCTTCTTAGATGGTGATACCCCTAGAGATTTTTATTTCCAACAGCAGGGGCATCTACCCAGTGGTAGACCTAATGTACGGTATTTTTTTCTTTAAAGAATGAAGAGCTATAAACCAAAAAGGAGAAAAAATATGCCAAAGCCGGGCAGTTAGAAACTATAAAACCCTTCAAAATGACTGCATATAAGTTCTCATAATTAAAATTTATTTCCTATCCTATCTATTAAAGAAAAAAAAGAGGAGAGAAAACAAAAAAATATCGACTTTTTAAGTATGGTGCGACATTTTAACTGTTTGCATCTTACCTTCCATTTTCTGTAGGAGAGTTGATATCGTCAGATTGTTGTAGGTTTGTAAGTTTTCCAGGGCAATCTGATTTCTCTTATCCACAATATTTTCAGCGAGGTCCTTCATTGCTACAGAAACAGCATGTTGTACTTCGTTTCCTATTAGTTCTTTCAGTTGCTCTGTTAATATTGAAATGTCCAACTCCGCTTTCAGCGGTGCATTGAGTTTTATGACTAAAGGTATGTCAATCGCAGATTTACAATTTTCATTGTCACAAGAATCCGCAAGCACGTTTTCATTTAGTGCAACAGTTAAAATAAAGATAGCACATCCTTGCAGAATCGTGAAAGCCATTCTATTATAAGGAATCTTGATTGTTGGAAGATTCAGGTTTTATACGTTGAAACCGACTTAAAACATGTGATATTTTATCAACTATAGTCAATGATGGTTAAGCATTTAAGTTACAAAATTTGAGCAGATCTCTTCATTTTGGCATGGTAAACGGAAAACATGCCATTATAATTGAAATCATGAGTTGATTAACATCAAATTAATCATGTTTCAGGTTAAAAATAACTGAACGATTAGAAATATACGTTAACTATGAAGTTGTCATTTGATTTGAAGTAGTTCTTGTCAAATTACACCACACGATGTACAACTTAACCCAAACATTTAGAAGATGCAATAAAAGTCGGAAGGAAGTAGATAAGTAGAGGGTGATTTCCCTTGCCTTTAATGGGAACTAACCTAAAACCAGTTATTATGGTTTAGATATATGGTTACCTCGAAATATCATGTGCCGGAAGTAATTACAATCCGCTCTTACATAGGGTTTTCGTTTGAACTTAAAAGGTGTATAACTACGCAGTTCCCTCTGGTCGACATCGAAACATTGAATTTGAAGCCTAATGTAGATACCAAACTATCAGTATGATAAAGAAAATTTCAGCAACTCTCTGATTTGTTTGTAAGAGGCATATCGCACGAACAAATAATTGTTCCTATCCAACTTATATCCCGGTTAAACACAGACTATTAAATCAACCAAGTTGTATAATCGTAAATTTGATTCAGTCATGAACCTGCATGACATGTTTGTCATTTGACGTCAAGAAAAACAACAATAAAACAATCCAATGTACATCTATGCCAATACAGTTGCCGTCTGCTCACGACATGAAATAAAGGACCCGAAACTAATCTTCCCATTTGTCTGGTCTATAGAATACAGGCGAAAGATACCAAAGATATTAAACTCATGGGTAAAATAAATAATAGGATAACAACACTACGGCTGCAAAAAAAAAGAATAAAATGGAATTTATAATAAGCTATACGATAGACAAACAATACGTTTCAATTTAATTTTTATGCAAACACATCGGCATATTAACTGTGTAACTGGATCGATACAACTTGCGGACACGTTCATACGTAAGACGGTTTTTGATGATTCAAAATCACGTGTAACTTACTGAAATGCAACACATTTGTTATGCATTGCGGGATGACAAAATTCTTAGTTTGTCTGCACTAAAATATTCGTTCCATGTTCAGATAAACGAAGAGTTGTTTTTTAAGAAAAAACGAGTTTTGGAATTTACCACAATTAATCATTTTAAATTTATGATTGATAATTACACGAATATTTCAGGTACTAGTCCAAAAGACAGCAACGAATCAGTGTTAATAAAACTCACTTACCCTAAAGACACCATGTTATTCAGATAGTTTTGAAAATAGGGGATCCTTAAATTATGGATACGTTAAAAAGATGAAGACATATATATTGTATCAAACGTTTGTTAGCGTCACACACATTTCCCAGGTTTCCACAAAATTGATGTTATGATATTGTCCCAATTCTTCTTGACTAAAAGTCTTTAAAATCGAGGACGGGTAATATGTATTTATTAATTTGTCCTTATAACTAATACATGTAATCGCCAATTGGAGCCTTTCATAGCCGAAAAAAGGTTTGTTATGGTGTCGGTGTTTCTCATTGTTTAAGTCCTGACCTGACTAACATGATGTAAAAAATCAGTGCCTGGGCGCATGCATTTTTAAGATATACTAGTATTCGAGCATGCATGTTATTGTGTCATTGCGACACACAACATAACTATTATACAAATGAGCGCTTCTTTTATATGAAATGTGTAATGAATACGTCATTGACAAACTATAGCATGTATAGTGAATTGCGTTGTGTTTTCACACTCACTAATTATATAAATATTTTTATTAATTTTCAAATGTAATTAATACATTACTAGAAAACCACTTAACCCACACGTATGCTGCATATTTAATTTAAAATAACCTTGACATCACTCGAAAAATTAACGACAACTCTTGACATGTCCTTTACAATGCAATATACATTCTTGACCATGCAACTCTTGAAACGTTTGCATTTGTATGTGAATTAAACGGGTATTATGGGTCTTCCTATATCTTTTATGATATGGTTTGGTTTATAATATCGTTTAAGGTGTAATACCACCATATTAGTCTTTGTTAAATTTGTACTTTAAAAAAAAAAATGCACAGAACTTATCTTTGTTTCAAATAAAGAACTTGTCATTGCATATAAGAAATTAAGCATTACTGGAAGTTAATTACGTTAACCTATCAAAAGTTAACCACTTTTTTTTACTTGTGTGCAAGCTTTAGTAACCATGTAACCTCAAGTTTCAAAACTAATCACTGGAAACCTCAATTAAAAAAAAACGATGGTGCTTTAAAATATCAAAAGTTTATTACCAGATGACCATGATTTTTTTTTTAAAGTAATGAAATATAGGATAAACTTCCTACATCTATTACATTCAAGGGGATATTTTTTTAGGACCCTTTTCTTATGCAACCCGATATGACGTACTATGAGTTGGTGGTATTACACTTTAAGCACAATTACTTATACAATAAGACAATAACAGAGGGACACTCTACATGCGTTTAGACCGTGCATATACACCTGGTCTTCCTCCTGTGTCATTTCTTTAAATCTTAATGTGTTCATCGATTTGTATCTTTTAGATCGATTTTGGGGTAACAAATGTATCCTGCATTTGCCAATCATTAAAGCAGATGTAGTAAAAATGCTTACCATGCTGCATATGCTCCGGCTGAAGTAGGAACACTATTCCTTTGACAAAGTAAAATTAGTAATACAGTCAAGCAGCTGTCAACCAACCAAAATTTACCATTCTTATTAAAGATCACCAGTATGTTTAAGTGCTCTGATGATGCTTCAAATTGAGTTATAATCAATTATCTTGTCCAGTGCACCACTGAGGTGTAGTCAGATTGTGATCAAAGTTTCAAAATACGGCTTTCGTAACACTTCCTTTTAAGGTTCAAACTTATAGTGTCACCAAAAGCCTTTTGGTAGAGATTTTTGGGCGAGTAAAATATGGGAGAGTATAGGATCGCCATTTCACCTAATTAAACCTCAGATGGAGACGTTCCCTGAGTTTAAGCACCGAAGTTACATTTGTATTTCTATCTAATTTTGACGAATTAAAGTTAAGATTGTGTAGGCATGGTAGCGTCGCCATACCCCAACTTTGGACCTAAGTAGCGGACTGGGCTTTTTAATCCAGATAATCTTTTGAAATTTTCTTACGAATTTGTGTTGGAAGTTTAAAGGGTCACCATACCATCCAGTTTGACCTCTGAATCAGTTGCAAACATTTCGTTAATACTTACCCCTTATACAAATGTTAATTACTGAAATGTACATAATTGTTGTGATTTCACCCATTTTTGTTAGTTCAAACAACTATACAAAAACTATCTTGTGCTAAATTAATACCAATTAAAACGATAGCAGGCACTTTTTTCCACTTAATAAATATAACTGCAATATTATGCTCTTGACGGTCCAAAATCTATATATTGATTTACATTTGTTCTTATTTATGAGCTCATAAGTACATGTATATGAATATAGTTCTATTTTACATCATTGCAAGATGATCTATTATTACTTATTTATTTATTTATTTTAAAGACAAAACCGAATCGAATCAAATAATATCAACAAGAGGGAAGAGTAACTGAAAATATATTTTTTTTAAATCCTATAAGAGATGCCCGGCTGTCAAATGTTATTATGTTGCAATAAATAAACAAATTAAATATAATTTGCCTCTTTTTATCTATTGTATTTCGTTCTTTCTTGAAATAATTTTCCTCAGATTTAAAAAGACGTTTCATTTTATTCTAAGTTTTAAGTTTTAGCCATTATCAGTTTGGCATGTTTTCCTTTTTGTTATTTTCTGTCTTGGTACATCTTATTGTTTGTTGGTGTTTTGCTCGCTAGTACAACTTATTATTCGCTAGTTTGTTACATATTACAGGGGACTGGCTTAATACTCGCTTCTGGTTTGTAAGCAATTATAAATGGGATACAACTCATAAGCTGTTAACTTGATTGACTACTGCGGTTAAGGTACAGTAAACAAAGTAATAGTCAATTAAAGAAACTTCAAGACTCTTGGTTAGAAAACATCCATTATCATAAATGATGCATAAAAGAAAACGTAAAAAAATGTTGTAACAAGCTAATAGGTAAACGACTTACAGAGATAATCGAACTAACTGTCAGTTATTTTTAGACTATCAAACACAATATGTGTACTTATATAATTTTATTGTCAAACAATTCCCTATGATAAATTAGTAAATACAAAATAATCTTTACATATATTGGTGATATTAAATTGTATTGCATGTAAACTGGAACAATGTTCTCGTTACTTTCAAATTTAGATCTAGTTTAATCTATTATATTTAAAATATAATTATATATTTTCACTTTATTTTGATTATTTATAAATTGGAATATACATCAAAATAAAGATCCTGCAGCATAGAGCCACACTTGATCATTTCGTTTCAACATCCGGGTAACAATCACTGCACCAGTATGAGCGTGTTGTTCTTTATGTTGTCCGATGTGTGTTTTTGAAATATCATTACCAATAAGTCGGATGAAGTAAACTGCACTGCTGGTAGACGACATCACAGACGCAGATATCAAGTACAGTCCTTCATGTTCGCACGTAAACTTACCTGTTGACTTGTATGTTGACAGGTTGGTGATACCCACGCTGTACTTGACATTATCGAATTTCATTATGGTATTAGCTACTGTTCCTTGTGACGATGAGCAGTCATGGCAACTGAAAAATCGGAGGAAAAGTATTATTTTTGTTGTAAGGTATTTTGTTTTAATAAACACAGATTCAAGTCTTTTTAAGTAGTTAATTCTTCTTTTGTTGGAGTACATGAATTCGTCTATTCTATTTGCCTTTACTTTTTGCATGTTAAGTATTTATAGTATGCACTGAATTATACTAAGGCTTTTCTACCTAAGGATTATATTACCTTAGCTATATTTGGCAAACCTTTTAGGACTTTTGGTCCTCAATGCTCTTCCACTTCGTACTTTCTTTGGCCTTTTAAACATTTGTTTTAATTCGAGCGTCACTGATAAGTCTTTTGTAGACAAAACGCGCGTCTGGCGTAAATATAAATTTTTAATCCTGGTATCTATGATGAGTTTATTTATCATTATTCACTTTGCATTTTGTTTTTTGTATACTTTTAATTTATTATTCCAACATAATACAATATCATCCATATATTCTATGTCTTCTTGTACTATAAGATCATAAAGTGTACAAATCGATGTTAATTTTATTTAAGAATAGTTATGTTGAATTTACATGGGAGAAACATCTTCAAAAAAAAAAAAATAATTTCCGATCGCGGATGTCAATTGTTCGGAATGGTTTGTCAGAGGACAGTACAAACTGCAAATTGAAGATAATACATATCGACTATTTACAAACCTCTCTGAGCGGTTCTTTTAACCTTGGATTCAACAAATGACAGTCTTGATTCCGTTAAAGTCTGTTTTTTATATAAATCTTGAAAATCATCTTTCCGCACAAAATCATCTTAAAGATATGTATGGTGTTCAACTTTAAAATTGATTAATTGAATATAACTAGACAAAAAGAGCAGAAAATATCAATAGCAAGCACACACTATACGTCAAAAGGGAATACATAACTAAACTAAAAAATGACGAAATGATATTACGAAAAATAGATCCAATAAACAATAGAAATACTTAACTTTAAAATTTGATTAAAAGATAGAAATAATACACAACCATAGAATATAAAATACCCGACATCAATACATGATTTTTTTGGACAATATTCCAGTTATACAGCAAAGACACAAATTGTCAAAAAATTATAAAATCGATGACAATCAAATCATTGCCATCTATAAGTTAAAACTTTTTGGCTCCTTAATAAGACTCCAGAGGAGAAACACGAATTTTTTAGAACGATTTGAGTCGGAAGTTTTTTTTTTCATAGTTTCTTTATCTTACCTTCTATGTCCTTTTGAAAAGTTGAAATTGTAAGATTGTTATACGTTTTTAAGTTTTCCGCGGCAGAGTTAGCGCTCTTATCTACAATTTTCTCATGAATATCATTCATTGCTGTTGAAACAGCCTGTTTCACTTCGTGTCCTATCAGTTCCTTCAGCTGCTCTGTTAGAATTGAAATGTCTTACTCCGCTTTTAGTGGCGCATTTAAAATTGTGATTGAAGGTATGTCTATCGCAGATGTACAATTGTCATTTGTACAAGAATTCCCAAGCACGATTTCATTGAGTGAAAAAGTAAAAAGAAAGATAAAACACAAGAGCAGGATAGTTAAAGTCCTGATATTGAAATGGCTCTTGTTTGTTCGGAGACACAGCTGTTATGTGTTGTGTCTACTTTTAATATTTTTTTTATAATCTATATGCACTTTTGATTTTACATTTTTTGTTACTTTGTTTCAGCACATCACTTAATTTTGACGTGATCAACAGAAAAACTATATCATCTATGTTATTATCAGTAACTGAAGTAGTAATACTCATAAAAGTAAATCTAATGAATCGTGTTTTAGATGGAACATAACAACAACAAACATAGGAATACGACATAGTAATGAAGTTGTCCTTAAGCTTTTAAGAAGTTCTTATAAAGAACATCACACGCACATGATATGAGCCTTGACTGAATAATGTGGCAGAATATATGTTTCGATGGCCTTCGTGACTTTGATATAAACATGATAAAAACATGATAAAAGTATATACAAATAAAAAACAATTTGGACTTGTTTCATGGAGGAATCAAACCAAATGCTGTAAAATTGGTATGGAAATACGGTAAACTGGCAATATCAAGCTCTAGCAGTAATCACAAGACTCGCTCAAACAAAGTATGTGTTGGAGTGTGCGGTATGTACAAATACACAGTCATGGTCGATATTGAGACGTTAAGTCCGATGCCCTATGACAATATCATAATCTCTGTGTGTTAAATAACAACTGCAGCAGCATATTAGGCGCGTATCGTATGTATATGAATGTTATTCGATAATATTTCCGTCTCTTTCTAAGGGGACGATTCAGATGTTTCATTTTCATTAAAGCAAGGGACTTTTGTATTTGTTATATTCGAAAACATACAATTTTTAAATTATTGTTTATTATAAATAATACATGTATATTCAAAGTCATTATGTACCATTTAATCAGAACAAATCCTCCTCCTCTGCTGAAATGAATCTTCTATATTCCTAACTGCATATACATGTATTGCATACATACACAGCATGAAAGTTTGGTTGTAAGTAGCCTTTTATAAAATTATTGGCAAAATGTTTTGAATGGTTTTGGAGCCGCTGAAGGCACAAGAAGCTATAGAACAAATCGTTGCAAAATCAAGTTTTCTTAGTGTTCCCCATACCATTTCTTAATTAGAAAATACAAGTTCTTTTTTAATATTTTTTAGACAATATTTTGGCCTCAAAGCAAAATGTAAAGATTCAGTGTAAGACAAGTTTAAAAGGACAACATCAAAATACCAACATGCATGATAAAGTAAAAATGTAATTCACATAGTTATGTGGCTGCTGTTTTTTTTTAAATTCATGATCAAGTTAATAACAAAATTACAAAAATAAAAAAGAAATGCAACACTAACAGAATACAGAAGGACAATCAATGAACAAAAGATAAATAAATAAGAAACAATGATCCCGAAAAATCAGGGGCTATGTCTGAGAGAGAACAGAACTGGCTTCTTGCAAGCAGTGAACCAATGAGATATGGAGACAAGCGCTTAGTTTTGAAATTTCCTACGTCCCTGTAATAAAAGTGGGGTAAGTGTTCCTGAGAAAATAAACCTGATGTTAAATGAAACCAATTTTCAGACATTGGAATTTCAAGTATATTTAAATGATATCTATTCTTTTATTATGAAAAGATTTGGGAAGTGTTTCCCGATTTTTTGTTTGGAAAAGATAAATTTATGAAGAATATGGTGCCATCTCATACTTTCGATTAAACCTGCTCAGTTATTTATTTACAAAACCTTGTAAGTCAGGTATCATAGAATATCAAATGGTCCTTTTCGTCCAAGTACTAAGACAATTGTCAGCCTGGTTTAGACCATCTTGCAAAACCTACCCGTTTTACTTCTTTTGACATATTCTCATTTTGAACAAGTATTGCATACATGTACCAGAATTTGTCCATTTGACGTTATGCTGATAATAATAAAATCAACCAAACGGCTTGTTTTTCACCTAATTAAATACGTGTTTCTGAATTTCAAACTTTCAAATCAATCAATTTTACAAATAATGAATTAATAATAAATAATAGATTAAGATTCTTTAAATTGAGGTATTATTTCTAGTAAAGATATCTTGAAGTTATGTCTAAACTTTCAATCTGAAAAACTAATACAGTATGGCATATTATGCATTTGTATCATAACATCATTTATTTTTCCAAAGATATATACACTTTGATTTAATTGCAATTTGCAAATACTTCCTGCAGAAATCAATTCAAAATGAACGTGAAAACATGTTGGTTTTTTTTTTGCCAATGCAAACACAACATTGAAATTCTAAAACTTTCACCATAGTTTGTCTGTCATGCTGACAGATATATTATAATGTATTTAATAGTACATGTATACTATTGTGATTTCTATGGATAAAATCATAATTTTGAAAACTCTTTTCGTTCTGTATTTTTGTTTTTGTTTAGATACTCTAGAATTAACGTTCTGTACTATATATTTCTAATCTTATTTGTCAGTCATGTCACGTGTTATTATTTCTAGTTTCTGATTGGTTGATTATTTATGTTTCTCTGTTATATTTGTCTCACATTTTGAGTTTTTTTTTTCTATCGAAGGTAGATACATGTAAAATAAAAGAATTGTATGTACAACACATTTTCTATCTTGAAAATATAAGATTTAAACAAAATAAATATTGGATAAAAGCTTAAAGCCAACTATTCATATTTAGGTAGGTCTTAAACCAGGTCAAATCCTTGACTTGGTACACGTAGATCATTTTAGATTTTCATTTAGAAACAAATTAAGGAACTTACTTTATAGAACTTTATTTTTGTTAACTGATATATGTTGAGTTATCTTCCTTTTGTCGTATGTTTGTACTTTGTGCTATGAATGTGATGTAGGTGTCAAATATCTATGTATTCTATGTTTCTATGTGTCAGCTTTATTACGACTGAATAATTCGTAGTTCGAAAGGCCTTGCATTAGTCCTTGTAATAGATGGCGCAAACTTAGTTGTACATTCAGCATACAAGTCCGTCTACAGCCGCACATGTGTGTCAATATAGGAAGTTATATAAATGCAAATGCATTTATACTAAATATATCACAGTTTAAATTAATATTTAAAGTTTGATTATTTTTGAGAGGATTCGTTTAGTGACAAATATTTTTTTAAATATCTCTTTTAATTATCCATGACTCATCAAGATATAGGCCTAATTTGAACTTCAGATATTGTTGGTGCTCATGTCTGTTTAGAAACGTTATATTAAGCTCTAGAGGTCGTTTGGTATTTTTGACATTGGGTTGCTGTCGATTTGACAATAAACGTCTTAATAATTTTTTTTCATTCTTATTTTAACAAAGTTGAAAAAAAACCTTTTTATTTTTTTACTCGTCCTAGCATATACAAATGATACATAATATATTTCATTCGAGTGTATATGCTAGGGCAAGTAAATAAAAAAAATCAATAAATTTTGAAACGGAAAAGTTATGTATGTCGATCACATACAACGAGACTACCGAGGCGGTCAGCTGACATATGGTCTGATTGTACAAGCATTGCCTACCGTTCTTTTTTTATTTATATATTCATAAAGTTCTTTAAGACTTTACTGCTCTTTTTTTATAGTTGTTTTAGGGTGGAAAGGCGTTCACGGGAAGTAGTGGATCGACGAAGCGCCGAAGTGATTTATACTTAAAATGTGCGCACGATCAAAGCTTTAACAACCCTACAAAATTATAAATAGAAGCATTCATTGCTTACATTTTTTTAGTAATACAACCACGAAATTAGGACATTCATATTTTTTTTCTTTTTCTGTGGTGTGTGTAACCATTGTCATGAATAACACGTGCAGTCATAGCTTCTATATACTATACGGAAATAATTACATTAGATGTATGTTTCATTATAATACGTTATTCTAAATTCGCTACACTGCAATCTCGCGTTATTTCTTAATCAACGTCAATACACAATAAAATGTAACATTCATGATGACAAGAGGTGCCACAATAAAGTGCAAACTTTAAGGTAAATTAAATAAAAACTTCATGAAAATCGTGTTTTCATGATCCTACATGTAGCTAACAAATGTAATTAAAAGTATTGAATGCTTCTTTTTGTACCTTCATAAGGGTTGTAAAAGCAACTGTCAACACTTTTGTACTAGTTCATGGCGGTAAGTTTTTATTTGTTGGGGATGACAGAGTGCCCAAGAGATAACCACTGATCTTCGTTAGGGAACAGAAATATTAATCAATTAAAATAGGAAATAAATGCACCTGCCATGTGCTAAAATCAAACTCACGAACTCAGTGTTCACTTGCAAGTAATATAGTAGTATGACGACTTAGATTACTTGGCCACCAAGGCATCTGTAGACGAGATATAAAAAAAGGTTAGATGGGCCAAATGAAGTACGAAGTAAAAGAGCATTGAGAACCAACAATTCCTAAATGTTTTGCCAAATACAGCTGGGTTAATCTATTCCTGAGGAAGACCAGCCTTAGTTAATGTTCAGCAACCGTTGCAGGTACAAATAAAGGACACATGGAAAATCGAATGAACAAGTAGACGAACGAACGGAAGAAAAAAGGGGATAAATAAGGGAAACATTAGTATACCGCTGTTCAAAACTCATAAATTCATGGACAAAAAACAAATCGGGGTACTAAACTAAAACTGAGGGAAACGCATTAAATATAAGAGGAGAACAACGACACAACATTAAAATGTAACACACACAGAAACGGACTAAGCATTAGACAAAATCCTATGAGAATAACGAATATAACATCAAAACCAAATACATGAATTTGGGATAGATAAGTACCGTGACACGTCTTATAGTAATGTGAATTCACACTCAAAAATAAGAGAAAACAAACGACACAACGGAAACACAACGTTAAAATGTAACACACATTGAAACGAACTATAATATAACAATGGCCATATTCCTGACTTGGTACAGGACATTTTTAAAGGAAAAAATGGTGGCTAACAAATGAATGCACAGCCGAACGTTCTCAGGAACAAACAGACGGATAGATGCCTTTTGCAGTCGTCTAGTCTTGCTTTTCTGCATATAAAAGATGAAAAAGAAAACAGTGCAGAATACGTTTTTTCTGCATTTTTGAATAAAAAAAAAATTCTAAAGGTAAGTTTTCATTGTTGTTCTCAATTATTTCTAAAAAATGCCAATTGTGTAATGCCCGTTTCAATCCCGACTTCCGAATGTCTAAAAACATTCTATACTTCACAAAATCCCACTTCCGGCCTGCATTGCTTTGTGTACATTCCATTCAGCATCATAAATCTTGTGGCAGGCAATACAGATCAAGCAAATCGTATTTTTAGGAATTTTAAAATGACATGTTCCTTACGTCTTTCTCGATTTTCCCGCAAAAAAAGCCCAACCAAAATGAAAGAGAAATTATATGAGAAAACGTAGTCCATGCCATAATTTTGTACAGGAATATAGAGTAGTTTAATATAAAAAAATTTGCATTTATTTTTTAAAGGATCTTTTTTTATTCATTATAAAAAGATCGATATTCTGACCATCATGACTGTAAATGAATATTTATACAAAATTCCATTGATGTCGAAACGGATGGCAAAAAAAAAGAGGTTTCCTGTTGAATAAAACCCCAAATTATTGCAAACTATTTGAAAGCAATATCCCACAGAGAAATAACGTAATTGCCGTAGACTGAAAAATCCCGTAATTGACAGTAGAGCAATTTGATTAGGTATAACGATTTGACATCACGTGATTTTGACGCCATTGAAATTTGAATGAAAACAAACAAGGTCAGAAGGTTTAGTACGGGACAGCATCGTACATTGAGTTACTGAGAAACAAGTATGAGTTACAAAGCTTGACAATGCATGGTAATGAAAAATTAAAGGTATCAACACACCTGGATACATTTGGTGTTTTAAAGATGCATTTCACAAATCTGTGTCAAGCGTTTGATATTTAGCTGAAAATTGGTTTCTTTTTACTCATCATCGTGTAGCTCTACACACACGCTAGAACTAGGAAACAGTAGTTAATGCTATCTGTCTTTGGATTTTTATAATCACGTGAACAAAATATAGACATCTAGTAATCTATGTACTACTGGTAAACTGTTATGTCATGAATTTTGCTACCTCAAATTTCTTAAAACTTTAATACATTTCTCCATAGATATATAGGTTTCGGCTTGGTTTGGTACATATGCTTTTGCTTTTTATATCCATCTGATTAGTTAAGCCTTTATCAGTGGATTTTTAAAATTCAATTTTATGTTATACTGTTACACTCCTGTCACATGTTAGAAGGTGGGTTGCGGTCGCGCTTACATTGCAATTCAATGACTGATGTTTGTTGCTGTGTTACATTTTTGTTTTAGTTTATATTTTTTGTACATTAATTATGGTGTTAGGTTTTTTACTTGGATTGTGTCGTGTTTTTCTTTTAACCTTTTATAGCTGACTATGCGGTATGGGCGTTGCTTATTGTTGAAGGCCGTACAGTGACTTATAACTGTTAATGTATGTGTCATCTGGTATATTGTTAAAAGTTGTTTCAATGGCAATAATACCACATCTTTTTATATCATCACGTTTAAAAGAGCGAATTGGTGCAAAATGTATATTGCACGAATATAATTACTCTCTTATTAGTCCGTAACCCTTCCTTCATCTGTACGGAACACCGAAATTATGCACCTTTGGAAAATAAATTATTTCTAGACTAGGCTGTGGAGGGTTGAACTTGAAGATGCTTGAAACTTTCATTGGTGTAGGATATATGCGTCCCTTCTATTTGATAAAAAGGAGTGAACACTTAACAATCTTTTTGACCTTTTCATTTTGATTACCTCTGAATTTTCCGTGTTTTCCCATATTGTTAAAAGTGGAATATTGGTTAACAAAAGCCGGGAACATCAAAAGATATGACCGACAAAAACGTTTTGGGAACTTTATTGATCTTATCATAAATTTCTGATAGTTTCCCCGAACTTTTCACCTTTGTTATTTTACTTTGTATACCTCCTGTGAAAAACATGAATTGAAAAAAGCTTTGTGGGCCGATTTTTTAATTCTAGTGGTTCAGTATCTTGCTATATAAGCTTAACATAATATACTGTTAACCGTACATTGTGCAGTTCACAAAGACGCTATTAAACCAAGAGTGCCAACTGGTGAAGTTTAAATCATCACTTCGTCAATTTTACGGACGCCATCACGAGTGGTTGACCGTTATGGAGTAACCGTTTCACAGATGATATCGGATATGTTCCTTATGTCGTTACTACATTCCACTTCCATTTTCACCACGCGTGAGACCTGCCGAATTACATTATTTACCGTGTTTCTAATAACATGAGCAACACGACGGCTGCCACCCGACGACGAAATTACCAACGTTGACGTCACACCGTCTATGATGTAAAAATTAATATTTAAAAAACCCTTCAGCACCCCGTACAACTTAAACTGTGCCTCAGGGTGTACTTGGTTACTTCAGGGTTTAAAATAGACATATCTACGGATATTCCGTATATACCTTATACTATATTCCGTAGTTAAAAAATTTTCATTTTCCCATATTGTTAAAAGTGGAATATTGGTTAACAAAAGCCGGGAACATCAAAAGATATGACCGACAAAAACGTTTTGGGAACTTTATTGATCTTATCATAAATTTCTGATAGTTTCCCCGAACTTTTCACATATTTCCAAGCTTAAGAATGTGAGCTATTCCTGCGTCACCTTCTATCACCTTGTATAAAGAAAGTCCCCCTTGGATATAATCATAATAATTCTATATTTTATATTATTTTGAAAAAAAAAGATCATAATCACTTTTTCGAATTAATTTTTTTTAATTATTTTCACATACTTAGGATGTTGTCTAAAAACTACTAGGATTGGATAAAAGTTATAACAACTTGAAAGAACTCTCTCCAAATAAGTGCAACATATACAAGTTCAGGATAACATCAATGTATACATGTAGTTCAGGACAATATCAAACATATGTACAATAATTATGTTATGTCTAAACAATAACAGCTGGATACGAGTACATATTAAGATACATCATTACTAGTCAAAGAACAGTTTTGTATTGCGTATATACATATGGATATTTCTCAAAATGATTGTGTTTTATTTAATACTAATATCGTCTGTTCCAAATAGAATAAGTTCTATGAACAAAAGCAACTAAGTGTTGTATTTTTTCATAGAGCTGATTTCTAAAATTTATGTAGAGTGATATTCTAAGAAAAATGTAATCGAATCGTCTAAGGAACCCACATTAACAACTTGGATATTTTGCTCTGTATAAATCAGCTGTTTATGGACTACATCTGTGTCGTAATTTTGTATGCAATGAAATTTCCATCCTATTTCTACATGTTCTAATAAGATAATATTTAGGTACTTAAATATTTTAAGGATTGTATTTTTTAAATTTCGAGATGATTGAATGGATCTAATATATAACTACAATACACGAGTTGAAGAAGGGAAAAGATCTACAAAATATGTCCAATCTACATCTCGGTACTCTATAATGAGAATTGTTTGAATTATGATCAATTATAATTATTGTCTGTATAATCTGCGGTATAATCCATAACATATTCTGAAACATTATCATTATGTATTTTATGAAACATGTTTTCTTTCTGAAAAAACAAGTCATCTTAGGAATAAATATGGTTTGTTGGCTGCAAAGTGTTGTGTATAATTTGTAAATTCAAAACGATAATAGTCAAACTATATGTTATGCAACTTTATCACCAATTTGATATTTTGTATATCAACTCATATAACCTCCTTGATCAACTACATGATAAAAATGCAGAATTAACCTATAGAGTTAGGAGGCAAACATTATTTCATACATAAATAAACACTCATTTACATCCTACGCCTCGATCCCTAAAAAAACCACACTTAGAAATTGAGAATGGAAATTGAGAATGTGTCGAACAGACAACAACCCGACCATAGAGCAGACAACAGCCGAAGACCACCAATATGTCTTCAATACAGTGAGATACTCCTTCACCCGGAGGCGTCCTCCAGCTGGATCCTAAACAAACATGTATACTAGTTCAGTGATAATGGACGTCCTACTTAACTCCAAATTATACAAAAGAAACTAAAATAAAAAAATACACAAGACTATCAATTTCCAGGGACTCCTGATTTGGGACAGGCGCAAAAATGCGGCGGGGTTAAACATGTGCTTTAGATCTCAACCCTATAACCAATGTAGAAAAACAAACACACGACAAAACGCACAGTAAAAGATCAGTTTAAAGTCCGAGGCCGATGTCAGAAGAGGTAACAAAATTTAAAAAAATAAAAAAATACCAGATGACCATTATACATAAATAGCGAGCAGTTACTAAAATTTCAACTCCAGACCTCAATTAAACTGATTGAAAAATTATGTCTTCATCATATGAATATCAAGCACAATCCCTCCCGGTAGGGGTTTAATATAATACCATCATAAGATATATTAAAAAAGAGTCTAAACATAACCAGTGTCATGCCAACAAATGGTTTTATTATAATTGTTTTTAATTCCGATGCAAAGACTCTATAAGTGAATCAAAAGTAAAGCCCCAAAAAAAAGGTTATCTTTAATGACCTGACAACATTATCGTAACTATATCCCTTCTTAATAAGTTTGTTTAAAGGTTTTGTGAGCTTATGAGATGAATAATGACAAGTCATGGTTTGTTAAGAATATTACCATAAAAGATCAGTGGTGAAATACCTGAACGTATAAGATGTCTACATGTTGAGTTATATTTACGAATGATGTCTTTGTACCGATTGTAAAGTTTAATAAATGTTTGACTAGTTTGTGAAATCGAAAACCATGGTGAAATAATTTTTCAGTAAAACATAAATTTCTCTCGCTAAAATATTATACGTTGTTACATACACGAGTGAATTGTACAAGTTCAGATATATCAACACAATAAGATAGTGACAAGGGAACGTCACAATTTAAAAATGGATAGTTAACGATAGGATATGATTAATCATCTCTTTTATGATAGTTTTTTGTATTAAGCTTTCCGTTATTGATAAAGATATCTAGATCTAGGAAAGGGTAATGGTCATTGTTAGTATTAGTTTATTGAAAGTAAATTCAACAGGATAAATTTCTTAAGTATTCATACTTAAGTCGTCATTATTGAGAGCCATAGATCATCCAAATATCTAAAGGTATTGTTAAAGTCAAAGCAATACAAAAACAGGCCCGAAATAAGTGGTTCTTCGTTAGTCCCCATTAGAATTTCGACAACTTGACGATATAAGGAATCTCCAAAGCGAACAAAAATGTTATCTAGTAAAAATTTAAAGGCAGATATCCTATCAAAGCTTGTCCAATTGACACAGTTCTTTTGTGTGTTGCTACTAAAAATGACATAAGAGAATTTGAACATATGTTTTCACATTCTGACTTTTTAAATGACCATTTAATTAGGTGTGTGAATGTTTTCTTTAACAGAATAAGAGGCAAAGGGGTATATGAACAGATTGAAAATCACCAATATATGCATGCAATTAATCTTCTGCTTCCAACGAGATTTTTGACACTCCAAAAGTAATTAATTCCATTATTTTCAAAGGCCTTATATCATGCATATATTAATAAAATTAAGATAAAATTGAGAATGAATTATTAACCAATTTATTATCAGGTTTTTGATTGTACCAAGTGTACTTAGTAAGTAGAATAGACAATTTAGTAGTGAAACAATGGCCTTTAGACGAAATAAACCTATATTTGTAAGGTGTCAATTGGAATGTTGGTGAATTGGTGATTTATTTTTGCAGAACTTCAATGTAAAATTATCGTCAAACTATAATGATATTATTAGCAGCTTTTTCTAGTCGGGACAAACATTAATTCCTTGGGTAGTTCTTTTAGTTTATGTTTGATACGAGAAATATGTTTTTTATGGTTGTTGTTTAACATTCCAAGCGTTCTTAACGCTTTGTTGAATCTTATTTTACCAGGAACTCGCAAAAGCTTATTATTTGAAAGCCAAATATAAAAATATATAAAACATATTATGTAGTATGAATGTCAATGAGATAACTCTTCACAAGAGACCACAGAAATTAACATATATTGGTCACCGTATGGCCTTAAGGGCATACGATACAGTAGAGATCCCTCGTTGATTTTTTCCTTAAATTTTGATAGTAGGTCAATTTTAATGTGTACTTTCCAAATTTGAAAAGAAAAAAGTACCTTCATGACTTACTTTTTGAGATAATTTGGTTCGAAATTTGCATATTTGGAAGAAAATTCTCGAAAATTCATAAATAATGACTTTAAAAGAAAGTAACAATACTTTTGAACAAACAGTCAACAGTCATAACTTAACCGGGTTTTTTGTAAAACGTTCCCTTGATCCATGGCATCATCATGCTGAAACAAGTTTAAGGTTAAACCAAATTATCATTTTCCGGATTTCGATTGATTTATGTGAAATAAAGAAATTGACCATATTTTTGCGTCTTTTCGGAAGTGCAGAAAAAAATTTATCGTTGATTTTTTCTTGAAATTTTGGCGGAGTGTTCTTGAAACAGTACTTGATTGTTTGCAAAAGAAAAAAATATGGGTCCATGTGCTTGTTTTTTCAATAAAAGCCATATACCTTAATTTTTTACGACGTCTATCAGTATGGCGCTAAATTACGTTATATAAAGTTTTAATCGCACCAACGTTGTGTAATCGTTCCCGCCGTACACGACTATGCTGTCAAGTATATGAAGGTGTTTTCCAAAGCGTTGATACTTATCATAAAAATTCATAAGATGGTTATTCGTAAAATCGCTAAACATTTGTGCTAAACATGAGGCTTAACATTTACGAAACGGAATTTGGACAGGAACCTTTTCATAATAAAAAAAAGGATATAAAAAAGGATCCCAGCAGATTACTTTGTCAGATGTACGGCAAAACAGAAAAATCTTATAGAAGTATACAGGTGCAGCTCCGTCCGACATTAGTTTTAAATTGCTTCATGTACTGAAAGAGGATAGCCAACATTATTGCAAAGGCCCTAACATGGCAAAATGTGAACCAACTATAAATTAAGTGAGGTGGTACCATTAATTAACAACTGTATAACCTTCAACAATGACAAAACCTGTCAGCTTTAAAAGGCCCCGACGTACTTGGATTTTTTTTCTTTTTACATTCAAAAGATAATCATCTTTCAAATTTAGATTATAAGGAGTACTTCTTGTTTTATATATAGTTTGAGCTGTTTTGTGCAATTTCATGTCATAATTGCCTCAGTCGACTGAAAATGAAGTTGTAGTATAACATTTCATAGGAAGTACAGCAGCTAGTATTAGAGAATAATATTCAAGGATGTCATTATCAATAGATAAGTTGCATTACCTTTCATACGGCGTAACTGTGTGAATATTGGCGTACTTGTTTGTCTAGAAGTAGAGCTATATTGAAAACACTTTATTTGTTCTTCTGTCCGATCGTCTAACTATAATTGTGTTATTTTTCTCAGAAACAACGCTACTGCATGACTTCATATTTGCTCATCAGCTTGACAGCGACGAATTTTAACGTCGTGTGTACACTTTCTGATCTGTCTGTCTGTCTGCAATTAGTGTACATTTGTCGATACTTCAATTTATATCTCTCAATACATTGAAGTACAAAAGGGAGATGCTTACTATACAAATAAGAAGGCGTGGTATGATTACCAATGAGGCAAATCTCAACCAGAGACCAAATGACAAAGACGTAAACGACTATAGGACATCGGACGGCCTTCAACAATGATTAAGACCCATACCGCATAGTCAGCTATGAAAAGACTCTTCATGACAAATGCAAAACAACTCAAACGGGAAACTTACGGCCTGAGTTAAGTACAAAACAATGAACGAAATACAAATATGATATACAATAACAAACGACACCATTGGATTTCAAACCCTTTTAACAGCATGTGAACCGACGTTTTCTTGTTTTGGTCTATAACATCCAGATTGATTTACACCAAAAAATAAACCAATTAAACAAACTAACGTGTGAAAATTCTGCATCTATTGGCAATATTTTGCTTAAATTCAAAACAAAAACGACACCAATGTAATTTTAAAAAATCTTTTTAGCGGACTTTTATTGACACCTTTTCTACATACACATATACACATATGATATCATATATTTTTTAAAAAATCAATCAAACTCTGTAATTTTTTTTTATGTACCAAGGCGAGTCCAGAACAGGATGAGAGACTTCTTTATTTATAATTTTATTTACGAATAGGGGTGTTGTACGGCCTTGTCCACCCAAGAGAATCTCGCATATGCAGTCGGTTTTGTTATTTTATTGATTGTCTGTTAAATTTGGCCGTACAATAAATGTAACAATTCACCATTCAATTTGCAGTCTGTCCAATGCTATACAAGAAGAAAAAAATAAAGACACAAACTATTTTGATTCTGATTATCTTTCAATTTAAGATAGTATTATTGACTTCATTATCAACAAGCGATAGCCTTTCAAAAAGTGCTAAATTCGACTTTTAGCTGATGAAAATGGAAAGAGCTCTCGCTTTGTAGATTAATTCATTTACTAGAATAGCCACGTGCATCAATCAACAAATTTTACCACACACGTGAGGTCACACGGTATGAACTTGTAGTATCGTTTAACGTTGTTGTTTACTCCAGAAAATTCGTCTATTTATAGATAAAAGTTACCTGTGTAAAATCTAATTGCTAAAATAGAGACGACAAATCCGATACTCCACGGGATTGAAGGACATTTACTTGGTTTGGATTGTCCTAACCAATCAATAAATTTTAATTATTCACGTCTCGTGATATCTTCCAATCAGGTAGCAAGAAAAATTCACGCCCTTAGTGTCCATCGTTCAATTCTTAATCTCGACTCCTAGGAGTCGAGAATGAATGAAAATAAATGTTCTCGTCATGAAAAATATTGCACAGCTGTACCCCACGCCGTAGTAATGACTTTTGTGTATGGATTTCAAATCTTCCAACACTTGACCCGATTCGGCCACCCTACGCGCCATATATTTTGTTAAAATTTTCTTATTAATCACGGGTTCATACGTTTTCTCATTTCTTTTAGTTTCATTAAAATAACATGTTGATATCATAAATGTTCAATTAAATATTTGCCGCTGGACGTTAAGCAGCTATTAATAGATATAGGAAGATGTGGTATGAGTGGCAATGAGACAACTCTCAATCCAGGTAACAATTTATAAAAGTAAACCATTATAGGTCAAGGTACGGCCTTCAACACGGATTATTGGCTCACACCAAACAGCAAGCTATAAAAAGCCCTAAAAATTACTAGTGTAAAACCATTCTAACGGGAAAACCAACGGTCCAATTTATATAAAATCTATACTCATAATTAGCTATTGCAGCTTTTGTCATGTTTGTGCTGATGTCAAAAATAGCAGGTCCTTTTGTTCCGTAATGTGTCTTATTTGTTAAAATGTTATTCAGCATGTTACAGTTTAAGCAACGAATAGTAGGATAGCTCCGAAATCCTTGCAATTTTTTTTTTCTCTTATTACGTTGAGCAGATTCCGTTTGGCCGTACAGTTTTGACAGTTATTCAGTTGTTTTGCCAGACTAAAAAGCTCCACAATTCTTCTCCCGTCTTTCCATGATATACTGTCAGAACTCTCTTCTGTGTCTTTTACCTTTTCTTCAATTCGTCATGCAAAGTTGTATTTGATTTATTTTTGTTAATCTCAAGTATTTCCTTTGATCTCACTGCTCTTCGGCGGATTTCGCCGTCTTTTAGAAACGACATAGCCGCTTTTTAAGCAGGTACTTTTTTGAAATTCGCGCAACCTGATTATGACGTCAGTGAATATTCCGCGAAAATATGACTTCATTTAAAGCGACGTCGCGAAATGTTAACGTTCTTATTAGAAACATCGCAAAATTACAACGTTCTGGTTACCAACGTCGCGAAAACAACACGAAAAGTTTTGAAAACATTATTATCTGCCCCTGCTACTGTATCGTATTCCCTTAAACAATGTGCATCGATCATACCGTATAGTCAGCGAATGTATAGAATAAGGGTAGGAGTGAAGAGCTATATGACTATTTAATGTCCTACCCATTCGCCACTCTGTTTATGTGCCTGTCCAAAGTCAGGAGTATGTCGTTCAGTGGTTGGCGTTACTTGAAATCTGTTATATTTGTTTTCATTTGTAATTTGCTTTGCTTTGTAATAAGGCCGTTAGTTTTCTAAATTGAATTGTTTCATATCTTTCATGTCGGTGGAGGGCCTATTATAACCGACTTTACGGTTTCGGTATTTTTCATTATTTTTATATGAAGGTCGTACGGTTGTTATACAACCGCTAACATCCTCTTATTTTTAACTTTATTGTTTATAGTTGGGAATCATACCATATCTCCTTATTAATTTGTGCATTGTTTGAATCTAAAACATGAATAAATATAACTTAATAAAATATATAAGATAAACAAATGTATTATTTTTGTAAGATCAAAATACCTTTTAACATGACAGTGCATTTTTTTCAGATTATACTCTTCTGAATTTCCTATATCGATATTTTTCATTTGTTATTATCACATCATATTGTTAGTTACATAATGTGCTAGTGACCTACGTTTTATATAGTGAGAGCTAAGCCCGAATCCCCATATGATATTTAGTGACCCCATATACACCGTATAACGTCACTAGCAACCGCGGTGTTCCTTTTTTAGCCACTCAGTAGTCCTACGCCGAAAATTGGACTACTTTGCGTCGGTCGACGTCAACTGAAAGAATGGTTCGCTTTTGTATTTGTTCCCCATTTGTTCGCAGCAAAGTATCGACGATAAATACTGTTGATTGTAAGCAAATCTTTATGAGAAGGATACAGGAGTTTACTTATGATTTAAAGTTTTGAACGTTAAAATGACGAATATCTAATTTTTAAATCTGATCATAAATTAATTTCTGATTTTGATTTTTATTCACTGTAGGATTAAATGGCTGTATAAAAAATGGAATCAAAACCTACCTATCCTTCGAAATTCTAATTTTTTGCATCCTAGTCTTGCTTGATTTTGGCATCGAAATTCGTAAAGAACAGGGATGTTCACGCCAGGGTAAAACAATGTTCCCATTTCAATTTAGGGTCTTTTTTTTATAGGTTTTTGCCTGCATGGTCGGTTGATTTAGAAATTGAAAGACTTTTTGTTTTTGAAGTAATTATTCATTGAGATGTGTCAATAAATTGTTAAATTATAGATTTTTTATCTAAATTGAAGATAAAATTGGTATTACCTGGTGGTATGTATACTTCAATGGCGTAATGGGGGATTTACAGAATAGAGAATAATCAATAAAAACATAAATAGATAAAATAACCTCAATAATTAAAAAAAGAGAATGATGATGTGCAAAAGTAAACGGAATAAAGAATAATGTGCTAAAAGTAAATAATATTGAAAAAAACCACCCCCATCTAGACCCTCATGCATGTGAAGATGACATATAGCTTTAGTGCAACTAAATGCATAGGGTACAGTTTTAATTCAACAGTGATGTATTGTATACACGCTTCTTTTTACCAAATTAATTTGAATATGTTGATAAAATATATCGAAATAATCGACATTTATTTAAAATTTTGATTACTTGGATATCGAAAAGACATCCTTAAACGTTTTGTTTAAAAAGATAAACATACATGAATGCAGATTTCCGTAAGGGGATATGTAATTATGTTGTTACAAAATTGAGACTCTACGTTTTTGTAACAAAAAGCGGCATTTTTCCTGCAAATTTATCTAATTAAAAAAAATTTCAGTGATTTCTTCATAAATATTGGGACAAATGATCTTCATAGAGTATCAAGACAAATGTCATCTAAAAAAGGGGTCCATGTGCTCGTTTTTCAGCTAATGGTAAACTAATTGAAAAAAAATGCTTCTTTCCCCGATATTTCGTAGTCTGACGTCGCGAAATATAAGAATTTGCGTTAGCAATTTTAGAGTGTCTATAAATAGAACGAATTCTATGATATATTTTTTTTTTATCAAACAATCATTTTAAAGGTAAAAATTTGTAAAGTCATCCGCAAAAGTGATATTACACATACTTATTGGTTTTCATGCCCTTGACGAGTGATTATTTTTCATACGATTAGATAGGTTAATCACGTTTTAAATAGCCAGGTAGATGCTAGTTATAGTACATAAAAATGTGTCACATAATCAATGTTCATTCATTGAAAGGTATTTCTACAGTTAGCAAGGCCAAGATCATTGTATTTTCGTTTTTTTTTAATACCAATATTGATTTCGTTCCTTAACACCTCTGAGGAGCATGAATATATGAAAAATTAGTTGTTTATTAAAAGATTAAGCCTTATTTAACGTGTTAATGTTGATAGGTGATTTGTATTGTACATGTATTTTATAGCTTTTTATATAACGTAAAACTTACAACATAATTTAAAAAAACGGGGGTTAAATATAAAAACAGGACACATCCAATAATATAATTATCTTATATAGATTACCTTATCGTCGCTGGGCTTCTAAATGTTGTAAATTACAAATTTTTCAGGAAAAAAATATCTCACAAACCGGCTTCGAAAATTTTGGCAAAATGCATACTTCTAAAATGTCGTATGTGAACTTGAACATTTTTGTAAATAGCAGTGAAATAAAAACTTTGACATTTCTGGAATATCCAAGAACTTAAATTATTTTCACAGAAATAAAGAAATGTACAATTATTTTTGATGATGTACAAACTCCCACTTTAGCATGACGGCAATTGTTCCTTGTATATGTATGATAAATGTAGAAGGAATAGGAAATAAGTCTGAATGCACGCAATGAGCAACACATTTTTACTTTAATGAAATGAGATAAATTTAAAGTCAAATTGATCCATCAGTGTGAGATTTGAACCCAATATCTCTCTAAAAGTTCTACCGATAAAGGCACGGTAAGAACTCCAGAAAGAACTCTTGCTATTTAGCACTTATACAGGTATACTTTAGTGATTTAATAAATGTTTTTGAAAATCAGTTGCATTTGAGGTAGTAAGGACACACCAATTTTTTTTTCAGGTAAAAAATTATATAAATTACAACAATGACAACAACAAAAAACATAACTATTTTTTTGGTTTGAAATTTCCTACGATCCGACCATACGCGTACGGTCTAGTACGGTTTAGAACGAGCTGGATCAGTATGGGTTAATTTAAGGCGAACATATCCTTTATTGGATTTTACAAAATAATATTTTTACAATTTGATGAATAAAGCGAATAAGTGAACATTTAATTTTAATCAATTGAAATTAAGTATTTATTTAATTGTCTATATGAATCCTTTTTATTGTTTTTACTTATTTTATTTCCAAAGATTTTTTTTATATAATTTCTGTCCAGTATTTTTGTCGGTTTTTGTAGTACAGTTCGTAGATATTTTCAAAAAAAAATCTACCAACATTTTGATTACTTCCAATAACATCAATTTCAATCAGTGAAATTTAATTCCATGTCGTTTGCTAAATACCGTTGATTGACAGATTAAAATAACCTGTCTTTTTTTAAAAGTTAATATATTAAGTTTTTTTTTCAATTTACAATTTAACTTTAGAAATAACTTTAAAAATAACTTTAAAAATAAATTTAAAAATAAATTTAAAAATTGATTCGAGACTTTAGTTATCTTGATCTGTAATATAAATGTATACGCGCGTCTGGTGTATATACAAAATGTAGTCCTGGTATCTATGATGAGTTTATTTACAACCACTGGGTCGATGCAACTGCTGGTAGAGATTTATTTCCTCGAGGGTATCATCAGCCCAGTAGTCAGCACTTTTTGTGCTGATATGAATTATTATTGATATGGTTATATTTATAAATTAACTGTTTACAAAATTTAGAATTTTTGAAATACAAAGGCTTTTCTACCTCAGGCATAGATTACCTTAGCTGGAGTTGGCAAAACTTGTAGGAATTTTGGTCCGCAATGCTCTTCAACTTCGTACTTTATTTGGCCTTTTTAATTTTTTTGGATTCGAGCGTCGCTGATGAGTCTTTTGTAGAAGAAAAGCGCGTCTGGCGTATATACAAAATTTAGTCCTGGTATCTATGATGAGTTTATTTTTCTAGTCTAATCAGTAAACTTTAGTGACCAACTTCGTAAAATTAGTCAGACCGTATGTATATTTTGAAAAAAGTATGCGTACAGTCCAAATACTCATCTGTTCCGGAACAAAAATATATATATAGAGACCATTAACACCTGGCTACAAACGAAGGTAACCAACATGTTAAAAGGATCCGGCATTTTATCTGTTTTAACAAACAACTAAATCATATAGATGAATGTAAACTATAGGAGGTAATAATTGCGTCCATAACAATTGTGGCGTATATGTGAAACATCTACATATCTAATTCACATGAATAACTTAGACAAACGTGTACAAGTTATTATTGTATTCGTGAATATTTTCTTTTACTTTGTCTTGAATATCTCTGTTGTACAAGGACAATAAAACACTTACCATACTTATGTTAACTGATCTTAATCATACTTTCTTAAATTCGATAATTAAAAATGTACGAGCACCGCTAAGTTGTCTAAAGTGTATCACTGAATCAGAATGCCTTTCAATTAATTAAAATACTGTTGAAATCATGTCTTGAATGCGTTATGATAGTTCGTTGAATAGCTGTCTATGCACTGAAAATATCCGAAATTTCTTAAATGCGACTGCATTTGTTTTATAGAATTCCATGTAAAAAGTCACGGATATGACAGGTTTTTTTTCTCAAGTTACACTACACACACATTGACTTAAACATATATATATATTACCTATGTAAATAACAAGGTGTATTACCTGGTATATACGTGAGATATTTATTTAAATACCAAACATTACTCATAATTTGCAGATCGGTTAATACTATTGTTTGTAAACAGGTATGTAAAATCAAATATATGATTTTATTTATTGAAAGAGAAATATTAAAGTAATAGAAATTAAAAAAATATATAGAGAAATAATTGCAACTGGTAATTATATATATTAATATAAATACA
The DNA here is from genome assembly GCA_037788925.1 of Mytilus galloprovincialis. Lineage (NCBI taxonomy): Eukaryota > Metazoa > Mollusca > Bivalvia > Mytilida > Mytilidae > Mytilus > Mytilus galloprovincialis. The sequence goes on along the minus strand of CM075336.1, from coordinate 89,625,288 downwards.
GCAATACTAAATGTTATGTATTATTTTAAGTACCATGGCAAAGTGTTCTTACTTTTAGGTAGACAAACTAACAGCACGTTTGAAAAAAGAAACAGCAGTATACATTGAACACCATAAAATAACGTCTTCCATATACTAAAAATATTGCTGGTTTTTTTTTTTTGGTTAACAACATGAATATGATACCAAAACGAAACCGAAAGCAGAACACAACTAAATTTGTGTTTTTTTTTCTCTTGAAATTGTTGCTTACCTTAATTCGCATAACAAACTTTAACTATATTATAACAACAAAACAAACATAAAATGATTATAGTTTTGAAGTTTTTGAAGTTGAACAAAATAAAAAAAACTTGGTAAATTTGATAAATGTATACGAAATGTTAACGGTCATCTCATGAGAAACTACCACCCGGTGAGCAACGATAATGGAATTCGAAACGAGTATATAGTGAGTACGAGAAATCGATGAACATATGATGCACGCAGTTTGCTCGAACTGCACCAAACAATGCTCGACAGGCAGTGCGGTGTTGGAATGATGACAAATAATTATAATGATGACAAATAATTGGAATGCTCACACATGAAAAACAAGGGCGATTCATGATCAAGATGAACATAAATATGGGTTTTGAAAGAGCTGGTCCATTAAATAATATCTGAAATTTGAGATGTATTGCTGAATTCAAACAGAAAAAGGCGGAAAATAGCACAGAACATTTCACTTACATATGTTAGAGAAATCGATATCGTTACGGAAAAAAAACTAAAAGACTTTAAAATGATAAAATGATAAGTTGTTATAAGTCATACAATTAAATATTGTATACGTTTGTTTAACATTTATCGTGTTTAACTATTCTTAACTCTCGGACCCATGAAAAATGAAATATGTATCGTTGAAAATGTGTTATCTCAAGGACGTTTCTATTTATAACACACAGTAACGATTTCTTTATATAGATTTTAGATATGTGACATGATATGTCAAGGCTATTTTTTTTATCGTTTTATAAACCTGACAGATTCACAATGAAGTTTTAAAAGGACTCCTTGTCCATCAGATGTCTATTATCTGAGATGCATTACTGAATTCGATCAATAAAAAATAAGCGGCAAATAACATTGGAACATTTAAACTGATATATAAAACGGGAAGTGACTACCTCTTGACGAAAACAAAAGAAATATAATACAGTGATAGTATACACTTGGTTAAAATGTAAACATTGTATATGTTTTCTTTAAATTTGAGATGTTAATCTAAAGAACAATTGAACTATCCGACAATTTATAAATGCATAGTTGTGATTATAGTTACTGTATCTCTTTTGTGTTTGTAATTATTTAAACTGTATACTATTTATAGTACACGCAAACGATAATTTTACATTAAATGTTTAATCTATGAATGAGTCGTGGTAGGAGGATAGCTGATATTTTAAAATCACGTTTTAAATGTTTTTAAACCTGATAAACCATATATTCCTATAGCAAGCAAATTAAATTTCCACTAAGATTAAGTCGCTTAATAAGTTATATGCTGATTCCAAAATTACAACAAATTCATGCAGCGTTTTTTTCCAACATAAGGTGTCATGTCTAAAATATAAAATATATGTATAAATTCACAACATGTACAATAACTTTATAAAGTTTAGTTGATTGTTTTGTATTTGTTGCGTAGTTATTAAAAAAATTGACATTTGGCTTTTGCTGAATGAAATTAATACTACTGGATGGATAAAGCTAAACTACGTATGTTGCTTTTGCAAATATTGTGAATAACAGGAGAAAACAAAACATGTCATAAAAAGCACAATGAATTTTTATTTTCCATACATATTTTTTTTTTCATTTTGAAAACGAAGATGTGTGATGGGCAAATCGACATAAATGGATATAATTAAATAGAAATCAACAAATTTAGAAGTTGTAATGTAAATACATAATGAACCGCACACAGACGACATATTAGAAATGACAACAAAAGTTAACAGTCGTTTTTACAAATGAAGTGTCTGTTGATACAAACATCGGTTCATCATATTATATCGCGGTAAACATGTCTAAATGTATTATATTGATGTGTGTAAATGACATGTTCCTGCACATAAACCAGTACCAACAAAACACCTACTAAAAATACCGCTATGTACATGTATTTCTGAAAAAAATTAAAAAGCATACTATCTAGGTCCATAACATTGAATCAGTAGTTCAATTTAATAGACAATTGTCACAATTTCGTTTTTTTGTTTATTCGTAAAACCACTTTGTTATCAATTCACATCCGAATGATACCTCATTATATCAACATGATGCAATAGCACGTATACATGTAAATGTGTTAACGTTCATTGATATGTAAACATTTAAACACGAAATAAAATATCAACTTCTATTTGTTTTGTCGCGTTTTATCATATTTATTATCAAACAGTTATGTTTTTCGTTTCTCGACTTTTATATATATTAGACCGTTGGTTTTCCCGTTTGAATGGTTTTACACTAGTAATTTTGGGGCCCTTTTTAGCTTGTTGTTCGGTGTGAGTCAAGGCTCCTTGTTCATGGCCGTACATTGACCTATAATGGTTTGCATTTTTTTAAATTGTTATTTGGATGGAGAGTTTTCTCATTGGCACTCACACCACATCTTCCTATATCTATAGACTTGGTATAGTGTATTTTTTCACTCTGAAATAAGATAACTAATATGCATAAGATCGACTGCTTTTCGACCCATTTCCAACCACACAATTTAATAAAGTAATATTCATATTTTGCAGACGGCTGTTATTCAGAGAGAAAAGGTGCATGTTATGGATATGAAAGATCAGATAATGCCAGTCCCCGTCGATTATTCAGAAGATGACGATGAATGCAACGATGATGCTAGTAATGGTAACTTCTCAACTCACTGCATGCCACCACCTGATGATCTATACGAATCTGAAACTGAAACGAAAGAGGACATTTCGTAAGAACTTGCATGTTTTTTTTAGTTCTATTGATAATCTCGAATGCTGTATACTATTATATTTACAAGAACCAGTCAATTTCTAAAACAAGTAGAACGATAAGATGCAAAAGGGTAGATTTGTATATCCAAAAACCTTGTTACACAATTTTTCTGTTATTAATATATATGTACATGATTGTTCGTATCAATGTTAAACAAGACAATACGCGGATAAAAGTAAAAAGATGATTTTGAACAATAAGACAAATTGAAAGCATTTTATAAGTAAAATACATTGAGCTTTTTGAACATTGAAGTCAACCAATTAAATTGCCAAGCTTTTTTTCTTGTTTCACAAGACTTAGTTTAAGCATTCATGTAACCTCAAGTTTTCAAAATATATACTGGAAACATTTAAGATATATTTGTATACCTCTTGAAATTTGTTACTGTAATGGAATGTGGTTTTATTTTCAAAAGCATGTCAAACTTAAGAGAATATTTTTGGATTCGTTTTCGAATGAAACCGGATTTGACGTATTTTGAGTTTGTGGTTTACACCTTCAAAAACTGTTTATATCAACACAATGCATTGGGTATATACTACATACGAGACTCTTGCTAAACTGGCATATCTTCTAACGAACATCTGATGATGAAATTAATGGTTTTAGTTGAGGCAGTTGAAACATTGACCAACAATAAAAGCAAATCAACTTTACGGTAAACATATTGTGTTTCATTGTCGCTGATATATTCGACAAATATTTAAACCTTACTATGTTTGGTGAGGGGAGGGGATGTAAATATGCAGGACATGAATCTATACTTTAATCACGAAATATGACGATTACACACGCATTCGCATTCTTCTATTTCTTATAAATATTTTATTTTCATGACTTTGTATAAATTTTGTATTTAGTGAAATAGTAACTGATAATCTTTCTACCATGGCTGAATTTAATCAGAGGAAAATAGCATGTCATCCTAATCAACAAGGTAAGTGATAATTTATTTTTAGTAACACTATGTATAAGTTGTTTGAGCGTAGTTTTGATGTATCATATCGATATTTGAATTCTAGTAACATTGTATAATTAGTTACATGTATATCAGAATACTATTCTTCATATCTATGAGATGTGTCTGTAAAATACGCAAAAAGTCAACTGGATAATCAATTTAATACATACTTTATTTGTTAATTCACTTGACTAAATCTTAGTAATACAATTCTTGCTCATTTGTTTCATATATACTTGGCCTTAGATATGAGAAAAACATGTACGTCTATTCAAAATTATGATGACGATAAACATATTCAAGCGAATAACCTATGTTTATACAGTCTTTAATATAATTGACAATAACAGTGTGTATTAAAACATATTTTTGAATAGCAGTATATTATTCTTGCCTTTATTTTTAAATTCTAAACTTTCTAACTGCTCAACGTGTCTTCATCTTAAACTATGTCCTTTTTTATCAGGCAATGTTCAGAAGAAAAAAAATAACTATGACATGTTATTATAGTATTACTATAATAACTCTTAACAACAACAAAGAAATACATGACATTGATTCAATAGTTTTAGAGTCTTTAGCATCACAATATTTCAACTGAATTAGTGGAATACATGAAATAACATACAATGCAACGTACAGTTCCTTACCAACGAACAACTTTAGAAACCATTTTTTTAAAAAGATTATAAAAACTTGTGGCAGGGTTGTAGGTTTTTTGTGTGTGGTTGGTTGAATACACTTAACCACTTAATCATTGGTAATTATGAATATCAAAACGCAAATAGAAGTAGAGAGTGTATCTACGACACCTTTCAAACTTGGTTGAAAGAGTTTTATGATTTTCTTATTTACATCCAGATATTGTTTTTCTCAAAACATGACTATTCAAATGCATCTACTGAATTTGTAGTCATTGTACTCAAGACATTGTAATTAATGTGCAGGTTGCTTACAATCTTACAAAATTATGAAAAGAAAGTACTAGTATTGACAAAATTAAAATGAAAACACCCAGTGTCCTCTGTATTGCTGATGTCTTAAGAATAAGTAAAATAATTTGAAGTGAAGTTCATGGTAACATTTTTGTAAAACATTTCTTGGTAAATGAAAAATTGATATATAGCATATTGATTACTTCGTAATAATATGATTTCTTACAAAATACAGTTTTATAATCGAGGAATGCAGTACTATCAATGTAAACTAATTGATGTTAACAATATGTGTTGAAATTGATCTTTTATAGACAACAAAGCAGAAGAATATGCGGATCTAAACACCATACAATTTATCAAGGAAGAAATTGCAAAGGGATTCAGGGTTTTTCAAGAGAAAGTACTGAAAGTAACCAAGGAACTGAAAATTTTAGATTACAAAGGTAAAACATCAGACCAACATCGGAATTGGTGAGACTTGTCTTATATAACTATTTTGTATCATGACAAAATTGAAACAGCACGTTATATCAACTTCATGCGTCCTAAACGCCATTCTGCATTTACCTTCATCAAGAACTTTCAAACCTAATTATTTGAAAGCCAAGGACTGATAGTAACCGAAACTAGCTACAGAGTAATGTGACTAAGAATTAAAAAAAATAGCAAAATCTATGTAAGGTTACATAGTTAATGTGTTTCAATTGTTAATACTAAAAAGTGACATGCATCTCTTTCATAGAAAACTTATACATGTATACAATTATGTACCAATTGTATAGATATACATGTTTTATAATGGACATAAAAAAGGGACAAAAGATACCTAAGGGACAGTCAAACTCATAAATCGAAAATAAAGTGACAACGCCATAAATGAACATCAGAGCTTTAAAACGTAAAACACTTAATATTCCTATAACATGTACCTATCGATTTTTTTAAATATTGTTCTCTGTTATATATTTTTTAAATGTACCCATCAAGATCCTCTAACTGGTTCTAGCGCCAAGCAACGACAATAACATATATGATTCGGTTTGTAATGTTTAATGGTTTGTCAGTTCATTTGCACATTTCAATATCCTGATACAACCTTCCGCCTAACGTACTACCATACGATTACGTCTTCAGTGTTACCTCAGTATATCATGTCTATTAGATAGACTGTTCACGCACTTCTTATTGAAGCATCTTGTGATCAAGTTTTAATGATTTTACATTTTTATCGTATAATTATTCTGAAAGGAAGTTTTGCATATCACTGAGAAAAAAGTGTGGAATTGAAATGGTTCATCAAATACTTTACTTCAAAATACTTTTGTATGACAAAACAAAAACAATTTCTTTAATTTATTTTAGTGTTGACATGTATAAAAGAATACTGTATAAATCGAGAAGAAGGCAAATCAATTCAAAAAGGGAGTCAAATGGATACATACAGAAATACGGCGGGACAGCTGGAAGTAGTACAAGGTATCATATTCCATTTCTAAAAAGTGATGTTACACTATCTTTTCAGACAAAAGTCATATTTTTTACCATTAAAATGTTTAAACCTGCTGCAATTGTTTGCAACTGTCCTAAGTCAAGAATCTGATGTTCCGTAGTTGTGATTTGTTGATGTGGTTCATATGTGTTTTACGTTTTGTATATTGATGAGACCGTTGGAATATCGGTTTCAATCTTTTTACTCTAGTTATTTTGGGTTGCCCTTAATAGCTTGAAATTCGGTGTGGAAGACCGTACTTTCACTTTGACCTATAATGGTTTATTTTTTTTTACAAATTGTGACTTAGATAGAGAGCTGTCTCATTGCCATTCATATTACATCTTCTTATATCTAATAATATTACTAATAGATTCGGAAATTAGTTTTCTGCTTCAGAAAGTGAAAAAACAACAACATCTGTACTGCTATTTACAAAGTCTAGTTTTGAGCGGTGCTGATGATTGTAAAATCTAGAAAGACAGTTTGATTTATAACGTGTTTAAGAAAATATTATTATTCAATTGAATGCAAAAATTAAGAGAAAGTTCATTACTGTTATCAGGTGCCCACTTTCGTGATGCAAACCATTATGCGTTTATTTTTTATTGTTACATAAAAAGATTGCATGACTGGGACAACTAAAGAGTCAACATATAGAGAAAGAACATATGGTAAGTATTATTCTCTTTTCAGAAGTGTTGTAGTTAAGTAATGTTTGGTATTTCAGTAGAGCATTATAATTGTCATCTGCTTCTTTCACAGACTAAGCAAAGTTATAAAGTGTACTACTGTACCGATTGCCTTTACGTATTTGTTTCCTTTTTTCCATGGTGTTGTCAGTTTGCTTCGATTGTTAAGTTTTATTTGTATACACGGCTTCTTTTTGACAACTGGAATCGTTTATATCTTAAATATTCTAAAATGCACTGTATAACAGGATAACGTATGTTTACCAGGTAACACCCCTGTGCTTCTTAAAGAAAATAATTAACCTGGTACATTCAACTATCGAAACGATACACGATAAATATTAAAATGCTACCCGAAAAAAATAATGCGTGTTTACTATATATTACTTTTATAATACTGTGGGTTCATTTATTTTCGTGACTACTAGTTTTCCTGGATGAAGGAAAACTTGCGTGTTCATGAAAATTTGCTTTCGCGGTTTTACAAAGTCCTCACACAAGCCTTCAGAACATTTGTCATTTGTAGAAAATTTAGTTTCGTGGTTCATCTTTACAAACAAAATAAACGAAAATTGGTACCCAACGAATGATTATGAATCCACAGTACTTGCCTACCATGATATTCAATTAGAGTCTTTTAAGGAGTTGTGATTAGGAATATTGAACAAACACATGAAAGAACAGTCGTAATAGCAAATGCAACTCAAGTAACACCTTTAATTACATAATTACTAAGCTATTAATAAAAGGGATAAACAGAATCAAGCTGAGTATTAAATGAATTTGAGTGAACCATTTACGTAAACTTTTCTATTTCTATATATACATATATATTTATAGCCGTGTAGTATCCTAATCATAGTTATGGTTATACCATGCATTGTTGTACGTTTGTTGTTGTTGCGTTTTATGTCAGTTTTTTAATTGACTGTATGAAAATTACTTTATTGCAGTACCTTTCGTTTAATTAAATATGCAGTAAATAGTCTCCACGTTCTTTGATTATTTAAAGAAAAAAAAAGAAAAGCAACTGATATTAAAAAATCATTATACCAATATTGACGTCACAATCCCAATACACATATGATCCTAATCTATGGCAAATGTGACGTTACAAATCCATGGCAGATCTTTTTCATAACGTCACAATTGAATAACGCAATTTAGCATCGTCACCTCCGTTTTCGATCGCGCAACCCATATATTTGAACTCCATACCAGATGAAGCTATTTCCCTCGACAACCATTTGCAGACGGTTTAAGGAAATCCTGATCTGACCTATTATCCGGAGGAAAGGCACAATGTGCTGTATCGGCCAAAGCTCACGATAAATAATGACACCACAGTTTTCGGTACCGTATATTTGAGAAAAGACGTTATAATAAATATGCTACGGCTGGCTAAGTTAAAAAGCGAAAGATCAAATTACCAGATACCAACTTGATTTAAATTGTCATTAAATTAAAAGTATACGATGAAAGAACATTATGTGAAAATTCATGATTCATAATAAAAACCTCCCTTTGTATTTGTAAAGGGACTGGGACTTACTAGTTGGTTCAATGACTATGTTAAACTGGTACCATGCACAGATTAAAACATATTTTTTTACGGGGCGCATCATTTCAATATTTAAGTCTGTATAACGCTATATATGAATTCATCATTTACGAAATGTTTTGGTTGACCAGTATTGAAAGTTTATTTAACAAATGTTTATAAACCTGCTCCCGTTGCCGTATATTTCCGTTTGTTTAAGACAAGTCATTTTTCGTATGTGTACCGGTTTGCTTTCCATTTGCACAACATTTGCCATAGATTTGGGAAAAAACCCGCCATTACAAAACTTAACATAGATTAGGTTTGTAAAACATCTGCCATAGACTTGAGATGGCATGACATCACAGTTGCAATGGATTATGAATCTGCCATATATTTGGAACCCACCATATATTTGAGTCCTACACATTCAACAGACTTTATTCAAAATTTCAACTCTACATTTAACAGTATTGAAGTTAGTTTCAAATAATGCAGTTGACCAATCCTGATAAGAAATCTTTAAATAAAACTGTTAAATCATTAGACATGTTAGAGAACGTCCAAATTTATTAAGTTCTCCATTGTCATTGAGCACAAGAAAAGCGCAAATTATCATTTATTATTAATTAAAAGTGTAATACACAATATAAAGTAATGCAATAATGGTTATTGACGTTGGAGTACATGTACATGTTAAATGATAAAATGCATGATAATTTTTTATCAAGTATTGTATGAAATTTGATATGGGTGCAATTCTGATGTTGTTACCTGCAACAATGCCATATTTGTAATTAAAGTGCTATTTAGCAATAATTGTGTCTTTAGGGGTTGCTTCTAGATGTGTATTGGTAGTAGTAAAAAGGTCTAATGAGGTATCGCACTTTTCAACGTTCCTGTAAGAGTCCTCGTCTGCATTTATCTAGGTGTAGTATTTTCCAATTGATTGATTTAGGCTAACAGTATTTCTTTACAAACACACACAACATTGTTCAGAGGTCAGTTTTGTCCTTTAAGTCTAATTATATCTAGACCATATTCAGAAATCAACGCCACTTTGCTTATATGAAAACTATAATAAAGAAATTGAATACGGGTCACGGAGATAATATTAAATTGATAGAGAATTTGTTTTTAAATAATGTCTTGTTTTAACTTCAATTTAAGTGATAAACTGGTTGCCGGGAGAGAAAATAAATATACACAACAATATGCACCATTAAAACGAAACATAATGACTGTCGTTGCAAAAATCAAGGTTCCTGAGCTATTTCAAAAATCGAAGCGAGAGGCTTTTAACATTGCAGTATAAAATACAGGCTAAAATGGCTGAAATGTCAAATTTGCTAAATTCGTTCACATGGTCATTACAAAAACAGGTTGCCGGGATGAAACTTAAAACTTGAATGTCCAAAAAATAAGCCAGTCCAAACCTTGTATGTGTAGTTGTTGAACTCAACGTTCCCACGTAAAGTTAAATTGCCCTATTTTAAAAAGAACAAACTCACGAAAACACGAAAATTCATTAAATTCGCGTTCATTTTATTGATTTTGACCTCCTGAAAACTTTACGGAAATATCAGAGTGATTATTAACAAGGACTCTGTGACGGGCAATTTATGATATCTGTGTTTTAAAGATTATAATGATATCAAGCTAGTCCAGTAAAATTAATATCACGTGATACAATTCTTATTTATAACATATTATGAATATGCATTAGCAAAATTATTATTTATTTCTGGCTGTGCAAAAATGATGCGAAATACCTTTTTGAACATATTCGTATAAAGACTATATTTTAATCTCTTTGTATTTTGTTTACCAATGATTAAAATCAAACTGTAAACATTGAAGCATTTGTACTACGGGTACCATTGAAATGATACTTCTGCTAGTAGACTGTTGAAATTATTGGTAAAAGAATATTTCTCTCTCATATATAAATAGATGATCAAAAAATTCATCTTTATTTTTTTTTCTCTAAAATTTGATATATTTAGTGTATGTTAGCCCAGGAATTTTACATTGTAGGAAAAGATGTATGTTCCGAACTACTAGCATCTTGTTTGTAAGTAAACATTTGCATTAATTGGTAAAAAAAGCACAATTTAGTTGCCGATAACCATGTACCCTTATGAAACTGAAAAGATTGCAGGAACAGAGAAAATAGTGTTTGCAGATGTTTGCCCCTAGCTGCAAACTTCCGGCAATCATTGCAGCTTTTTGCTGCAAGCTTGCGGCAAGTTTGCAGAAACATCAATGTGTGTCGTAAGGTTGCCAGAAAATTTAAAATGATAAAAAATGATTGTCGCAAGATTGCAGAAAACTTTGAACATTTTATGTGTTTTCCGCAAGATTGCAAAAAACTTTGACCACTCTATATGTTTGCCAGAGCATTGCAGGATTTACACAATATTGACTGGGCATGCCTAGTTGACCCTTCTTAGATGCTAACAATTTGAAATTGTGGCGAGGTCATGGTTGTTTTTGGAAAAGCATTTCACATATAAGAGATCAAGGAGATATTTTGTTTCAATAATATGGGATAATCAGTAATTTTGTAAGTACAAATACTTCATAGAACTGCATGTTTTAATAAAATAATTAATGTTAGCATCATACATAATTCAGTTAGCAACTATATATATGTATGTGTGATTGAAGCTATTATAAGTTTGAATTTTGTAACTAAAGTACTGCACCATCAAGACCATTTTTATTAAGCTTTAGTTAAATTATGTAATGCAATTATAACCTACGCTTTATGCTCAATACACATTTGTGATTATCCTTTTTCATTTTTTAATACAGGTATATTGCGTCGTTTGATAATGACCCTTGTCCCCTTTTTCAAAACTCAAATGCATGTATGTATCTCCCTAAAAGAGGGACGAAAGATACCAAAGGGACAGTCAAACTCATAAATCGAAAATAACCTGACAATGCCATGGCTAAAAATGAGAAAGACAAACAGACCAACAATAGTACACATGACACAACATAGAAACTAAATAATAAACAACAATCTCATGAGTTTGTGTAATTTGAAAGAGATAAATTGAACATGTTGAATGCATGTGTCTACACACATGACATTGGTATACGTGTAATTCCTGCAAGTTTGCCTCAAGTTTGCAACAAACAATTGCTGCAAGCTTGCAGCAAACAATTACCGCAGGCTTGCGGCAAATTTAATTTGCATAATTATGTTTGCAGCAAGCTTGCCGCAAACTTCATTTGCATGGTAAAATGCTTGCGGCAATTGCAAGTTTGCAGCAAACGTTTGCTGCGAGCTTGCGGCTTTTATTTTTGTAAGGGTGATTATGATTGATAAACATATGAGACATGCAGCTTTGGTTATTGCTTACAATTGTGGTCCAAACTTTTCTAACTGAAAGCGTTGTCCATGTGCTCATCATAAATTTTGGAAATAACAATAGATATAGGAAGATGTGGTGTGAGTGCCAATGAGACAACTCTCCATACAAATAACAATTTAAAAAGTATGGACTTATTAATGTTAAAAAATACTCCTCATGTATCAATTTAACTGTACTTCAAAAAATCAAAATTGAATGTGCATTATTTAAACGAATATATATTTATATGAAATCTTTCTGAAACTAATCCTTTCATATTACTGTTCCTTTATGGAAAGGTTTGGGTTTGGCACCAGAAAACAAGTTTAAACCGCATCATTCGGTATATGTCTATCCCAAGTCACGAGCCTATAGCGAATGTCTTTGTAACTACATATACTATTTGCTTATCGTTAAAAAAATCAGATCTAAAGGTTTCTCTCTATAAATACAACTGTTTCTCAAACAACGCCTTTTGTGGGAAGATATATAATATTTATTGATAATTCTTTCTGTTTACGTACTGGTCCCAATATATGATTCTATGAGTTATATCGTAGAGAGTAACTTAGGAGTGATACCAGTAGATAGGCATATTATGTGTTTTTGGTTAAGCTCCCAGAAGTTCGGGGCATATAAATTTGAAATACCGCACAGCTTTATATTTTGACCTTTGAAAAAGATAGTAGTGCGTATTAACTTTCCATTCTAGGATATAATTTTCCAGTCCATATCTTACTGTTTGCCATTAGTCAATGAAGGTTAACAATTTCTCCCTCGAATGGTCATTTTAGATCTCTTGTCATAACAGTATCATCAATAGCTATATAACTAACATAATTAAGCTTATATATGAACTAAAAGTGGGAAATAATATTTACAGATACCAGTCTAATGTAGAGTTCACTAAAAATCTTATAGACATAACTGACTACATCTGATGTTTGTATGACTTGAAGTTTGTATTATTCGCAATGGGTAGACATTAAAAAAAAATTATATTCCTGTGGCCTCAAATTTCCTTGATTATTTTGCTGGTTTTTTTTTTGCAATATGGAATATTTAGAATATATTTAGGATGTAACTTACTATTGTAGGTTTTGATAAAAAAAAATCAAACGTCTAACTAGTACTTTTGTTATACCGCAGTCACAACCAAGACAATTTAGGTATTAATGTTTTCTTTTAGGTTAGGGACAGGACAAAAACACTCTATCAAAAATATTCAGAAAATATCTACGATTGTCAACGACTGCAAAGAGTTAATATAAACACTTCTAAATTAATCAAATAACAAGTATGCATATATTATGAATTTATTTTGCATTCAAAGCTATAAGTAAACTATGTATACTGTAAAAGAAGGGCAGAAGATATTAGAGGGACAGTCAAACTTGAAGATCTAAAGTAAATTGAAAACACCATGGCTACAATTGAAAAGCAAACCAACCAGACGCAAAAATAGCACACATGACGTAACATAGATTAAGCTAGAGATTAAGCAACACGTATCCCTCGAAAATCTTGGGGTGATATCAGATGCTCCGGGAGGGTAAGCAGATTATGCTCCACGTTTGGCACCCGTCATGTTGTTCATGTAATTACAAATCCGGTAAAGAGTCTAATTCGGTAGGTCACATTCACGAAAAGGAAAAGGAATCATAGTTACGACGTGAGGAACATATCAGATATCATCGGTAAAATATTTATTTAATAATTGTCAACCATATCTGGTTAAGATAAATGTAACTTATGTTTCGAAGTTAACTGCTTTTAACATATGACAGGAATAGTTCGAAGTTAACTTATATAGGATTTTCTCAATGTACTTGACTTGATTTTATTGAAATCTCTAAAAAAAACAAGTCAGATTTTGTGAAATTCTGTATGTTCTCTTTCTTTCACCTAATGTAGGTTTCTCTTCGAATTGCTTTGCATAAGTTTTTTTTATAGATGACGTTTCGGTTCTGGTTTGCTAATTATTGAACGCCGTACATTAAACTATAGCTGTGAAAAACCATTATGGCATTTGGTCTCTGGTAAAGATGAATGACATTGTCATTACCTTTGTAATATTATGTATTTTCAATTTATTAAAGGAATAGGCATAAGAAATGTACTAGTAATGGTGTATGTATTTGTATTACTAACCATGTCGTTTTTCTTATTTATCAAAATTATGTCAAACGACTAAATCCAGTGCATATATGTATGTTAACTATGAAATGAAAAAAAGCCAATAAGAATATCTTTTTTTTTAATTGTTTGACTTTTAAAATCAAATTCATGTTGTTTTTTTTTTATTTTTCTCACAGATGTAAAAATTGTTCGAAGAAAAAAGATTGTACAAAATGTATTCGGAAGTCATCATTGACATAACGAAAAGCTTATTGAATATCTTCTCATAATGCTGGATAAGTCAAACATATAGATGCATTATAATTTTCAAGAAATACAATTAAAAGATAGCGGGCTATAGTTATAAAATCAAGTTATTGACATTTGCAAATCTTTTTTTATATGCATTTCAATGTTTTTATTATTTTCCAGTTCAAGTTTATTTTCCGGATTTTGGCGCAATAATGTTATAGTCATGTGTATTGTCCTCAGCATGTGCAATCTTATCATCGGAAGTAGAGCAACGAAGGGTAGTAAATACTCATATAAATATTACATAGGATGATTTTAACCGTTTATCATCTATCCAAATTATTTCAAATTCATATTGAAATTGTTTTTGTCATAACTATAAAAACAAAACTCAAATAAACAATATAGTAAAATAACAAGAAAAAAACCAGACAACTATTGTCTACATGTAGATCTATATGGAACATGTTGGACATATCTGTAATTATTTAGATTACATCGCCAAATCTTTAATGAGTAACCTTTGTCTATTCCGGTCTGTTATTCGAACATATGAAATAAATTATTTCCACTGTTTTCCCAAGCGTATTGTAAAAGGGTCGTTTGTAAACTCCCTCAAAAAAAGTATTTCTAAATTCTGACGCATGCATTTTTGTCACCATCTATCTCAACAGTCTATACCAAATTTTAGATATCATGATTGAGAATTACAGATACCTTACGATAATTGACAACGTGTGTTTTTTATATGCATACTGCAGTAAGACTGATAATATCACAGTGTTTGCCATCTTTTGTAATACTTGTAATATAGGTACAACGGATTGAAATCTATTAAGTTAAACACGAGAATAAATTTAACTTGTCACCATTTCCCTTCGGAGAAAAAACATATTGTAATATAGCACGGTTGTACCAATTCACGGATTTCAATTAATGTGTTCTTATTTATAAGTTGGGTTTTTCCAGATAAAATCTAAATTATTTTTTTTATCAGCGAATATAATAAGTGATCTCCTATTTGTGTATGTATCAATGAAAATTAAATCGTCAATTGGCATTTATCAGGCGAAAGTAGCAGGTGCCCCTTTATCTATTATTTCAAACAATAACATAAGGTTTAGCGTGTTCATGAAAATAAATTCAGTAAGAAAAGATTTAAGCCTGCTAAAAAAGTAAAAATTCTTCACATATAACATGATCAATTCAATGCAAAAATCTTTGATAAGCGACCAATGCATATTTCAAAATCGTGTTAGACAAGTACTAATGTCAAATTATTGCATTTCACATAACAAACAAACACACATATGCGTCTGATCTGTTGTAGTTCGATGGAAGATTGACAAGCCTATAATATTCGGGAGTAATGCGATTTTAGAGTTATTCATTCCAACAGGAAGGACTGGATTAGGATATGGGACAAACACTTGGCGCGGTGGTCCAAACAACTCATTACTTGTGTATGGTAATGTTTCGTCTGATGATAGAAAATATGATGTAAAGATAATTTTGAATGACAAAGAAAGCATCCAGTCACTTGTCATAAAGAAATTCAGCGAGGAAGACTTGGACTGCCAGTACATCTGCCAAAATGGTTTTAAGCAGTATAACACTACTCTAAAACTGAATGACAATGAATTCGAGCGTAAGTATAAACATGAGTATACATGTATCAGACTAACACAGTCGTTTATTGATTTTGTTAAGTTAATTAAATTAGTTTTTCTTTGATAAAGCAATTTGATCTGTATGCTTTATTCGCTTTCAAAAGCATAAAGTAAAAGAAATGAAAGTCGGGCCAACTAAATATTCACACTTTCTGATTATTTAAGTTGAATTCAACTTAAATACTACTAATACATAGATCAGATTATTTGCCTTTTGTATGTTTATCTTACAAAAAATCATTGTACAGTTTCCAATTTTGTTTCATTGTAAAAACATGCACCTTTGCATCTCTTTTCTCGTAGTTCCGATAAAGTATCGCAAACATTTACTTTTGATCTTCACCTAAATAATTACTTTATCATGTTTATGTTCTAAAAAAAACCTCTGTTTTAAATTTGAAAAAAAAACAATTATTTAGACATTGTTTGATTGTTTAAATGTAAACTTGATTATAACTTTGTATCTCAAACATACCAGTTATATTTTTTTCATGTAAAACTACTGTTACAGCTTAAAAAAGAAACAAAAACAACATGAAACTGAAACTGATTTCTACTTTTAACAATAGTTAGACATATTGTTCTTCATTTTGTTCGTTTTTTCATTCAAGTCCACTGTTATCGCATTAAAATCAAGTGAGTGCGATATATATATATATATATATGTACATGATGTTTGCTATTAGGAATGTGGATTTTCAATGCGGGTAATGCATGAGTAGCAGCAGTAAACACAAAATCTTGTGATTCCCTTACTTTTCTATCTTGATTGGTATACTTAAGGTAGATTGCACTAATTTGAACATCGCCAAATAAAAACAGATGTCATCAAGCTTGTTTCATAGACAATACATAATGCAATCTGATCTTAACGACAATGCAAATTCGCCTTTCTCGATTTCAAATTGAGTTTACTATTGTATTGTGACTATTTATTTTAGAAGACACTATGGTAATCTGTGACTTTGAGTAAATTTAACTTGGCTCTGTTACCCTTTGCTATTTGGTGAATGAAACGTGTACCCATTTTTTAGATGGACAATGTTATGCCCTAACATTCTTTATGTTTGTCTTTCAAATAACTTTCGAGTATATTTTATAAATTTCATCCAATTAAGGTCGCACAATACAAAGACTTTTCATCTCCAATCAGACATCTTTAAACTGATGTAATTCCACTCATCCTTCTTTAAATTTTATAAATGAGATACCAAAAGAAAGAAGCATGATTAATCTTTCAAATTGTGATAATTTCATTATGACATAACTATTACATAATTAATTGTTATGTAATTAGTTGCTATATTTGATGTCCATACTTGAATGAATTTAGCTTCTTTGTTATTCATAGCTTTCCAAAATATTTTATAGAGTCTTGCACAACACAGTGTGACCTCCAAAACCATGTCTCAGATTTTTCCTATTGTTTTTAATGCTCTCATAAATCATCAATGAAGTTTGCAACATCAATTCATAAGAGATCACTAAATTCGATTGGGTATACAATTTGTTCTATTGATGTTTTTGGAAATCTGAGACAAGGGTGTGGAGGTCAAGCCGTGTTGTACAAGACGCGAAATTCATGCAAGTGTGGATATCACAATATAGCAACTAATTTCATAACAATTGATTATGTAATATTTATGTCATAATGAAATTATCACAATTTGAAAGATTATTCTGTCTCCTTTCTTTTGGTACCTCATTTATAAATTATAAAGAAGGATGAAATGAATTACATTAGTTTAAAGTTGTCTGATTGGGAGTGAACAAAGCTTTGTATTGTGCTACCTTAAGTTAACACTCATGTTCATTATTAGACAGCTATATGCTTAACATCCAAAAACGTTTTTGTTCAAGATAAATCCCAAAATAGTCTTAAATTTCTACCTATTGATAAGTCACTCAGACAATGTAACTATACAACGCCATAATACTAACCACTCTGTAAAGTGTTACACAAAAAACGAATGCCTGCAAAAGATCTGATAAGCGGGGTTATTTGAATTTCTGGAGATGCCTGTGTATATACATGCTTATTATTATTAATTGAATTATCAATTCTGCAAATTTATTAGAAAATAATGAAATGATATAATAAAATAGGCGACAGAAAAAAATCATCTCACCTTCCATTGCGTATTATATTTTCGAACAGTACAATGATGTTTCGCAAATTCATAAGCATCATCAATAGTCTGTAGATTGAGATCCCCTTTGATGTCATCTCCTTTTTGGGCAAACAAGGCGATGACAAGCTGGTTATAAAAAGTAATAAATACAATCAGGCTTTTACCAGGTTTATACCACACACGCGTTTCGAATACACATAAGATATAAGGGGTTCTTGAACAAAACTGTTGGTTGGAAAGCTTAATGATGACAAATTCGAAAGTTGTGTAACTAAAGGCAAAATGAAAGTATACATGGTGAAAAAGTTTTTCAAATAATTCCACATTTTCTGTACAGTTCGTTCATGTCATTACAGTAAACAAACATTTTGACCATGTGTATGATATTTCTTTTCAAAACATATCAAGCAGGAAAATGGATTGAGGTAAAAAAATGAATCTAAAGTCATTTCATTTCACCTATTTGATTCGAACGATAGTTACGATTGGAATATAAATATCATTACTAATTATTTTCCAGGAATTGAGTTTTGTTGCTTTTACTTCCAATTGCATTACTGCTGTTATTCTCATAGTATACAAAGTTAACATTTATAAATGAAAATGCATTCGACTATACCAATTAATTGTTACATTATCTGTGCTTTGAATTGATATATAATTGCAGGTCATCCAACCAATAACACGATTGAAAGTTATACTTACATGAAGGACCATACCATTCATGCACACATATCACTTATCGCAGTATATCCATCCCCAGATTGCAGATTTTCATATGGAGAATTAACAATAGAAGTAAGAATATACTTTTGAAACAATTACACAAAGACACATTTACTTTTTTAAGAAGTAAGATGCATAAGATAGCCAATGCCTGCGGTTAAAATACAGTTAATGAGAATTCAGACTTGATTAGGCCCAGTTACAAAATACCTAGAAAAACTCAAAAATGAAAATCCACAACCAATTTGAAAAATCAACAGATTCCTCACATCAAATTAATGGATATCCACTGTCATAATCTTGTCTTCTCGCAGTTTTTTTTCAATTGCAAGTCTACATGTATGTTTATTTTGTCTATGTGTTTGTCCAAATATTTTGTGTCACAACATTAAAGATCTTGAGATAATATTCTAAGTTATATTAAAAAACAGTTTAAATAATGAAACGTTTACATATTTAGTTAACCTTTCTAAGAATCAGTTTGCCTTTGCATTTGTAATTCGAAAATTGTATTTCATATCAGTGAAGATTCATGTTTTGTTGGTAACTTATATTTTAGGATGATGAAATATTCGTTGTAACATCCAACACAAGCATGACAAACTTACGTGTTGATTACTCTTTCAACTTTACTTTGAACAGTGGTAGTCGCTGCAACAATCTTGAAATGAACTGTTCAATCGGAACATTCAATACGAGCAATATCTTCTCTGTGTCAAACTGCACTGGTAGGTTTTATCAATCAATTGTTGAATAACCAAGATATGTTGGGAAATTCTACTAGAATCAGAATCTAAAAAAATGTTTAAGTATATAAACACATTAACTCAAATCTGTTTTTGGCACTATTTTAGCCTGGTATAAATCAATATGAACATGGTGACTAAGTATATTGATAACCATTAAGACAACCCTGTTGACTGTTTGTTTTGAACCCACCTGTGACGATTTCTACGGTTTATTGGTTCTTTGGTGTGGAATGGTAAATTCTAAATATTACGTTCTGCACATTTTTATGTTGCCACTCAGATATAAATCATTACGATACGTGTGTTAGATCTTTGTTAGACCTGTTCATGACATATGAAGAGACATAATTAAATTACTTCCTGTTGACGAAAATTGTGTGTTATCGGATGTCCAATTGTCTGTATTACTCTGCTTTGTCCTCAATAAAATTACATATCACATATCCCCAACGTAATAATAAATAAACCGACACTGACAACATCAACCTTATATAATGGGTTGGTTCTAAAACAAAAAACAACACACTAATATCAATCGTTCAAAATACGCAAATACAACCAGATAAACAATACGCTCTACCATCAAAAATCTTGATATAGTTAATTGAACTCATAATTTACGATATGAATATGTAGACAACCCTGATAATTGGTACTCATAGATCTTCATGTTAATTTATTCAAATATGTTTTAGTAAAAGATAAATTCTATAACAATAGTTCTGACTTTTGGAAACGTACATGTATATTGTTAACATTCGTTTATTCGTAATATTAAGCAAGCTGTTAGTTATTTTATTGCATTGTATCTGAAGAAATAGCTGTATTGATTGTGTAATGTGCTTGTTCCCATGCAGTTAGACAGACAATTGTTTTCAATAGTTTAGGCATATACATTGTATGTTGTGTTATTACATATTTTTTTAATGTGTAATGGTTTTTCCTCAAATTTAAAATGATTGCATTTATCATTAATGGTGTCTGAAAATTATATATACTAGGCAAAAAAAGAAACGTTACATGCTTACAATGTATAACATCATTTTAATTTTTTATAACAAAAAATTGATAACCAAAATTTAATGGAATAGTTAGCTAACATGATTTTGAAGGGAACAATAACAAGTTTTCTTTAATAAAAAAAATATTGCACAAATTCTGACAATTTTAACAGGACGAATACAGAATTCGGGTAAACATGTCAATACCTTGTATTACCACCTCTTGCATTTATGACCGCCTGACACATTCGTCGCATTGAATCAATAAAACGTCGAATAAAATCTTGAGGCATGTTGTTCCATTCCCTGAAAAGTGTTGTTCGGAGCTGGGCTAGCGTTTCCGGTGGATTTGGACTATTTATGATACGTCGTCCAAGTTCGTCTCAAAGATGAACAATTGGTGATAAATCTGGAGACATTGCTGGCCTAGGCTACGCACGAATATGGTTATTCTCCAAAAAGGTCATCGAAATATGTGCCACATGACAACAAGCATGGCGTTGTCCTGCTGAACGCGGTTAAAACGATGTCTTCGGAGAAACGGGAGAACAACTGGACCAAGAATTTCGTCCCTATACCTTGTTGCATTTAGGTTACCAACGATGATTTTGAGCTCGATGCGTTCCTGATAGGTTATTCCGCCCCTAAAATGATTCCGTCACCACCAAACCAATCTGTTTCCTGCACGCACGCATCAAAAAATTGTTCATTGCGTCTCCGGTGGACCCTGGCTCTACCGTCGCTAAATTTTAATTTGAATTTAGATTCATCGGTAAAAAGAACCTGTCTCCATGTTTGGCTACCATCGAATCCGTATCCGTCTCAATTGAAGTCGCGCCATCCTGTGACGCTGCGTAAGGATATGTCCCTTCAATAGACGAGCTCTTAGACCAACTTGACGCAATCGGTTACGAACTGTTTGAGCAGATATTCTATTGTTATTTTTGCCGTGGGTTTGTCGTGCAGTTTACAAATCGATTCCGGAGATGAATGATGAAAATGTGTCTGTCTTGACGTAACGTCGTTTCACGTGGCCTGCCACGACGGGGGCGATCATTTGTTGTGCCAGTATCTCTAAAACGAGTCTTAAGCCTTGCAATAGTCATTCTAGAGACATTAAAATGATTTGCAACCTGCACTAGAGTCCTTCCTGCTGCCAACATCCAAATAGCTCGTTATCTCTCATTTTTGCGTAGACGGGGCATTGTTTTACGTGAAACTTTTTCAATTTTTTAATGCGACCTTTTGTTAACAATCGTGTTCGACACAATAAATGACAAAAAAAGACAACTATATTCCAACTCTATACATGTCATTTCCGATATTTTTATAAATGATCAGGTTACTAGTTTTAATCATGAAAATATTTGTAATTAATATATGTAATATTTTCAAATTAAAAACCAATGTTATGTTTCTTTTTTTGCCTAGTATATGTATTCTAATTAAAAGCTTCTTATGTTCATATTTTCATTTTGAAATCATTTCAATAAAAATGCATGAAAAATATAAACTTCTACTCTATGTTTTACTTCATCAAAGAGAGACCGACATTTGCTAGTTCTAAATGTTATTTTGGTTGCTCTATATTTATACAAAAAGAAGATGAAGTATGATTGCCAATTAAAAAATCTCAATAATAGACCAAAATGGGACAGATATTGTATATTTTACAGACAAAACACAAAGAGACACAGAGACTAAAGGTAGTCACTCAGAATGGTTAGGAGCTGTGGTTGCTGTGGTTGCTGTGGTTGCTGTGGTTGTTGTCATAGTTATTCTGACTGGTGTTTATCTTTGTAAAAAAATGAAAAGAAGAGGTAATCATACTCTTTTCCATACAAAGATAAGATCCAAATCTTATTTACAATTTATTAACTTGATAACAATCGGTATAATTTTGTCACACGGCTTGGTTTTCACTAAGTCGAGTTGCCGTTCTTTACAAATTGATCGTGTTAATCAATAAAACCTCATAAATGCGTTCATACGCTAAGTGTATCGTAAGCTAATATTTCATGTCGTACTTTGTAAATGCACAGTGCGTTTAATTCTGGTTGTTTAAGTATAAATGTTAGTAATCGTCACCTACATGACTTTTACACACTATTTTTCTTTAAGTGTACTATTTGTTAGTACTCTCAAATCTGTACTTAGCGTCTTCTGTATTGTTGAGATAAACAAGTACCCGGCCATGTCTACCCTATGTAATATTTGTATGTGTATCGATCTGATAAGTTGAGCTTTTTTCGTTCTTATGATGTACTGTTACACCACTCCCTCAGGTTAGGGAGGGAATCCCAATAGCACGTTTAATCCCACCACATATTGTATGTATGTGCCTGTCCCAAGTCAGGAGCCTGAGTGGGTCGTTTGTTTATTTGTTACATATTTGTTTTTCGTTAATTTTTGTATATAAATTAGGCCGTTAGATTTCTCGTTTGAATTGTTTTACCTATGTGCCTTTTATAGCAGACTTTACAGTATTGGCTTTGCTCATTGTTGCAGGCCGTGCGGTGATCTATAGCTGTTAATTTTTATGTCATTTGTTCTCTTATGGAAAGTTGTCACATTGGCTGTTATACCACATCTTCTTTTTTACTTCTACTAAAGTTTAATAAAAATGCATGTCTACCTATCGATTTATAAAAGTGTGTTGATCTTGGATATTCCTTTGTTTATACATTACACAATGTTTTTTTAACTATATGTAACAGTAAGTTTTATATTTGAGTGTGAATACACATTATTATAACATGTACATGTATAAGACGTGTCACGGTACACCGGTACTTTTCTATTCCAAATTCATGTGTTTAGTTTTGATGTTATATTTGTTATTCACATCGGATTTTGTCTTATGCTTAGTTCGTTTTTGTGTGTGTTACATTTTAATGTTGTGTCGGCATTTTCCTCTCATATTTAATGCGTTTCCCTCGGTTTTGGCGTGTGACCCATATTTGGTTTTTTCTAACGATTCATGAGTTTTGAACATCGGTATAACACTGTTGTCTTTATTAGTCATTCAGAATTTCAAATAACATGCGTGTGTCTATGTTATCGAAGATAAACTGCTTAATTATAGATATATATTTGTACTAATTTCACTTTGCTAGTTCCTATGTTTACATTGACCATATCTAAAAGTTAGTTCAAAAATATAAATTTTCTCAAAATGTTAAAACAATTAGGACAGCTGTAATACAAGCCAAAAAAGCAATGACTTAAATCTTATTTCATGTACAGCACTCCTATCTTCGAACGCGACATGTATAAGTAGACGCATATGTAAAATGTATAATATAATGTAAATAAAAAAATATATATTCACCTGTTGCATGTATATATTATTAGTAACATAACAGTACATTTCATATTCCAATATCTGTATGTTTCCCCTATCAATTGGAACTCGTCGAACTTTAACGTATGTTTACATGTACTTTTTTTTTAATTGCATGAGACAATGTCAAATTATAACACCTGAGACTGCCATCAAATATGGATTTTAACGAAAAGTTATATTTTTCAGTGAATCAATATCTTCGAAATAGACTATGAAATAATTATGGTTGTTGTATAAAACTTCAGGGTAAGATAATTTAATTTCAAGAAATTGATAAGACATACATTTTTTTCGTTTCTTTTATAGCAAATAGACATTCATCACAAACGACACAAGACAAAGAAGCTTCCGTTACACTGACAGGTTCTAAAGAAATCCAAGATATGGAAAAGGTGTTAAACATACAAATCAATGACAAATAATAAGGACTTTTTGGTGAATAGTTTCATACACTGAAGTGTGAACAGCCTCATGAATAAGTTTTTTTTATTTTGTAGAAGCAGATATATTGCTTTATTTTAGACAGATTTTGACTACTACTAGGGAAATTAAGGACAGTTTATTTAAAACCGATGTCAGCAGTCTTACTCTATAAGAGATTCTCACAATTTTACCGAGAAGCAATTTTTATAGCATAATTTGTTTAATAATTCATTAATTGATTATGTCCTTTTCGATAACAATGTCTTAAGCTTGTGTTCTGATTAATGTTATTTGGTCTTCCTGCCTTTATAGAGTAAGACATTCAGACCTTGTACTTCTTTTTTTATGTTTTAACTCCTCATACTAGAGGGTCTTTATATTTTGTCATTTCGTTCTTTTCGACGACCGCTTTTCCAGTGACCAACTTTCCTGCGCTGTTAAAGGTTTTGCCAAGAATACTTTGGATTTGTTAAACCAAACTATATCTAAACACATGTATAGCTTTTCGGTGATGTCAACCGAAGCATTCAATTGACATTTTAAAACAGTTCTCTACAAATGAATAGTTAACCTTGCGATGTGTGAATGATCAAATCACCGATAAGAAAAACTTATGCGGAATAAACAACACATTAGCTATTACTCGATTGGAAATAAAGGTATATGTGATTATGAATGTTCCATAAAAGTTGCTTTCTTTTGGAACAAAAGTACACAGGCCAAATGTATGTTATTCAGTCAGATTATTTGAAAAGTTCGGATTTATCTTTAGCAAATGTTTAGGAAACACTTTATTAAAATATTTGATTCCAAGTTGAACGGCAGCTATGACCGTATGTCAACTCTTTTGCGTTACACAGGCTACATATATATATATATATATATTAAAAATTAAATACACAAAAAGAGTTTTAAAAGCAGCATTGTCTAGCGCTTTCATCCACGTTCATAGTCTTGAAAAGTCCCAAGATGGATGAAAGCGCTAGACAATGCTGCTTTTAAAACTCTTTTTGTGTATTTAATTTTTAATATATAATTCTGTACACTGCTTGAAAAGAAACTTTTTTTGTATATATATATATATATATATATATATATATATATATATATATATATATATATATATATATATATATATATATATATATATATATATATATATATATATTATCCGCTTATCGACATGATTCATGACAACTTTTTTATTAATTCAATCTGAAATGATACAGAAACAAGATATGGACAAAAGAGCAGTATAAACACTTTTTGTTCTTCTAATTTTTAGTTATATCTAATGAATTTTTGTTAAAATGTATTTTACATGATATTTATAGCTCTACACAAATATTGGACACTATCATTGTTATTTTTCATAGTAATCTATTTTTGTATTTTTTTAATATATAAGATAACCAATAAAACAATTGAGGACAACATTGAAGATATTGTTTATTACTCAGACTTAAAAAACAGAGGCAACTATTTCTTGTACTGTAAATGGGTATGATTTTTCATACTAAATTAAACAATAAAACTGTCAAAATGATATCACAATTTTCCCTTTAAGACCAGAACATCTTTCTCATTGTTAATGACTTTTCTGGATCAGTATAAGGTCGCGTAATTGCTCGAGTGTGTGTGCTTTATAAACACTTCCCTTTATCATCAGCTTTTGACATGTTTAACGTTTTATTCTTATAAAAAACATTAGGTAAAATAAAGTTTTAAAGTGCATACCTCCTTTTATTTAATCTTTATAAACAGTTATGTATATTTGTTAATCAGTGGGCAATCTCTTCTCGTCCCTTTTGCTATTCTTTGTCAGCTATTTGAATGATTTTATTCAAAATGATGTATTTTGTAATTATTATGTTTAATACTTTCATATTATATGATAGATAGTTTTAATTGAAACTGTTATTTTGCATTTTTGAATATTTAACAAATTACTTTTTTTCATTAATTTAGTTTAAATATCATATAGGAACTCGCTCAGTCACTGGACTGTATATATGAGTTTGTGGACCGTACACTAATTATCATGACTATATGCGAATACTCATATGGTCGGACCATTTGAGTTTATACTCGTTTTGGATATTTACAGACCTGACCATATGAGTATTATGACCATACAGGTATTGCTTCAAATATGTATTAGAAACGTTCCGATAATACAATTAACTTAATCTTTAAAAAACAATGATGGTTACATGAAGTTTGTTAATTAAATCTTCAAAGTATACCGGCACAAGTTGAAACTCTCTGTTGTTCATAGTTGTTCACAAATGATATCGGATATGTTCCTCACGTCGTAACTACAATCCCCTTCCCTTTCATGAATGTGACCTACCGAATTAGACTATTTACCGGATTTGTAATCACATAAGCAACACGACGGGTGCCACATGTGGAGCAGGATCTGCTTACCCTTCCGGAGCACCTGAGATCACCCCTAGTTTTTGGTGGGGTTCGTGTTGTTTATTCTTTAGTTTTCTATGTTGTGTCATGTGAACTATTGTTTTTCTGTTTGTCTTTTTCATTTTTAGCCATGGTGTTGTCAGTTTGTTTTAGATTTATGAGTTTGACTGTCCCTTTGGTATCTTTCGTCCCTCTTGTCTTTATCTGGGTGTATCTGTTATCTGTCCTTCTCTGGTGTCAATTATCAGACTCTTATCGTGTCAATTTCTTTTGTCAGTTAGTAAAACAGTTGAATTTATGTTGATAAATTCAGTAATATATTTTTTAAATTATCTTTCGAAGCCGACATATTATATTCTTATTATATACTAGATTATGGAGTGTGTGTCCGAACGAAAACTTCTCTATTTCATTATAGTAGGAATATTTATCAAAAAGCAGTGTTTCAATATTCAGCCCCATTCTACTACTTATTCAGACGTCAGTCGCTAGCCTGATATAGCCTATATTGAGGATAATTAATACGGCAAGCGTTCGACATCTTTAGCCGAACAGATTGATCATTTTTACATAACTTAAAGTATTGTATGCTGGTTCATATTCTGGACGCCAGTCTTTACTCCTTTCTAATATAATCAATAAATAAAAAAACAAATATGAAGCTTAGAAATGGAAAAATATTAAATACTAAACTCGTTCAACGGGTATCTACACGTCTCAGTCTTCAAAATCGCTTACCTAAAATTACTACCATCGCTAACATTTTTAACAATAAAAATCGTGGTTACCCTTCTATCGATTAGAGTCATACCAAAAAATGACTTACATTTCCCCGTTTTTCCACCAACAATACGGTCAGGTCCACGTTTAATGGTCGAACATTTTCTTTAAATTTTGAAACTGGTATAACTAGAAAAAACAAACAGTTTAATGTGTTTACTCACACGAAACAAACCGGGATGCGGTATTCAGTACGTAGGTTAAACTGGACGATATTTATTTAAACGCACAAAAGAACACCTGCATCGTTTTAAAAGACCCAATAAATTCAAAAGTATCATTTATCAACACATTAAGAAGCAAAATCATCATATCAAATATTTAACAATTCAACTTTTAGAAGTAGTAAATAAGCATCCTGGTGAATCTCATTCAAAGTTTGTACGATCACGGAAAATAATTGAATTAAATTGGATTAAAAAAATTACAGTCAGTCTACCCTCTCGGTCTTAATGATAATATCATGGGAATTGGTAATATATCAAGAACCGATGCTGTTAACATTTGCATATAGTTTCTAAAAATGTTCGTAAAACCCGTTCTTATGGTCGTAGAAAAAATCGCAATCAAAGAAAATTTTGGACCAATCATATCAATATTTCGGACCTAATTTCTATTTCAAAAAACAACATTAGACAATATCTGTTAACATATCTCTGTTCATTACCGGTTTAATAAGTTAAATAAAATATTAGAGGATTGCAACACAATTTCCTTTAGCAGTTCTAAGTATGAAATCGCTCAAATTATAATTGCATATTGTTATTCTAAACTATTTCACAAAAATGATCGCCCTACAGATCATAAAAGCATTTTATTTAAATAAAATATGTCAAAGAGGTTTTGATTTTGTAAATATTGATATTGCTGGTATTTTTAACGACATTTCTGTTAAATAAAAAAAAACATGGATATTTTGATAATACTGAGCTCCCTCTTATTTGTTAGATTTACAAGAAATCTACCCTGAAATATGTGTTTAATCATAGCCAATTGTGTAAAGATGTTAATATCAGTAAAATACATCTACTTTATGTAATTGCAGTAATTCCGAATACATGTACGGAACAATTTCGCATGTTATAACAGGAGATCTTATTATCGTTCAAGACTGAGAGTTAAAATCATTCCTCAGTAAACAGCTACTTGTGCAAAGGTACTATCTCTGTACTAAAAATATGTAGTACTGGAAATTAACTTTTAATATTTAGTACTATTTCTTTACTTTAAAATTATTGTAATATGTAGGTATTTATATTTTACAGAAATTTTAAAGTAACAAAATAGTACTGAATTTTAAAAGTAAATTTCCGGTACTACATCTTTTAGTACAGAAATACAGTTGGGTGCAGACCAAGCATTACATGTAAACGAGCCTAAAAAGTGAACGCGGCGTTTACTTGCGTGCACTTCATGTAAACGCCACGTTAACTCTGCGTTAACTCCGAAATTTTAGTAGACATAAATAGTAAACGGGCGTTTACTTTCGCGTTTACCTCCGCGTTAACGCGAAAACCGCGCGTCTTCTAATCTTGTAAAGAGTAAACGGGCGTTTACTTTCGCGTTTACTTCGCGTTAACGCGAAAAAGGCGTGTCTTCTATCTTTTAAAAAAAGTAAACGCCCGTTTACTGTTTGTAGTAAACGTGCGTTAACGCAGATTGTCCTCGTATCCTGGATACACTGACCTAATATATCACATGATAAGGTACATTAAAATATCGATCTGTCCATTTTCGATCAACATATTGGCAATTGCATTTAATGAAATGAGACCTCTTTAATTAATTTATTGAAAATTAATCATTGCATATAAGAACAAAATGGAAATTCGTCCTGGAACTGTAAAACCTACAAGACTTTTTCATCCCCAATCAGACATCTTTAAACTGATGTAATTCCACTCATCTTTCTTTAAATTTTATAAATGAGGTATAAAAAGAAAGAAGAAGGATTAATCTTTCAAATTGTGATAATTTCATTATGACATAATTATTATATAATTAATTGTTATGTAATTAGTTGCCATACTGTGATGTCCATACTTGAATGAATTTAGCTTCTTTGTTATTCATAGCATCCCAAAATATTTTATAGATTCTTGCACCACACAGTTTTACCTCAAAAACTGTGTTTCAGATTTTTCCTATTGTATTTCGCTCATAAATCTTCAATGAAGTTTGCAACATCAATTCATAAGAGACCACTTAACTCAATTGGGTATAAAATTTGTTCTATTGATGTTTTGGGAAATCTGAGACACAGTTTTGGAGGTCAAGCTTTACACCTGTCAAAGCTAGTGAAAGTGATACAGCATATATCTTCTTGGTAATTATCTAATTGGAAAACTTTCCACACCTTCTCGTCATATTATCGATTAACGAGAAAGTATAATTGGTAATCAACGTTGCCAACTTTAAGCAATGCATATAGAAAAACAAAAATCTATAGCAAATAGATATTTTTTTTAAAAATCGGTAGCCTAAGCATTTTTTAGCGAATGCAAAATGCAACAAAGTGTTTGCTTATTTTTGTATCATAAAATTGACAGACTTCTTCTCCCATCATGAAATGGTAAACACCATCCTTATTGAAACCACTTATTTAACTTTTTTATATTCTTTAAAAATATGGTAATTGCATTCATTACTATAAGTAAAAGGACTCTGACTAAGAAAGAGAACAAAACAACAACGTTGAGAGGCACAATGGTTAATTTCGTAATCGTTTGTAAACATGTATGAATATTTTTGTGATACCACTGGCAATGGTATATCTGTAGTGAAATTCCAAAAATGATAAAACAAAATATTGATTTTCCGGAAGAAGGGTTCATACTACTTCAGTATCGCATGGAGAAGTGATTCGGTTTTTTTTTAAACTGATAGGACTGATTGATGACGCTTAAAAAAATAGTGCTTGATTTCTCGTGGCTCTGTAGTGTTTTTTTTTTTAAATATACTAAGAACTATATTTCCTTTTTTTTATTCAAATATTTCTGTTCAAATGATATATGAGATTACAATTAAAATAACTGTTGTCTCAGTTGATGTGTTAAATGACCATTTACACATTTTGTTACACATTATCATACACTTGCACGAGTCTACCTACTAAGTATATACATATAACAAAGAAACGTGTTGGGAAAATATAAAAGGAAAACACAAGATAATTCAGCGATCAAAATACATAAATTAGTCAAATGTAAGCAGCGAATAAACTATGACAATGCAGAAAAACAAAACTAGATAAATTCATTTAAAGGAGATCTAGCCTAACATGTTTAAGAAAGGTAAGCTATGTAATAAGTATATCTGTAGTTCTGATCGTAAGAATAGGGATATCATGCATATGGTCATAATTGGTTCTACTCTAATTTGTTGTAAATGTAGACATTTTAATTGAGGTCGACAAATTATATATGAGAATAGACGATGTTTTATAAGCAAATTAGAAAAGATTTTGAAGTTTGTTGTTCTTTAATTGAATAAAATATTACATAGAGACAGTAATCGTTAAATAAATGTGGTATTTGCTCATAGACATTAATTCAAATGTGCTCTCTTTACAAGCTCTCATGCTAGACCTCATTGATGTAAGAGGATTGCCAAGAGAGCACCAATTATAACATGCAACGTCACAGGCAGCAAGGTCTTTTTTGTCTATTAGTATCCTCAAAACAACAATTTCTTATTAGTTTTTTTATTGGACATCAGTATATTATATGATTATTCGGTACACTTCGTCTGTACAACGTTATTTATTTAGATGTTGAGAAGAAACAATTTTTAGTGAAGCTAAGTGACGATAACACGAACTGCAGACAATGATTTGACTTAAGTTTAATTGGACCAGGAATTTTTACTAATTCATCAGACTTGGTAGTTAAAATTGAAAATCGGTCGAATTAAGTTTCGAGCAACGGATCATCTAAGTCTTGTATAATTGTGTCTCAATTTTCAAGCCCTAAATTCAGTAACATTTGTTAGTTTATGATATCCGATTTTAAAAAGGTTTTTACAGGTTAAGTAAAACATTCAAACAATCTTCAAAATAATAATTAACAGTAAAAAAAAAAGACATAGAAGATATTAAAATGTTCACTAAAAATTATTTGTCAAAAGAAAACATACATTTTTAAAAATGGTATAAACAATAATAAACATAAAACAATCAAAAGGTTACTAAACACTATAAAACTAACATAAACTACTATGTAACCTACACAATTAGGTGAATTTGAATAAGAAAACCCTCACTGAAATTTTTCATGATTTTCTGATTATACGAAGATCAAGTTTCTATTCGCGCTATATTTCATGTTTGAACAAAGCAAAACATGGTGTTATTAATCATTAAGTTTATCCATATTATCTGCTAGCAAAAGAAATTCTGTTTGACATTGATATATTATTTTTGTTTTAACTTTTACACAAATAAAACTATGCCCAAATGATGATTTACAAAATGTAGATGAATTTTTATTATTTGCATATCTTCTTCTTTTTTATTACAATTTTAAACGTTTCAAATGTAATGAAGTCTTCTATTTCATAATGATTCAAAATTAGATAAAAAGTTTCGTAGCTGTTTTAGAGAATTAATTATCAACAATCCATTTCTTATAGATCGAATTTCAGAAGGATTTATCTGGATTTTCGTAGTAGTTTTCAGCTATCATGGAAAATACACGTGAGGGAATTCAAATGTTTAACGTGCATCTTCTCAGCATTATATGCGAGAGAAACAGTGTTTCGTTCTTCATTTGCATCGTAAATGCAATTTAAAACAAAACACTGTGCGCTCGAATAAATATTTTTTTTCCCCGGCAGGTACATTTTTCAAACATCCATTAACATGTCTGTTAAATATATAGTACATTAAATGCACGTTCCAACAACATTAACTTTTACTCATAGCAATATTAAAATAAATGACGGAGTTGATAGTTAATGTTCTATTTTTCAAATGTATAAACTTTTCAATTTATGCATAGTTTACTTTGAACGGAAAAATGCGTGATCTGTCAGTGTTATCTTCGTGGTGGTGATTACTCTCGGACGAAAGGGTCCAACCAGTTTACATTAAAAAGCAGTCAGTTAACATTTTATATTGAGTATGACAGAGTCGCAGTCACGTATATTTGGATTAAACTATTGTCGATGTAGGAATCAGTTGTGTCAACAACATATAAAAAAATCCGGATATACCATAAACAAAAAGCAAAATAGCAAAATTAGCAATCTCTAAGGACAGTATTAAATGGAAAAATCAAACACATCAAACAAATGTCATATTTCTGACTTATTACAGGCATTTCCTTATGAGAAAAGTTGTCGATTAAACATGGCTTTATAACTACTTAAACGTCTCAGTCATGTGGCAGTCGCATAAACTTATTTACTTTATATTGGCGGGTAACTAGCAAACAGACATACTAAGTAACAATGTCAAACAGTTAGGTACAAGTCGACGTTGTCCTATAATCTTTATCACTATAAAACAAACAAATATGTCATCAAGGAAAAACAACTATGGACATTTTATCAACACGGTCTTAGTATCTTCAAGTGTACTTTTATTTAGAAAAAGGACAAGACAATCTCCAAATAATCCAGGTGGGTCAACTATCTGCTCAGACTCTGGCCTGCAGGAAATCTGTTGAATGATTCTCCTAAGACATAACTATTTGATGCTTGGATTAAAGTGAACTTTAAAAAAAATCAAAACAACATTATAATAATAAACAAACAATAAAGTATCTGAATATAACATACCCAAAAAACACGTTTAATGAAACGACCTTGGAACTTTCATTGATGTTTGCATTTCATGAACGGTTAATTGTCGTATTGGCAACACTATGTATTAGGGAGGTACCATTTGATTTTTATGGGGGGCTAGGATGAAATTTGAAAAAAATAGGCAGGACAGGAGTTTTGAGTAAAAAAAAAGGCAGGATGAGACACTTGCAAAAAAAAAAAAAAGTCAGGACGACAATTTAGTTAAAAAAAGTCAGGATAAACTAACAAAAAAAGGCAGGACCGAATAGACTGAAAAATAAAAAGGCAGGACAGAGATTACAACTAAAAAAAAATGCAAGACAAAATTTTTCATCCTAGCCCCCCCCCCCATAAAAATCAAATGGTAGCTCCCTTAGAATATAAACGCTTACTGTAGTTGTCGTATCGATACAGTGTTCGAAAAATATCACACATCTGCAAAATTTAATACTGTAATTTCAGGACATGCTGCAAACAAATAATGCAATCAAGATAAAAAAAATAAATAAAAAAAACACCATATCAGCAAATAAAAGTAAAACAAATACCGCAAACACTTTTCAATTGATTGATTAGCCACTCCGATTTTTTTTACAGTTTTGTTTATGTAATTTATTTTTATTTATGTTCCTGCTGTTATAATATCAAATATTTTAACCGTTCCTTTCATATTGCATACTATGATTTTATTACTACGCTCATCATAGTCAATGGCTATTGGATACTTCATACCAGCATCCACAAATCTATATTCCTTGGTTTCTTTATAATTTTTAGAAATTATTAATATATTGTGGGAGTACGTTCCAACAATAAAAACATTCCCATCTTTATCAGTTGATATACCATTTGGGTTTCTCATTTTGTCGTCATTAAAATCCCAATGAAGCTTACCGGTAGTTTTATAGCAGTAAATTTTATGTATCTTCCAATTCGAAAGAAATATTTTGTCTTTCCAAACAGCAATGTATGGCATGTTATCTCCGCTTATAGGTATAAGTTTACCTGAGCTATTAGGAGCAATAACTCGACAACCTTCATTACCGGCCCGGAAAAGAATATCCTTATGAGATTTTGTTATGCCTAAAACAGATTCCTTTGTGTAGATTTCTTTTTTAACTGTCCACGTGTTTATATCGAATAATATTATTCTTCTTTCATTTATACAAGACACTGCAACATTTTCAGAGATGCAGGTAATGAACATAGGCTTTGATAAATCTTTATGAATGAACATTACACCGTTTTTATCATTAATAATCAACTCTGAATTATTATAATCAGAAATAATCCAACCACCATTTGGCATTGCTGAAAGGTCTCTAATTTCTCTGACCAAATCTCCTGTAGGCACATTTAACATGCAGGATGCTTTTAGCGTCGGTAAGCTGCATCCATATGATACAGGCTCACCCAAATGATCGTTGCCTAAAATATAAAACATGTCAGAGATTATCATTATCTGAAAAAGTAAATAATGGGTGCCAACAGCAATTACTCATACTAACAAATTTGTGTATACACTTTTCACACACTGCTCAAGCAGATTTACAGCAACCGTGTGATGAATAAAGGCAACAGTGGTATACCGCTTTCCAAAAGTCATTAATCGATCAAGAAAAAAAAAGATCAAGGTTACAACCTAAGACTGCGGGAAATACGTCATCTATAAAAGGAAAACAACATAACAAACAGAAACATTGTAATATATCAAACACCAACATATATAGAACCAGACTATTTAATAACAACTGTCATATTCTTGATTTGATACTGTAATTTTATGACAAATGGTGGTTTAAACCTGGTTCTATGGTTGGTCCAATTGTGATTTAAGCGTGATGCTGGATAGGCCGAGTTTTTAAGCGTGACACGTGAAAGCCGATTAATTGAGCGTGAAAATGACTAGCAAAATGTACTGTTTATATATCAATGTTAAAAAATGATCTCTATGTAGTGACAGGAATATAATACAGACAAACGAATGAACATTCAGGCCAGAGATGTGAATAAAAAGTATGTCACAGTACATTACAATTTATAATCCGCAGAGTAACAACGTACATCTTCCTGTAATCCCGAATTGATCAACGTAATTAAAACGTATATTTGTAAAGTATATGAAATCTTGAAATTTATACAATTGGATTGAACGAGATTTAAAAATTCACAACTAATTGGATAATATTTGTCCAAAAAAGAGGCCCTCAAGAGCCCGTGTTTGCTTACCTGTATCTCGGGTTTTGATAATCATACAAAATTAGGTTTAAATCATAATATAGTATTGGATATCCCCGAATACTGATTGAGACCAACTTTGGTCTTATTTGGCCCAGTAGTTTTTGTTTGTTTATAGAGCTTACTTTTTTATTAAAGTTTATCTCTATTTATTATAATATTCAAGATCATAACCAATAACTTGAATAAATCCTTTTGATTACAAATCCAGAGGCAGTACTTCAACAACAAGTTGTACGATGCGTCAGAAAATTTAAGGGTATGTTTATTCTTGACCTGATGAACATTTTTACCACATGTCAGATTTGCTATAAATACTTTATTTTCATAGATATAAGCAAAAAACTGCATGTATCTCCCATGTTCTACTTTTTAGGCAGAGCGGAACCGTATACAAAATAGTGTTGCCTCATGCAAATAGAATCACTTACTTCGTAAACCAATAGACTTTTTGCTCTCTTGTTGTACTTGATTGAAAAAATTCAAATCAACTTCCATCGTTTTCGAAATATCTTCTCTGGACTCTTGTTCTAGGTTTTTCGTCATAAGGTTCATAATCTCTTCCATCAGTGTCAAAGAGCTTAATCGAAGAACAGCCTGAAAAAATAAATGGAATTTCAAATCGTATATACTCATAGACATACCCATTGTGATTTGCGAATAGATACCTCTACCGATGTCTCTAGACATACGTGTATAACAAGTGAATAATGATATTGGTTAGTTACCGGAAGATAGGAATTATGATATTTGATTTTTTAAGATGTTCAGACTCAGTTACCGGTAAATACATTATTTCGTAATTTTTACTGTTCTTTTGTTCAAGTACCCAACTATTTTTCGATGTTCAAGTTACTTTTTAGAGTTCAAACAGATATAGCACAAGCATGACAATACTTATAAAACACGTCTATCAATTGCATAATGTCAAAAGTCTAACCCTTATCTTTGACCAAAACCTAAAAGATCGTAAATCTACTCAGTTTATCGGTAATGTTGGTAATGTTTGTTTCAATAGTGTTCCTGCTTTACTCATATAACCATCTGTTGTTGAATATATTCCCTTAACAAGGTATAAAACATACAGGATATTTCCGAATAATTCAAATGTCTTCTACAGTCATGTACATTGTAAAAATATAACTCATCAGAGGAGTTATGTAATTTATCTTTCAATTAGAATTAAACAAACTATTATTTAAGTAACAACTACAAAACACGTGTTATTTACAAAAAAAACCAGACGATATCGAATAAAAAAGTGGTGGTTTTTCTTTAATGACGCATTTAGATGTACACATACACGTTCTATAAACTAAAAGATCAATAAGAGGGACGAAAGATACCAGAAGGACAGACAAACTCATAAATTGAAAATGAACAGACAACGAAATGGCTAAAAATGACAATCAGAAAAACAATAGTACACATGACACATCATAGAAAACTAAAGAAACAAGGGTTAATCTCATGTGCGCCGGAAGGGTAAGCAAATACTGTTCCACATGTGGCACCCGTCGCGTTGCTTATGTGATAAACCCGGTTTCATAACGGTCAACAAACTCGTGATGGCGTCCGTAAAATTTACAAAGGCATTATTATGACTTCACTATTTGGAACTCTTGATTTAATAGCTTCCTTGTAAGCAGTAACCCTCTATCAAGACAATCATGATAGGAAATGCAAGCACGGGAATATAATATGTGCGATGCAAATAGAGTGATAACCATTTCGTTTACATGCTTACTGTTCATACATGGCATACAACAGAAGATGATTGTAATGGGCGTTTTGCAGTCCTAAGATGTTTTTAATATGGTCATAATTATAAATAAACTGTTAACAAAACAAAAAAAAGGCTTTTCTAACTCAAAAATAAATTACCTTAGCATTTTAGTCCTCTATGCTCTTCAATTTCGTATTTAATTTGGCCTGTTATTTTATCCGAGCGTCACTGATGATTCTTTTGTAGACATAACACACGCTTTGCGCAAATTATAAAATTTAATGTCAATCCTGGTAAATATGATGAGTTAATTTACAACCATTGGGTCGATGCCACTACTGGTAAAGTTTTAATTCCCAGAAGGTATTATCAGCCCAGTAGTTGGTGCAAACATTTAGAAATAGATAACCTTAGCTGTATTTTGCAAAATTTTTAGGAATATTGGTCCTCAATGCTCTTCAGCTTCGTATTTTATTGGGCATTTTTTTTCTTTTTTCGATTCGAGCGTCACTGATGAGTTTTGTGTGGACGTTACTCGAGTCTGGCGTAAATACAATTCAATCATGGTATATTTGATGAGTTTACATTTGTATACTACATTAAAATTCTAGTATATATGATAAGCTTATTTCAACGACCTTGACTGGCTATACAATGAATACAGCCCTTGCACGGTTGAAGATGTAATTTCCTTGCATTTTTTTTAAAGAAATAATTAATGTCATTTGTTAACATACCTGTGATGCATCTGTCCATATATTATTGAAGTTAAAGTCACATAACTTAAGGTCTGTGTTGTGGGCCAATGAGTTTCTGTAAAATCGGATCCGTTCTATATCGTCTTCTTCAGTTTTATCTCCAGGAAGTGGCAATGCATCCCAGCCGCGAGTGGGTGTGCTCACAAAAGTTTTTCTAATGAGTGTGTAGAGCAGAGTGAGGTCAAGGTCTGAAGACACTACACTTCTGGATGAGCCTTAAATAATTTAAATTGTTTAAAGAATAAGAATAGTGCCATATATTCAAGCTAGGCATACTGAAAACAAACTAATGTTCGAGTCAAAAACGTATAAAATTATTCAAAAATAAAATGTCGTGAATGGGTTAAAATTTATATTTTCTCATTTAACTACATTACGTAAGTTACAAATCGGGAAATAAAACCGTCGCGAAGTTGATTAGACAGCGCATAACGAAATAAATATTTCACAAAAAAAGGTTGTTACATTTTGTACAGTAATCGTAAATATGTCACGTATGTACTATATTGTGATATATTGTATAATTAGATTGTAAAAACAAATGTCAAACTGGTAACCTTAGTTGTGGATAAGTTGCTTCCAAAAACTGTATATCTGCGATTTTGTTCCTCATTCATATAATGTTCAAACAAAATTAACAGGAAGAACGACATGGTCCAACGACGAATGTATATTCTTTAACGAATCGTCTATCTGTCATCTCAATACCGGTATGATTCGCAATATGCATTTTACCGAGTGTATCTTATTTCTGACCGTAGCCTTTTGAAGAGCCTGGAATATTATGGCAGGAGAAACTCCCTACTTTACTCATCTTGACGTGCTTCGTGTGAAGTTCATGCAACCCCCTATCTCAGTCTTTTTAATCAAGTTATTAAAGTTAACCTTCTATAATCTACAGATGCTGATATGTGTACTTTTCGGGTGAATTTGATTATAATATACCTGGGTAAAACAGCGATAATTCTTCACTTGAACATTTCCAGTAATTATGTTTCATATTGTCCATATGAGCGTCCAAGTGTGCTTCTAGTGTTGAATCCGGGACTCTCCTTACGAAGTACATCCGCACTGATTTAGTGGATATTATGTAACAAAGATGGTAACATCGTAGAAAGTTGGTTTCCTCTTTAGACATTAGGTTTGTCAATTCTGATAAAAAAAATTCATTGTTAACAGTCAGTGATGTTTACCTAAAAAACCAGAAAGTGTTCCATTTTCCGTCACATTATTTAATTGACATTTTAAAAGATAAAAAAATGGTTCATAGCTAAAGATTAATACAATATAATTAATTGAGTATCAAAGTGAACCTTATAATTTGTTATCAAAAGATATAGTACGAAATCGACAGTGTGCAATGCAATCTAAGGATCAGGAGTTCATATGAGTTAATTTATGGTATTATACACAATAACATAACGCATTAAATTGTCACTTAAGAAAATGTGAGTCACGTTCACTAATATGTCTGTTTCATTACCATACAAAAGTGCATTACATTAGGATGAACCCTTTGTAAATAATGAATTCATAACTAAATAAATTATGTGTTCCGTATTTTACATAAAATAGGTGTTTTTTTTTTTAACTCAGTGTGGATTGTTTAATTACAGCAATAAGACTAGTATCTCTTAGGCTTATGAACTTGCATTTTCCATTATATACATATTGACATATGTTATTAATGGGAGTCCACGATTGGTGTTTGTGTTGTTTTAAAGAATGTTATGTGTAAAGAGTTTCTTTTATTAGGGTCTGATTGAAACTTCTTTTTTTGTTGATAAATGAATAATACCCTATGTATACACGTCCTTTTTTTTTGGTACAAAATAAAGTTTGTACTGAACATAATATATTATGCATTTTTGTCTCCTGAGATCAAATAGCTTATTATTTTTACAGTATACTTCAAATAAAATTAAAGTAAATAACATATTTTCAATAATGGGGCTTAGGGGGCTGATATGAAAATTTTATCAACGACTTCCGATAATTATATCAAGTTTTTCCGAAAAGTTACCACGTTGCAATTACATGTCACTCAATTAATTCTCGACAATACACAGCAATGGAACGTTTTCGGAGAGAAAACATAACAAAGTAGGATAGAAAAAACAAATATAAGTCAACATAAAAATACATTTGGTGTTATGTTTATGACAAAAAAACATTTAGACTCTACTTGAGATCATCATAAAAGATAAATCTATATAACTTTCTCCGTCGTTAAAGCATATGATAAAAATATAACAACATATTTTTCATATAAGATGTAATATCAGCATGAAACAGTCGATTTTTGTTTTAAAATCACAGCACAACACATAAGGAAAGGACTAAATAGCACAAAACATGGGACTGGCAATATCTAGTAACATAAAAGGTTTACATTTAAAGATATATGTGATTGGTTTAATTTTCAGGACCTGTATCTTTTATTATTTTCAATAATTAAAGATAGTATTACTCAACACGTTTACTATGATCTAGAATTGAATGCATCAAACCTTTGTTATCGAACAGTCTTTTCCCTGAACGCAAATCTTTGGACGTGTCACTTTCAAACTGTATTGTTCCTGTAGGAAGTAGCTTAGCATCATCTGCCTTGTTTAAACTCCGATAATGCACTTGTACCTTTAACAGTCTCCCTTTCAAGGAATGTTTGCGCTTACACACATCTATGACACCTGCAAATAGTATTTTATCAGAGGACGTCATTATCATAATAATTAAAATTTGATCACACACGGGAATTTAACAGTTCCAATGTTAATGACGAAAAAAAAAATGAAAAGCAAAAATCAGTCAAAAATGTAATTAAATTAAATATGTTCTGTAAAACATAATAGCTTATTTTAAACTTGGACAAAATTGGGTATTCAGTTAAGATAGGTGGTAAAGGTAACATAGTTTCCAAGTCGTTCTCCAATAACATTCACAAGGAATGACGTAATTCAAAATGTTTCAAAGTTGATACATTTTCAATGTTTGCCATAATTTTCTTGGTACAATTTCACAATTTGCAAAAATTGAAAAGTACGTTTTGATGTTGCTTCTCGAGCACACCGTTAATTGAATTTTGCAATTCTATAATAAGTATGTATTTCGTCTACGCCGTGCTGCTCGTAAAAGTAGCACAACTCGTAAAGATATTGCCATGCATATTGTTTGTCTAGAAATTATAACTGAATACCTCATTGTTCGTTACATTATGAATGTTGACCAAACTGACTATTTATATATCTTGTGATTGTTCAAAATATATATTTTTTATTACATCAAACAATAGTATAATCAGCAATGTATTTTCAAACTTGATGTTAGATGGAATTTCGAAATGTATTTAAAATGTTCACAGGTATACATGTATATCAAGCGTAAATCTTGTTTTTTTAAAATATCAAAAGAAAGTGTAAAGTAGAATCACACGTCGTAACTACAACCCCTTCCCTTTCTTAAATATGACCTACCGAATTAAACTGTTTACTGGATTTGTTATTTCATAAGCAACACGATGGGTGCAACACGTGGAGCAGGATCTGTTTACCCTTCCTGAGCACCGGAGATCACCCCTAGTTTTGGTGGGATTCGTGTTGATTATTCTTTAGTTATATATTTTATATTATGTCATGTGGACTAGTGTTTGTCTGTTTGTCTTTTACATTTTTAGCCATGGCGTTGTCAGTTTATTTTCGATTTATGAGTTTGACTGTCCCTCTGGTATCTTTCGTTCCTCTTTTATATATGCAATGCAAGCGTTCAATATCAATGGTCTATTTGTCACATTTTTTTATTTGCACATTTGTTTTAAATCAGCCCTTCTACACCTAAAATCCGTGTTACATGAGATAAATTGCGTTTGAAATGTCCTTTATATTCGTACTGTGTATTAGGAGGTCATTCTTGCTAAGTCTAGTTTTTTTTTGTATACAGGTTTGAAGAGAGTAATAGTTTTCATCGGTGTTAGGTTTTTTTTTATTTGTGTAGCTACTGTGTCCAATATAATATTTTCCGTTTCTCTTTGCCGTTTGCCTTTAATTTTAGCCCATTATTATCAGCTTTCTGATTGTTATGGAGAGTATTTTAAGTTTTATTTTAAACTTCTTTTAAAGGGTCACTAGCTACAAAATACATACAAAATATCAAATATGTTTTTGTTTTTTTTGGTTCAATCATTAACGAAAGTGAAATATTGAAATACTATGTAGTGGAATCATAATTTGCTTTTAGAAGCCAGTATGGTCCATTTTTCTCAAAATTAGCTAAGAAACATTGATGATGAATTATTTGCTTTCAATGAAAAAATTGGACCTCATTGAATCTGTATTCATGTGAATTTCTATTTAATCCATTTAATCCATTAGCAGGAGATTGATAATGCATGATTTGCGTACGTGTTTGATTTTTCAAAGAAATAGTGTCAACAGTGTGTTCTATTCACAGCTGACGTAGTATTGAATTATAAGTAAGACTCAATTTGCCAACTATAATGTTTGAGCATTTCTTGA
The DNA here is from genome assembly GCA_037788925.1 of Mytilus galloprovincialis. Classification (NCBI taxonomy): domain Eukaryota; kingdom Metazoa; phylum Mollusca; class Bivalvia; order Mytilida; family Mytilidae; genus Mytilus; species Mytilus galloprovincialis. Next base: position 89,582,638 of record CM075336.1, on the reverse strand, counting down.
AGTATCGCATATACCATATCATTTAAAAAAAATATATATCTATATAATGCTGACGATTTTAACAACAAAATAAAATACAATAATGAAGTTCTAAAATGAGTATTTAATAATAAAATGTTATACCGTTTTCATCAAAAAGTAAATTTTGTTGTGACTCATAATTTATTAAACTATGAATATCAGCAATATATGAACAAACTAATTTCATATGTTATCGGCTTTGATTCATTAATTTTCCCAAAATAAGCCGGCAATCTCGTTTCATTTTTTCAGATATCTCAGAGGTTATAGATTAAGAATGATTGACGACATCAAATAACTCTCATTGTTATTGCAGTAAATAATAGTTAAAAATGTCGCTATAAAAAAGAATAATAAATCTGACGCTCAATAGAACTGTTTGATGACAGCAATATTAGCTGTTTTTGACTTTTTGTCGGCTTTTAATTTAGAGTGTCAACATCTCCGTGATGTAGAAAAGATAATAATCTGTCGTTGAATATCAGGTTTGACATATCATGATGGTTTGTATAACAACACCACATATGTTTCCAAAATATGATATTACAGAAGGATGCATGCAACACAAATTATAGTCCGCAGTAGTCGCCCTGTTTTTTCTTTAATTAGCATTACATGACAGTATCATATTTGAGTCAATCCAAGAACTCGTGTTAAAATATATTATAAACGTATAACAGGTACAAGGATTAAAATTTAATACGGCAGACGCGCGTTTCGTCTACACAAGACTAATCAGTGACGATCAGATCAAACTAGTTGTATAGCCAAAAAAAGTGGAGCCAAATACGACTAAGATAATCTATTCATGGGATAAGAAAATCCTTAGTTTTTCGTAAAAAATTACCATATAATTGGTATTCATGTTTATACCAAAGTGCTGACTACATGGCTAGTAATACCCTCGGGGACCAAATGTCTACCAGCAGTGCCATCGACCAAGTGGTGTAAATAATACCAGGATTATAATTCAATACGCCAGACGCGCGATTCGTGTACACAAGACTCATCAGTGACGCTCAGATCAAACTTGTTGTAAAGCCAAACAAGTACAAAGTTGAAGAGCATTGAGGACCCGAAATTCCAAAAAGTTGTGCCAAATCTAAAGTAATCTATTCCTGGGATAAGAATTTTGGTACAAAAGGAATATATCAGGTTTTTTTTCAATAAAGATATCGAAGCGGCACAAAAGCAGTCGTGTTGTCTCAGAATTGTTTGAATAATTCTTTTTCTTCCAAGTTTAAACATACTAAGTATATACATGAAATGAGGGTGCGTATGCACGTATTCGTATGAATGGCTATCGTAGTAATATTACGGTAGTATACGTTATATACCCCAAGACAGGACAATGTAATTTCGAAATTGACTGGATGTCTATTTCAACCATTGACAACACTGGGGATGACAGAATCTAGCCGTAAAGATTTGTTTGGGTAAAACTAAAAACATTTGCACCAAACGAGATTATAGACAGGATGTAGTGTTGTATATGTGCATACACAGTATTTTTTAATGTTACTGCGTAGTTTGCGCGAACTTTGATAATGCCGAATAATAGAAATCGAGTTAGTTTTTAATTTGTTTAACGTAAGCAACTTATTTCGCTACTCAATTAGCATATATTCACTATAGTTCATTAACCTAATATTGATAAATAAAAATGTATATCACGAAGCCAATTGCAAAAAACATGCATGATATTTGTATATATTAAAACCTATAGTTGAAATATTATGTTCTTGTTCCACTTTAGGGCTTATAGTACAGTCCTTCATAGTGTTCAGCATATGTTTTGTAACGATTGGACGACAACGTCAGAAATAATGTTGACTTTTATCTTGAAGTTGTATTAACAATATATAACTATTTCATAAAACATAACTTACATTTCGACGACTGAAAATACACTAGATGGGTTTCAACATCCGTTTTCCAAACTGACTCGACATCTACCCCGCCCGATTGTCTTGTATTATCAAAGTAGAAAAACAAATCATCGTTACATTCGTTATCATATCCATTGACAGAGATGCATTTCGACGATTTCATTGGTTTGATGTTAAGACAATTGTTATCTAATTTATCTTCTTTGCAGGAAATCTCCAAAGAAGGAAAATCTAAAAGCGAAAAGTATCATGTATCCCTGTCATAGTAATTCAATATTCAAAGAATTAATCAAGCAGCCCATGCATATGAAGAAGTTATTTGAAGGTTCTTAACGGTGGTTTGCAGAATTTAGTTCATGCGTTTAATATCATCGTGCTTTAAAAGATGGCTGATACTAGCACCGACAGTAATGGACTTTCTTTATTAATAACAGAAAAAGCAGAAATGAGTGTATCTGAAAGTTTTACAGAATTTTTCCGTGCTAAAACAGAAGTTATAGAAGATATGACCTCATTCTTGTTCATGACGTCGCAACATCAGTTTGATGTCTTCATTTCATTTAACACATTATATTATGCTACCTGATTAACGTTTTTGATTTTATATTTGAAATAAGAAAACATGAGTTGTTTAAAAAAAAAAGAGACATCCACTGAAATTCTTCAGTATCTCCTTGCTTTAGCCTGGTTTTGTAATGTAATTGTTGATATATTCTAATGATTTGAAAACTTTTTTTCGTCTGTTAATCTTTCTTCTTTCAGAGTATAGTTCTATTTAAAACCAGATTGATCATTTTTATCGGTTTTGTTAAAACGTGTTATTAACTACCCACACTAAGTATGGTTAATTAACAAAATTAGGCATGCTACTCGATGTTTTTACAAGTCATGATATCAACGAAAGCACTCATCATGAACTACTTTACATGTCCCGCTTCTTTTTGTCACTGGGTGGCTGACTGTAGTCGTCCATGGCAATAGCGTGGTGTAAGAATAGTACTTTCTACAGGAAACCTACAACTAAGGTTTCACGAATTTAATCGACACCGAACCGTATCTTCAATAATTTTTTTTGGTAATGCCCATTGTCTGACGAGTAGTATAAGTTGCGCGGAGGAACCTGTTCTGCACATGTTGTCGATTGTTGTAATGATTATGATGCAATGTTGTTTCTCTGAGGCGTAAAGTTCATGGACGGTCATTTGTATTGGTTGTTACATTGTAGCGAACACTTAACCGTTTGATGATGCGTTCAGTGCAGTTAAATGCATTAGCAACGACTTGGATCACTGTCAATCATGCAAACGCCCTATTGACTGTTCTCTTTGTTGTGGGTTAAATCGTGTCATTAGTACTGCATCAAAAGTTAATAATACCATAAAAAATTGGAACCTCTAGAATACCCTTAATGAGGTGAGAATTCAATATGCCATGATAAGTAAATATTTTTTTCAGAGTTTTTGAAAAATACGGCGTTTATTTTGCATTTCGGAATATATCATTAGTTATTTCACTGTATTTTTTTGTGACTAATCGAAGTGTTTTCCGTTCCTATAATATCAAAATAGATTATTGACAACTTTTTAGTTTCTGTCATTTTTTAATATTGAAAAAATAATCTTTAATATATATCTTTTATGAAAAATAACTTATTATATATAATTAAAAATTACTTATTGTCCTATTAGTAAATGGAAATGGGGCATATTTGAACGAGCCGACAACCCGACCAAAGAGCAGATTAGCATATAAATTAAACATAAGCAAGAAATAAAATTGATTCATGCTGGATGTAAAAAAAATAGTGTATCGATACATATAAATTGAGAATGGAAATTAGAAATGTGTCAAAGCGACAACAATCCGACCACAGAGCAGACAACAGCCGAAGGTCACCAATGGGTCTTCAATGTAGTGAGGAACTATCGCACCGGGACGCGTCCCTAAGCTTGCAAACTGCTCAGAATCAGACATTCAGGACTGAGAGTAAACACAAATTGTAAGTGTTAGTCTCATTATGAATTATAGAAACTACATTTCTTGTATATCCTTATTTTTTTGTGAATTTGACTGATTTACATTTCTAGATCTGTTTAAATTAATTATAATTTACCTATCTCCTGTCCAAATCGTAGGACAGTTTGACCATTTGATGTATTTATATCTATACATTGCACGTCCAGACCAGTGTGGGCTTTTATGAAACATTTCAAACCATCACGTGTAGTTAAACTGTTAAGGTTTTGAACTAATAATCTATCAGTGAAACTTGGACCGTATTCAACTACAGTAACTGTGGTATCGTCAATGCAGAAATAGCTGTTTTCAATATCCAGGCTTTCTACAAATGAATAAAAGAAAGAATAATTACCATAAAAGACGTTTGTCATGTTTTTCAAACGGAAATATTGCAAGAAATCTTTCTAGCTAATATTTGAAACAGTTGTTGAATACCTTTACATTTATTTAATGTTTTATTTTTGAAAAAGCTGCTTTCAAAGAAAAGATTATAAAAAACATGTTGCCGAAAATACAGCATCAAGGATACTTCACAAAAAATGAAAAAAAGGCAACTCAGAAATGCTGTTATTAATTTATCGTAGACACTTGTTTTGCCATGTATTATACGTTTTATTTTGTTAAACAGTAATATCTTTTTATTTAAACTTATTGCAATGCAAATTAATATCAACTAATTTAAACAATCGAATGACTTATGTAAATTAATAATTAAAAATTAAAAAGAAAGACAAAAATATTTGAGAAAATATATCATAGGGGTATATAAAGGCTGGATCCGATTACTGTGAAAACAAGTATCATATGCATTATCACTTGAAAGCTAGGTTTTTATGATTTACTGTATAAAATAAGTTTACAGAAATTTCTTAAAAATCAGCATTGATATTTTGATGTCATGACTCTCTTTTTTGCATTTTTATTGCGACAGCTTCCAGTTACATGGAGTATTTTATTTATTCTTTTAATCCCTAGAGTAATGTACTATGTTATTTTCATATAAGCTGCAAAATTGTAGTGATATAAGCATTACACAAAAATACCTTTAGCTGTGATGACATGACTCTCTTTTAACCTTTTTTTAAATTTGTATGAAGTGTTCGAAATTTCTTACAATAACTGTGAAGAGTAATTTGGGTTGAATGATTTATGTGTGTTTATAACTTGTAAGTAAGTCATGGTACTTCCAATGAGGCGATACGCATTACCTTGAAGAGTTTGTTCTTAAAACATTTACAAAATAACCTTAACCTGTTAGAAAAATGAGGGAAAAAAACCAATCGAAACAAACAGTAAACAGGAAATTGTTTTCTTTGGATATGTAGCGGTTTGAAAAAAACACCACTACATTTAATCATTGAGAATCTTGATTTATCTTTACTAATAATATACAATTTAAACGGCAAAATGAAATTTCCATTTGTGTTTTAAACCTTGTTACATACCTTCATCAGTGGTGAAAAATATGTCACAATATGTACTGCCAAGACGGTCAACATAGTACACATCTCCAACTCCATCTCTGTTTGTGTTAGAAAAATAGTAACGAATGCCATCATCTGTTGTGTTGCAATTTACTCCAGTAAGGTGTAAAAAGAAGTGATTCATTTTGTCTGAAACAAGATGAGTTTATTTGATGATTGTTCAAATACAATTTTGTTCAAATTTTGTAAGTGGATAGAACACACCAAACACATCTTATACGTTCATGTATTCCACATCCAATCTTTTATGGTAATATTCTTTACAAAGCACAAGAATGTATTCACCTCAAAAGCTTACAAAACCTTTTAACATACTAATTAAGAAGGGATATAGTTACGATACTGTTGTCAGGTCATTAAAGATTGCATATTTTGGCTTTAATTTTGATTCACTTATAGGGTCTTTGCAACGAATCTAAACACATTTATTTAATTAAAAAAAAACAGTTGTTGGCATGATACGGGTTATATTCTTCTCATATATTTCATGGTAGTATGATACTAAACCCCTAACGGCAGGAACTATGCCTGATAATTATATGATGAAGACATATTCTTTCAATCAGTTTAATTGAGGTCTGGAGCTGGCATGTCAGTTAACTGCTAGTAGTCTGTTGTTATTTATGTATTATTGTCATTTTATTTTTTTTCTTTTGTTACATCTTCTGACTTCGGACTTGGACTTCTCTTGAACTGAATTTTTATGTGTTTATTGTTATGCGTTTACTTTTCTACATTGTCTAGAGGTATAGGAGATGGTTGAGATCCCATAAACGTTTTTAACACTGCCGCAAGTTTGCGCCTGTCCCAAGTCAGGAGCCTCTGGCCTTTGTTAGTCTTGTATGATTTTTAATTTTAGTTTCTTGTGTATAATTCGGAGTTTAGTATGACGTCCATTATCACTGTACTAGTAAACATATTTTGAAGGGGCCAGCTGCATTGAACACCGATTGGTTGCCTTCAGATGTTGTCTGCTCTATGGTCGGGTTGTTGTCGCTTTGACACATTCCCCATTTCCTTTCTCAATTTACATACACTGCCTAAGTAAATGTGTGGGTGATCGTAGTCTAAAACTTGTGTCCTTATGGTATATACCATTCAGTAATTAAGATAATTCAGTCAGGATTATTTGAAAAACTTTTCAATTCGACTTGATTGACCCAGTCTTCTTCTAAATTCCCATAAGTAAAGAGTTCTGCTGCTTTTAAAAGACAAATTAACTTTTTTGTTCGATCCTTTTGTTTTGACAAATTGGTTGGGTCGTTGAATTCTCGTTTTATTTATTTAACATTTGTGACTTTAGAGTATTTAACAGCTGACTATGAGGTATTGTCTTTGCTCATTGTTGAATGCCGTACAATGTTCAATAGCTGTACATTTCCTTGTGATTTGGTCTCTTGCCAATAGTTGTCTAATTGGAAATCATGCCACATATTCTTTTTATATGAAATTCAATTCATAATTTGTAGTTTTGTTTTAAATATATGGGTAACATACACCTTTCTACGTTCAATTTCGAAAGGCATAGAAAACTTTTATGAATAGTATGTTAGAAAGAAAATATTAAGCTTTCGATATCCTTACAGTTTATGTTTACCATAACAAATGGAACTATATCACTGTGATAATCAATACTTTGTTTAGTATGTATTTTTCTCATTGAACCATTCACCATACAAATGTCCCCAAGAGACCAAATTGCATAGATATAAGCAGCTATAGGCATATTTGTGACTTGAAACTGTTATCAAATCTGATATGACAAAGGAAGCTTGTAAAGGCACCGGCGTAAAAACATGTAAGTGAGTAAACGAAACACATAAGGAATATTGTCGGACGGCAACCAAATACAACGAAATATTTTACAGGCTCCTTTTTTGGTCACCGGATATACAAAATAAAATACATGGTGTTAGTGTGAATAATCAATCCATCGCCAAATTAACCAATACAAAAGCAAAATGGAAAGGGGTTGACTCATCAACTTTGCAAAAGATCCAAGGATGCACAAAGTAAAAGACAAACACATACAGTATGAGGTAAATATAAGAAGATGTGGTATGAGTGCTAATGAGACAACATTACATTTAAGTCATAAAAGTAAACCGTAATAAGTCAAGGTATGATCTCAAACATCTGGATAATTACACCAAAGAGATAATCATGTGTTCCAAAACATAAATATCTATACTATTAAACGAGAAGACCTCATTTTGTGTGTCGCTTCTCTTCTTTCCCCAATAAATTAATCAACATGCCTCTGTGTCCTATAGGTAAAGTGCATAGTCGCATTTGTCATCCATTCATATGATTATTCAGATTGAGTTATTTTGGGAGAAAAACGAGAAAAAAAGACATCCCGATATTGTTACCGTCATTGGACGAAATTTTAAGTCAGATTAGACTTCCGGTTTGCGTTTTTCTGTATACTTTGAACATAAAATATGCTACGAATAAAGTGTATTTTCAGAATTCTATCTGCTATCATTTTCAAGCTTACTATCCACGGCGGTCACAGAGTTTATTAAATAGAGAGGGTCTGTATGATATATCAATGACCACCGATCGATTAGTAAACTTTATTTATATAGTAACGAATGTTCATAATATACAGGATCATACAGATAAGTGCTAAAATTATTCATGTAAACTTTTGATACCTTTTCTGAAATTCTCAAGTCAAATCTTTTCCAAAAAATAATTGGTTACAAAAAAAAGAAGATGTGGTATGATTGCCATGTTGAGACAACTCTCCACAAAAGACCAAAATGACACAGAAATTTACAACTATAGGTCACCGTACGACCTTCAACAACTAGCAAAGCCAATATACCGCATTGTCGGCTAATAATCAATACAAAAGCAAAATGGAAAGGGGTTGACTCATCAACTTTGCAAAAGATCCAAGGATGCACAAAGTAAAAGACAAACACATACAGTATGAGGTAAATATAAGAAGATGTGGTATGAGTGCTAATGAGACAGCCCCGAAATTACAATGTAAAACATATTCAAACGAGAAAACTACCGGCCTTATTTATGTACAAAAAAATGAACGAAAAACAAATATGTAATACTTAAATAAACGACAACCACTGGATTACAGGCTCAATAATTGAATGTTCATATCATACTAAATATTGAAATTAATAGACAACCAAAAATTGGGAATTTTGGAAATAAAGTACCTATGACTTTTGATACTTTTCCTTAAATTCTCCAATCATTTAATATTTTACAAAATTCTTCCAAAAACACTTTACATACTTTCAACTACGCTCTGAATGACCGCGATTTCGCGGGTGTGTTCTAGTCAATTTATTAACTTATGCTTCGAACAAATTAAGTGTACATAAATTATATACACAATGTATATCTGCAATTACAACAAGTAGGTATCTTTTAAATTTTGAACAAGAATTGTACATGTCTATAACTACGTAAACAAATATTTTTACTGGTGTAATTTATTAATAGCAACATTCTTAAGTACTAATAAATGCCAGTACCAACGCAGCACATCTTTAGAGATCTTCTATCACTTTTAAAAATGAGAACCTTTATAATCGCGATCAAACTTTTTAGAAAGTCAGATTCATAACTAGATAATTAATAAAAAAATTGATGATGGATGTTAGCTCGGAATATGAACTTGGGTATTTCCATTATTAAAACATCCAATGAAATACAGCAAAATTCTGTTTCGTCACCCTTTAATACAATATGACATGCCTTCACATTCGTTTAATCATGATAGTCCTTATAGAGATGTGGTTCTTACTGGGATTAAAAAAAATGAAAGTTATAGTAATTTTTATCGGCACGTATTGTGCCCCTTTGCTAGCTGACTTATTTATATACTGTTAGGAATCACATATATTACAAAACTAAAGACAGAATCGTCTAAATTGCATTTAATTGATTAATTCAAGAACTCTTACCGTTATGTTTCTATAAACGATCAATAATTTTCTAAACATGCTGACAAAATTTACTCAAAAGAACTTAGTTTGATTAAATCAATTTAAACAGTAAAAGCTTTTTTTACTGGATTCGTATATTATTGTTTTACACGAGAAACTCAATCACTGAAATTAATGACAAATCAGACGATTATTCGTTCCCTTTTATTAATTTTCCTTTTTTTGATGTTGATGTTCCTTTGTCACCATCTTCCGGCGCTTATGTGTCACAACTAGTTTGCTTTGCTTGTGTCTGTTATTACGTATTTTTTTAACGAATGTAATCTATGTACATCTGGTACTTTTTTAGCCAATGATATTGTTACCACAAATTACTTAAAACACAATTAAATTTTCAAATATATACACATATTTGGTTTATTAGTTTGGTTGTAACTCTACCGATGTAATACGTAGGCTTTATGGAATAAAAGATATATAAAAAACGTCTTTCAAACGGATTAGCACATACTCACTGTTGTTAACCGTGATCGAAAATTTAGAAACGATCCTGGTAAACTGATCGATCATTTAAATACACTTATTCTAACAGGTTACCAATTCAACACTGTAATTGGATCTATAATATTTTTGTCATCAGACAATTAAAAGCAAACTATGCACATTCACGGAACTATAATCTGTCGATACCTCAATTTTGTTATTACACACGGTCAGATTTTTTTCTATGACTGCTGATAACGTCTTTACACCAAATCAATTGCCTGTTGGATTTATACTGATTAAAAATATAGTCTTTGATGCATGATTTTTTATTATTGCATAGCAATATAACATTTCCCACAGAAAGTAACCAAAAGTTAGCGTGCAATAATTCCAATATTACACTAAAATCTTAGTTTAAACCAATTTTTACTTTCAAATATTATATTGCTATACAATAAAAGGGTAATTTCATGAATATTAGGGAATACTGTCCCACGTAGAACATAAACCAATACTCATGCAAAAACCCTATATCATTAGTTGGTAATGGCTTTGAAATAGTTGCCATTAAACAATATGAGTACTCTCAAATTTGTTCTTATTGTTTTTTTTTCTTTTTGGGATGTTACAATACCCGGCCATGCCATCTCTTTATATTTCTTAGATGAATTTATATCTGTATCCATCTGATGATTTAAGCTTTTTCAACTGATGTTTATAGTTTGCTCTTGTAATATCAGAACATAGAAAGACACATTATAAACAATCAATTGAAATGGCTTAACTAAATCAATAGACATATTAACACAGGTGAACATACACTAAACGAATAAATGTAATCTATGATACAATGTGAATACAAAATCAATATAATACGGTGTGCAAAAATAAAGGTAACAGCAGTATACCACTGTGAAACAATTAAAAAACAAAACAATAGCATTGAACAAAAATCCGCCAAATTCAAAAAATATACACAGGTAAATGAAATAATTTTGATTTAAAGTATATTTAGTCTGTTTTGCTTCAAATTAGTCATTCCCACCTCTTTACATTTTCTCAAACCTTTAGATTTATATTTACATGTAGTACATCTGACTCTTTACTCAGTTAATATAGTGTCCAGTTGTCAGTGATTTGATAGGGTTTTTTTTCTCCAGTTTGACCACTTTTTTCAATAGAATATGATGAAAATAGTAACAAAAGACTTCCTATCTGATAAAACGTGGAAACATATGTTAGAACCCTATATTCAAGATCCCAGAACTTCATGGTAAACTAGTATTTTGATTTTTTTTTTATTATAAATCATACAATGTGTTGTTCTTAAAAGGGTGATATAGGATATACAGTCTAAAAATGTTATATTCGAAAGTACAGACTAAAACCATTGTTCGTTCACAAAACGCAATGCGTATATAGATATTTTGAAGAGTAAATACAGTTTGATATGTCTGTGTTTTTTCGCGAGTCTGTGTTTTTTTTTTAATGTGTCCGTGTTTTATCTAGTAAGTGCATCTACGGTGAACAATGATAAGATTCAAATAAATGACGTTTCACTTAATTATTAATTATTAATTAAACCAGCTTGATAATTCTGTATTTACACGTATGTTTACTAACGAGTCATCCTTTGTTTTTATTTATAAATCATCGTGTAAGTGTACCGATATGGATTTCATAAAGTAACTATTTAGTAATATAAACAATTTGTATATGAGCTCAGACATGTTGGATTAGGACTAACGTACTTATAGTTTAGGGGTCTGTAATTGTCTTCTACAGTAGATGTATCCTTAATGTTTAATTTACTCTTTGTCATGAAGGAAATAAGAGATATCTTGGTGTAATGACATGCAGGAGTGTACATAATTTCATATCGGTGTTGAATATATATATATAAACAAAACGAAATGCAACAGAAGGCTGTATGCATATAATATTCTGTACACCCTCATTGCAACGAGAAAACAAATGTATTTGTTTTAAGAGTTCGTGTATATAATGTACTCCTGTAAAAAAAATGAAAAAATATCTAAAGATCAATATCTATTTTCAACACCGACGTTTATGTGTATTTTTCAAATGTTTTCATTTTTTTTTATTGTGTAAAATTTGAAAATTTTATTATTTTGGGAACATTGGTTTCTTATGAAACGTTATACTGCTAGATTATGGTAAAAAAAAATCACAACACTAAGTTACCTTATGACAACTGTTAAATGTTATCAGCAATGAAATGTGTTTTTTTTTATCCGTGAATAACAGAAAAATATTTACTATAATTATCTTTCACCCAATTGCAAATTAGTTTTTGAGGTCAAGAATTTTTCTTACAAAAAACACTTATCTTATGTTTAAAATCCGGACATTTTAACCGCAGCTCTCGAAAAAAAAAAGCATGAACAGCAAAACACTAAATTTTAGGTTTACCACAACGAAATTGTGCGTCGTTTCTGCTTAACACATCAGTATATTCAAAACAAGGGACTGACAGTTATGATCGACATTCGAAAAAAAAGAAACCAAATAAATCAACAAAAACATAATCGCCAACGGGCATTATGTATACCGCATATTTGAATGCAAAATAACACAAATATTTCCTGTTATGGCACTACTATGAACCAATAAAAGTGGATGATTGTCATGAAAGGGAAGTATTGTTTGACAAAAATATGAAAACTATAAGGACGGATGATTGAAATTGATTTAAAACTAGCATTTCACAATGTAGAGGTATAACATGATGAATAAACAGACCAGTAATTTATGTTGGTAATTTTTTTCACAATTCAAAATCATTTTTATCATTTTAATGCATTGCAGTTACTTATTTTAGTGTTTTATAAAAAGTCATAACATATTGGAAAAAAAAACGTCAGAATTACTGTGTGGCGCTCATGAACAGGTAAGTCTGGGTTTTAGACGATTATTTCAAAACAATCAAATAATGTAGATTTGAGAAACCTCATTGTCATATAAAAGAGTATTTCGATCGATTTTGACAGAATGCGCTAAATACCATTGTATTTGCAAATTTCGTAATTAACATAAAATATCAAAAATTTGTAACATCGATACAAACAAACCCACTTCTTGTTTTTGTTTCTCATTGTGGATTTAGGGAGGGTTTACATCATTTATAAATAAAACAGTTTTGTTGAGATAAGCACAAACATTGTTCAATGAATATACAACTAAACACCTCTGGAACAGATCATCAAAATTCAAAATTGAAGTTGGAACATTTTGATGACTATATTAATTGGATAGCAATATGTTCTTTACATTGATTGTTTGTGTAATTGTGAATGTTGATTATGAAAGAATGCATATAAAATGTATTACTCGGTACAACTAATAGAATGACAAATAAGTCCAAAATCAAATGAATAAAAACTAACGTTTGGTTGAGGCTAATGTCAACCCAATTTTTGTGCTAAAATACTGATAAAAGAATAATCAGTTTAGAAAAAGAACAAACTAATCGATTATCCGGATTTTTTGTCGTTCAATTTTCAGATTGAAAAAAGCATTTTCTTCGAAAAAGATATTAAAGTGTTTTTTTTTACTTTTTGGTTATGAAAATAAATGCACGAAGAGTTAATAAATGTTAAATACAAATGTTATAATTTATCCGATCTTTGATACAGGTTTTAATTTTTAAAACTTAATGGTTTTTGTTTCGATATCTGGGTTTCCATGTTTAACGACTTGGTTACCATGATACATATATCTGAGTCACTGAATTTACCGCCTTACCGACTTGAATCAAAATCCCATATTGGTCCCTTTAAAATATTTAGATACATTCTATCTAATACTAGGTAATATTATCAAACTTTGAAAACACGAGAACACTCTAAAACATTCCAAAACTGCTTTTGGTTAGAAAGACAAATGTCATAAAAGCTGCTGTATAACAGTCTGTATTATATTCCACCGGACACGTTCAGATCAGTTTACAAATGACGGAGCTTTTTTCCGCGATTCCTGATTCATTTTTAATATAAGAATGACACTTTGCGGCACTTTCAAGAGTAAATATAAATCTGAAAAAGTCATTGACAAGTTCAGAACCCATTAAACTATGCTTAAGTATTATTGTTTTGCTTTAAAAATACACCGTGATGATAAAAATGTAACAAAACGAACTAGATTGTGTTAAAACCGTCCTTATCGTTTATTTTATAGGAAATTAAAACTGTTTCAGTACGAAGCTACATGCCTGTCCATATCAAAAGCCTAATATGAATGTACTTGATAAGAATGTCTACCTCCTTCAACTGCTCACCTTCTGTAAGTAATCTATACAATACTTCGTCCTTTTTTGAACGATTTTAATAAAATATCAGTGTAAGTATCATTAACATGTGATTTTCGAATATGTATATGAATTTTTTTGACAATTATACATTGTCTTTCAAAGGTCATTGATGTCTTTCTTTTTCATTTAAAAAATTCTAGATGTGCTATGTTTCCACATGTATTTCGAATTTTATGTATTGTAGTTTTTATTGACGCTGCCAAAATTATATATGTGAGGAACAATTCCATTGTCACACTTGAATGTGGCTACAGGTCAACACAAAATTCGCTTATATGGCTTGGGCCACAAAATTTAATACCATACACTGATGGAAAATTGATCAACAATAAAATTCCGAAGTTTCATAGGCTTTCGATCACTGGAAAGCATGAAGAAGGTGAATATAATCTTGTCATAAAAAATTTCACTACGGCGGACGAAGGCCTTTACCAATGCAACACGTTGACCAATGGGAGAACTCATGAAGGAAGCTATATACTGCAAGTAACAAGTACGTATGAAAATTACAAGTCATGATTTTTGAATAGAAAGGTTACAATTATATATATCTATATATTTTTTTTATTCTGGTAAATAAAGAATATGTTTTTTTCTTCATTTTTTTCCTTTCAACCGGAGACACCAATATTATCCATGTTAGAGGGGGACAATTGGATACGGGTTAATACGGTGAGACATTGAATGTCTTTAGTTCTTGACATTATACAGATTAGATGTCTGACAAAGCCTGGTAATAGACACTGATATCGATGAAGAGACATCATGCAAATTGCAGGTGTGATAATGCCTTTATAACGTTTCCTGACTGATATCGATTTTATCACGGACAGATTGAACAGCATGATTGTGTTTGACCGTATTACACATAAAATCATGTTCAATGTATTGTAGTTACTACGAAGTATATAATTATATCTATAAGCAATATTTATGTTTATTTAAAATCGTAAAATGAGTATGTATTTGTACCTTTATATAGTTTAGTTTTTGTATGTCTGTTAATGTTCCGTTTATATATTAAATATAAATAGTGGCATAGTTATATAAGAGGAAATACGTAACCAAACCAATGGTGTATCGGTGGATTATTGCGAATTGATTTATAGTGCATGCATTAACCATCATTCACTTCACACGTGTATATTGCCATAAGTAAAAAAAAAATCCGTTTTGAATAACTCTCTATGAAATTTATGTCATAACTTTTTATCTTTAATGAAAAATGTAATTTTTATCTGTGTTTAGTTTTTTCGTTTATGAATTTGCTTTACATTCGAATACGGGGGAAAAAAGATTTATGACAACTTCTGCTTATGCATACAACGTACAAAGCTAATTGTGTGAATTTCTTTCTTTTCAGAACCTCCAACAAATTTGACAATACAAAGCTTTTACTCAAACCGCATTTATGTCAGAGAAAACCAAACTAATACAGTGCGATGCTCCGTGAATCCAGGAATTCCTGAAGAAAAATTAGTTTTACTGAAGAATAACGTCACCATTGTGGCAACAGGAACACATTTAGTAACATATTCCTTCAAATCTCATTATTCCGATGATTTAAGATCTTTTACATGCGCAGCAGTTCACGATTGTCTTCTAAAACCGCTTGAAAGATCAATCCAGATACAATTTTACAGTAAGTACATCCCTTAATATATTTGGATATGTTTACATATATCCACTGATGTATGACGAACAGAGTATGCTGTTAGTGTATATGTTAATAATTTTCGAGAATATCACGTTAGAATGCAAATCTCAAATATTTCAATTATGAACTGTATTATGGAGTTTTATAAAAAAAAAAAAAAAAAAAAAAAAAGATGTGGCACGATTACCAACAAGACAAGTACGTGTATAGCTTAACACATTTAGTAAAACTGTGACATAAATCAAATGTGTTGACTTGTAGTTTGATGTTTTGTTTATCAAAATTTGAAGAGATTTCATCACGCATGTTAAACGGCTCATCAGTTACGCTTTAACAAAAAGAAACAAAAACTAAATAAAGAAAGAAAAATTGAAGGGCATTAATTACCTTTGATTCCTTAAGGTTTTGACAGAAACAGCTTGGGTAATCTTCTCCTGATATAATCAGTTCGTCGTGTTTTCATAAAACTAAAGTTAAAAAAACAGTTGAGTTCTAACTGTGACCATATACATGATAATTCATGTCTACTTAAGGTGTTAACAAATATCCTCGGAAAGAAACACCCACAGGCCGTAGCATCGACTCGTCGTAGGAAAATGTATCAAGTAGATTTTGATTTAATCATAAAGTGTATGCAATTTTTTTTTGATATAACACTGATGTATCTTTCATTTAAATGGTGCGGGCTATTAAATAGGATAACAAAAGAAAGAATAACAGCTTATACGTCCAAAATAGAAAGAACAAAGGTTCCTGAGTCGATCCCTGCTTCAAGGAAAACATTTCAGGGCCTGTATTAAGGCTCTCCCTTGATATCAATCGCGAGTGTTGTCTCGAGAAACGATGATAATTCACCAGAAGGGCACGATAAATAACTGATCCATGTTAAAAGAAATTCGCATATCTTGCACGTAAAAGACATCTTTGTAGATTTCGAAAAAGAGCAGGCTAATGCCATTACTTGACAGCACTTGATTTGTATAAATGATGTAACCATTCTATATTTTAACATGTTTAAAAAAGATATCAACGGTATACGACGGTAAAAATGAAAGACATTTCATACGTTTGGTTGTTTTCAGTTATATCAGATATATGTATCCCCACAACCTCCACCATACAATAAGATTAAGATCAAGCTTTGACTTAATCAAAATTCATATTTAGATAGCTACTTTAGCGGTTTGTTTCGAAGGAGGACGAAAAATATAACGATAAAATTGAAAGTATGAACAGATAGTTTTCTAAATATAGATTACCGCACAGCTTTCAAAATTAAACAAATCCTAAACAACCTAAGAAGTTATCAAAGATTTTATAATAACAAATTTACAACAACTTTTACGAGATTACTAGGGACTTGTTTAATGTATTGAACAACAAAAACACAAATAGAAATAATGTGCGTTTTTAATGTAAAGACATCACTTTCCTTTGAACAGTGTTTTTACCAAAATTTCGATTCAGGTAAATACGTACATTGTTTCAATCAAAGATTAATACAAGTGTTGTCATAACCATGAAGTATGTAAACCGTATACACAGACATGTTTATTGATGAAAGTAAACAGGTTTTATCACAACTCCGACTAAATTCTAAAGCACATACACATTGAATTGTAAAATGCAGAAACTATACCAAAACAGTTTTATGACGCTCGACAAGGAAAGGGTATTTTTTACAAGTTTTTGCGTATGCTTTATTGATACTACTAAATACAACATAAAAGAAGGCAATAACACGTTCATCATAACTTTTTATAGGTGAATCATAAATTAAAACAAACAATAGTGTTTAGCCCAAATAGCAGACACATTCGTGTATATTCACAATATAATTCTTGAGATTAACTATGTAAGTTAAAATTACTTTTATAAAACTTGGCAGACCTTTGAAATATGTGTCGGTTATCAAAACAAAATCTATTGGACCATTGCCAGGTTATGAATTACAAAGCACAAAGAAATGAATACTTTTATTTAAAGTTCGTCTTTGAATTTAATGTATTAACAACGTGACGGTATAATGTTTTTTGTTACATACCAAGTGCATTTAACTTATGTAAATATCAAACGAAATAAACTGCATTATTCATTTGTTAAAGTTTACAAATTTTAGTCTTCATGAACATCATTTAAAAGGATCAATATATGTACTTGTGGAGTTTTGAAACATTCATCAGAGAGAAAAATAGAGAAAATCATGCATGCCTATCAATATAAACCTATAAACTCAGTTAGTATGATTCTGGTGAAAACATGAAGGCTTTATAATTACACACCAAATTTACACAACCAAGTCTACACTAATACTATTGATAAACATCGACATAAAATCACAGTATGTCATGTTTAAAGGTATCCATTCACACCTGGCCATTCAATTTGCCCAACAATGACTTATTTAATGTATTATACAACAGACATCAAGTGATGAATTTATTTGCTTGCATTTCTTTTCGGCTAAGCAATCTTTACACAATTCGGTGAATCGTAAAAATCTAATAAATCACTTAAACTAAAAGAAACATTTTAAAATTGAAAAATGGTGATATCAAATTACCTCCATTATTTCATAATGCTTATGAAACTTTGATAAACAATCACGTCAAACCTGCATTGCATCCGCGCTATAAGTAACTGATATACTGCTGATCGCGCAAAATTTTGAGAGAGCTAACTGTTTTTGTAATTTGGCATAATAAGATTCAGTTCTTGCCTCAAATTCTAAATATATAAAATAAATATTTCTTCAAGTACGATCTTGTGCAGAGATGTCACTGAATCTTTAAATTGTGTAATCTGTATGTTCACGGCTTTTATCAAATACAAATTACAATAATAAAACACATGTGTGTTTGATGCACCTGTACATGTTATAAAATATATTGAACTGAATTGATATTTTGTTCATACAATAGCAAAACCGATAGTCCGTATTCAGGTGTATCCGTCAGCTTCTCCGGACATAAATCGTATGATTAGGATTTCATGTGAGTACAGCTCAGGTCATCCACGCGTTTCCGTAACGTTAGAAAAAATAATGGAAAACAACACCCAACATTTCCAGTTTCAAAATACGACTGTCATCATCACTAAAGTGCAAAAAGAGGACTCAGGGAGATATCGATGTAAAGCTATAAATCCAGCTGGAGCAAGTATCGATCAAATAACTATTATCATCCGATGTAAGTATATACCTCTATAATGATGATGTGTTTGGTAATATAATCTTTTTAAAGAATGTTATAAGATTACAATATGCCAACTGTCAAACAATGACAGTTGTCAAACAATAACAGCTGTCGAACAACTATATGAAAACTACATTCACACATCTAGATTATTATTCAGCTGTTTTATTTTAACCTTTAAAGTTTTTTTCATACTTTACTGAGTCTGTATATAGACTGTGATTCGTTTTCCATTGCAGAGAATCCGGGATTATTAGTAGAGTTCGTTTTGCATCGTTTTTCGTCAGTACTGACACATTTGCTTTTCATATTTTTGTGAATTAATCGCTGAAATAGAACTGTTGTGTAATTCTTGTCGTATTGCTTTATTCAAATGAAAAACAAAATCTTAAAGCAATGGCATACAACACCTTCAATTAATATAACGTTAAGTGTGATGCGGATTGACAAAGTCTCTAGTAGAATAAGACATTTATCGTCATCTTTTATATTTATGAGTTCTTTATTCTGCTCTTTTTGTCTTTGCAAAGATAAACCAATACTGCTGACTAAAGGAAAATCCCAACAGTTTTATACAGAACTAGGATTACCTGTAAATATCACATATTATATTGAAAGTTTTGAATATCCAACGGTTTCTTGGCTTAGTGGTACCTTGCAAGGTAAACGGGACACATGGAAGGTACATCAGATTGACAATTGTACTTATGCCCTTCTCTCAACGATACTTCCCAACACTAAAGAACATTTTGTGACATATAAATTACGAGTTAGAAATAGTGCAGGTGTACTCGACGCTGATATACAACTATTTGAGGACAGTAAGTTTGTCACTTTTATTTCTTTTTTTCAAACTAGCGACTTCATTATGTAATTACAATTATAGCAATGCAGTACAATATGTTCAATAAATATGCGTATTGGGAATGGTGTTAAATCTTGCGATCGATTACACATGACGTTATTTCACGGAACTCTACGCATCAATCTCTTGAATGTAATACTAAAAACAGCTACAAATTCAAAGTCTTGATCAAATAATTTGAAGAAAAAAGTTTAATCTTGTTTGCATATCAAATTTCGAGCTATACGATACTTCACGACAATTATATTAAACATTCAAATATAAAAAAAAAAAGATCTGGTAAGATTGCCAATGAGTAAACTCCCCACAATATATCATATCACACATAAATAACATTTGTATGTCATCATTTTATTTTAACAGTGAGAAAAACCCATACCACATAGTCAGCTACAAACTTATAAACAGTGTATATTTCAAATATAATAGTCAAATTAATACGCTTTCAGAACGTTAATTTTTTAATATCCTATCATGTCACATTTTTTCAAACCAATTTTGTACACAGGACAAGGATTTGAGTATTTTCTCCTTTTTACTGTACTTTTGATTATTTATTTTTTAGAAACATCGATTTCAGTACTTCCCAATTCAGTCATATGTAATACATCATCATCGATCAGAATTGCATGTTATTTATACGATTCTAGTTTTCGTTTATGGAAGAGAAGATGGATACACTATCGGCGGGGAAAATTAGTTAGGTACCTAGAGGGAAGATTGGTAAAGAACGTCTCTATGCTTGAAATTGACTTTTGTGATTATCAAGATGAAGGAAACTATGTGTGCACATGGAGCCTTCATAGACGTCTCTTGTCGGCAGAAGTCGACGTTTATGTAAAAAGTAGGCATTACTATATACATGCATTCTTCTTTTAACAATACCACTGAACGTTTATGCAAAAATTACACTTGTTATGCGCTGCATGTAGTATCTCTTTTAAAATGTTAGTATTGCACATGCAGGCGATTAAGAGGTATTACAGTCGTGGCCACATTCGTTAGCGTGTCCATCTGAATTATTATTTACCACTTGACAGAATCTTTAGCATTATGTTTTTTTTTCGTGCTTGACTTTTCATCCCTTATTTAATTTAGCATCTGATTTATTGTTAATAGTACTTTGATAAAACATGGATCTTAAAAGTAAATATAGCATTCAAAATATGCTATCGATTTTTACATCATACCTGTGATTATCTTTAATAAATAAACTCATCATAGATACCAGGACTAAAATTTGTATATACGCCAGACGCGCGTTTCGTCTACAAAAGACTCATCAGTGACGCTCGAATCCAAAAAAGTTAAAAAGGCCAAAAAAAGTACGAAGTTGAAGAGCATTGAGGACACCTACCCATATATTTTTCACACTTAAGTTTATACTTTGCTAACAATTCTTCAATCTCCAATATCTTTTAAATTGATAGGTGAACCAATAGTGACAAGAAAGACGATACAGACAAACCATTCGTTTGTTATTCTGACAGTTTTGTTTTATTCCAACGAGTATCCCAAGAAACCAACTTGGTTTTATAACTTTAATGATGAACTAGAAAGACCAGATATTGTTTCTTCATTGAAAAACGTTGATGTTGAAATCCAGTGCTATGGGAAGATCATAAAAGAAAAGCTTTACTTGCTATCAACAAAACTTATGAGTCAAATTTAATGGACGTCAGTTGTCAACTTTTGAATTCAAATGGAAGAATTGAAACATCTTTTAATGCAACTGATATTCAGGCAAAACTCGCCACTTTTAATGTTCTTGATTATAAAACCGAATCACCAACGAATATCATAGCAAACTCGCAAACAGAGACACATGAAGACCAAAATAGGGAGCAAAGAGAAAAAGGTGGTAAGTACTTTTTAAATTCAAACTAAAAACACAAAATAATGGACCATATATTTTGTTCAAAGCTAAAAACATTGATGATATGAAGTTATCAAATAAAATCACATTTTATTAATTTGAAATTTACGATACGTTAACAGTATTGTTATCTTTATTCTATCCTTATATTTTTCGATTAAATTCTATCTAAATAAAAAATAAATATTAAATACAAAAGTGATGTTATGTTTCATCGTCTGTCAATATATTCATTTATTATTTTAGAAATTCCCACTGTTCATCTGTATGCAATCATTTCCGGTGGTATGGTATTATGTCTAGGGATACTGTTTACTTCTATCATGGTTGTAATTTTAAGAACATATAAACCAGGTAGTACACGATGTTTCCAAGTAATCTATTTAATCAAAATGTCAAATAATGTGTTAAGAAATTCCTTGAAAACTCGCTCACACCTTATAATTATTAGTTGCTTCAAGTTTTTAATATCACCATTAACATATTCTATAATTGTTTCATTTATTAGTTTGTCAATTGTTAACCTAGAATAGAGTCAAATCAAAATGCTTCAAATCGTGTAAGTCTAGTTTAAATTGAACGAGATTTTGATATAAGTCAATTCTTATTTCAGGACATGAACGTACTAAAGCTGAAATGCAGTAAGTATTTTGTTTTACTTAGCAAGCGCTACATATTTTTGTTTTTCGATTGGAGCATACATCTTACGTTAGCCTCAATCAAACGTCATGACATTTATATGCAATGCTCATTACAATAAAATATAGGTCAAGTTTGCATTTTTGAGATGTCACTTTTCTGGTTCTAGAGTTTAAATGTGAATCATTCAGAGCTAATTTTTAACATCAATCTCGTCATTATTTTTTATATCCTGTTTTTCTGTGACTTCCCTGATTACGAATCATTACAAATTTGACGGAACAGTAAGGGGTTAGTCCTATTCAAATTAGTTATCAAAGGTACCAGGATTATAATTTAGTACGCCAGACGAACGTTTCGTCTACATAAGACTCATCAGTGACGCTCATATCAAAATAGTTATAATTCAAACAAATACAAAGTTGAAGAGCATTGAGGATCCAAAATTCCAAAAAGTTGTGCCAAATACGGGTAAGGTAATCTATGCCTCGGATAAGAAAATCCTTAGTTTTTCAAAAAATTCAAAAAGTTTTGTAAACAGGAAATTTATAAAAATGACCACATTGATATTCATGTCAACACCGAAGTGCTGACCACTGGGCTGGTGATACCCTCGGTGATACCCTCTAAGTGTGTCTAAACATAATGTTTTGAAGACAACATTAATGTTCGTGTTTCCGTCGTTAATTTATTTGTAGTGGTGTTTAAATTTGAAATAGTACTGTAACTGTTTCATTAATAATATTTTTGGAAGAAACTCTTAGTATTTCCGGCTCTTTGTTCCAATTCCTTGCCCTTTACCATGTTTACGTCAATTAATATAAATCTGACTATAAAAAAGGTATGTATATATTCCATCCGGTAGTAGTTATAAACATTTACTTCTCCAGCACAAACCTTTCAAATATATTAGTACTGTTCCTTATTCATAATGGCATAACTGCAACAATCACATTTCAAACAGTTTAAATTGTTTTAATATTTGGAATTAATAATATCATTCTTCGAAAATAATGTTTAATAAGATTAGTTTTTTTTTGTAATAATTACACTATACTGTAGTCATAAATGCAATAAAAAAGTGGTCATATTAATTGACATCATGAATATGGTATTTATTTTTATTTTTATTTTTATTTTAACCAAGGAATCTTGTTGTAATAATGGAGTGAAATATATTCAACGCTTGCCAAAAACCATATAACGATTAAACCAGCAACACTTGTAAAACATTTGATTTATCTCACTTACGCTAAGGTCAAATTTGTTTTTCTTTTGCAGATTTCAAGAACAGGCCCGTGAAGATGTAACAGGGAATGTTTATGAAGACATTGATGTAGACGGAATAGAACTCTCAATTCAAGAACCATATGATCTAATGTTAAGACATACTGAAAGTGGACCAGATGGTGAAGATTACACAGCAGACAATACCTCAAATGCCCAAAATCAGTACCTTCATGATTCAATTACAGATATCCACAATTATGAAGATTGTGAAAAAAGCAATAATTCACTGTCAGAACAAGCTGACTGAACGTCGATTTTATCTCAAAGAGTTTTAGATTTCTAACACCGTGAACAAATGTCTGGTAAAATGTCATCTCTATTGTGCTGTATTTTCGTACCATCAGAATGTCTTGTAAAAATATGTGCATTCTCTTCATAAATACTGTAAAAAAAACTATATAGAGCAGTTCGACTTTATAATACACTGTTAATCTTCTAAATAGTGTGTATTGCATTTTTCATGATTTTGTGTTTACTTTTATTTCTTTCCTCGTTGATCTTTCAAAATGGATCAAGACAAACACAAATTACAAACAAAAACCTTAAACATTGAAAATACTATGAAGACGTACCAAACCAAAGTGAATTCAAATATGATATGATAACGTACCTTAATTTATTATTTTTTGTAGATATTTCTCGCAAATGTTTTTATTTTACTTTAATTATATATTGAATAAATAAAGGCAACAGCAGTATACCGCTGTTCAAAGTTACTACTAAAGAAAATTCAAAAATCACCATCAATTATTGATAAGTTTTTATGTTGATCAAACAAATGGCTCATGAGGTTTTTTTTTGTAGAAAGTTGTTGTCTTTTGAACGTTCTTTGTTTTTTGCCATAACATAGTCAGTTTGTGTATGTTTCCATATCCCTTTTATATCTTCCATCGTTTTTTGTTTTATTTAAACTTACATAATACCCCTTTAAAATGCAAGTCATCGATTCTAAACTTAATGTTTTGAAAGGTACGATAAGGTTACTACGTATTTTTCTAAAATACCATGAATAGGTATAAATATGTTAAATGTATTGTAAATATGTATAAAATTACAATTTATTTTTTTTTTACTACTAAACTTGATACTCTTCCCGGTATCATTTCGTACTGGTATAACACAATTGAAATCAAGGGTACTTTGGACTTAATCAGGAAGAACATATAAAAGCGTCAATTGAATGACCTTGCTCTACAATATTGACACATTTATTATACGGAAACTTGAAACAACAACAACAAAATGGATTTATATAGAATAACTAAGCGAATAATTCAAAGAGGGAACATGTTCAACGAGTAACTGAACAAAACATTGCATGCCTGCGTGTAGCGTATGAGTTAATAATGAATGTTGTTTGGGTACAAGTTGAATATTTTATGATAACTTAATTATTTGATTAGTTATTTTAATAATTACATTGGCGAATGGCTTTATGTAAAAGAAATTAAAATACCAAATGTATAAAAAAAATATATATCTTTCCCAAAAGTAAAAAGACACAATAATACTTAACTCCAAGGAACATTCAAACGGAAAAGTCTCTTATCAAATGGCACGAATGGTAAACAACTTACAGATTCTTCCGTTTGGCATGGGCAATTGTTTGTTTTGGTATCCACATGTCAAACAGTAAATGTTGTACAATTTAAAATTTTCATGCGTATTTCGTTTTGAAATTATGCTATCTTTCAGACCTAACATGAACTTGGGATAACAGTTGTCTTACATAAATTTTGACAAGTAAAGATTGTTGCATGTGTGTAATTATTATTACGTGAGCATAATTCAAATATGCTGTTTTAGTTGAACTGTTATTATTTTTATATCCATGAAAGCTTTAATTATTTTATTAACAAAAACTGATTTATAAAAAGATGAATATGGCAATACTGTTTCAACAATTTGATGAAAGGTAAACTCTCAAATAGGCAAATCAGTAAATATGAACAAATTTTGTTGCTTTATTGTTTTCTGCCGTCCATAGTTATGCAGTATACATTTTATACATATGTATAGTTAATGATTCATTTCAAATAATGAAAAGGTTTGTGAAAAAAATATTAAACGTTGCTTGAAAGGGTAAATAACATGTATGGGGGATAACTCTGTAAAAATCAACTGAACATTTCAATAACGTTCTATAGTTAAAAAATATTCAGCTTCTCAATGATCAAAATTATTGTTTATCAATTGCTACATACCCAATGAAATCTTTCCGATAAAGTATGTACATTTTTTATAATTTTGTCAAAGGGTCAACGTTAATATTTTGTCTGTTTTTGTGTTAATCAAACGAACCAAATTTGTTTTATTCAAGGTGTTTTTGTTATCACCTTTATATTGTTTTAGTTTAGTCATACTTGTATGTTTCTCTTTATTATGATTTATGTGGGTACACATGTATAATAAATAATGTAAGATATTATTCGATTTAATTGTACTTTCCATGATCAAGAATATTTTGAATACAAATGATTTCTTCATTTAATTTTTGGAATTAATCATTTTCCTTAGATATGAAATTCCTCTTAAAAAATCTTGACGTATTATTCCTTATGTTATTAAATTCTATATATGAATTGAAGAAAAGAGAATGGAAATAACCTCATCACAGATACCAGAATCAAAATTTCATATTTACGCAAGACGCGAGTTTCGTCTACAAAGGACTCATCAGTGACGAGCGAATCAAAAATGTTTAATAGGCCAAATAAAGTACGAAGTTGAAGAGGTTGCACTTATCATAAAATAATCAATATCAGTAAAAGACATTTAAGGGTTACAAAAAGTTTTCAACAATAAACGAATGTCTTTATCTAATATAACATGTGTAAAATGATATACTTTATATATATGAAGTCACATTTATAAAATTTCACAAGAATTATCTAAATATTTTATCGATTTGATATTACATTTAAAATCGACCGAAGTTCCGTCATTTTTTTGTTGTTAGTTAAAAATCTTTGTAAAAATACCAACTTCATATTCATATTCATTACAATTCAAATATAAATGTGTGTTGACAAATGGAAACTAATACAGGTAAATTAATAACGACACTAAGTATTGGCAAATTATTTAAATAATGTTAATTTTAATGTGCATGCAGAGCTAGACGAATGCACAATTGATGCACCTTCGTTTGGCCTCGTGTATTAGTATACAGATATCAACCTTGAAATGTGACATTTTAAAGTATATTTTATCGCAACGTTAAGTTGAGTTGAAGACAAACAGATATAATTTCAAAACAAGACCTAAAAAAGTATGAGGTAACGATTGGGGACAAGTTTATCAAAGTTAACTTGTTAAATATACTTATGAAGCGTTGTCAATATACCATATTACTATTTATGAGACATAACTGTACATCACAAGGTTCCCGAAAAATGCTGACGTCATAATAAATAATAGGTGACGGCGCAATGGAAAATTGATCGTTGTACGATTTTCAACGTTCGACCGGCGCATATTCTCGGGTGAACCGACTCAAAATTTCCAAATAGCGATAAAGTGAATGTTATAAATACTTTTATTCCATATTAGTGTTATCTTACTACGTTCTGCCTTGAATTGGATTTAAAACAAAGCATTTTTTGTCGAAAAGTGCCATTCATCGCTTTGAACGTTACTCACTGTACATGTTACTGTATGAAAAAATTATTGATATACAAAGGTTTTGGTAAATATTTGACATTCAATACATTGTTTTTTTTTTCTGTAAGTCGATTCAAAAATAAATTGTCTTGTGTGGTAAACATGTGGTTTAATTGACGTTTGAAATACTGGTATTTACTTCGGCTACCCACCTTAATGAATATCAGTATTTTTAAAGTCTTTAAAAGTGCATAGCTACCTCATTAAAAATAGAAAATATGTAATAGTCCTAAACTAAGTATTATTCCTTAGATAAACAGTGTGATTTATTTGGGGGGGGGGGGAAGGGGAGGGACGTTCATTTTTCATAGTAATACCAGAGTGAAATTTATTTTATGAAAGACATACAAATCAAAATTGTGACTCGTATTTATCATATCTCTTTTGTTATCAATCGGTGGTTAACATGAACATGCACTTATTTGTGATAAAGATAAAAATAGATATTATACGACCAAAGTACACAGATCACAAGTGGAGAGTTCTTAAATTTCATACAAGTAATTCAATATATCCATATACAAAATTAATTGGTGTGAAAGGTGTTAAATATATTTGTTTTGACTTAGACATTTTACACGTTCTGTACATCGTAATAATATTCCAATATCAAATTTAAGTTCAGCCCATATTTATCTATGCATATAGTAATTCAAGGGCAAAACAATAAGTGCAAAAAAGATAAAATCAACACAATGACTTTTAACTTTTAACTCTAAGTTAACCAATATGCAATGTTAAATTTTGATAATATGCCAATTACAGTAATTATTTTTTATCCAAGTTAAAAAGGAGTATGACAACACCGTTCACTTATACGTATAATTCCAGATAAACAACTTTGTTTTACATTTGCCGGAAAGAATGTTTCGAAAGATCTGAACCCTTTTAGATTTAAGCCGTTCTAGTGCAATATTTCCTATTTTAATTTGAGAAACCTAGTTTTGGCTCATCTTTAGACAGGTTTTTTTCTAAGCAATGTCATAAATACAAAGATGTCTTTAAAACTGAGAATTCCTAACCCAATAACAAATTCATTATCGCAATAATGTTTTTATTTGTATCAAAATTTCGTCTAAAACTAATTTAGCATATTTGGCATACGACACGTTTTAATCGTTAGACGATTCAATTTCATTTTCAAAACAGGTAAACATGGTTTTTTTTTCAACTACGTTCTTTTTAACATATAAAATTGGGCAAAATTGTAGTATGACTAAGCCTTATGTCAACATTTTTTTTTCATTTGAAGAAGTTGAAAGTAGTTTATTGACCGATTTATTTTCAAATACTATTGATAAATAAAAATAAATAAATATACAAGTTATCGATATAAAATGATTCTGAGGTTGTTCTATTGTCTGATCAAATTGTGTTATGAACTGATAAAGCAGTTTAGACATTTATTTAATTTGAGTATGTACTTACTTCTTCCTCATGAAATATTTCCCAAAGGTAGATCTCAAAATCTAAAAATAGAAATACTAAATGAACATGACTAACGTTTTGAAGGACATATAAACAGAATTTATCAACCGAATGCATATCAAAGTTATAGATAAATGACTTGATACGATTTATCAAACAAATATTTTACCAAACCGAAGGGTATCACCAGCCCAGTAGCCAGTACTTCAGTACTTGCATGAAAATACGGATTTTTTTTGTGTTATTAAAATTTGCTGTTACAAAATTTTAGAAATTATCATAAATTAAAGAATGCATCTCCCTCATGCAAAGCTCTGACTCCTTTCACGGATTCTGCTTTACTTTTTGGATCTTTTGGATTATAGCTCTTCATCTTTTATATAAGCTTTGGATTTCAAATATTTTGGCCACGAGCATCACTGAAGAGACATGTATTGTCGAAATGCGCATCTGGTGCAGGAAAATTAGAACCTTTAATGCTATTACTAACACTGGGTCAATGCCTCTGCTGGTGGACTGTAAGTCCCCGAGGGTATCACAAGCCCAGTAGCCAGTATTTCGGTACTGGCATGAAAATACGGAATTTTTTTCTGTGTTATTAAAATTTGCTGTTACAAAATTTTAGAAATTATTATAAATTAAGGAATGTATCTCCCTCATGCAAAGCTCTGATTCTTTTCACGGATTTGGCTTTACTTTTTGGACATTTTGGATTATAGCTCTTCATCTTTTATATAAGCTTTTGATTTCCAATATTTTGGCCACGAGCATCACTGAAGAGACATGTATTGTCGAAATGCGCATCTGGTGCAGGAAAATTGTTACCGTTAATGTTATTAGCGAAAAATATAGAGGATACTTTTTTTCATGTCATAGACTGTTATCAACAATTTTGATTAATTACACCAACAGTATACATATAAAAAGTGCAATAACGCGTTGGAAACCAAATTCACAACAGAATACCATAAGCACTTCACCAAAGGGAGTAAGTTATTTCAAAACAGCATTCAAAAATGAAGAAATTTGTCTATTCTGTTATGTCTATCCTATTACTATGGTTGCTATGTTTACAGTAACAGAATAGACAATTGTAGACAGAAACGTCGTTAAATTTTTTTATCTTAACATATAGTTGCAAAACGAATAAATTATCTCGTTGTTTGAAATAATTTTAACGTTATAATGTCTTATTCTTGCCATTTAAGCATTTGCAGGTGCAATACTGATATCGGTAACAGCCAATAACAATCAAAACCAAGGAGTAAACAAAGACTCACAAAACCAAAGGACATTTACATCAACAATTATAAAAAATAATTAAGAAACAACACGAACTCCACTAGAAACCGGGATTGAAATCAGGTGCTCCGGAAAGGTAAGCATTTCTTGCACCGTATACGACACCCGTCGTGTTATTTCTTTGTTCAGTTCGGTAATGATGGAAGATTATTACAATTGAGGAAGAATATCAGATATGATTATTGACACACTTTTGTCATAATGGCCAATCAGCTCATGATGGCGACCGTAAAATTTCTTTAGTGATGACCTTAATCTGATTGATTTATAGCCCTGTCTTAGCAACTTTTGAGAAAGCAGTATTCCTCTTTCAACAAATCAACGTACTTTGAGCTAGCTCTAGAATAACGTATCAATTGAGACACATATACTCCATATGCTGGTGCCGCTGGGATGTTGCTACACAGAAATGAAAAGTTGACTATAGGAAAATTTAAATCATCGCGCACGTTTGTCATAAATTTTGGTATTCAACCTACCATCCGTAGTCATTTCGAGAAAAAGGTCTAAATATGAAGCAGATTTATCTGTGTCGGTAGCATCTTTAATTTCAAGTTCACTTGAATATGTCAAACGTAAGTGATCACTGAATCTATTATTATTATTAAGAGACAGTACATCATCAATATACCCAAAGGTGAAATTAAAAGACTGGACTAATTTCTTTAATCCTTTTTGTACAAGCTCTTAGATAAAGTCTGCTTCGTAGGAATATAAAAACAAATCTGCAAGTAGAGGATCGCAATTGGTACCCATTGGGATTCCAATAGTTTGTTGGAAGACCAAACCTCCAAATTCAACAAATATGTTGTCAATTATAAGAACAGCATGGCAGTGATATCCTCGTCGTTATATTTTTTCTTTGACTCTGTATGATTTTTCACAAAGCCCAAAACTATATATTTTAAACGTCTAGTGCCCTTTTTGTGAAAGAAACATAAGCTGACGAGTTCTTTCAGTCGAGCTTAAAGTTTAGTATGTGAAATAGTGATATCAAGAGTTGAACATTCAAAAGTTTTAATGTTGGTACAATGTTTTAATGATTGTGATTGTAAATTCACCAATACTTCTTTTGAATTTAACAGGATAGATTAAAAAGTAACAGGATAAACTTTATATAGTGATATATCATAAACGTAAGTTCCTGTTACCAATGAAATAAAGAAAAAAGTAAACCAACTTATGAGGAATTTGCTTGATGTTGGGTTTATTTGAAAGAGAGAAAAAAATGCATAACCATATGAATTGCTATGTTAGACTTGCATTTCTGGTAGTAATTTTTACAACCTCTGAAAACCAATTTTTAGATCCTTTTTTCAGTGCAACCTGGAAAATTTTCTAATAATCTATTATTTTACAGAATGAATATATAGAGAAGTTTATTCTCTTGAAAACCATCCAAAAGAGGGACGAAAGATACCAGAGGGACAGTCAAACTCATAAATCTAAAATAAACTGACAACGCTATGGCTAAAAATTAAAAGGGCAAACAGACAAACAATAGTACACATGACACAACATAGAAAATTAAAAGAGGAAACAACACGAACCCCACCGAAAACTAGGGATGATCTCAGGTGATCCAGAAGGGCACGCAGATCCTGTTCAACAAGTGGCACACGTTGTGTTGCTTTTGAGATAGCAAATCCGGTAAATAGTC
Organism: Mytilus galloprovincialis; assembly: GCA_037788925.1. Lineage (NCBI taxonomy): Eukaryota > Metazoa > Mollusca > Bivalvia > Mytilida > Mytilidae > Mytilus > Mytilus galloprovincialis. The sequence goes on along the minus strand of CM075336.1, from coordinate 89,550,912 downwards.
TAATTCGGTAGGTAACAATCATGAAGGGTAGGGGATTGTAGTTACGACGTAAGGAACATATCCGATATCATTTGTTAAACGGTTATCAATAACGGTCAACCAACTCGTGATGGCGTCCGTAAAATTTACGAAGAGATGATTTCAACTTCACCATTTGGAAATCTTGATCTAATAGCTTCCTTTTGAGCAACAACCCTCTATCACGAAAATTATGATAGTAAATGCAAGCACGGGAATATCGTATCAATTAGGAGATATATACACCGTATGCAGATGCTGCTGGAATGTTGCTACTTAGAAATGGAAAGTCCACAATTGGATAGCTGAAATCATCTCTTTTGTCGTAAAGTTTTCAAGCGACCCTCATTGTCAATTTCTAGATGTAAGTCAAGATATAAGGCCGCCTGAACTGTATCTGGTGTATCCTTTATCTCTAGTTCAATGGGATATATACGTTCGACATAGTCACCAAATTATTTAGTGAAAGAACATCATCTTTATAGCAGAAAGTAGAGTAAAAGGATATTGCTAAATTCTTATCTTTCTTCCTAAGAAGTTCCAGTATGAAGTCAGCCTCATAATAAAGAAACAAGTCGGCAAGTAGAGGGCGTAATTCGTTCCCATTGGAATGCCGATAGTCTGTTGAGTTGAAAAACACGTCCTCCGAACGTAACTAATATGTGGTCAATCAAGAATGTCAGTTTCAGAGAATTTTTTGTTTGAATCAGAGTGGTCTATTACAAAATATGAGTTATCCCTTCCTACGACAAGATACTTGTCTACGTAAAACAAGCTTAAAATTTTATCTAAACCTTTTCTTAAAAAATTTCTTTTGAAAATGGTAACAGGAGAGACAAAATATTGTACCATCTATCAAATTTTTTTTTTTAAGATATTCTTATTTGACATTATTAAGATTGCATGCTTTATATGTTGTTCTTAAAGTCCTGTTTGTTTTTATTTGCTTTTGTAGAGGATTGTTTGAATAAGTAATTTTTAATATTTTTTTCAATTTCAAAATTCTTCGAAAATAAACATAATGTGGGAGGCCGACAATTTTTGTTTTAGAATATTTAGGAACTTTACAAAAAATCCAAGTGCAAAGGAACGTGCATGAACAAAACATGTAAATGTTAAACAAAATAATATGACTTTTCATATGGTAGCAAGTGTCACCTTTGGTGAGAGTTAAAAGAGGAATCAGATATACAATATCTCTTGTGGAGAGTTGTGTCATTGGCAATCATACTATATTTTCTTTTTTCTAATTAAACAAATATTCAATTTTAATGTTCCGCTTACTCATTGTATTCTTCTAATTGTTATAATAAAAATTTGTAAAATAAAAAAAATGTTTGAATCTAACCCATACATATATGATCGCAAAGCATGTAAATGTATGGTCAGCTGTGACTCAGCTCTTACTGAACCGTACGAGTATACATAATACGGTCTAGACCGAACGCGTACGGTCCAAATACTCGTACAATAATGCTAAATCTGCAAATTAGCAGAAGCAAAGTTTTGTTTTTCCCTCGCCGGGATTCGAACTCACGATATTGGTATATAGAGACAACACCGCACTGCGTCCGCCGCTCTAGACCACTCGGCCACCTAGACTGATCTAATAATTCAGCTTTCGGCGAAATAGTGACATATATATTACCTTTCCCTGACAGTATAATTTCGAGTTGTAATACAGTACATGATATACTAGGCATGCATGCAGATTTGCTAAATATCTTATCTATCATAAAGGATCGTATGATACAGTCAAAAACAATACTATTTTGATAAGTACATGTAATTTGTACGTCTAAACAAGTGACACCTCTACGACTAAAAAATTCCCGAGGCACATAAGTATAACGAGGATTGATTGTCTTCTTGCGCATGTGTAATACATTTACGTGTAGGCGTAGGAATTGTTGGCGCCAAAACGTTAGGTTGTAAAGTGACTGTTTTATATACATGAAGTTAATTCTAGTCTGTACTTCGTACTGTGAACATCGTATTTTTAAGGTTTTTTTAAGGAAAAAAGATTTGCATAATTGTGTATTTTGATAAATCTATTATGTAGGTTGATTGGCTATACAAACGTAATCATATTTCGACTTTTGTACCAACATTTTTTATAGCCTTTGAATCGCTTTCTTTTCTACTTCAATATTTACAAATAAAATTATGTTTTTCTTTTTCTTATTTGATTAGTCAGGTCCAACACTTAGAGTTTTGTTGGCATGGACAAAAAGGACTAAGGTTTCCTAAATGGGTTTTTCCTGGGCTGCCACGAAACATTAATTTATTCAGTTATTCAAATAAACAGGTTAACATTTATAAGTATATATTTTTGTTGAACAATGGTGATATTGTTTTCTCATTGTATAGTGTATAATATGTTTATATTGATCATTTGTCTAATTAAATTGGCAGCTCACAATTTGCAGTACTCGAGCTAGTCAACAACATAAGTTTGTGTTGTGTTTTTCCTTAAATAGTTGAGTTTAGATGTATTAAGCGGAAGAAGACAGATCCTTTCCTTCGGATCACCAGTGTTCAAAGGGAAACAACTCTGTCATACTCTGTACAGTTCTTTGGGAAATAATGTCCATGTATAATATATTGTGTTACACGGACCTTTACTGATAGAACCAAATACACAAAGGGAACTTTTACAACTGTTTCGTATTCTGTACACCAATTAGCAATTATCTTTAGTATTATTTAACTTATTGTATGTCTACACATTTGTTTAAGGTTTTTAAGGATGAAAGTTCAATTAGCCCGATGGCACAATTAATGTGTACTGCACTTCCTTTAAATAATGGATGATTTTTTTTAATGCGCCTGCGCTGTCTCAATAATAGTTTTTAACTACTTTAACTACTTTTAGAGCAATATTTAAGAATTGAATGCTGCTTTTTGTAAATTTATTGGGGTGTAAAAGCGTTGACCGAAGTACATTTTGTATGAAGCGCGGTCAACGCTTTTACACCCCTATAAAGTTACAAAAAGAAGCATTCAATACTTATAATTACATTTTTTTAGCTAGAATCATAAAAACACGATTTTTATCAAGTTTTCATTTAATTTACCTGTGCACTTTATTGTGGGACCTCGTGTCATCATGAATGATAAATGTTATTGCCTAATACAATTGTTTCAGGAATAGCACGAGATGTGCAGTTGGCCAATCAGAATAACGTATTATAATGAAACATACATCTAATGTAATTATTATACAATCATCAGCTCTTACTGAAACTATAGCCAATCGTATTATGTTGACGGAGTCTTGAATTCAGTTTCCAAATTCGTACATATTAATTATTTCTTGTATATTTCAACTGGACGAAATTACTACTTTATCTTAAAATTCACAACCAAATTTGTTTCTAAATAGTGTCATTTCACCCCCTTATTCTTTATTTTTGGGCATACAAAACGAAATATATTAGAAAGGTGTATGAAAAATATTTGCAAATTAAATATGCACTTTTAATTTTGTATATAGAGTGAGTGTTTAGTATACACAAGGTCGGTATGCAGGTATACATACTACAGAGAAATACAAGTAATTCTAAATTTAGAGTTCAGCATACATCTGAAGAACGATATATGTAAGTGCAAAACTGTCCTCAATATATACTATATTTTTATATACTATAAATAGATTAAGAGTTTAGCACACCCAAGGTCTGTAATACTGTATGTTTTTTAAAACAAAAATGAGTAAGGTGGCATATGAAAATTTATAATTTTAGATGAGAACGGTAATCCCTCTGTCCTTTCTCTGTGTTAAAATTATCAGATTTCTTTTTCTTTTTTCATTTTTTTATTCAAGCTGTATTAATTTACGTTTTTTTGATTGAGTTAGGCCTGCCAATTGATATTTTATCGTGTGTTTTTCTATGTTGTGATGTTATGCTATTGTTTCAGAAAAAGGGAGAAGGTTTGGATCCATTAAAACGTTTAATCCCGCTGCAAATGTTTGCACCTGTCCTAAGTCAGGAATCTGATGTACAGTAGTTGTCGTTTGTTTATGTAATTTATAAGTGTTTCTCGTTTCTCGTTTTTTTTTATATAGATTAGACCGTTGGTTTTTCCGTTTGCATGGTTTTACACTAGTAATTTTGGGGCCCTTTATAGCTTGTTGTTCGATGTGAGCCAAGGCTCCGTGTTGAAGGCCGTACATTGACCTATAATGGTTTACTTTTTTAAAATTGTTATTTGGATGGAGAGTTGTCTCATTGGCACTCGCACTACAGCTTCCTATATCTACAGTGGCGGATCCAGAAAAAAATGTGGGGGTGGTCCCAAATGTGGTCCCAAATGAATATTGAATGGTATGAAAAAGGTTAAAAAATACCTTCGACATTATGGAAGATCATGAATTTGGACAACATCATGCAATGCACATATCCCTAGGTAAAGGAATTTAAAGACATGTAAAACTGATTTTTATTTAAGACTCTATACAATATCTTGCAATCTTAAATAGCACAACATACAACTGTCATCTGAATTAGGCAAGCTGTAAAAAAAAGTTTAGCTAAAATGTTCCGAATCGGTAAAAATAGTTCTACGTAAAATTGTTCAAAATTTACTAATCTAACAAAGAGTCGTTTATCAGGCCATTCAACATCATGCGTCGCGGGTGTTTCCTTGCAAAGTTATCTATAATTTGTTGTATGTTTAGTTCCAAAATGTAGTGCACATGCATCAACGCAAGTCCGTTTAAATAAAAAATTCACGAGGCACATAAGTATAACGGGAATTGATTGTCTTCTTGCGCATGTGTAATACATGTACGTGTAGGCGTAGGAATTTTTGGCGCCAAAAAATTAGGTTGTAAAGTGACTGTTTTATATAGTTAATTCTAGCCTGTACTTCGTACTGTGAACATCGTATTTTGTGAGTGCCGTTCACCGTCACGCTATGGATGACTTAGAAAATAATGTGAAGCGTATCGTTAGTGAAGAAGTAAATAAATCACAGAATGAATTTTTATCTAAGTTGGACAGTTTATTTACTACTAAATTTCAAGTTTATGACCAACAACAGAAGGAACGTTCGGACGCACAGTTCAACCGTATTCACAATGACCTGTTATCAACAGACAGTTACAAATTTCAGAGGAAAAGTTGTGAAGATCAATTTAAGTTCAACCAGAAAGTGTCTGTCGCGTTGAAAGAAGCAGAAGCTGTTATCGAACCAAAAGACCCATCTGCCGCGAGGGCTAAACAGAAGATATCTGAAGGTATTGAACTTTTAAATTATCGGCAAAAATTAGTAAAGATGGCAGACTCTTCAGAATGTGGATGGAAATTGGTTCAGGAGTATACCGCAAATCCTTTGGCGGACGATTCAGAAGATGACAGAAAGATATTTCGAGCACAAAACAGAGCGGACAGGAAGATCAAAGCAGACAGAGTAAAGAGGAGATCCCGCGCTGAGCCTTATGTAAAACCAGCGAGTTCCAGTGGAAGCAGAGATAGACAGACAGTATCAAGGAAGCCTGGTGTTTGTTATAATTGTTACAAGCCTGGTCATTGGCAGAATGAGTGTCCTGAAAAGAAACGAACAAAGTTAAGTAAAATTTTTGATAAATGTTGTAATTTAGCTTGGGATTTGAGTTACAAATCAAATTTTGAGTTAGAAGGGGGGAGTCGTTTATTGAATTCTGCTCACAAAGAGGTAAACGAAACAATGGTCAATTGTGTTAACGGTTCAGTCAGTTATGACGAGAGTAATGACCAGACGTCTGGTCATTTAAATTTACAGGTGAATATTTTGACACCAGTAGGTAAATTAAATAAGGCAATGCACAAATGGAAGGAGACTGGTACAAGTGAGTACATTTTAAAAGTAATAGAGCAAGGCTATGGTATACCATTTAAAACTCTTCCAGACAGTTGTGTTCTCAGAAATAATAAATCATCTTTAGATAATTCTGTTTTTGTAAATGGTGAAATTTCTAAATTATTAGATAAGAAGTGTATTTCAGAAGTACACGAAATACCGTATGTAGTAAATCCGCTAACGGTAGCATATAACAGATCAGCAAAACCTAGATTAGTTCTAGATTGCAGACATATCAATGAGTGCATACATCAGTTTAAATTTAAGTTTGAAGATGGGTCAGTTGCCAAGCAACTATTTAATAAAGGAAATTATCTGTTTCGCTTTGATTTAAAAAGTGCTTATCATCACATAGAAATATTACCAGACCACAGAAAGTATTTAGGTTTTAGTTGGCAATTTGAAGGGACAACCAGATATTATGTATTTAATGTTCTTCCTTTTGGAATTGCTAGCGCTGGTCATATCTTTACCAAACTTACAAAAGAAGTTGTTAAGTACTGGAGGAGTCAAGGTTTGAGAATCATAATGTACTTAGATGATGGTTTGGGCGGAGACAGTAATTTCGATTGCGCACACCGTGTTAGCACTTTTGTAAGAGAAAGTTTGACAGAGTTTGGTTTTTTAATAGCAGAAGAGAAATGTATATGGTTGCCTGTACAGAATATTACTTGGATAGGGTTATTTTGGGAAATGCAATTTGGAAAATTGAGTATTACCGAGGAGAGAGTCGAAAGACTTCTTTCGGTTATTGACAAAACATTGAAAGGTGTAGGTAAAGGCAAGCTTTTGTATAATGCTAGATTTGTGGCTGGTATTGTTGGACAGATAATATCAATGATGTCTGTAATGGGAAACGTTTGTAGACTTAGAACTCGAGAATAGTACAATTGTCTTATAATGAGAGCAAGTTGGAACTCGCTTGTAGTATTGAATTCTGTAGCTATTGAAGAGCTATATTTTTGGTTTGAGAACTTAAGAAAGTTCAATAGAAAGGGTTTAAATCTGCATGAGTCAGATTTTTGTGATTTTGTGGCGTATACTGACGCATCAGATGTCGGCTTTGGGGGATATGTAGTCCCAGCTGATACAGAGTCTGTCTGTGACTCTGATTGTATTATGAAAATGACTGATTGTGGTCTAGAAGTTGCATATAACAGTTTGATAACTGTGACTAGTAACTGGTCGGTATCTGAAAGTGTTAAAAGCTCTACATGGAGAGAGCTAGAAGCAGTAAGTAGAGTAGTTAAAAGTTACAATTCTGAAAAATCATACAGTTCAACTGAATACTGATAATAAAAACGTTACAAGCATAATTAAGAACGGTAGTAGAAAGTTAGATCTTCAAGAGATTGCTTGCGATTTAAATGAATTGTGCACAGAAAACAATATAAGTATTAAGACACAATGGGTTCCTCGGGAACAGAACACAATAGCTGATAATTTAAGTAGATATTCAGATTGTGATGATTGGGGAATTCATTTTGAGGTGTTTGACATGCTTGATGAGATTTGGGGAAAACATTCTATAGATAGATTTGCTACTGATTATAACAGTAAATTGTTTTAGGTTTAATTCAAAATGTTGGTGCAAAGGTACTGAAGCTATTGACGCTTTCACGCAAAATTGGCAAGGAGAAAATAACTGGTTGGCGCCACCGCCAAATTTGATAGCCAAGGTCATTTGAAAAGTATGCAACGATAGCGCAGACAGTACTCTTGTTGCTCCATTTTGGAAATCAGCTCCATTCTGGGCATTATAACACAATTCGAATTGCACTCTTGTTGAGAGTAAAATGCGGCTTACAAATAAAAATTTAATTGTAAGAGGTAAAGGTAATAATGGTATTTTTGGAGTAAATCCTTTGAATTTTGCAATGATTGCTTTTAAAATCAGATTTTGATTGTAGTATTTCTTTTGCACAGGAATAAAGCAAGAACAGTTTGTACGTGACGCCGTGGTACATAGTGGAATTGATGAAACTCACCCTTTGTACAGTTCGGTTGCCAGCTTATCTACACATTTATTGGGATCAAGAAGTGACAGTACTGTGAAAAAATATTACTATGGTTTTTTAAAGTGGGAAACATTTGTTAGTAAACATTGTTTAATTTCAATGCCTGCCTCGCCTATACATATTGCTTTATATTTGTCTAATTTGTTAGATTCCGGATCAACGTACAGTACGGTATCATCTGCTGTTTATTCAATTAAATGGGCACATGAAATGTGTGGTCAAATTGACCCTACAAATAACTCTTTTGTTGAAAGTTTAGTTGAATCAGCTAAAAGAACTGCTAAACCTGTTGTTAATAAGAAAGACCCAGTCACTACTGATATCTTAATTCGGTTATGTTCTATGTTTCATTTTTCTACAGATTTACTGGTATTTAGGGATCTTTTGATGACTTTGTTAGGTTTCAGTGGTTTTTTACGTTTTAATGAGTTAAATCAGCTTAGATGTAACGATTTTTTCGTAAAAGAAGAGCATTTAGTTATTAAGATTAGGCGAAGTAAGACTGATCAGTACAGATCAGGTGATGAAATTTTAATTTGTAAAGGTCATACTTTGGCTTGTCCTTATGCTATGTTTTTTAGATATGTCAGTTTAGCCGAATTAGTTTTGGATAGTGATATGTTTTTATTTCGACCTTTGTACAGAAATAAGAAAAAATGTGCATTAATTAGTATTAACAAACCTATTAGTTACACTACTGCTAGGGAGTGTGTTATTAAGAGATTAAGACTAGTTGCACCTGAATTGAATCTTGGGTTGCATTCGCTTAGGTCTGGTGGTGCCACTATGGCGGCAAATTCAGGTGTCAATGAAAGGTGCTGGAAGCGCCATGGTAGGTGGAAAAGTGATTCAAGCAAAGACGGCTATGTAGCCGACTCTGTAGAAAGTAGGTTAGCCGTATCTACAACTTTAGGCTTGTAGTATATTTATTTTCTTATTTTTCTATCTGTGTTGCTCTATGCAGTACTCGAGCTAGTCAACAACATAAGTTTGTGTTGTGTTTTTCTTTAAATAGTTTAGATGTATTAAGTGGAAAGAAGACTAAAAAATTCCCGAGGCACATAAGTATAACGGGAATTGATTGTCTTCTTGCGCATGTGTAATACATGTACGTGTAGGCGTAGGAATTTTTGGCGCCAAAAAATTAGGTTGTAAAGTGACTGTTTTATATAGTTAATTCTAGCCTGTACTTCGTACTGTGAACATCGTATTTTTAAGGGTTTTTTTAAGGAAAAAAGATTTGCATAATTTTGAATTATTAATATATTGATTTTTATGTAGGTTGATTGGCTATACAAACGTAATCGTATTTAGACTTTTGTACCAAAAAATTTCATAGCCCTTGAGTCCTAATGACTCGCTTTCTTTTCTATTTCGATATTTACAAATTATGTTTTTCTTTTTCTCATTTGATAAGTGAGGTCCAACACTTAGAGTTTCGTTGGCATGGACAAAAGGACACAGGTTTCCTAAAAAGGTTTTTCCTGGGCGGCCACGAAACATTCATTTATTCAGTTATTCTAATACAAAAGGTCATATATTTTTGTTGAACAATGATGTTATTGTTTTCACATTGTATAGTGTATAATATGTTTATATTGATCATTTGTCTTATTAAATCGGCAGCTCACAATATGCAGTACTCGAGCTAGTCAACAACTTAAGTTTGTGTTGTGTTTTTCTTTAAATAGTTTAGATGTATTAAGTGGAAAGAAGACCGTGATTGTCCCATAGTTGTTCTCAGGTAGGTTTTTAAAAGTGATAACTCACTGTTGGATCGCTCACATTCGCAACTCGTCACCCCCATGGTAGCTATGATTTTTAAGATAACAGAAATATTTGGAAAGTTTGTTTTACAAAATACTTTCAGAGCACCGGCTACAGTTTCTGGTTTTGAAAGCTTGACTCGCAAGTCTTTTGCCACAAACGCAGTTCGGACGGCATTGTAGATGGACTCGGCAAATAAGTATGGTAAAAGTCTACAAAATGTTTAATTTCATCAAATGTTGCGCTTTGTACAAATGCCGGTACCAACTTCAGTGCTTGAATTGCTGTTGATGTTGTGGGAAAGGAGGGGGGGGGGCCCAAAGAGATAAATAAACAAATTTAATTTAATTCATTCATAATGATTGTTTTTTTCAAAATGTACATAAATGAAATTTAAAACCGAGACTCCAATAGTTGGACAATGCAATTATATATGGAAATTTAGCTCCCTAAAAATACAAAAATAATTTGTATTTACCTTTCAAAATAAGAAGTCAACTTCTTCATATTGACGAGCTGTTTTGACAATTTAATTACATGTATACAGGTGAAACACATTGATCCGTATTCTATCATTGTGATACCTCCAGGTATCCAGGTAATCCATATTGTTCTGTACAGGTATTCACCTCCGTTTAATCGGAGCACTCCACTTATCGGATGAGCAATTTAATTTACACACCGAGATTGCGGATATCTTTATATTTACATTAAAAATATGTACGACTAAAAGAAATATTTTAAAAGTCTTAAAATATTACGACGATAATAAGTTAAAAATATTATGTACACATCACAATTGCGGTAATAAGAATCAACACGATATCACGGTAAAAATGTATGCAGCTAATGTTCACCACTTGTATCACAATAAAAATGTACACAGCACAAGTTGCAAATACAATATCACGATAAGAAATGTACACAGAACTATTGCGGCAATGGCGTTCACCACTATATTATGATAAAAATGTTATTTACAGCTTATTTAATAAAACTATAAGTGCCCTGCCAAGGCTATCATTAAAAGTATAAATCACGCACTTCTTGATAGACTGATACAAGTTAGCTTGGCATCCCATGCAGACTGTACAGACTATATTGGATATTGCTCTTGATTTGAAGATATTATAGAGTGTACTAGTTAGTTTGGCATCCCATGCAGACAGTACACACCATATATTTACGATTTCGGTGTTATATTACTTGAAAACTTAACAGTTAAAATCTAGAACATTTTAGTAAGACTTATTTGCTATTTCAGTATTTAAATATATACTTTAGATTTATAAAAGTTAAAATCTAAAATAATTAGAGCCTTCATACATTTCTTTTACTTGATGTCACATAAAAGTTTTGTTCGCTTTATATGTAACTGGTAGCAAAGATCTTGTGTTTGCCTTTCTATATCCAGTAGCTTGTCCATTGGCTGATTATTCAGTATATTTGTCTTAGAACAATCCAGTATAATTTCCATCAATATTTCATCATTACTGACGTCGATTGTACCACCCCCTTCTATCTCTCTTAGCTTGTTGACTAGCTTCGCCATGCATTTTTGTCGTACATCACCTAGCCTAGTACATTCCAGGAGAAAATGTTCAAGGGTTTCATCATTGTCCTTACATAGCTTACAGTCAGGCAGTACTATATTTTTACTGAATTTTGCTTTTATACTTTGAAGCATGTAGGTACCAGTTACTAGCTTACATTTCAATTCCGCTTTTTTGATGTCATATTGATTATTTCGAACACATTTCCAAATGTTATGCGGATTATATACCGGATTATTTTGCAACGATAAATGTTTGAGTGTTAATTTTGTATTACATTCTTCTGTCCAAATTGAAGACCAGTAATCATTTATGGCTTTTTGAAGTTGTTTTTTCCAAATATATTTTGATGGAGGATTTTTCATAATTTCTTCTGCTGTTGGGAGTTGATATTTTTGTAAAATTTTGCTTATACGACAGATGAAGGAATTGTCAAATTCCGTGCTGATTTCTAGTTCCCATTCTAGGATTTGATGTTCTATTGAGCCATCTAGGCGAGAAATTGAGAGAAATAAGGCTAGCATGTTTTTGTCCAGTACCGATTCAATGGGTTCAGCTCCTATTAGTATATATACTGCTGCAGATGCTGTCCTATCTGATAGACATTGAAATTGTTTGAACATTTTCCTCTGTAACTTTTCTAGTTCAGATACATCCTTTTTCATGCATATTTGTACTTCGAGTCCATAAAGATAGCGGGGGACAACATATGTTTTCCAGATCTTTTTAAGTACCAGCGGTGACATTCCTGTTCTGGCATGTAGGCCAGAACCTAGCAAGGCATATATAGTTTGCCGGCCAGTTTTTAGCCTTTCGTCCAAGTTGACTTTGCCATTTGTTGCCCTGGTGATACCTAGATGCTTCAGCTTTTCTACTCTTTTTATTTCTTTTCCATTGAAGCTGTATGAATGCGTTTGTTGCTTTGATCCTTTAGATACGCACATTATCTCTGATTTGTCTGGATTAATTTTAATCTTAACCAATTAGTGCGATGAAAGGATTAATCTTAAGTGTTAATTTGTTAATTGGCTAGTTATTGAAAAAAATAGACACTTTAAAAGAGACGTATTTCTTCTTTTTGTAATGCATTAGAATCGTTACAGAGTTAACGTAACTGTCGTCAATTTAGATTTGACGCAATAACAAAAAAAAAAGATAACGTACTATTGCCAATGAGACAACACTTCACCAGAGATCAAATGCCGTAGAAAGTTAGCAACTATATAATAGGTCACTATGAGTCCTTCAACAATGAGCAAGATGCATACCACATAGCAAATTATAGAATGCCCCGAACGTAAAAATTGTAATACAAACAATGTAAATAAGACAACTAACGACCTGGTTTATTTACAAGCAATAAACGAAAACAAACATAATATACAGAAACCACTGAATTGCAAACTCCTGACTTCGAATATACATGTATTACAGGTTCCTGACTTGGGACAGATTACAGGCTTCCAACTTGGGACAGGCACATTCACAATATGTTGGGGTCTACATATGTTTGCGGGGTACATGCCGTTAATTTGAAATGCTGTCAGTTACTGTGAGTGCTCTCAGAAATACATATTTGTCTTTTTTTTGTTGCAGAGATGTATGCATAACTTGCCACGTCCGATCTGTGTTTTTGGTTACTTTTTTTTCTTCTTGTAATCGATCTGACGAGGTAAATCCTATTCAACTGATTGTTAAGTGTTTCCATATTTTGTACCGTTACACCACTTAACAAGGTTAGGGGAGGGTTGTGTGCCCACTTTCATGTTTAATCCCGAAACATTCTGTATGTGCCTGTCCCAAGTCGATGCCTGTAATTCAGTTTACTTTCAATATTTACGAACAGTTTTAGTCACAGAAATAGAAAGACAGATACTCGTCTTATATTTGGTGTCCAATCTTCAACCGGTTTGAAGTTTTTAAACAACCGCGCCTAGCTGTTCATGGAGTGGTATTTTTCGTCAACTGTGTCCCATCATACAGAGGCGGTATACGATTAAGTGTATGAGGTTTAAAATAATGTATCTTCTGTGAAATTTGTCATGTTCGCACCTCTTTTAATTTTGCTATTCAAAGTGTAATATCCGTGTAAAAAAATAATCGGAATATCGTTTAGTTTTAGTAAGAATCTATTGAATATTTGTTAATTGACAATAATACAAATCCTAATTGAGAGATAGATGCTATAGTGGCATGTATGACTTGACGGGAAGACAGTCAAACAATTTCGAACTAGAGGCTCTAAAGAGCCTGTGTCGCTCACCTTGGTCTATGTGAATATTAAACAAAGGAAGCAGACGGATTCATGACAAAAGTGTGTTTTGGGGATGTGTTTGTACATCTTACTTTACTGAACATGCTTGCTTCTTACAATTATCTCTAACTATAATGAACTTGCTCAGTAGTTTCAGTGGAAAATGTTAGTAAAAATTTACAAATTTTAGGAAAATTGTTAAAAATTGACTATAAAGGACAATAACTCCTTAGGAGGTCGTTTGACCATTGTGGTCATGTGACTTTTTTTTAGGTCTTACTTTGTTTTTACGTTATTGCTGTTTACAGTTTATCTCTATCTATAATAATATTCAAGATAATTACAAAAAACGTCAAAATTTCCTTAAAATTACCAATTCAGGGGCAGCAACCCAACAACTGGTCGTCCGATCCATCTGAAAATTTCAGGGCAGATAGATCTTGACCTGATGAACAATTAAATCACGTCAGATTTGCTCTAAATGCTTTGGCTTTTAAGTTATAAGCCAAAAACTGCATTTTACCCCTATGTTCTATTTTTAGCCGTGGCGGCCATCTTGATTGGATGGCTGTGTCAGCGGACATATTTTTAAAACAAGATACCCCAAAGTTGATTGTGGCCAAGTTTAATTTAATTTGGCCCAGTAGTTTCAGAGGAGAAGATTTTTGTAAAAGATTACTAAGATTTACGAAAAATGGTTAAAAATTTACTATAAAAGGCAATAACTCCTAAAGGGGTCAACTGACCAACTCGGTCATGTTGACTTATTTGTAAATCTTACTTTGATGAACATTATTGCTGATTACAGTTTATCTCTATCTATAATAATATTCAAGATGATTAACCAAAAACAGCAAAATTTCCTTAAAATCACCAATTCAGGGGCAGCAACCCAACAACAGATTGTCCGATTCATCTGACAATTTCAGGGCAGATAGATCTTGACCTGATTCACAATTTTACCTATGTAAGATTTGCTCTAAATGCTTTGGTTTTTGAGTTATAAGCCAAAAACTGCATTTTACCCCTATGTTCTATTTTTAGCCATGGCGGCCATCTTGGTTAGTTGGCCGGGTCACCGGACACATTTTTAAAACTAGATACCCCAATGATGATTGTGGCCAAGTTTGGTTAAATTTGACCCAGTAGTTTCAGAGAAGAAGATTTTTGTAAAAGTTAACGACGACGGACGACGACGGATGACGACGGACGCAAAGTGATGAGAAAAGCTCACTTGGCCTTCGGGCCAAGTGAGCTTAAAAATAAATTCTAGTTCAGTCTGATTTCCGGAATGAATGACAATAAAGTTGAAATTGGAAATGGGGAATGTGTCAAAGAGACAACAAACCCACCAAAGAGCAGACAACAGCCTATGGCCACCAATGAGACTTCAATGCAGCTAGAAACTCCCGCTCCCGGAGGCGTGCATCTGGCTCCTTAAGAAAAATGTAAACTGGTTCAGTGATAATGGACGTCTTACTCAGAAATATGCACAAGAAACTAAACTCAATAGTCTTTTTGCCAATTCTGAAATTGATCCCGCAGTTTTTATTAGTTGTTTCTCTTAGGAGGGACATGAATTTGAATTTATAATTAAGAGCTAGCAGATATTCCTGATGTCTTTATATTTGTTTTTAATTAATTTGCATGCGGGGACACAAGCGCATCACTAACGAATTGAGCAATCCGATTGGCATAAACCCTAAACAAGTGTAAGCCTTCATTTTATTCCAGCCGTCGAACTTCGGTCTTTGCTTAGTCAATGTTAGTGATTTTCCTCAAATCATTTTGTAGTGGTACATGTAAGATGATCGTGATTGCTTTGGCACATTTTTAATAATAAACGGAACTTTTGATGCAATGAAATGTATTTTATCTATAATTGTATATATAATCTATTAAAAGATCAAACAAGCTTTGTTGTGATGCATATTTAGCAAAGTATTTTTAAACACGTTGTAACACAATATTTGTATTGTTCGAGAATATTTTTTGTAGACAGCAACTACCACCGGAGAACAAACCGATGGAGAACAAAAGAGACTAGCTGAGTTCATTTTTTACGGACTTTTTTGGAAGAGGGTGTTATTAATAGTTTAACTAGGACACTTCAAAGTTTATATATTGTTTTCAACATCGGGCTCTTTAATTTAAAAAAAAAATCAACTGGCTTAAATGCGAACCACGAAATGGACCCAGCAATGAACAGTGACATACAGAAACGTATAAACATGACTTATTATGTGATATAGATACAATGGATAAGCGTTGATTCTTGAAAAAGAAACCATGAGCCCGGAGGGCGAATGATTTGTTTTTCATGAATCAACGCTTATCCATTGTATCTATAACTTAAACTATTGTGTTAATGCCTTTTAAAAATTAACGCCTATTCTTAATTAGAAGGTATTGTAAGTGAGTTTAAATAACCATGTAATCGTGTCAAAGGATTCATTCAAATAAATTAAACATCACAATCAAATGGTTAAAAAATACAAATATATTAAAACACATCACAACTACATAAAGATCTCCATACTATAAGGAGTCTGAATGTTATCTGTTTTAATAAAATAAAATATATAATTTCTGTTAGAATTGAATGGAAATGGAGAAATTGTCAAAGGGAAAACAACCCGACAAAGAACATATATATAGTGCAAATAATAAGCATGTTTCCGAAACAACAATAATTCGATAATAAACTACCAAACTCGCTTTTATTACACAAAGTATCCACAATAACATACAAAACAAGAACAAAAACTGGAAAACTAGAGAAAAGGGACAGCAAAGAGAATTCAGGGATTCGAACCTAAAAATACAAGTCCGTACCTTGTACTCAACCATCCCAACCATGAAACCTCGTGGCTACCAATTCATGCTATACGTTTGCCTATTATGTATATATAAAGGTACAATCCCTGTGTGTCTGTTGTACCAATGTATATCATATATTCATTTATATGTTTAAATTAGACATTCAAATCGTAACCGATTGGTAGCTCAAAGGATTCGTCGATATGTTGATGTGATTAACACGTTACAGAACCCATGGACTGGTTCGATTCCCAGAGAAGGCATATAATGAATTACAATGATGATGTATGGGTGTTTAGAGTCCGACTATCCTGTCTGGATATCGCGGACTGTATCAACCTATTCTATAGACTGGAGTCTGTCGGTCTTTTTGCCTTCATTTTACTCCGACAGCGTTGGTCTTGCTGGTACGGAGTATCAGGACGTGCTGCTTGTATGGCTGATTGTATTGCCTCTTTGGATTGTTCAGTGTAGACGGGCGATGTGTGCGGTGGTGTGCGCAGTAGGTCTGGGTGGTCGATGTCAAACCCATCTTCATAGTCGATCCTACTGCGCTTGCCTCTGTCATTGGTGGAGGTGTAAAATATCAGGCGGTGGCAGGCCTTGTTGGGGTTGTAGGGACTGGTGACAATATCCCTATTGACTACAACCCCAACTGGTTCCCCTTTGTACTTAGTTGGTGTTAGTACATGTCCAACAACGCTGTCTCTTGCCTCTGTTTCTGTGTTGGTAGTTTGTTGGACTTGCTCAGCAGGTATCACAGCTGTTTTTGTTGCCTTCCACTGGTCAAAGCGCTTTGCGTCTCTTCTCCTGGTGGAGGGTGGCTTGCTCTTCAGGGCCGGCTTGGATTTACTAGAGGATGCCTCTGGTTCCTTAGCCTTTGTCTTGGTCCACGTCAGTTGTACTGACACCTGGTCAGAACTTGTGGAGAACTTCCAGGCAGGTTCTTTTCCAGTTAACTTCATGGCTGCTAGTAAGGCATTCAATTCATCTGGAATTTCCATTATGATTGTCCAAAAGTTAGTGAGTTGTGTTCAGCTGTGGTCAGTACGAATACTTCAACGAATTCGTTTAATGAATTACAAAAAATAAAGGTAAGTTTTTAAAACGATGCCATTAGTGAACAGAAATCAGTAAATTATTCAATTCAAACTTAATGAAATTAGACACAAAAAGGAAACAAAAGAATATAAAATGGTGAGTTCATTTCAGCGACAGATTTAGGAAGCGTTGATTCTTATAGGTTAGACAATACTTGGTCATGTTTTATGAAGATTTAAGCCTAAGGCGAAGCCGAGGGCTTAAATCTTCATAAAACATGACCAAGTATTGTCTGACCAATTTAGAACAAATTCACACTTTCGAGTGACCTTACAAAACTATCCTTTCCTATTGTAATATTCAAAACTAAATAAGAGTTCACTTTTTATAATGAACTTAATATAAAACATAGGTAATTAATGATCATTTCAATGAATGAAATGAAATAGCACGGACATAGTGTGTGAAGGATAAATTGTTTTATTTCTGCTTCAGTTAAATTTTAATACTCATATATCTTTACATTTTTTTTATATTTTAAAAAGCAGCACAATATTATATAAATCCCTTTTTGGAATTTGATTTTTTTATAGATATAAAACTCTCTGTATGAATATTTGAATTCAGACCATTCAACATTAAATGCTTACTTTTTATTGATAAATTTAAATGTATTGCGTTTTTCCGAACACCACCCTTTTCTTTATATATCAGCAGTCTGGCATTATGTTTTTTGAAGGAAAGAAAAATAATTCCCTCAAATGTAAGGTATATAAATTAAATAAATATCATTTTATTTATCGTTACCATTTTTTTTTGTATTCTATTATGTGTACCATGAGAAAATGCATAGAATTTTGCAAAATTCAAAATGTTTTTATTTTAATCTTGCTCTTTCATCTTCAATCAGTAGGCTATTTTCCCAGGACAAATGCCTTAGTGGATTGTACACTTAGTTAGTGCAGCTTTTAAGAGTTAACTTTCATAATTACCTGACAATGAAAAGTCATTCATGTATAGCATTTCATAGTGCATGGAAAACCATGTACTATGAAAATTAAAGGACAAAACACTGACTTTTCATTGGACGAGAAGGGGTGAGTATGTTCTAATAGAAAAAGAATCCACGGTAAATGAATAGGCTGACGTCACCACAATGGTTTAATTACTAGTATTATATACTATACTTGTTTACACCAGACGCGTGTTTCGTCTATTGAATTATAATTGATTGCTGAATTTCCAGCGGCAAATACGTGACAACAAAACATTCATTAGTAAGTTACGCTCTAATCATAAAGTGAAAAGACCAAATTAAGTACAAACGAGTCGACCAAACAATCCAAAAGGTTTTGTAAAATAAATCTACAAGGTTTTCGTTTCTGTTCACGATAGTAGAAAAACATTGATGTTTCGCAAACTCATTTGTTTTGTAATAATATTTTTAACAGTTGACCTTTTTACAATAACTTTTCGGGTGTTTTTTTAACAGTTAGGAGTTAAACTATGTCGATTTGTTTGAAAAAAAATCATAGCCAACTGTTTAGATTTAAATAACTAAACCTTAACGTGGCGGGTGTAACTTTTAAAATGTTAATTCTGTACAGGAACATAAACTCCCAACATGACCATATTTGACTGCAGCGAGAGATCCAAAATCTAGAGATATGGGCCAACAACTGGGGCATGCGTATCCATGCAAAGACGGACATACACTTCAACAAGTCAAACACAATCCATACCTTGCATCAGAAGACCTGAACTGGACTACGCACATCTCAAATGTAGCCAAGAAAGCCAATTCGAAACTCGGCTTTCTGAGGAGAAATCTACGCTTCTGCCCAAAAGATTGCAAAAAGACCGCATATATATCATTAGTACGATCAACTATGGAATATGGTGCCATAATATGGCACCGGCCGTATACACAACATGATGTAAATCAATTGGAAATGATACAACGCAGAGCAGCCCTATTTATAACAGGCGACTACGGGTCTAGAGATGAGGGGTCACTAAAATGCTAGCCGAGTTTGAACTAGACAACCTACAAACAAGAAGAACAAGTCAATGGCTGGTATTTCTGTACAAAGTGGTTGAGGGGTTGGTCCAAGCTATTAATACCGTCGATTTTGTTATTAAAATCAAACCTAAGAGAAAAATCAAACTTAAAACATTTGATAATTTTGTAAGTGCCAGTATAGTGACGAATTAAGTGAAAAAAATACAAAGGCACCATACTATATTCCGTACAAAACCGATTCATACAAGAACTCTTTCTTTGTCATGAGCATACTTTATTGGAACCAAGTAGAAGACAGTATTATACGCGCAAATACAGCTGAGAGCCTCAAGACTGCTTTCCACACTGTCAATTACAGACTAGGAGAATAGCTCTGGTAGCATGGATGGAGGCGATTACATAACAAGTGTCTCTGACTCTCTCTCGTTGATACAGATACAGATTATTAACGTCATGTTGCTGAAACTCGTACAAATACATTTTATATATTCCTACAAAGTATATAGATAAAACGGTACTATTACATTTTCCAAGCATTAGGTTGGTCTTTTGTGTATCCTAGGCAGTTAGAATTTTAGAGAAGCGCTGTGATTGGAAATAAGGGTATGAATAACTGCAGTGTGTATATTTTACAATATAAATTTTGAAACCTACTAAAATATTTTTTAGAGAATTATTTGAAAAGACTTCCAAAATTTCACAAATTTGATGTAAGATGACGGTGGGCATGCATGGATAACACAAACAAGCTCCGCTTGAAGTTGGTCATGATACTATCTGGCTTTAATTTCTAAAACAGAATAATAAAATACTAAGTTGCACGACACATATCTTTTTTATCCAGGTTTTTATCATAGAAAAGATTTAGAAATTATTGTTCCTATTGTCGGAAAAATAAATAGTACCGTTTTCCCTATACATGTATGTTTACGTGCATTTATTTTTAGAAGGACTATTTTACCTTTCGAAACAATCTCTCTGTTGACGGAATAATCACAGACATACAAAACACAATGGCAATCAAAATGCAGTTTTTTTTTTCCAAAATCTTCACAAAATCTACTATGAAATTCAAGTATCTCGCTGACGGGTCAATATGTACGTGTATATACGACATATCAAAATGCACCCCTTCTTCTTTGCATTATTTAACTTTCTTGGGTTGAGAACATTTGGTGTGGGTTGTGGTGATTATTTCACAACTTCTAAACAAGTCATTTTCACAAGTAAATTATTCACGTGTCACATTTTTGATGAATACACGTCTCAAAATTTAGTAGATACACAGATGATTAACCACACCTCTATTATATCCTAATATAGATCGAAGTTGACATACAATAATTGACCCAATTATCTTCGTTTTCATTTTTAATATTTAAAGTTTTAAGTCAAACTAATCAATACTTAAACAACAGTCAAATTATCCCAGCTTTTTTTAAGATAATTAAACATTTACGAATTAGTCTATGGAGCAACATACTATAGGCTTTAAATAAATAGAAAATCAAAAAGCGTAAAAAATTTAAACCACAAAAATATTCAATTATTTCATTTATCATATGAACTGTCACTTTTCCAACACTTTAATTAATGGAATATGCGTAAGCACAGGTATTTTCTAACTGGTATCCATCCATTCTATATAATAACCCTTCTACCTACTTGTGTAGGAGGATCAAACAACAATTCCGTCGCTAACCTTATTTAAGGAATCGATCCCAAAGCAGTAGTAGGATTTATTCTTTCAAAGAACATTGACAAACAGGTAAGGTGAAATTAATGTATGTATATTGAGAGGGGCAATATGGGGTCTGTCAACATGTTAACAATACCTCGATTTTGGCAAAAAAAAAATGCAAAACTGCTGATAACAGTTAACACAGTGGGTTGAAAACAGATAATAGTTTAAATTTATCTCAGATAACAGTTAACAACACCTTGAACAAAAAAAAAAACCAGGTTAACATAAAAAAAAATGACCCCGAAGTTTTGCACATTACAGTTGTCTCTGATTTTTTAAAAGAAATCGACATAGTTAATAAGCTGCGTGAGAGGAGAGCCCTAATATGAACTCCCATACGGAAAAAAAACATTTTCATTACAATTTACTCAACAATACATACAAGTGGAGCAACAGGAAACTTTGTACAGGTTCAAATAAATAAAAAAAAAACATTATCTTTGTGTCCCCTTTGTTTTACAATAAAAGTTTGCCGAAACAAGGAAAAATATATTATAATGACACAAATTGCAGGCTTTTGACTTATTTTTATTCTCATACATGTATTTAAGAGCATAATTGTACTTACAATATATAAATTGGTTTATGCCCGACTTGTTTGACCTATTGATTTACTGATTTTATTCGTAGGTCATTACGTCCAGTGGCAAATATTTCTTGTATAATCAGGACGAAAGCTTTAATCATAGTTGAAGCGAGTATCATTATTAGCATCTTTTTTTCATTTTGTACATTGTACAAATTTGAAATTATCAAGAGTGTTCGATTATTGTTTTATTTCACCAAACATTTTATATTGGCATACAGTAGAATAAACACTTATTGTTAAATATGAATGTTATTTTTAAAACTACATGTATTTCATTGAACTTGTTAATCGATACGAAACTGTTTGAAAAAAAAAAAACTGTTACAGCAGAAATATGAAAGTCAAGAAGGTTCCAATAAAAAAAGTAATAACATTACAATTTTACGCATTCATTAAGTTATTTTAATCGCGTTAAAATCTTTTAAATCAACAGTTGAATAAATGCTGCCATATATTGTGTTTAAAGATCAATCCGTGCTCAAGGCTATTTCTATAAGGTCGGTATTACTAAATAAAACCTAAAGATATTGAAAATGATTGAACCTTGAAGTACTTTTTTTTAACCAAAACAACATCAATATATAGTACGGCCATGTTTATATGTAACCCCTTAATAATATTTGCCCGTTATTATTAAGTTTTATGGTTTAAACATAAACTTCTGGCTCAAGTCTGGCGATGGCTTATATAGATAATAAGATTATGTGATTATATATTTAATACGTCAAATACTAGTACATATTTAATTGTCAAAAAAGTGTATTAAAAGAATTCAACACCACTGTAAAAAATGACTTTCCTGACCTTTGTCACACTGTGTACATTAATAAGCATGACAACATTTGATCTTATCTTATTCTGATTGAAATAAAACTATTATCTTAATATTTTATCGTATCTTAAACATGTCATACATGTACACTATATACAATCCCATTTCCCAAGGTTCTTACTTTTCTCCTTTTCATTAATTAATACAGAGTTTCAGTATTTTCAATATCTTGTATGTTACCGCTATAAATAGTACACATGTGTATTAGCCATAACAGTCCAATCATTTCCTCGTATACATTTTGGTCTTCACTGAAAAATCTGAAAGAAAAAAAAAACAGACACCAAAACAGTAAATATTCGCCCGTATCGTGACCCTATGTGTACCAATTACCTGTAATTAATAACTACAAAGTATAAATACTGCACTTGACCACACAAATACAGTAGAACTCGATGCATTTCTTTATTATTTGTAATTAATGTGTCTGGCCAGCTAAGGACAAACCAATATATATTTGTATTTCCTGAATCCATATATCCGCTCAATTATCAAGCCTTCAGTCCCTTGTACATTTTATTGAAATGTTTGGTGAAGTACCGTTTTAAGCTATTAAATCCCTTAAATATAAGTAGTCTATGTCAATATTTTGACGAATACAATATACTTTCTAGTACAATCTACTGGGAAACTGAAATTGTTTGGCCTGATTAAAGTAAATGGGATAATAATGCAAAAGTAAATGCACTGCCAGAAATGATACTTGCAATTACTGAATGAAGCAAACCTGTCTGGTTAGATTACTTTAAATTCCTTTAGTAGCAGCTCTAAAAATGGAATAAATCGCACGACTAAATACTTTTATACGAAATCTATGTGACTTTAATACAAGTGAGAGGTTTCGCTAGCTAAAAAAACAGGTTTAATTTACCATTTGCTACGTAAAGGAATATCTGTACCAAGTGCGGAACATGACAGCTACTTACAATTCGTTTGATGCGTTTAAACTATTGATTATGCAATACAAAGTTTCGTTTTGAATTTTCCTTGGAGCATGATAATTTGTTTATGCTATTTTTTATGTATATTCAATGATGTTACGACAAGGTAGGGATGCCTTTGAAATTGTCAGTTTATTGTATAGACTGATACTCAGTGCATTGTCCGAGTTGATGACAGCTGCTCTTCGGGTAATACAACACACGTCCTGTGCCATACTGTTTTTGTCCGGGTCTAAATCTTAATTGCCATATTATATTTTGCTATAAAATCAGTATATCTACTTAGGTTAAAGTTGATCTGACAACGAATTCATTGTAAACTACCGTACACCAAAACGTTATCCTGATATTGTACTGATTGTGTAATATGCGGTACTAGTATGTCTGTGCAGTGTACTACGAATTCTCTGTCGGTTCCTTGTGGCATATATTTACAAAGGCCCACATCACAATTAAAAATCAACATACATATATGTTTTAAGTTTCAATCAAGTTAATGTGAACAAGACGTTGTGGTACACTATGGTACGTTACCCTTTACTGGCTTGAGCTTAAACCAAAACTTTAACCGGAACGGAGATGAACCTAATGACGGACCAAAAAAAAAATACGGACTGATGGACCGACGATTAGACACACAGGAAATTATTCTACTCCTGCTACTCTTGGCGAGTCACAAAACAATCTCCTTATATTTACTGATATGAAAACAAGAATCAGAAGAATTCTGTACGCAAATAACTTGGTATCTTATAGAAACCGTGAGACACGGACGAGACGAACATACGGATCTGCACCAACTGGCACATGTCTGTCTATTTACTTTTAAACGCTGCAACAATGGACATGACGTTTCACATAGAGCTTTAGCAAACTATTAAATGGCACCATTTGCGATACTTTTAATTTATTAATTGGTTGCTGTTTTGTATTAACCAGTTGCAATTTTTTTCATGGATGTTTTTACAGTGTTATCATTGTTATTACGGCCATACGACCCTGTAATTGTTGTAATTTTTGCTTTATTATACATTTTTTAAATTGTTGATTCAACACGGTCGATCGACTGTGTATAGAAAGGCGGAAAAGTGAACTGTGATATGGTGTTGCTCATTGTTGAAGGCCGTACGTTGATTTTTTAATTGTTTTCCTTCTATGACAATTGGTTATTATTGGAGAGTTGTCTTATTGGCAATATACCACACCCTCTTAATTTTAAGACAATAACGGACAGGGGCAAATGTTTACCTTACCACAAGTCACCAATGGAACCGAGTATTTTCGATTTTTTTTAAATTTTTTTTTTATTTTTAGAGAGTATATATGTTAATCAAACTACAGCGAAGCTCTTAATTCAATGTATCATTTAAAACGGACGTGAAAAGGTTTTTAATAGACGAAAAACTAACGACCTTATTTGTATTAAATATGAAAAAAAAAAAATATGTAACACATAAACAAACGACAACCACTGAATTACAGGCTCCTGAATTGGGACAGGCAAATACATACATAAGATGGCGGGGTAAAGCATGTTAGCGGGATCCCAACCACCCCTAACCTGGGAAATTAGTATAACAGTACAACAAAAGAACGAACATGTTTGTAGAACGAGTTTGTGGAACTATGATAGTTTGATTATACTGAGTATTTTAATATATCGCTATTTTGTGCATTTTTCCTTTGATCTTTTTTTGTGATAATTTTTCATATCAGGCTACTCGCTTGAGATGGAAAATTATCGCTAGAAACTAAACAGGCACGTGGCGTTGCTAACGAAATTGACATGGAATTGACAACATCGTCATAGGTAAAATAGCGATAAACAGATTATCATTGGTCATCTCAACTCGATTGCCTTTCTCGCTTTCGCCGTCCCGGCTCAAGCGAGAAAGTTAATCTCGTTGAGATGATCAACGATAATCTATAAATATTTCATTGGTTAGTACTGCACGGGCGTTTATAGCGGGTATTACGGGTGGGGTTCTATAGTGTCAGATATAAGTCCGGTACTTGTATACAATGTAGTATGTATCGAGATGCTCACAACTTCTAAATACAACACGTGCTGCAAAGTATGTTATTTGCATTATATTATAATGATTTAGTGTAGAATAGGCAGTTGTGTTACTGTTAAGAGATGTGTGTATAGTATTAATTATCTTTATTCAATGTTGCAAACACAGAAAATGAAACGTTATTGCGAGCAAAAAAGTCTACATTTTGACGTGCCTCTCATTTAGCCGATGTAGATAGATTAGAATTTTTTAAAATTCGGACGAATTTAAAAGTGAGAATTTAACATATTTCTCCTTCACTGGTCTTATACACATTGGTAATTTAATATCGAACAATACACCCACTTGTATTTTCTTTTCAAATATTTTCTTAACATATTATGAGCGAGTTTGTTGTTTAAATGCATTGTACGTTATTTTTAACCTCTATAAATACCGGAATCCTGACACCAATATTTTAAAATCAATATTGGTTAATAATTACAATATATGTGATTCGTACATTTTGCCAGTCTCAATAGTAAGTCCAGAGGTGGCACAGTGATATTTACATCCCGGAATTTGGTTGCTCTTCTGTGTACGCTACTTTTAAAAGTCAATGTATCAGAAAATATAAACTCACAAAACTACGAGGACAATTCAAAAAGGAAAGTATATAATCAAATGACATTATCAAAAGCTCAAACACATCAAACGATCGCGAATGGATAACAACTGTCACATTCTTGACTTTGTAGAGGCATTTTCTTATGTAGAAAATGGTGGATTAAACCTGGTTTTAAAGCTAGCTAAAATTTCACTTGTATGACAGTCGCATCAAATTCCATTATATTGACAACGATGTGTGCACAAAAACAAACATTCACAATAGGTAAACATGTCACAAATAGGGGTACAACATTACTGCAACACAAACTCCACCAAAAACTGGGGGTGATCTCAAATGCTTCGGAAGGGTTAAGCAGATCCTGCTCTACATGTGGCACCCATCGTGTTGCTCATGTTATTACAAAGTCGGTTAATAGTCTAATTCGGTAGGTCACATTGAGAAAAGGGAACGAGGTTGTAAATGCAGTTACGACATAAGGAACATAATCGATATCATCTGTGAAATGGATATTCCATAACGGTCAGCCAACTCGTGATGGCGTCCGTAAAATTTACGAAGTGATGATTTCAACTATTTTACGAACAAAAAAGTATCACCTGAACATACTGTCCCAAACTGACGGATGAATCAGATGTAGAAACAATATGAAATAATTTTACATACAGGTAAAAATGATTTTTTAAGAATTTGAGAAATTTTGTTTTCACTGCATGCTAAAAGACATAAAAAGCAGCAGCGGCAGTTTCTAAAAATAGCAAAAAAAAAGTAAACGTTCATTAAACGTATTCAAATATTTAAAAAAAAAAATAATAAAAGTACTTCTGAATCAGTTAACTGAGTTATGTAGAATTTTGGGCAGTGTAAGAAAGTGGCTAAAATTCTCAAAAGACTATCATTATCTCTATGGGCCAGGAGATAATACCGTGCCACCTATACCATTGTGCTTTGGTTTACGAGATGGATCCGTTTTGGCGGTAAAATATTGTATTCAAATCCTTACAGCATGCATTTCGCCAATTCTATGACCATCTGTACGGAGTTCACAGTTTCTAGATGCTTAAAAGATTTAGGGTAATTTTCAATTATACATGTATCATTAAACATAACATTTTATAAAAGTATCATGAAAATGAGTTTCTTATAATTTTTCTTCATTTACTAGACATAAGTATAACCTGTTTTCGTTTAATCAGCTCTTTAACTTCCTAATTATGTAAGGTAACTAAAGGATTAACGTTTGGTTTCGCTTCTACCATGTTTTGATATTTTCTGAAAAAGGGGTATGTGAGAGATACACTAAAAGTGTTTATAACTTGTAAGTTAGACGCACCCATTTAATCTAAGCAAGTGAAATTAGAATAGTTCAAAGGCAAAACAGTAACGGCAAATAGTTATTATATTTACATTTTAATACAGTATTTGATAGACAAAAATCAAGGAACATTTATCGTTTTATGAATACCATGTAATACAATATCTATTTTTGATGTCACAATTTGAACAAAACGTTGACTTTAACAGTGCTTATTTGGTTTCAAATGGGGGAGGGGGGGGGGGGGGGTTCGGCGAACCCCCCGAATCCCCTGGCTACGGGTATGTATATATACACAACTTAAATATCTACATCAGTACATGTATATATACCTACGTTGTCAATAGTTCATTGACCGAATAAGAATGCGTGTGTAAACATTGGTTCATCTAACATCCAAACACTGTATATTTGATATGGTCAGTAACTACAAACATTGTTAGTATAAGCGATATTTGCTGACACCTATATTATGATGTACATATACTGTCCATGATGTATACATTATAGTATTACTTGATTTTCGACATGCTTTGGGGCAAACATTCATTAGCGTTGAAAGGTCACTTTCCGACATAGCATCAAAAGAATCTTTATTTTACATGCTCATATTTGTTATAGCTACTGTAAATGCACATAAAGGTTTAGTTTCAGCATGCATTGGAGCCATCGTCCCGAAGCCTTTTAAAAACAGATTTTTTTTTTAGCTACCGTTAAAAAACCTTCATTTTATATTTTTATTTTGTTACAGCTCTATGTACCGTTAAGGCAATCGGGCATTAACTTAAGGTTCTGTTACAAGCAAAACAATTGGCATGTATTGTTTTAAGGGATACTCCTATCCCATCCTCGTATATGTCATATACTTGCGACTGGACGTAAACTATATAATTTGCATAAAAATACCTTGCACTGACAAGAAACAATAATTTTTATGTACATCTTGCATAAGACACAATAGCCACACAATTATCTACATGTATATACATGTATCACCTTTCTCAAATAATACGATCTCATTGGCAGATCCAACGGAGTGTTTAGGGGTTGACATCTTTTTTCGATTTTTTTAAAAATCATGTTTAGGTTTTATCATTATGGGACTGCCCTCTTTTTCAAAATGGCTGGATTCACGCCTGAATTTTAACAAAGGCTCCTGACTTGGGACAGGAACAATATATACAGAATTTGGTGGGGATAATCATGTTAGCGGGATCCCAACCCTCCCCATAACCTGGGACAGTGGTGTAACAGTACAACATACGAATTAACTATAAAAATCAGTTGAAAAAGTTACTTAGCCAGTAATTGTTGAATGTTCATTCTTAAAGAATAACGTCTGTGTCTGTTTTACCTGTTGCATATGTATTTCAGGTAACCAGTTCGAGGGCGTACTGAATATGCATGTAATATTTGTCACTGAACTTGATCATTGTTGAGTATACCTTGCAATTAATTTCAACTTTCGGATTTAATCACAAAGTTGTGGGTTTCATTTTTGACGTACGAGACTTTCTAATTATGATTAATTATATCTAGGTTAAAAATTAGAACGAACTGAAATTAACACCGATCTTCCATTCATTCAATAATATATATTGACAAAGTAATTGCATGACCTATATTTTCTCTGTTAATTTTAATTCTCGTTGACCAAGGTAGGAATGTGCGGAGTAAACCGATCAATAATTTAAACACAAAAATTTGCCACAAACAAAAATCACAAAGCGTGAAATATTTTAACTTGTTATTAAGATATTAAAAGCGTGTAGTGTAATGTCTATAAATAGCAATATATGAACTTGGATCACAAATAGATAACCAGTATTTTCGGATATTTTTGGATTATTATTAAGCAATCACTACAAATCTTCATACGTAGTTTATCTGGGTAGCGTTGAGGATTATCAAAACAATTCTTAACTAATTGCTTAAACACGGTCAACATCTTTAGATTGTACGCTAGGTTGTAAGACAGGTAGGCGATTATTTTTGTTTACTTTAGTAGTGAATTATTGATGAACAGATATAGATTACTTTCAAATTGGTAATACATACAGAAGTGCGTAAATACGCAGGTATCTGTAATAAAAAAAAAGTATGTTCTATTGTGTGAACGGCTATACATGTCCTGTTTCGTTTTCCTTTTAATATCTCTGTGTATACAATTTATGTATAATACTGATACTTGTATTGTAAAGTATATAAAAGGGATCGAGTTACAATAGTACGACCACACGCTGTATATATATATACATATAAATGTTGCGGCATAAAAAAAAAAAATGAAAATATCAGACGTACATGAACATGATGAATATAAAAACGTTTAAATATTTTAAAACGAATGTCAAGTCATTTTGTTACAAATGTATAGGACTAGTATAAATGTATACATATATACTATTAATAGATCTTAATACAATCATGTAGTTTTACTTTGAAATTGTGATGGGGAGACGAATCTGGTTAAAAAATATCAAGCTGTCAAATTTATTTAAAAGTTCGTATTTTGATATTCTTTTTTAATAGGAATAAGACTAGTAATCATGAAACGATGAAAACAATAATATTGAAAATGTAATTTCGCCTAACATCCTAAATTCAGACCAATTTTAGGTTGGTCTGAATGG
This sequence comes from Mytilus galloprovincialis, assembly GCA_037788925.1. NCBI lineage: Eukaryota > Metazoa > Mollusca > Bivalvia > Mytilida > Mytilidae > Mytilus > Mytilus galloprovincialis. Next base: position 89,520,895 of record CM075336.1, on the reverse strand, counting down.
ATTGTTTTTTTTTTAAATATAGAATAGTCATGATAATTGAATCGGTGTTTGTTGTTTGGTGTTTTTTTTTTTTTGTTTTTTTTTTTGTTTTTTGTTTTTTGTTTTTTTTTGGGGGGGGGGGGGGGGGGGCGTGGTTGAAACTTTAAAAAAGTATACGAGAGTATTTGACGTGTTCATTCTCCAATTTTATTTGTCAACTTGAAGTGGAGATGGACTTACAAACTGGTGCTTGAGGCATTTATTTGTGCTATTTATCTAATGTATATGCATACATGTACATGACTCTCTTTAAATGATTAAACTTATTATATGTTAACTTGCATTGTGTATGCTCTTTTTCTAATCTTTATGCATACATGTATATGCCTCTCTAAATCTTTTAACTCATTTCACTTATGTATGTTCTTTTTCTAATCTATATGCATACATGTACATGCCTCTCTTTAAATCTTTTAACTCATTTCACTTATGTATGCTCTTTTTCTAATCTATATGCATACATGCACATGCCTCTCTTTAAATCTTTTAACTCGTGTTCACTTATCTATGTTCTTTTTCTAATTTATATGCATACATGTACATGCCTCTCTTTAAATCTTTTAACTTATTTTCACTTATTGATGCTTTTTTTCTTATCCATATGCATGCATGGACATGCCTTTCTTTAAATCGTTTAATATTTATGCTCTTTTTCTTATCCATATCCATATAGGCTTCTCATTAAATCTTTTCCCCCATTAATAAAGAAATGATATATGTGTAACAACTTATATACATGTACTTGAGTCAGACCACGTTGAATTTATAAGAAAAAAGTTAAGATATTTTAAAAAAAGATATTGATTAAAAAATACACAAATAAAAGAGGGACGAAAGATACCAAAGGGACAGTCAAACTCATAAATCTAAAACAAACTGACAACGCCATGGCTAAAAATGAAAAAGACAAACAGAAAAACAACAGTACACATGACACAACATAGAAAACTAAAGAATAAACAACACGAACCCCACCAAAAACTAGGGGTTTACACTTCAAGAAAATTGGATTCATGACCCAAGCGCCTGATGTAAATTGAAATGATAAATTGTCATAGCTGTACTGGATGGTCTATTTTTTGTATAACTAAGAATCAAATTATTGATATTTCAGACAATGGCTACAGAAGGGGCAGAACTGAAGGCAGCAGAAGCTGGAGCCGCTCCACCCTCGTACGTCGAGGCAAAAGGTATACTAAAGTCATGCGCACATCCATCCATTTTGAAAAGTGGGAGGGTCTTACTTCAAAAACAGCCTGTTAAATTAACACCATGAAACGTTTTACCATATAGTAGGTACATGTGTATGTGGTTCATGTATAAATGTAACCATTTCACAAACAGTAAATATTCCTATAAAGAAAAACAAAAAACAAAAAAACAAAAAAAAGACACATTTCTTTTAAAAGGCCGGAAAATGAAATACACAGAAAAAAGTTCCATATTGTTTATTTTCAATTAAAAAATATACATAAGAAGATATGGTTTGAGTGCCAAATACACAACTCTACATGAGTTCCAAGAAGACATCTCTCTATAAGGGTCCAAAAGACACATCTTCACCAAACAAAATTATGAATATGAGTTGTAATGTACTGTTATCATAGTGCTTACTCAAACATGTGTCGGTGCTATACAAAATTTGTACACAATGCGTTTTTGGTACTGAAGAAAATACAGAGACAAAAGATATAGTGAAGCAAGAAACATGACTACATTTATATAGATTAAAGATAGCAGTGGCGGATCCAGCCATTTTAAAAAGGGGGGTTCCCAACCCAGAGTAAAGGGGGGGGGGGGGGGGGTTCCAACTACATGTATATGCTCCCATTCAAATGCATTGATCGGCCAAAAAAAAAGGGGGGGTTCCAACCCCCGGAACCCCCCCCCCCCCCCCCCCCCCCCCGGATCCGCCACTGGATAGACGTGATATGAGTGCCAATAAGACAACTCTCCATCCAAGTCACAATTTATAAAAATATAGTTGTTTTGGCTGAATAATGAGCCTCTTGTGAATACTTGACCATTTTTATAGTTATTTGATTACCAAACCAAATATTACATGATTATTTTGATATTAGGACAGTACTGTAACTTTGATAACTAGTATTTTTATATCTTGTTTAAAAAAAATAATGATGATGTGATTATTTGATAACTTGGACACCCCGTGGGAACCTCAATATTCTGTTAAAAGATGCAGAACTACTGATGCAAGAAAAGAACTTTTTTTGTGGCGGATAATTCTGAAAAAAGTGGTAAAACTTCTGGTATTGTATTTCAGATGTAGCTCCTCCACCATCTTACGACTCTCTTTTTGGACAGCTAAAACAAGCGAAGGAAAATTCAGATGGAAATGTTGATTTTGTCAAGACATGCTGTGGAATTCTAGTAGGGTCTGGTAAGTACATGATTTAAATGGTTTTCAAAAGATTTAGCTACATTATAACTACTTGTATGTTAACAAATTATACCAATCGAGATAAGTGAATGTTGTCTTTTTATTTCTATGCAGTAAAACACCGCAATTTGGCACCTGTCAAGTCTGGAGTCTCTTCAATTTTAGTTCAGATATATGTTTTGGAGCTTAGTCTGACGTTCATTTCCACTCATTTAAACTAGTACCAAGATTAGAGGCCAGCTGAAGCCCGCTTCCGGGGATGCGATATTTTTTCGCGTAGTTGAATACACATTGGTGGCATTGGGTGGTTGTTGTCTTTTTTTACACTTCCCCATTTTCATTCCCAATTTTAACTTAAGAATTAGTGAAAGAAAATGTGTTTGTTCTGTTCAGTTTTACTACAGAACGGTATGGTAAAAAATATTCCATTTATTTTTCCTATACCGTTTAATTGACAAGCTAAATGCTACTGTCTGTCACCAAGGTATATGCTAGTGTTGACGAATTATGTTTTGTTTTTTTCAGTTGCATGTACTGTCTGTCTAGGGATATTCTTGGCGATTCCAATAGCTATGATTGCTGTGGGTAAGTAGTTGCTACTATTTCTGCTGTTGAACATCATGATTCGCAAAACCATAACCTACTAAAGTCACCGTTGACTTTTCGTGGTTCAAATGAGTCTTTTTGAGAGAATAACCGGTTTACCGTGAGTTAAATAGTTTTAGCAGATAATTTTATAATTAAAAATAATAGTGTATTCAATCGTATGCAAAAATCCGTATACAATGTAAGTAACAACTATATATACACTAGTTATCAAAACTTTCTATTTTGGTCACCGTATGGCCTTACACGAAGAGCTAAAACCATACCGGGCATCAAGCTATAAATGGCCCTGACATGACAATTGTAAAACAATCCAAACAACATAACTAATCAACCGTTTTATGACAAACGATATATAGTATGTGATAAACAAATATAATAAACAGCAGCAAACTACACACACTGCATAACAAGCTCTTGACACCTCTGTAATGATGAAGTGCTGTTGGAAGACCATTTTTCTTTGAAGGAGATGGTCAACAAGTATTGTGCGTAGTCTTATCATCCTCATAAATGGCGCATGATCTAACATTAATGAGAGTTTGAATTGGGTTGACGAAATAGAGAATGGTGGGCTTAAATGTAAAGAAAAGAGATAAATACATTCAATAAAATTGAGAATTAAAAAATGGGAATGTGTCAAAAAGACAACAACCCGACCATAGATCAGACAACAGCAGAAGGTCACCAATGTGTATTCAATACAGCGAGAAATTCCTGCACCCGGTGGTGTTCTTCAGCTGGTCCCTAAACAAACCCATACACTAGCTCTGTGATAATGAACGTCATAATAAACTCCAAATTATACACAAGAAACTAATATTTAAAATAATAAAAGACTAACAAAGGCTCCTGATTTGGGACAGGCGCAAACATGCGGCGGGGGTAAAACATGTTTATGAGATCTTATCCTTTACCCTATACCTCTATCCAATTTAGAAAAGTGAACGCGCTTAGGAGACCACCTGTATTAAACAAAAATCTGTGTTGAAAGACTCCAATTTTAGATCCCTTTGTAGTAAATTTCATATAGGTTGAACCTGTATTTATAGACCACCTGTCTTAAGTCACCATTTTTTGCTCTCCCTTAAGTTGTCTCTTAAAACAGGTTTGACTGGAGACTGAACAAATTAAAGAATAAAGAAATGAAGGACCCCAATTCATACCAACATTAATATGCTGCAATCTGAAGTAAAAAGTCTCAGTGTCCTAAGTTTATAACATGTAGCCAAACATAACGGTGCACGCGCAATCTCAGTATCCTACTAACTAAAAGACGTCTGGAAAAATAAAATCCCATAGTGCATCAGTAGGCGTACAGCCGTTTTGGCATTGTTTGATATAGTCCTTTTCTTTTTCATTTCATAGGAGCTACCTATTTACATGACTGTCCGGCAGAGAGGATGATCCCTATATACCTGATTGTAGCAGGAGTGTTTAACATTGTTTCAAACATACTCATGATCATCCGGGGACAGGTCAATAAACGGAAGGAAGGAGAGGAAGCGAAACAGTCAGGCGCAGGACCGGAACAACTTATCAACTGTTTCCTGTTTGCTTGGTTCATTGCAGGTATGTTGTACAGTTATTGAACTTGTGTTTTTTTTCAATAGTCTTTAGAAAAGAGCAAATTTGTTCACAATTTTTCGTGCAATACGTCTATAATTGTATTTAAAACCTTTTCACATGACGAGGACATGCAATACTTACGTGGACGTGTTCAAAATCGTTAGATATTGCATTAGTTCAATGCTTGAAAAAGTACACGCTATATTTTGATAAATTCAGACGTTCATTACGTTGCTTCGTATTTTAATTTGCAGTTCTTATTTGCAACCCCAGTAAAAGCTGTCAGCACTAACAAATAACTTAAGAGTCGTACATGTATATGCATAATAAATAATCAATCATTAACTATGGTTGAAAATCTTGCTACATATGAATTTTTTAAGATGGAAATGTGGAAAAATTGATTCGGGTAAACAATTATGGGGATTATTTTGGGAGAGATGTGTAAACTAATTGCAACTGTCGAAATAGGCGAAAGATACCAAAGTCGAAGATAAGTCCGAAAAAAGGGACTGTCAAGCTGTAAGTGTTGCAATGTTATCTAGTTTACAGCTGTCTACCAGTAAATTAGTCATAAAATTATACAAAATAGTTCTGCAGTAAAATAAGTTTCAAAAGCCAAACATTGCTGACCAGAACTGCTTACGTACTTAAACTTCGGGTTTCCTCGGCAGATTTCGCGAAATATTTTTTATGTAAACTAGAACTATCACATAACCTTATCATCAACTGAATGAACAATTTGTTACTTTATTTTAAGGTAATGTATGGGTTTACAGAACGTACGATGCCTGGCAAAGCAGTAATTCCATGTTAGATAACTTCTGCGATCCAACGCTGTATTACTTTTCATTCTGGATAATAACTTCTACTTACATCGTGTTGGGAGTGTTGTTAGTTATCTGTCTTGCTGTTTGTATTTGCATGTGTATCTGTGGCAAGAAGGAATAACTTTGAAAATTGTGTGGATAACTTCCGGTTACATGATCAAACGCAACCATCATTTTCAGTTTTTCATCTAACGGTATTCGGATTCCTTCACTTTCCACGTAAAGGCATACGCACTAGTTATCTGTTACCTTTGCAATGTCGTAGTTGCTGAGAATAATACAATGTAATACAAATGTATTTGTTCTTTCAGTGTAGTCTCGTTATATCTGTTATAGTTCTCACGAGATTTATAATCGACTGTTACTTAGTTATCGTACTTTCTTAATAGATATGTATATCATTCATGGCTATAGTATACAAGTCACTGTATCTACTTGGTACTTTTACGTTATTTAATGCATAGTTAATTGTAATATGTAGTGATAGTTTTCTCATTTTCCATATATCTTCATTGATAAAAGATCTAACTGACCAGTTTTAGACTATACCAGAGCCACATTCTATCTGAATGCTCATGCCATTGGATTTAATCTTGTGAGTAGTTGTTTTCCAGATATTATGCCATAAAATGAAGTTAATTTAATATCGGAAATACATAAATTATATATTGGATGAACTTTATACTAAAACTGTATTTTTTTTTAAACATTTTCTTAGTTGATACTTATATTCATAATAGTTTTACTTACCATCTTACCATGGCAGTGTGTATCTATCTTTAGTTCTATTGATATATCACGAATACTTCGACCTCTCAGGTACATATTATATATTTGTTTACTTTGTTATTAACATTTTATGTATATTAAGTGACAATAAACCTATTCATGTATCTTTTTATTTCGTCTTTTATGATCATTTTTTATGCCCCACCTACGATAGTAGAGGGGCATTATGTTTTCTGGTCTGTGCCTCCGTTCGTTCGTCCGTTCGTCCGTTCGTTCGTTCGTCCGTTCGTTCGTTCGTTCGTCCGACTTCAGGTTAAAGTTTTTGGTCAAGGTAGTTTTTGATGAAGTTGAAGTCCAATCCACTTGAAACTTAGTACACATGTTCCCCATGATATGATCTTTCTAATTTTAATGTCAAATTATAGTTTTGACCCCAATTTCATGGTCAACTGAACATAGAAAATGAAAGTGCGAAGTTCAGGTTAAAGTTTTTGGTCAAGGTAGTTTTTGATGAAGTTAAAGTCACAACTACTTGAAACTTAGTACACATGTTCCCTATGATATGATCTTTCTAATTTTAATTCCAAATTAAAGTTTTGACCCCAATTTCACGGTCCACTGAACATGGAAAATTATAGTGCGAGTGGGGCATCCGTGTACTATGGACACATTCTTGTTTTAATTGTTACCACTGTGTATCATCGCCACCGGAAATTGGGTACTAACGAAGCGGAGAGAAATAGAAAAAAAAGTAAACAAGTTAAGAAATCATTCACTTTAAGGCATTTCTACTCGTTTGATGAGGGTGTCGCTTAAGAAATGATTTTCTGATATATAATTCTTTAAATCATACGGCCAATAAGTACAAAATTAAGACAAGATTTTGTGTTATACTCCAAAACTTGCCACTTAGTACCGGAAAATTTCGAGCCCGATCGTCCTCTGTCGCCCCATTCTCAAGATATTGAACTGTTTTTCATTATTTTTCCAGACACGTTTTTAGATTATTATAGTGTGGCATCATATTTACTGAAATTTGTTGTCAAAAAGATGTTTTTAAAAGAATATGGAGAAAAACATTGTTTGTTTATTGTACGGCGAATTGCAAAATAACAACTTTTGTCTGTACGGCGTCTTGCAATATATTATAATTTTAAGAGGAAATTAATCACTGTTTTAATAATATCAAGTGGCGATATTTTGTTGATTATCAAAGTTTTACAGGCTTACAAATATACAAAATGACTTACTTATATAAATATTATTAAATATATGCCGTTAATTTCGTTCAGAAGTCGTCGTTGCGTACCGCTTTTCGACTTTGTACACAAAGGTTTTTTTCAACCATATCCAAATACATTCATATATATATCGTTATACTACTAACGACTGTTGTCTTATTTGTTGTTATGCCGACGTCACACATTGGTGTATAGAACGGCGTGCACCAAACGTACAGAAAAAATTGTCAAAGTCGGTTAGTTACACGCCAGAGGAACGCTAAGCAATCGTTAAACGCACGTTGCATAAGTTTGAAGTACGTCGAAATACACATGTATACGCTTGGTAAACGCTACAACTCGAGCAAATTTTTATGCAGCATAAAAATTTTCATCCAACTCAAGCCTATGTCTAGCGTATACCTGTACGCTACACGCACGTTATACATACGCTACAAGCGCGTTCAACGCGCCACAGATAAGTTTGAGACACGCTAAGGACACGTTGTATACCTTTTGAGATCGTTCGACATTAAGTAAAACGTATGCGGGTGTGTTTGTTACAACACCCCATAATAGAACGTCCAAGATACGAACGGGACGCGTCTCGCTTGGGTACGCTTCTCGTACGCCCATTACACGCTTAGAGCTCGTTGTGCAGACATTACAGATATGATTGAAAGGTTGAATGCATCCAAAATTACTAGCGTATTGGCAGCGTACAAGATTTTTTAATACGCCCGGCGTACGTCGGAGCTTTACGGGCGCTGATGTGTGACTCCGGTATTATGGTGAAATTTTGTAAGTTCAATAAAATAACCCGCCCATTCATCTTTTGTTGGTGCTAGGTTTTTTTTTTAAAATAAAAACAGTGGAGATGGGGTATGATAGCAAATAAGATAACTATCCATCAGATCAAATAAAGTGTATGTATAAAAAGAAGATGTGGTATGATTGCCAATGAGACAACTCTCCACAAGAGTCCATAATGACACAGAAATTAACAACTCTATGTAACCGTACGGTCTTCAACAATATATGTAAGCAATTATATGCTATCGTACGGCCTTCAACAACGAAAACTCATATCTTATAGTCGGCTATAAAAAGCACCGACATGAAAAATGTGGAAGGATTCAAAAAGAAAACTAACGGTCTAACTCATAACAAAACAATTTATGAAAAACTACAAATATGATAGAGATGAACCAACGACAACCACCGAACCATGGGATCGATAATTCGGACCTACACATAAAGTATGTGCTGGGTTAAATACGTTGTTAATATTTTATATTTCTGAAATGATTCATTTGTAAAAAGAAAAGTTAAGAAAATACTTTGTTTTCATCGAAAGTAAGAAGAAATAAATCGTGAATTGTATTTAGAATTAATTTTCTAGTCAGTTTCTTTTTCAAAATATATATAATGTGCTTACATCTTAAATGCTGTGTCAAGCGAATGGTATTTCTATCTAATGCATTTTTATCTAATGCATAATTAGATGGGGGGGGGGGGGGAATAGGGGGTCCGTTAAAATGTTAACAACACCTCGATTTTGGCAAAAACAGTTAACAACAAATGTTAAATGCTGATAACAGTTAACAGCAACTTTAATTTACCCTTTTTTTCAAACAAACCCAAAAGGAATGAAAAGGGGATGTGCATATCTTCAATGTATTCAAAAGTTTGAAAACCACTGTACAAAGTCGCATAAATGCAAAACTCTCTAAGGAATCTTTTATAAAGCTGACTAATTTTCAGAATACACACGCAAGTACCATATTTTCTTTATTGACACATGGACAGACAATTGAACGGATGGAAAAGCAGACGGAGTAATTGACTCCGAGAAAAATTACTATGTCATGAATAATCGAAAATGCTTCAAACAGCAAAAGGCAGGCTTCTTCTTGTTATGCGTATTGTTGAGTAAATGTTTTATTTCAATCAGTCGTAGCAAACTTGGGTTATCGTCATGACGTAGGAAACAGAAAGAATGAGTGAATACTATAGGGCGCGAACATTATTCTTTTTATGGCGGGGACTCTCATAAATTATGGTCACATCTCAGTGCTATTCATACAACTCATTGCTTACATGATTTTATTAAAAGGAATTAAGAAAGTTTACTGATTTTTATTATTAAATCATCAAAAGCAGTGTATTAATCAGAAAAAAAAGTAACATGTAAGGTGTCACAAGTTGTAGCACTCTTTCATCTCCAAGTCCCAATTAAGAACTATGAGCTGATATATAAAAAAAGTCTTGGTCCTTCTTTACATTTCTGAAGTCTTAGACTAGCAAATTTGACATCAATTTGAGAACCAAGTCCTCATTTTTCTGCCTCTTCTACCAGGCCACACTGTTGTGTCATTTTACGAATTGCAAATTGAAAAGGTACATTTGGTTTCTTGTACTTTATTTTTCACAATTCCATTCAGGGACAATGTAACTTATTAAACATTCCATATACATCTGAATTATTTTCATCATAGGACCGACGACCAGGGTTTTAGCTGGGTAAGAAGCGGCTCTTCCTTTTAACGTTTTGGATACATTACAAATAGAAGCCAGAAATGAACTACATTGGTTAGACGTATAAAGGGGGCTTGGGATATCCCAAAACATGTTTAACACTGCCGCATGTCTTGCACCTGACCGTGGGCCAACTTGACTTTCCGTAACCTTTGCTATATAGTCTTGTATTTATTTCATTTTTTAAATTTTGGTTCATTTATATGTTTCAGGAAACAAACATTGAACTTCTACCCCCTTTTTCTAGTTGAATGATTGCTCACTTAGGAGACAGCTTCAGGTACATACCAATACGCAGTAACAAGTTTAACAAGTTTAGTTTCGCATTATGGCCATGGTGAATTTTCTAAATATGAAAGTTTTTGTACAATAAAATTGAATTTTAAATAGTTGAAGAATAATACAGCCTTCCTCGTGGGTTTATATGAACATTTAAATAGTTTTTAGCAGGTTGAATAAGCCCCATTTTTCAGTTTGACCGTCCATATTTTCTTATCCGTACCGCCATAGATTTAGAATTATGTCACCCGATCGACAATGTCGGGTGACATATTGTTTTTCCTCTGTTTCTTTTTCTGTATTATTATGTCACCCGATCGACAATGTCGGGTGACATATTGCTTTTCCTCTGTTTCTTTTTCTGTATTATTATGGCACCCTCAACGGAGTTGGGGTGACATCTTGTTATTGTTCGTTTCTTTTTTTTATGGCACCCTCAACGGAGTTGGGGTGACGTATTGTTATTCTACGTTTCTTTTAATTTTTTTTATGTCACCCTGACGGAGGTCGGGTGACATATTGTTATTGTTCGATTCTTTTTATGTCACCCGATCGACAATGTCGGGTGACATATTGCTTTTCCTCTGTTTCTTTTTCCCTATTATTATTATTATGGCACCCTCAACGGAGTTGGGGTGACATATTGTTATTCTACGTTTCTTTTTTTTCTTATTTTTCTTTTTCTTCTTCCACACATTTTGTCCGTCGTGTTTCTCGGAATCCAATGGACCAATGTTGATGGAACTTTACTATAAGGAGGACCCCCATGTAAAGTTGTGCACCTTGGTATGGAATGGTAAAAGATGGCCGCCGTTTCCATGGAAACAGCATAAATGCGAAGAAAATCAAAGTGTTCCAAACTGGAAGAAACTCCACAGGAATGTTGACTGGCATGTGCTGATTTCCAGTTTGACTTTGGAATTTTCAAAATGGCTGCCGTTACCATGGAAACAGCTAAAATATCAAAAATTCTAACTCTTTCGTTATAAGATCCAACTGGATGAAACTTTATGAAAATGTTCTCCAGTATGCCAAGATGTCAAGACAATATTTGGATAGTTCAAAATGGCCGCCGTTGTCATGGAAACTGGGGCCAAGTTTTGCATTGACCCTATGGAAAAATGCATAAAATCAGCATTTTCTCAGAGAGTATTGCACCAAAGTAAATGAAACTGTATTGATATATAACATGACATGTGGCAATGAGATGTACGCTTTTAGAATTTTGGAATTATCTACTGTAACCATGGTTGCAGCACAAATGTTCAAAATTTCCAAAAAAAATAAAGTGCTGCAAACTGGATGAAACTTAACAGGAATAGTGACTGACATTTGCGGAGTTGCATTTTGAAGTTGGAAATTTCAAAATGGCCGCCGTAACCATGGAAACAGCAAAAATATAAAAAATTTCAAAATGCTTCAAACTTTATGAAACTTTGCAAAAATGCTACTAGACATCTGTAAATGCATTCTTCGACTTTGGAATTTTCAAAATGGCTGCCGCTCACCTGGCAATGAGGGGAAGGGTGCCATCCGTTATTGCTAGCAATTACAAATCTAGTTATTATTATTTTTCTTCCACCTAATTTTGTCCGGCAGTTTTCTCAGAGCCAAAGGAACCAATCTGAATGATGGTGCACTATAACAAGGAACCCTGACTTTCCTGATGCTTTCCGGTATTGGAACTAAAAAAATGGCTGCCATCACCATGGAAACGGAAAAATGGTGAAAAAATATAATTTTGGAGTTAGGTGAATTGTTTGAGAATGCTTAACCTTAAAATCTTTAGATTTTAATACAATGTAGGTGGCGACTATATACTGCTTTGGGGTGATTTTGGCAATCATTGGAACTGCTATGTTGCCATGGATACTACACCAAAAATTTCCAAAATATGGAAATGCTCCAAATTTGATAAAACTTCACAGTAACGATGAGCAACATTGTAAGATGTGGAATTTGGCGTTGGAATTTTGAAAATGTCTGCCGTTACCATGGAAACAATGCAAAACAGGTCAAAATGGTCCAAAAACCTTAAAGTGGCATTAACTTTCTTAATATGGTAGGTCAAATGGATCGAAACTTTGATGGTATGGTCCCTCCCATGTACCAATGTGGTATATGCCATTAAATTTTGGGAACGGTCTCTGTTGCCATAGGAACCATCACAAATGTCAAAAATTTCAAAAGTTTCAAAATGCTCCAAAATTGATGAAACTTAATATGATTGTAGACTGGCAAGTCTGGATGAGACTTTTGAAGTTGGAATTTCCAAAATGGCCACCGTTGCCATGGAAACCTGAAAAATGTAAAATATTTTAGAAATGCTCCAAACTTGATAAAACTTCACAGAAATGTTAACTGGGATGTGCAGGGTTAAGTTTTGTCTTTGGAATTTTCAAAATGGCCGCCGTTGCCATGGAAACAGCAAAAATGTGAAAAATTTCAAAATGCTCCAAATTTTCTCAAAATTTACAGAAAGATGTATAGCCATGTTTATTTGTGCATTCACTGTTAAACATATTTTTAAATGGCTGCCGCTTAGTGGCAATAGGGGGAAGGGTGACATCCGCTATTGCTTGCAATGGCAAATCTAGTTTATTATTCTTATTCCACACTTTTTGTCCAGCTTAGTTCTCGGAACTGAATGGACCAATGTTGATGGAACTATAACATAATGTTGATCACCATGTCTAGTTGTGCACCTGACTTTGGAATTAAAAACATGGCTGCCATTGCCATGGAAACAGCAAAAATATGAAAAATTTCATGGAACATTCCAGAACATAAGGGTTAAATTAATTCTACAGCAATTAAATGTTATATGATGGTATAATATTATGGGGAGCACAATATGAAGCAGCAGTATGACTTTGGAATTTTCAAATGTTGCCATGGAAACTGTTCAAAAATAGCAAAATTTTGAAAATTCTTCAAAAATGTATGAAACGTTACAGAAATGTTAACTTGTAAATCTAAATACGGCATTCAACTTTGGAATTTCCAAAATGGCTGCCGTTACCATGGATGCTGTTTAGTGGCAATTGGTGGACCAGGGTGACATCCGCTATTGATTGCAATGGCAATTCTAGTTATGGCACCCTCAACGGAGTTGGGGTGACATATTGTTATTCTACGTTTCTTTTTGTTTTTTTTATTATGTCACCCGATCGACAATGTCGGGTGACATATTGCTTTTCTTATGTTTCTTTGTTATTAAGTCACCAAAACGGAGTTTTTGGCGACTTATTGTTTTTGTATCGTTTCTTATTATTATTATTCTTATTCTTCTCTTTCTGACCCCTTAAACTGTCCTACCATTTTTTGGGAAGCAGTACAGGATGGAAAATTTATATTTATTCTGGGTATAGGTCTGCATCATGGGGGTTGCAGAACCCAATGTCCATGATACCAGGGTGTCATCTTGGCATAATTAGGGGGGCTCAAAGATGGGTGGGGTCAATTTTTTTTTGCATTTCATCAATTTTCTGCTGTAAATAGAGTAGATGGTATTATATTTTCTTTTATGAATATTTAGAGACACATGTCAGCTTCAACTTGGAACTAATTTTATTTCAGTAGGGGGTCTCCTTGGCATAACTTTAGGGGGGTGAATTTTTATGGAACATTCCAGAACATCAATGTCAAATTAGTTCTAGAGACATTAAATGGTACATGATTGTATATAATTATGGAGGGAACACATTACAGTGGGGGTTGGACTTTGGAATATTCAAAATGGCCCCCGTTACCATGGAAACAGCAAAAATATGAAAAACTTCAAAATGCTTCAAAATTATTGAAACTTATAGCAAATGTTGCCTAATGTATGTAGACTAAACTTTTGAGTTTGGAATTTTCAAAATGGCCGCCGTTGCCATGGAAACAGCAAAAATGTCCAAAAATTTCAAAATGCTTCAAAATTGATGAAACTTAAAACAAATGTTGCCTACCATATGTGGACATTACTTTTGATATCAAAATTTCCAAAATGGCCGCCGTAACCATGGAAACGGCAAAAATGTTAAAATATCAAAATCCATTCGATTTAATGAAACTTTACACATAGGTAATTTGGCATCATTGATACCGCAGAACAAACGATTTGGGGTCCGTTTTGGTGACTTTTGTGTTAGCATCCTAACACAGGATTACTTGTTATTATTATTCTTCCACCTTTTTTTGTCCGACAGCTTTTTTGGAGTGAAATGGAACCAATCTTAATGATAGTTCACTATAAGGAGGAACAAAAAATTCCGGGTTGCAGTAGGGTCTAAGACCATAAAAAATGGCTGCCGTTACCATGGAAACGGAACAATTGTGAAAAATTCCACTTTTTGGTTTTGGTGAATTATTTGGACATGCTTAAACTCAAAATCATTATATTTTGATACAATGTAGGTGCCGGCCATATACTGGTTTTGGATGATTTTGGCAATCATTGGAACTACTATGTTGCCATGGAAACTACACCAAAAATTTCAAAAATATCAAAATGCTCCAAATTTTTTGAAACTTCATAGAAACGATGAGCAACATTGGTACATGCCTAATTTGGCGTTGGAATTTCCAAAATGTCTGCCGTTACCATGGAAACAGTGCATAAGTGTCAAAATGCTCTAAAAACGTCAGGATTTATTGAATAATTTTGGTATGCTAGAACTTGAAATCATGAAATTTTTACACAATATAGTTGTCCACTATATACAGGTTTTGAATGATTTTGACAATCATTGGAACTCTTCTGTTACCATGGATACAGGACCAAATATTTCAAAAATTTCAAAATGCTCCAAAATTGATGAAACTTAATATGTTAGTTGACTGGTAATTCTGGATGAGACTTTTGACTTTGGAATTTCCAAAATGGCCACCGTTGCCATGGAAACTGCAAAAATGTCAAAAATTATAAAAATGCTTTGAACTTAATGAAACTTGGTATTATTGTTAACTGGCAAGAAAAGATGAAACTTTTGACTTCGAAATTTTCAAAATGGCTGCCGTTGCCATGGAAACAGCAGAAATGTGAATTTTTTTAAAATGCTCTGTTTGTACTGAAAATTTTCAGAAATATGTATTGCTATGCATATATGTGCATTCACTGTTCAACAATTTTCAAATGGCTGCCGCTTAGTGGCAATTGGGGGAAGGGTGACATCCGCTATTGCTTGCAATGGCAAATCTAGTTATGGCACCCTCAACGGAGTTGGGGTGACATATTGTTATTGTTCGTTTCTTTTTTTCTTATTATTATTATTATTATTATTATTTTTATTCTTCCACACTTTTTTGTCCATTCTATTTCTCGGAATTGGCTTGAACAATATTGATGGAACTATACCATTATGTAGACCACCACATTCTATAGTGCAGTGGGGTATGGCACCATCAAGATGGCTGCTGTTGCCATGGAAACGAAACAAATGTGAAAGAATCCTGTTTTTTGTTTTGGTGAACTGTTTTGATATGCTTAAACTCAGAACCATTATATTTTGATACAATGTAGGTGCCGGCCATATACAGGTGTTGGATGATTTTGGCACTCATTGGAACTACTATGTTGCCATGGAAACTATACCAAAAATTTCAAAAATATCAAAATGCTCCAAACTTCATGAAACTTTACAGTAACAATGAGCAACATTGGAAGATGTGGCATTTGGCGTTGGAATTTCCAAAATATCTGTTGTTACCATGGAAACAATGCAAAAAGGTCAAAAATCTACAAAAAAATAAAAATGCTTCAAACTGGATGAAACTTTACAGGAATGGTCACTGGCATAAGCAGAGTTGACATTTGAAGTTGGAATTTTCAAAATGGCTGCCGTAACCATGGAAACAGCAAAAACTTCAAAATGCTCCAAACTTGATGAAACTTGACAAAAATGATGATTTGAATGTGTAGATGCACACTTTGACTTTGGAATCTTCTAGATTGTTGCCGCTCGCCTGGCAATGTGGGAAGGGTGCCATCCGCTATTGCTTGCAATGGCAAATCTAGTTCTTTTTATTTTTCTTCCACACTTTTTTGTCCACTCTGGATCTCAGAATTGAATGGACCCAAGTTGATGGAACTATATCATAATGTGAAGCACCATGTGAAGATTTGCTTTTTACGGTTGGCACTTTCAAGATGGCCGCCGTTACCATGGAAACAGCAAACATCCGAAAATTCTCAAAGTCTTCCAAACTGGATGAAACTTCACAGAAATGGTAACTAGCATGTGCAAAATTGCATTTTGAAGTTGGAATTTTCAAAATGGCTGCTGTTACCATGGAAACAGCAAAAATATCAAAAAGTTTAACTTTTTCGTTATAAAACCAAACTGGATGAAACTTAATGAAAATGTTACCCAGTATGCCAAGATGTCAAGACAATATTTGGTTAGTCAAAAATGGCCGCCGTTGTCATGGAAACTAGAAGCAAATTTTACATTGACCTTATGGGAAAATGCATAAAATCAGCATTTTCTCAAAGAGTATTTCACCAAAGTCAATTAAACTGTACTGATATATAACATGACATGTGACAATGAGATGTCTGCTTTTAGAATTTTGGAATTATCTACTGTAACCATGGTTGCAGCATAAATGTCAAAAATTTCAAAAAAAATTAAAATGCTGCAAACTCGATGAAACTTTACAGAAATGATATCTTGCATGGGCAAAAATGTTTTTTGAAGTTGGAATTATCAAAATGGCCGCCGTTACCATGGAAACAACAAAAATGTCAAAAATTTCAAAATGCTCCAAACTTAATAAAACTTTACAAAAATAATAATTTGCATCTGTAGATTCACTCTTTGACATTGGAATTTTTAAATGGCTGCTGCTCGCCTGGCAATTTGGGAAGGGTGCCATCCGCTATTGCTTGCAATGGCAAATCTAGTTCTTTTTATTATTATGGCACCCTAAACGGAGTTTGGGTGACATATTGTTATTCTACGTTTCTTTTTTTCTTATTTTTAATATTATTTTTATGGCACCCTAAACGGAGTTTGGGTGACATATTGTTATTCTACGTTTCTTTTTTTCTTATTTTTAATATTATTTTTCTTCCACTTTTTTTGTCCAGGCGATTTCTCGGAACTGTATGGACCAATGCTGATGGAACTTTACAATAATGTTAACCACCATGTGCAGATTTGCTAATAAGGGTTGGCACCACCAAGATGGCCGCCGTTACCATGGAAACTGGTAAAATGCGAAAAATTTCAAAATTTTCAAAATGCTCCAATCTTTCTAAAACTTTACAAAAATGTCAATAGGCATGTGTAAATCCGGTCTTTGACTTTGGAATTTTCAAAATGGCTGCTGTTATCCTGGCAATGGGGGAAGGGTGCCATCCGTTATTGCTAGCAATTACAAATCTAGTTATGGCACCCTCAACGGAGTTGGGGTGACATATTGTTATTGTTCGTTTCTTTTTTTCATATTATTATTATTATGTCACCCGATCGACAATGTCGGGTGACATATTGTTTTTCCTCCGTTTCTTTGTTATTATGGCACCCTCAACGGAGTTGGGGTGACGTATTGTTATTCTACGTTTCTTTTTTTTCTTATTATGGCACCCTCAACGGAGTTGGGGTGACGTATTGTTATTCTACGTTTCTTTTTTTTCTTCTTATTATTATTATTATTTTTCTTGCAACACATTTTGTCCAGGTGATTTCTCGAAATCCAATGGACCAATGTTGATGGAACTCTACTATAGTGAGGACCCCCATGTCAAGTTGTGCACGAAGCATGGAATGGTTTAAGATGGTTGCCGTTACCATGGAAACGGAACAAATGTGGAAAAATCCAGTTTTTTGTTTTGGTGAACTGTTTGGATATGCTTTAACTCAGAATCATTATATTTTAATACAATGTAGGTGCCCACTATATACAGGTGTTGGATGATTTTGGAACTCATTGGAACTACTATGTTGCCATGGAAACTACACCAAAAATTTCAAAAATCTCAAAATGCTCCAAACTTCATGAAACTTCACAGTAACGATGAGCAACATTGAAAGATGTGGCATTTGGAGTTGGAATTTCTAAAATGTCTGTAGTTACCATGGAAACAATGCTAAAAGGTCAAAAATTTCAAAAAAAATAAAATTGTTGCAAACTGGATGAAACTTTACAGAAATGGTCACTGGCATGCGCAGAGTTGACTTTTGAAGTTGGAATTTTCAAAATGGCCGCCGTAACCATGGAAACAGCAAAAATTAAAAAAAAATTAAAATGCTCCAAACGAGATGAAAGTTTACAACAATGTTAATAAACATGTGTAAAAGCGCTTTTTGATTTTGAAATTTTCAAAATGGCTGCCACTCGCCTGGCAATGGGGGAAGGGTGCCATCCGCTATTGCTAGCAATGGCAAATCTAGTTATGGCACCCTCAACGGAGTTGGGGTGACGTATTGTTATTCTACGTTTCTTTTTTTTCTTATTATTTTTCTTCCACCGATTTTGTCCAGCTTATTTCTCGGAATCCAAAGGACCAATGTTGGTTAAACTCTACTTTAATAAGGACCACCATGATAAGTTGTGCAGTGGACTTTGGCATGTGCATGATGGCTACCGTTACCATGGAAACTAAAAAAATGTAAAAAAATCCAGTTTTTTGTTTTCTCGAACTGTTTGGATAGACTTGAACTTAGAAAGATTGTATTTTAATACAATGTAGGTGCCCACTATATACAGGTATTGGATGATTTTGACACTCATTGGAACTACTATGTTGCCATGGAAACAACACCAAAAATTTCAAAAATATCAAAATGCTCAAAACTTCATGAAACTTCACAGTAACGATGAGCAACATTGGAAGATGTGGAATTTGGCGTTGGAATTTCCAAAATATCTGTTGTTACCATGGAAACAATGCAAAAAGGTCAAAACTTTGAATTTTCACAGAACATTCCAGAACATCAATGTTGAATTTATTCTAGAGACATTAAATCGTATATAATGGTATATGATTATGGAGGGAAAAAATTGCAGCGGAGGTTTGACTTTGGAATATTCAAAGTGGCCGCCGTAACCATGGAAACAGCAAAAATATGAAAAACTTCAAAATGCTTTAAATTTAATGAAACTTATAACAAATGTTGCCTAGCTTATGTAGACTTCACTTTTTGAGTTTTGAATTTTCAAAATGGCTGCCGTTGCCATGGAAACAGCGAAATTTTCTAAATGGCTGCCGATGGCCTGGCAATAGGGGAAGGGTGCCATCCGCTATTGCTTGCAATGGCAAATCTAGTTATTATTATGGCACCCTAAACGGAGTTTGGGTGACATATTGTTATTCTACGTTTCTTTTTTTCTTATTATTATTTTATTTATTCTTCCACACATTTTGTCCATGCTATTTCTCAGAATTGGCTTGAACAATATTAATGGAACTATACCATAATGTAGACCACTATATGAAATTGTGCAAACGGGGTATGGCATCATCAAGATGGCTGCCGTTGCCATGGAAACTGATAAAATGTGAAAAAATATGCAATTTCTAAATCTTTCATTTTAAGACATAGCTGGATGAAACTTTGTGGTAATGTTCCTTGGTATGCCTAAATGTTGTGACAATATTAGGAAATTCTAAAATGGCTGCCATTGTCATGGAAACAGGGCGAAAGTTTAACATTGGCCCTATGGGAAAACATATTGAAGCTCAATTTCCTGCAAGAATATTAGATCAAACCTTTTACAACTTAATGAATATGATACATGGCATGTCCCAAAGTGGCACCTGTCTTTGGAATTTTGGAAATGGTAACCGTTACCATGGAAATAGCAAAACTTACAAAAATTTCAAAATGCTCCAAAAGTGATGAAACTTTACAAAAATGTTAATAGACATCTTTAGATGAGCTCTTTGACTTTGGAATTTTCAAAATGGCTGCCGCTCACCTGGCAATGGGGGAAGGGTGCCATCCGTTATTGCTAGCAATTACAAATCTAGTTATTATTATGGCACCCTCAACGGAGTTGGGGTGACGTATTGTTATTCTACGTTTCTTTTTTTTCTTATTATTTTTCTTCCACCGATTTTGTCCAGCTTATTTCTCGGAATCCAATGGACCAATGTTGGTTAAACTCTACTATAATGAGGACCATCATGATAAGTTGTGCAGTGGACTTTGGCATGTGCATGATGGCTACCATTACCATGGAAACTAAAAAAATGTAAAAAAATCCAGTTTTTTGTTTTCTCGAACTGTTTGGATAGACTTGAACTTAGAATCATTTTATTTTAATACAATGTAGGTGCCCACTATATACAGGTGTTGGATGATTTTGGTACTCATTGGAACTACTATGTTGCCATGGAAACTGCACCAAAAATTTCAAAAATATCAAAATGCTCAAAACATTATGAAACTTCACAGTAACGATGAGCAACATTGGAAGATGTGGAATTTGGCGTTGGAATTTCCAAAATATCTATTTTTACCATGGAAACAATGCAAAAAGGTCAAAACTTTGAATTTTCACAGAACATTCCAGAACATCAATGTTAAATTTATTCTAGAGACATTAAATGGTATATAATGGTATATATAATTATGGAGGGAATAAATTGCAGCGGGGGTTTGACTTTGGAATATTCAAAATGGCCGCCGTTACCATGGGAAAAGCAAAATTATGAAAAACTTCAAAATGCTTTAAATTTAATGAAACTTATAACAATTTTGCCTAGCTTATGTAAACTTAACTTTTGAGTTTCGAATTTTCAAAATGGCCGCCGTTGCCATGGAAACAGCAAACATTTTCTAAATGGCTGCCGCTGGCCTGGCAATGGGGAAAGGGTGCCATCCGCTATTGCTTGCAATGGCAAATCTAGTTATTATTTTTATTCTTCCACACTTTTTTGTCCATTCTATTTTTCGGAATTTGCTTGAACAATATTGATGGAACTATACCATAATGTAGACCACCACATTCTATAGTGCAGTGGGGTATGGCACCATCAAGATGGCTGCCGTTGCCATGGAAACGAAACAAATGTGAAAAAATCCTGTTTTTTGTTTTGGTGAACTGTTTTGATATGCTTAAACTCAGAACCATTATATTTTGATACAATGTAGGTGCCGGCCATATACAGGTTTTGGATGATTTTGGCACTCATTGGAACTACTATGTTGCCATGGAAACTATACCAAAAATTTCAAAAATATCAAAATGCTCCTAACTTCATGAAACTTCACAATAACGATGAGCAACATTGGAAGATGTGGCATTTGGCGTTGGAATTTCCAAAATATCTGTTGTTACCATGGAAACAATGCAAAAAGGTCAAAAATTTCAAAAAAAATAAAAATGCTGTAAACTGGATGAAACTTTACAGGAATGGTCACTGGCATAAGCAAAGTTGACATTTGAAGTTGGAATTTTCAAAATGGCCGCCGTAACCATGGAAACAGCAAAAATGTCAAAAACTTCAAAATGCTCCAAACTTAATGAAACTTAACAAATATGATAATTTGAATGTGTAGATGCACACTTTGACTTTGGAATTTTCTAGATTGCTGCCGCTCGCCTGGCAATGTGGGAAGGGTGCCATCCGCTATTGCTTGCAATGGCAAATCTAGTTATTATTTTTTTTCTTGCAACAAATTTTGTCCAGGTGATTTCTCGAAATCCAATGGACCAATGTTGATGGAACTCTATTATAGTAAGGACCCCCACGTGCAGAGTTGCAGTAAGCATGGAATGGTTCAAGATGGCTACCGTTTCCATGGAAACAGAACAAATGTGAAAAAATCCAGTTTTTTCTTTTGGTGAACTGTTTGGATATGCTTAAACTCAGAATCATTATATTTTAATACAATGTAGGTGCCCACTATATACAGGTGTTGGATGATTTTGGTACTCATTGGAACTACTATGTTGCCATGGAAACTGCACCAAAAATTTAAAAAATATCAAAATGCTCAAAACTTAATGAAACTTCACAGTAACGATGAGCAACATTGGAAGATGTGGAATTTGGCGCTGGAATTTCCAAAATATCTGTTGTTACCATGGAAACAATGCAAAAAGGTCAAAACTTTGAATTTTCACAGAACATTCCAGAACATCAATGTTAAATTTATTCTAGAGACATTAAATGGTATATGATGGTATATATGATTATGGAGGGAAAAAATTGCAGCGGGGGTTTGACTTTGGAATATTCAAAATGGCCGCCGTTACCATGGGAACAGCAAAATTATGAAAAACTTCAAAATGCTTTAAATTTAATGAAACTTATAACAAATGTTGCCTAGCTTCTGTAGACTTAACTTTTGAGTTTTGAATTTTCAAAATGGCCGCCGTTGCCATAGAAACAGCCAAAATTTCCTAAATGGCTGCCGCTGGCCTGGCAATGGGGAAAGGGTGCCATCCGCTATTGCTTGCAATGGCAAATCTAGTTTTCTTATTATTATTATTATTATTTTTATTCTTCCACACTTTTTTGTCCATTCTTTTTCTCGGAATTGGCTTGAACAACATTGATGGAACTATACCATAATGTAGACCACCACATTCTATAGTGCAGTGGGGTATGGCACCATCAAGATGGCTGCCGTTGCCATGGAAACGAAACAAATGTGAAAAAATCCTGTTTTTTGCTTTGGTGAACTGTTTTGATATGCTTAAACTCAGAACCATTATATTTTGATACAATGTAGGTGCCGGCCATATACAGGTGTTGGATGATTTTGGCACTCATTGGAACTACTATGTTGCCATGGAAACTATACCAAAAATTTCAAAAATATCAAAATGCTCCAAACTTCATGAAACTTCACAGTAACGATGAGCAAAATTGGAAGATGTGGAATTTGGCGTTGGAATTTCAAAAATATCTGTTGTTACCATGGAAACAATGCAAAAAGGTCAAAAATTTCAAAAAAATTAAAAATGCTGTAAACTGGATGAAACTTTACAGGAATGGTCACTGGCATAAGCAAAGTTGACATTTGAAGTTGGAATTTTCAAAATGGCCGCCGTAACCATGGAAACAGCAAAAATGTCAAAAACTTCAAAATGCTCCAAACTTAATGAAACTTAACAAATATGATAATTTGAATGTGTAGATGCACACATTGACTTTGGAATTTTCTAGATTGCTGCCGCTCGCCTGGCAATGTGGGAAGGGTGCCATCCGCTATTGCTTGCAATGGCAAATCTAGTTATTATTATTATTATTTTTCTTCCACCTAGTTTTGTCTGGCAGTTTTCTCAGAGCCAAAGGAACCAATCTGAATGATGGTGCACTATAACAAGGAACCCTGACTTTCCAGTTGCAGTGCAACTTTGGAACTAAAAAATGGCTGCCATCACCATGGAAACCGAAAAATAATGGAAAATTACAGTTTTTGGTTTTGATGAATTATTTGGAAATGCTTTAACTTAGAATCATTATCTTTTGATACAATGTAGGTGCCGGGCATATACTGCTTTGGGATGATTTTGGCAATCATTGGAACTGCTATGTTGCCATGGATACTACACCAAAAATTTCCAAAATATGGAAATGCTCCAAATTTTATGAAACTTCACAGTAACGATGAGCAACATAGGTAGAGGTGGAATTTGGCGTTGGAATTTCGAAAATGTCTGCCGTTACCATGGAAACAATGCAAAACAGGTCAAAATGGTCCAAAAACCTTAAAGTGGCATTTACTTTCTTAAAATGGTAGGTCAAATTGATCGAAACTTTGATGGTATGGTCCCTCCCATGTACCAATGTGGTATATGCCATTAAATTTTGGGAATGGTCTCTGTTGCCATAGGAACCTTCACAAATGTCAAAAATTTCAAAAATTTCAAAATGCTTCAAAATTGATGAAACTTCATATGATTGTAGACTGTCAAGTCTGCATGAGACTTTTGAAGTTGGAATTTCCAAAATGGCCACCGTTGCCATGGAAACTGTGGAAATGTCAAATATTTTCAAAATCCTCCAAACTTTATGAAACTTAATATTATTGTTAACTTGCATGTGTAGATGAGACTTTTGACTTTGGAATTTTCAAAATGGCTGCCGTTGCCATGGAAACAGCAAAAATGTGAAATTTTCTAAAATGCTCTCAATGTACTGAAAATTTACAGAATGATGTACTGCAATGCATATATGTGCATTCACTGTTAAACAATTTTGAAATGGCTGCCGCTTAGTGGCAATTGGGAGAAGGGTGACATCCGCTATTGCTTGCAATGGCAATTCTAGTTATGGCACCCTCAACGGAGTTGGGGTGACGTATTGTTATTCTACGTTTCTTTTTTTTTTTCTTATTATTAAGGTCTTTCCTTTCTTAAATGGAAAGACCTTACTGTATTTCGTTTGTTTATTATTATTATTATTATTATTATTCTTTTTCTTCCGCCGTTTTTCAAAGTTAATCGTCGTTAAAAGTACGCAAGATATCAAAATGATCTTTGGTACCAAGTATCGGGTTAATAAAAGCTATCTTGTATTAGGGGCACCGTAGTGTACTATTTACTTTATAGGAGTTATCTCCCCAATTACAAAAAACACTGTTATCGCTATAACTCATGAACTATAAGACTTAGCGGCAAATGGTTTTTTTTAAAATGTTCCTTGCCAAATGATACAAGTTCAAATAATTTAAATCGAAGCGATCAAGTGACCTATTATAGGAGTTATTTCCCCTTGAATATTTAAATTTTCGATATGCATATAAATCTCATGAACCGTAAGTCATAAAGACTGCGGGTCTTCAGATTTGAGTTCATTGGACCAAAACTAGAAAATATAGGTCAAGGTCAAAGGTCAAGGTCATATTTTAGATTTTCAAAAGTTTTTCATTTCCCTATAACTATTGAACGGTTATAGATACAGAAAAATTAAGCAGTGAAAAATGATTGGTACTTCAAGGGGCAACTTTTTTACATTATGACTATACTGATTTTACCATCATGTAAGGGACATAACTCCCATTGATGGTTTTTAAAAAGCCATTTTTAGGCAAAACTCTTTAACAAAAGGTCCTTGACCCATACGGTCTTTTGTAATGACCTTGTGGAGCAATGACCTTGACGAAGGTCACAAGGTCAAAGGTCAAGGTCATCAAATTATGTGTTTTTTGGCACTATTTAAACAGTTTTATGTGTGTTTGAATTCCAATCAATCAATCAATCAATCAATCAATCAATCAATCAATCAATCAATCAATCAAAGCAAGTTTCCGTTTCATGTGTTTAATACGGGATCCAAGGTCTCTTTTTTTCGCTTGTTTTAATTGACACTTTCCAACGTGTTTAACCAACGTGTTTAACCAACGTGTTTAACCAACATGTTTAACCAACGTGTTTAACCAATCAATCAATGCATGTTTCCGTTTCATGTGTTTCATACGGGATCCAATGTTGTTTTTTTTTTCGCTTGTTTTGATTCAGCCTATCCAACCAACGTGTTTAACCAACGTGTTTAACCAACGTGTTTAACCAACGTGTTTCATTAACGTGTTTAACCAACGTGTTTAACTAACCAACCAACGTGTTTAACTAACCAACCAACGTATTTAACTAACCAATCAATCAATGCATGTTTCCGTTTCATGTGTTTCATACGGGATCCAAGGTTTTTTTTTTTGCTTGTTTTAATTGAGCCTATCCAACCAACGTGTTTAACCAACGTGTTTAACCAACGTGTTTAACCAACGTGTTAAACCAACATGTTTAACCAACGTGTTTAACTAACTAACCAACGTGTTTAACTAACCAATCAATCAATGCATGTTTCCGTTTCATGTGTTTCATACGGGATCCAAGGTTTTTTTTTTCGCTTGTTTCAATTGAGCCTATCCAACCAACGTGTTTAACCAACGTGTTTAACCAACGTGTTTAACCAACGTGTTAAACCAACATGTTTAACCAACGTGTTTAACTAACTAACCAACGTGTTTAACTAACCAATCAATCAATGCATGTTTCCGTTTCATGTGTTTCATACGGGATCCAAGGTTTTTTTTTCCGCTTGTTTTAATTGAGCCTATCCAACCAACGTGTTTAACCAACGTGTTTAACCAACGTGTTTAACTAACCAACCAACGTGTTTAACCAACCAACAAACCAATCAATCAATGCAAGTTTCCAATGTTGTTTTTTTTCGCTTGTTTTGATTCAACCTAATCAACCAACGTGTTTAACCAACGTGTTTAACCAACGTGTTTCACCAACGTGTTAAACCAACATGTTTAACCAACGTGTTTAACTAACCAACCAACGTGTTTAACTAACCAATCAATCAATGCATGTTTCCGTTTCATGTGTTTCATACGGGATCCAAGGTTTTTTTTTTCGCTTGTTTTAATTGAGCCTATCCAACCAACGTGTTTAACCAACGTGTTTAACCAACGTGTTAAACCAACGTGTTTAAACAACGTGTTTAACTAACCAACCAACGTGTTTAACCAAACAACAAACCAATCAATCAATGCATGTTTCCGTTTCATGTGTTTCATACGGGATCCAAGGTTTTCTTTTCCCCCGCTTGTTTTGTTTTAATTCAGCCTATCCAACCAACGTGTTTAACCAACGTGTTAAACCAACGTGTTTAACTAACCAACCAACGTGTTTAACCAACCAATCAATCAATGCATGTTTCCGTTTCATGTGTTTCATACGGAATCCAAGGTTTTTTTGTTCGCTTGTTTTAATTGAGCCTATCCAACCAACGTGTTTAACCAACGTGTTAAACCAACATGTTTAACCAACGTGTTTAACTAATCAACCAACGTGTTTAACCAACCAACCAATCAATCAATGCATGTATCCGTTTCATGTGTTTCATACGGGATCCAAGGTGTTTTTATTTTGCTTGTTTTAATTGAGCCTATCCAACCAACGTGTTTAACCAACGTGTTTAACCAACGTGTTAAACCAACATGTTTAACCAACGTGTTTAACTAACCAACCAACGTGTTTAACCAACCAACCAACCAATCAATCAATGCATGTATCCGTTTCATGTGTTTCATACGGGATCCAAGGTGTTTTTTTTTTTTTGCTTGTTTTAATTGAGCCTATCCAACCAACGTGTTTAACCAACGTGTTTAACCAACGTGTTAAACCGACATGTTTAACCAACGTGTTTAACTAACCAACCAACGTGTTTAACCAACCAACTAACCAATCAAGCAATGCATGTTTTCGTTTCATGTGTTTCATACGGGATCCAAGGTGTTTTTTTTTCGCTTGTTTTAATTAAGCCAATCCAACCAACGTGTTTAACCAACGTGTTGAACCAACATGTTTAACCAACGTGATTAACTAACCAAATAACGTGTTTAACCAACCAACCAACCAATCAATCAATCAATCAATCAATGCATGTTTATGTTTCATGTGTTTCATACGGGATCCAAGTTTTTTTCCGCTTGTTTTAATTGAGCCTATCAAGGTGTTTAACCAATCAACGTGTTTAACCAACCAACATGTTTAATCAACCAACGTGTTTAACCAACCAATCAATCAATCAATGCATGTTTCCGTTTCATCTGTTTCATACGGGATTCAAGGTCTCTTTTTTTTCTTCGCTTGTTGTAATTGAGCCTATCCAATGTGTTTAACTAACCAACGTGTTTAACCAACATGTTTAACCAAACCAACGTGTTTAACCAACCAACCAACCAATTAATCAACCAATGCATGTTTCTGTTTCATGTGTTTAATACGGAATCTAATGTCTCTTTTTTTTCGCTTGTTTAAATTAACCCTATACAACGTGTTTAACCAATGTGTTTAACCAACCAACCAACCAATCAATCAATCAATCAATCCATTCCTTTAATTAATGCAAGTTTCCGTTTCATGTGTTCAATACGGAATCCAAGGTCTCTTTTTTTCGCCTGTTTCAAGAGACCCAATATCAAGTGTTTAACTAATAAACCAATCAACCAACCAACCAACCAACTAATCAATAAATAAATCAATCAATCAATATATATGATATGTTTATTAATGACAGTATAATTAAAAGAAAATGGAAGGAAAGACCTATCAATTATTCAAGAAGAATTGAACTTTAATTAAGGTCTTTCCTTTTACTAAAGGGAAAGACCTTACTGTATTTCTTCTGATTATTATTATTATTATTCTTCTTGTTCCGCCAAACTTTGACAAAATTTCCCTCCGTAACCGTAAGACGTGTTGCTTTCATGTTCACACTTTGTATCGGTGTCATGAATACCTATCCGGAACTCACCCTGTGAGTCGAAATATTTTGTCGGTTCGGAGTAATCCCTCCGAAACCCAAAAACCTTGTTATCGTTCCAACACCGTAACCGTAATAGGTAGAAAAAAAACAAAGGGTGAAATTTGTTCAGGACCAGACCCCGGTTCTTCGTTACATTTGGATCGAAAAGATTCAACGACTCATTGGTAGGGTTATGCCCCTATGAAAATTAACCGGTGTCGGTTGGCCACCAAAACTCAGAAACCGTAAGTCGTAGACACCTAGGATCTTCACCAATCATCATCAATTCATGTATCTTTGAAAAATACCTCAAGGTCAAATTTGTATGTTGACCTTGACCTTTGACCTAACACCTTGTTATGGGATAATCTCAGAAACCATTATACTTACAGAAGTTTTGAATAGTGGAAAATGTTTGGGTCATTAAGGCGCAACTTTGTTACATTTTGACAAAAGAGATTTGACCTTTTTATAAGGGGCATAACCCCTGTTTTAGGTTTCTGAAAAGACAAAATCAGCTTTTACTATATAACCAAAGGTCCTAGACCCATGGGGTCTTCAGCAATGACATTGGGGACTAATGACCTTGACAAAGGTCAAAAGGTCAAAGGTCAAGGTCATGTCCCATATAGCGAATTATGTGTTTTTGACCTTATTTAAAGGATTTTCAGTGTGTTTTAAAGCTTTTCAATACATTCTACGTCTATTTGAACATATATTTTACATTATAAAAGGAAAGACCTCTCAATTGTTCAAGAACAATTGACATTTTAATTATGGCACCCTCAACGGAGTTGGGGTGACATATTGTTATTGTTCGTTTCTTTTTGTCTTATTATGGCACCCTCAACGGAGTTGGGGTGACATATTGTTATTCTACGTTTCTTTTTTTTCTTATTATTATGTCACCCGATCGACAATGTCGGGTGACATATTGCTTTTCCTCTGTTTCTTTTTCTGTATTATTATGTCACCCGATCGACAATGTCGGGTGACATATTGCTTTTCCTCTGTTTCTTTTTCCGTATTATTATTATTATTTTTCTTCCACCTAATTTTGTCCGGCAGTTTTTTTGGAGCCAAAGGAACCAATCTGAATGATGGTGCACTATAACAAGGAACCCTGACTTTCCAGTTGCAGTGCAACTTTGGAACTAAAAAATGGCTGCCATCACCATGGAAACGGAAAAATGGTGAAAAAATATAATTTTGGAGTTAGGTGAATTGTTTGAGAATGCTTAAGCTTAAAATCTTTAGATTTTAATACAATGTAGGTGCCCACTATATACTGCTTTAGGATGATTTTGGCAATCATTGGAACTGCTATGTTGCCATGGATACTACACCAAAAATTTCAAAAATATGAAAATGCTCCAATTTCTTTGAAACTTTAGCATAACGATGAGCAACTTTGGTAGATATGGAATTTGGCGTTGAAATTTCCAAAATGTCTGCCGTTTCCATGGAAACAATGCAAAAAGGTCAAAATGCTCCAAAAACTTCCGGGTTTGGTGAATAACTTTGATATGCATGAACTTAAAATCATCAGATTTTAATGCAATATAGTTGTCCACTCTATCCAGGATTTGAATGATTTTGACAATCATTGGAACTACTATGTTACCATGGATACAGGATCAAATATTTCAAAAATTTCAAAATGCTCCAAAATTAATGAAACATAATATGATTGTTGACTGTCAAGACTGCATCAGACTTTTGAAGTTGGAATTTCCAAAATGGCCACCGTTGCCATGGAAACTGCAAAAATGTTAAATATTTTCGAAATGCTCCAAACTTAATCAAACTTAATATTATCGTTAACTGGCATGTATAGATGAGATTTTTGACTTTGGAATTTTCAAAATGGCTGCCGTTGCCATGGAAACAGCAGAAATGTGAATTTTTATAAAATGCTCTGAATGTACTGAAAATCTACAGAAAGATGTATTGCCATGAATATATGTGCATTCACTGTTAAACCATTTTGAAATGGCTGCCGCTTAGTGGCAATAGGGGGAAGGGTGACATCCGCTATTGCTTGCAATGGCAATTCTAGTTATTATTTTTCTTCCACCTATTTTGTCCGGCAGTTTTCTCGGAGCCAATGGAACCAATCTTAATGATAGTTAACTATAATGAGGAACACAAAATTCCGGGTTGCAGAAGGTCTTAAGACCATAAAAATGGCTACCGTTACCATGGAAACGGAACAATTGTGAAAAATTCCAGTTTTGGGTTTTAATGAATTATTTGGAGTTGCTTTAACTTAGAATCATTATATTTTAATACAATGTAGGTGCCGGGCATATACTGGTTTTGGATGATTTTGGCAATCATTGGAACTATCATGTTGCCATGGAAACTACACCAAAAATTTCCAAAATATCAAAATGCTCCAAATTTAATAAAACTCCACAGTAACGATGAGCAACATTGGAAGATGTGCAATTTGGCGTTAGAATTTCAAAAATGTCTGCCGTTACCATGGAAACAAGTAAAAAATGGTGAAAATGCTTCAAAAACCTTAAAGTGGCATTTACTTTCTTAAAATGGTAGGTCAAATCCATTGAAACTTTGATGGTATGTTCCCTCCCATGTACCAATGTGGTATCTGCCATTAGAAATTTGGAATGGTATCTGTTACCATAGAAACCAGCCAAAATGTCAAAAATTTCAAAAATTTCAAAATGCTCCAAAATTGATGAAACTTACTATATTTGTTGACTGTCAAGTCAACATAAGACTTTTGAAGTTGGAATTTCCAAAATGGCCACCATTGCCATGGAAACTGCAGGTCAAAATGCTCTAAAAACTTCCAGGTTTGGTGAATAACTTTGGTATGCTTGAACTTAAAATCATGAAATTTTTATACAATATAGTTGTCCACTATATACAGGTTTTGTATGATTTTGACAATCATTGGAACTACTGTTACCATGGATACAGGAGCAAAAATTTCAGAATGCTTCAAAATTGATGAAACTTGATATGATTGTTAACTGTCGTGTCTACATATGACTTTTGAAGTTGGAATTTCCAAAATGGCCACGGTTGCCATGGAAACTGCAAAAATGTCAAAAATTTTCAAAATGGTTTTAACTTAATGAAATTTGATATTAATGGTAACTGACAAGTAAAGATGAGACTTCTGACTTTGAAATTTTCAAAATGGCTGCCGTTGCCATGGAAACGGTATAAATGTGAAATACTTTAAAATGCTCTCAGTATACTGGGAATTTACAAAAAGATGAATAGCCATGCATATTTGTGCATTTACTGCTCAACAAGTTTGAAATGGCTGCCGCTTAGTGGCAATAGGGGGAAGGGTGACATCCGCTATTGCTTGCAATGGCAATTCTAGTTATTATTATTTTTTTTCTTGCAACAAATTTTGTCCAGGTGATTTCTCGAAATCCAATGGACCAATGTTGATGGAACTCTACTATAGTAAGGACCCCCAGTTGCAGAGTTGCAGGAAGCATGGAATGGTTCAAGATGGCTACCGTTTCCATGGAAACAGAACAAATGTGAAAAAATCCAGTTTTTTGTTTTGGTGAACTGTTTGGATATGCTTTATCTCAGAATCATTATATTTTAATACAATGTAGGTGCCCACTATATACAGGTGTTGGATGATTTTGGTGATCATTGGAACTACTAGGTTGCCATGGAAACTACACCAAAAATTTCAAAATTCTCAAAATGCTCCAAACTTCAGGAAACTTCACAGTAACGATGAGCAACATTGGAAGATGTGGAATTTGGCTTTGGAATTTCCAAAATATCTGTTGTTACCTTGGAAACAATGCAAAAAGATCAAAACTTTGGATTTTCACAGAACATTCCAGAACATCAATGTTAAATTAATTCTAGAGACATTAAATTGTATATGATTATGAACGGAAAAAATTGCAGCAGGGGTTTGACTTTGGAATATTCAAAATGGCCGCCGTTACCATGGAAACAGCAAAAATATCCAAAATTTCAAAATGCTTCAAACTTAATGAAACTTTGCAAAAATGTTACTTGACATCTGTAGATGCACTATTTGACTTTGGAATTTTCAAACTGGCTGCCGCTCACCTGGCAATGGGGGAAGGGTGCCATCCGTTATTGCTAGCAATTACAAATCTAGTTATTATTATATTTATTCTTCCACACTTTTTTGTCCATACTATTTCTCAGAATTGGCTTAAACAATATTGATGGAACTATACCATAATGTTGACCACCACATTAAATAGTGCAGTGAGGTATGGCATCATCAAGATGGCTGCCGTTGCCATGGAAACGAAACAAATGTGAAAAATTTCTGTTTTTTGTTTTGGTGAACAGTTTGAATATGCTTACACTCAGAATCATCATATTTTGATACAATGTAGGTGCCCACTATATACAGGTGTTGGATGATTTTGGCACACATTGGACCTATTATGTTGCCATGGAAACTACACCAAAAATTTCAAAAATATCAAAATGCTCAAAACTTAATGAAACTTCACAGTAACGATAAGCAACATTGGAAGATGTGGAATTTGGCTTTGGAATTTCCAAAATATCTGTTGTTACCATGGAAACAATGCAAAAAGGTCAAAACTTTGAATTTTCACAGAACATTCCAGAACATCAATGTTAAATTTATTTTAGAGACATTAAATGGAATATGATGGTATATATGATTATGGAGGGAAAAATTGCAGCGGGGGTTTGACTTTGGAATATTCAAAATGGCCGCCGTTACCATGGGAACAGCAAAATTATGAAAAACTTCAAAATGCTTTAAATTTAATGAAACTTATAACAAATTTTGCCTAGCTTATGTAGACTTAACTTAAGAGTTTCGAATTTTCAAAATGGCCGCCGTTGCCATGGAAACAGCAAACATTTTCTAAATAGCTGCCGCTGGCCTGGCAATGGGGAAAGGGTGCCATCCGCTATTGCTTGCAATGGCAAATCTAGTTTTTATTATTTTTCTTCCACACATTTTGTCCAGGAGATTTCTCGAAATCCAAAGGACCAAAGTTGATGGAACTCTATTATATTGAGGACCCTTAGGTGAAGAGTTGCAGGCACCATGGAATGGTTCAAGATGGCTGCCGTTTCCATGGAAACTGCAAAAATGTGAAAAATTTTCAAAATTCTAAATTCTTCATTATAAGACCCAAGTGGATGAAACTTTGTGGAAGTGTTACCTGATATGCCTAGATGTGCATGCAATATCAAGAGGTTCCAAAATGGCCGCCATTGTCATGGAAACAGGGCAAAAGTTTAACATTGACTGTATGGGAAAACACATAAAAGCTACATTTTCTTGAAGAATATAGCATCAATCCCAATGAAACTTTACAGCTATGTAACATAGCATGTACCAATGTTGGACCTGTCTTTGGAATTTTGGAAATGGTAACTGTTACCATGGAAACAGCAAAAATTTCAAAAATTTCAAAATGCTCCAAACGAGATAACATTTTACAACAATGTTAATAAACATGTGTAAAAGCGCTCTTTGACTTTGGATTTTTCAAAATGGCTGCCGCTCACCTGGCAATTGGGGAAGGGTGCCATCCGTTATTGCTAGCAATTACAAATCTAGTTATTAAGGTCTTTCCTTTTTCTATAAGGAAAGACCTTACTGTATTTCTTCTGTTTATTAAGGTCTTTCCTTTTACAAAAGGGAAAGACCTTACTGTATTTCTTCTGTTTATTATTATTATTATTATTAAGGTCTTTCCTTTTTCTATAAGGAAAGACCTTACTGTATTTCTTCTGATTATTATTATTCTTCTTGTTCCGCCAAACTTTGACAAAATTTCCCTCCGTAACCGTAAGACGTGTTGCTTTCATGTTCACACTTTGTATCGGTGTCATGAATACCTATCCGGAACTCACCCTGTGAGTCGAAATATTTTGTCGGTTCGGAGTAATCCCTCCGAAACCCAAAAACCTTGTTATCGTTCCAACACCGTAACCGTAATAGGTAGAAAAAAAACAAAGGGTGAAATTTGTTCAGGACCAGACCCCGGTTCTTCGTTACATTTGGATCGAAAAGATTCAACGACTCATTGGTAGGGTTATGCCCCTATGAAAATTAACCGGTGTCGGTTGGCCACCAAAACTCAGAAACCGTAAGTCGTAGACACCTAGGATCTTCACCAATCATCATCAATTCATGTATCTTTGAAAAATACCTCAAGGTCAAATTTGTATGTTGACCTTGACCTTTGACCTAACACCTTGTTATGGGATAATCTCAGAAACCATTATACTTACAGAAGTTTTGAATAGTGGAAAATGTTTGGGTCATTAAGGCGCAACTTTGTTACATTTTGACAAAAGAGATTTGACCTTTTTATAAGGGGCATAACCCCTGTTTTAGGTTTCTGAAAAGACAAAATCAGCTTTTACTATATAACCAAAGGTCCTAGACCCATGGGGTCTTCAGCAATGACATTGGGGACTAATGACCTTGACAAAGGTCAAAAGGTCAAAGGTCAAGGTCATGTCCCATATAGCGAATTATGTGTTTTTGACCTTATTTAAAGGATTTTCAGTGTGTTTTAAAGCTTTTCAATACATTCTACGTCTATTTGAACATATATTTTACATTATAAAAGGAAAGACCTCTCAATTGTTCAAGAACAATTGACATTTTAATTATTATTATTATTAAGGTCTTTCCTTTTTCTATAAGGAAAGACCTTACTGTATTTCTTCTGTTTATTATTATTCTTTTTCCGCCAAACTTTGACGAAGTTAGCAGCCTAAACCGTAAGACGTGTCGCTTTCATGTTCTCACTTTGTATCGGTGTCATGAATACCTATCCGGAACTCACCCTGTTAGTCGAAATATTTTGTCGGTTCGGAGTAATCCCTCCGAAACCAAAAAACCTTGTTATCGTTCCAACACCGTAACCGTAATAGATAGAAAAAAAACGAAGGGTGAAATTTGTTCAGGACCAGACCCCGGTTCTTCGTTACATTTGATTCGAAAAGATTCAACGACTCATTGGTAGGGTTATGCCCCTTTGAAAATTAACCGGTGTCGGTGGACCACCAAAACTCAGAAACCGTAAATCGTAGAGACCTAGGATCTTCACCATTCATCAACAATTCATGAGACTTTCAAAAATACCTCAAGGTCAAATGTGTATGTTGACCTTGACCTTTGACCTAACACCTTGTTATCAGAACAACTCAAAAACCATTATACTTACAGAAGTTTTAAATAGTGGAAAATGTTTGGGTCATTACGGCACAACTTTGTTACATTTTGACCGAAGAGATTTGACCTTTTTTTAAGGGGCATAACACCTGTTTTAGGTTTCTGGAAAGACAAAATCATCTTTTACTATATAACCAAAGGTCCTAGACCCATGGGGTCTTCGGCAATGACATTGGGGACTAATGACCTTGACAAAGGTCAAAAGGTCAAAGGTCAAGGTCATGTCCCATATAGCGAATTTGGTGTTTTTAACCTTATTTAAAGGTTTTTCAGTGTGTTTTAAAGCTTTTCAATACATTCTACGTCTATTTGAACATGTATTTTACATTACAAAAGGAAAGACCTCTCAATTGTTCAAGAACAATTGACAGTTTATTATTATTATTATTCTTCCGTTAAACTTTGACAAATTTAGCCGCGTTAACCGTAAGACGTGTCGCTTTCATATTCACACTTTGTATAGGTGTCATGAATACCTTTCTGGAACTCACCCTGTGAGTCGAAATATTTTGTCGGTTCGGAGTAATCCCTCCGAAACCCAAAAACCTTGTTATCGTTCCAACACCGTAACCGTAATAGGTAGACAAAAAACAAAGGGTGAAATTTGTTCAGGACCAGACCCCGGTTCTTCATTACATTTGGATCGAAAAGATTCAACGACTCATTGGTAGGGTTATGCCCCTATGAAAATTAACCGGTGTCGGTTGGCCACCAAAACTCAGAAACCGTAAGTCGTAGACACCTAGGATCTTCACCAATCATCATCAATTCATGTATCTTTGAAAAATACCTCAAGGTCAAATTTGTATGTTGACCTTGACCTTTGACCTAACACCTTGTTATGGGATAATCTCAGAAACCATTATACTTACAGAAGTTTTAAATAGTGGAAAATGTTTGGGTCATTACGGCGCAACTTTGTTACATTTTGACCAAAGAGATTTGACCTTTTAATAAGGGGCATAACCCCTGTTTTAGGTTTCTGAAAAGACAAAATCAGCTTTTACTATATAACCAAAGGTCCTAGACCCATGGGGTCTTTTGCAATGACATTGGGGACTAATGACCTTGACAAAGGTCAAAAGGTCAAAGGTCAAGGTCATGTCCCAGATAGCGAATTTAGTGTTTTTAACCTCATATAATGGATTTTAAGTGTGTTTTCAAGCTTTGTACGGTTGACCTTGACCTTTTCAATAGATTCTACATCTATAAGAACATGTATTTTACATTACAAAAGGAAAGACCTCTCAATTGTTCAAGAACAATTGACAGTTTAATTATTATTATTCTTTTTCCGCCAAACTTTGACGAAGTTAGCAGCCTAAACCGTAAGACGTGTCGCTTTCATGTTCTCACTTTGTATCGGTGTCATGAATACCTATCCGGAACTCACCCTGTTAGTCGAAATATTTTGTCGGTTCGGAGTAATCCCTCCGAAACCAAAAAACCTTGTTATCGTTCCAACACCGTAACCGTAATAGATAGAAAAAAAACGAAGGGTGAAATTTGTTCAGGACCAGACCCCGGTTCTTCGTTACATTTGATTCGAAAAGATTCAACGACTCATTGGTAGGGTTATGCCCCTTTGAAAATTAACCGGTGTCGGTGGACCACCAAAACTCAGAAACCGTAAATCGTAGAGACCTAGGATCTTCACCATTCATCAACAATTCATGAGACTTTCAAAAATACCTCAAGGTCAAATGTGTATGTTGACCTTGACCTTTGACCTAACACCTTGTTATCAGAACAACTCAAAAACCATTATACTTACAGAAGTTTTAAATAGTGGAAAATGTTTGGGTCATTACGGCGCAACTTTGTTATATTTTGACAGAAGAGATTTGACCTTTTTTTAAGGGGCATAAATCCTATTTTAGGTTTCTGAAAAGACAAAATCAGCTTTTACTATATAACCAAAGGTCCTAGACCCATGGGGTCTTCAGCAATGACATTGGGGACTAATGACCTTGACAAAGGTCAAAAGGTCAAAGGTCAAGGTCATGTCCCATATAGCGAATTATGTGTTTTTGACCTTATTTAAAGGATTTTCAGTGTGTTTTAAAGCTTTTCAATACATTCTACGTCTATTTGAACATATATTTTACATTATAAAAGGAAAGACCTCTCAATTGTTCAAGAACAATTGACATTTTAATTATTCTTATTCTTCCAATGATTTTTGTCCGGCAGATTTTTTGAAGGCAATGGAACCAATCTTAGTGATAGTCAACTATAATGAGGAACACAAAATTTCGGGTTGCAGTAGGTCATAGGACCATTAAAAATTGCTGCCGTTACCATGGAAACGGAAAAATTGTGAAAAATTCCACTTTTTGGTTTTAGGGAATTATTTGGAGATGCTTAGACTTAGGATCATTATATTTTGATACAATGTAGGTGCCCACTATATACTTGTTTTGGATGATTTTTGGCATTCATTGGAACTACTATGTTGCCATGGATACTACACCAAAAATTTCCAAAATATCAAAATGCTCCAAATTTAATGAAACTTCACAGGAACGATGAGCAACATTGGTAGATGTGCAATTTGGCGTTGGAATTTTGAAAATGTCTTGTGTTACCATGGAAACAAGGCAAACATGTTCAAAACGCTTTAAAAACCCTAAAAAGTGGCATTTACTTCCTTAAAATGGTAGGTCAAATTCATTGAAACTCTGATGGTATGTTCCCTCCCATGTACCAATGGAGTATCTGCCATTAAAAATTTGGAATGGTCTGTGTTACCATAGAAACCAGCCAAAATGTCAAAAATTTCAAAAATTTCAAAATGCTTCAAACTTGATGAAACTTAATATATTTGTTGACTGTCAAGTCTGCATGAGACTTTTGAAGTTGGAATTTCCAAAATGGCTACCGTTGCCATGGAAACTGCAGAAATGTCAAATATTTTCAAAATGCTCCAAACTTAATGAAACTTAATATTATTGTTAACTGGCATGTATTGATGAGACTTTTGACTTCGGAATGTTCAAAATGGCTGCTGTTGCCATGGAAACAGCAGAAATGTGAAACTTTTGACAATGCTCTTATTGTACTGAAAATTTACAGAAAGATATATCGCAATCAATAGATCTGCATTCACTGTTAAGTTGTTTTGAAATGGCTGCCGCTTAGTGGCAATGGGGGGAAGGGTGACATCCGCTATTGCTTGCAATGGCAATTCTAGTTATATTTATTCTTCCACACTTTTTTGTCCATTCTATTTCTCGGAATTGGCTTGAACAATATTGATGGAACTATACCATAATGTAGACCACCACATTCTATAGTGCAGTGGGGTATGGCACCATCAAGATGGCTGCCGTTGCCATGGAAACGAAACAAATGTGAAAAATTTCTGTTTTTTGTTTTGGTGAACTGTTTGAATATGCTTAAACTCAGAATCATCATATTTTAATACAATGAAGGTGCCCACTATATACAGGTATTGGATGATTTTGGCACTCATTGGACCTACTATGTTGCCATGGAAACTAAACCAAAAATTTCAAAAATATCAAAATGCTCCAAACTTTATGAAACTTCACAGTTACGATGAGCAACATTGGAAGATGTGGAATTTGGCGTTGGAATTTATAAAATATCTGTAGATACCATGGAAACAATGCAAAAAGGTCAAAACTTTGAATTTTCACAGAACATTCCAGAACATCAATGTTAAATGTATTCTAGAGACATTAAATGGTATATGATGGTACATATGATAATGGAGGGAAAAAATTGCAGCGGGGGTTTGACTTTGGAATATTCAAAATGGCCGACGTTACCATGGGAACAGCAAAAATTTTAAAAATTTCAAAGTTCTCCAAACTTAATGAAACTTTACAAAATTGACAATTGGCATGAGTAGATGCACTCTATGATTTTGGAATTTTCAAAATGGCTGCCGCTCGCCTGGCAATAGGGGAAGGGTGCCATCCGCTATTGCTTGCAATGGCAAATCTAGTTATTATGTCACCCGATCGACAATGTCGGGTGACATATTGCTTTTCCTCTGTTTCTTTACTATTATTATTATTCTTCCAATGATTTTTGTCCGGCAGTTTTCTTGGAGACAATGGAACCAATCTTAATGATAGTTGACTATAATGAGGAACACAAAATTTCGGGTTGCAGTAGGTCTTAAGACCATTAAAAATGGCTGCCGTTACCATGGAAACGGAACAATTGTGAAAAATTCCAGTTTTTGGTTTTTGTGAATAATTTGGAGATGCTTAAACTCAGAATCATTATATTTAAATACAATAAAGGTGCCACCAATATACTGGTTTGGGATGATTTTGGCAATCATTGGAACTACTATGTTGCCATGGAAACTACACCAACAATTTCAAAAATATGAAAATGCTCCAATTTTTTTTAAACTTAAGCATAACGATGAGCAACTTTGGTAGATGTGGAATTTGGCGTTGGAATTTCCAAAATGTCTGCCGTTTCCATGGAAACAATGCAAAAAGGTCAAAATGCTCCAAAAACTTCCGGGTTTGGTGAATAACTTTGGTATGCTTGAACTTAAAATCATCAAATTTTTATACAATATAGTTGTCCACTATATACAGGTTTTGAATGATTATGA
Organism: Mytilus galloprovincialis; assembly: GCA_037788925.1. Classification (NCBI taxonomy): domain Eukaryota; kingdom Metazoa; phylum Mollusca; class Bivalvia; order Mytilida; family Mytilidae; genus Mytilus; species Mytilus galloprovincialis. Next base: position 89,480,648 of record CM075336.1, on the reverse strand, counting down.
CAATCATTGGAACTACTCTGTTACCATGGATACAGGATCAAATATTTCAAAAATTTCAAAATGCTCAAAAATTGATGAAACTTAATATTATTGTTGACTGCCAAGTCTGGATGAGACTTTTGACTTTGGAATTTCCTAAATGGCCACTGTTGCCATGGAAACTGCAAAAAAGTCAAAAATTCTCAAAATGCTTTGAACTTTATGAAACTTGATATTATTGTTAACTGACAAGTAATGATGAGGCTTTTCATTTTGAAATTTTCAAAATGGCTGCCGTTGCCATGGAAACGGCAGAAATGTGAAATTTTTTAAATGCTGTGAATGTACTGAAAATTTACAGAAAGATGTATTGCCATGCATATATATGCATTCACTGTTAAACGATTCTGAAATGGCTGCAACTTAGTGGCAATTGGGGGAAGGGTGACATCCGCTATTGCTTGCAATGGCAATTCTAGTTATTTTTATTCTTCCACACATTTTGTCCATACTATTTCTCAGAATTGGTCAGACCAATGTTGATGGAACTATACCATAATATGAACCGCCATGTTAAGTTGTGCAAGAGACATTGGAATGGTAAAAAATGGCCGCCGTTGCCATGGAAACTGATCAAATGTGAAAAAAAATGCAGATTTTAAATCTTTCATTATTAGATCTACCTGGATGAAACTTAGTGGTAATGTTCCTTGGTATGCCTAGATGTTGTGACAATATAAGAAAATTCCAAAATGGCCACCATTGTCATGGAAACAGGGCGAAAGTTTAACATTGGCCCTATGGGAAAATACATTAAAGATGCATTTTCTTGAAGAATATAGCATCAAGCCCAATGAAACTTTATAGATATGTAACATGGCATGTCCCAAAGTGGCACCTGTCTTTGGAATTTTAGAAATGGTACCCGTTACCATGGAAATAGCAAAAAATTCAAAAATTTCTAAATGCTCCAAAATTAATGAAACATTACAACAATGTTAATACACATCTGTAGATGCAATCTTTGACTTTGGAATTTTCAAAATGGCTGCCGCTCACCTGGCAATAGGGGAAGGGTGCCATCCGCTATTGCTTGCAATGGCAAATCTAGTTATTATTATGTCACCCGATCGACAATGTCGGGTGACATATTGCTTTTCCTCCGTTTCTTTTTTTTCTTATTATTATTATTCTTCCACCTAATTTTGTCCGGCAGTTTTCTTGGAGCCAATGGAACCAATCTTAATGATAGTTTACTATAATGAGGAACACAAAATTCCGGGTTGTAGTAGGGTCTAAGACCATAACAAATGGCTGCCGTTTCCATGGAAACGGAACAATTGTAAAAAATTCCAGTTTTTGGTTTTGGTGAATTATTTGGAAATGCTTAAACTCGGAATCATTATATTTTGATACAATGTAGGTGCCGGCCATATACTGGTTTTGGATGATTTTGGAAATCATTGGAACTACTATGTTGCCATGGAAACTGCACCAAAAATTCCAAAAATATCAAAATGCTCCAAATTTTTTGAAACTTCATAGTAACGATGAGCAACATTGGTAGATGCGTAATTTGGCGTTGGAATTTCCAAAATGTCTGCCGTTACCATGGAAACAGTGCATAAGTGTCAAAATGCTCTAAAAACCTCAGGATTTGGTGAATAATTTTGGTATGTTTGAACTTGAAATCATCAAATTTTTACACAATATAGTTGTCCACAATATACAGGTTTTGAATGATTTTGACAATCATTGGAACTCTTTTGTTACCATGGATACTGGACCAAATATTTAAAAAATTTCAAAATGCTCCAAAATTGATCAAACTTAATATGATTGTTGACTGGCAAGTCTGGATGAGACTTTTGACTTTGGAATTTCCAAAATGGCCACCGTTGCCATGGAAACTGCAAAAAAGTCAAAAATTCTCAAAATGCTTTGAACTTAATGAAACTTGATATTATTGTTCACTGGAAAGTATTGATGAGACTTTTGACTTTGAAATTTTCAAAATGGCTGCCGTTGCCATGGAAACAGCAGAAATGTGATTTTTTTTTTAAATCCTCTCAATGTACAGAAAATTTACAGACAGATTTATTGCCATGCATATATGTGCATTCACTGTTAAACAATTTTGAAATGGCTGCCGCTTAGTGGCAATTGGGGGAAGGGTGACATCCGCTATTGCTTGCAATGGCAATTCTAGTTATGTCACCCGATCGACAATGTCGGGTGACATATTGCTTTTCCTCTGTTTCTTTGTTATTATTATTATTCTTCCAACTATTTTGTCCGCCACTTTTCTTGGAGCCAATGGAACCAATCTTAATGATAGTTAAGTATAATAGGGAACACAAAATTGCGGGTTGCAGTAGGGTCTAAGACCATAAAAAATGGCTGCCGTTTCCATGGAAACGAAACAATTGTGAAAAATTCCACTTTTTGTTTTTTTGGAATAATTTGGAGATGCTTAAACTCAGAATCATCATATTTTAATACAATGAAGGTGCCACCCATATACTGGTTTTGGATGATTTTGGCAATCATTGGAACTACTATGTTGCCATGGAAACTACACCAAAAATTTCAAAAATATGAAAATGCTCCAAATTTTTTGAAACTTTACCATAACGATGAGCAACTTTGGTAGATGTGGAATTTGGCGTTGGAATTTCCAAAATGTCTGCCGTTTCCATGGAAACAATGCAAAAAGGTCAAAATGCTCCAAAAACTTCAGGGTTTGGTGAATAACTTTATTATGCTTGAACTTAAAATCATCAAATTTTTACACAATATAGTTATTCACTATATACAGGTTTTCATTGATTTTGACAATCATTGGAACTACTCTGTTACCATGGATACAGGATCAAATATCTCCAAAATTTCAAAATGCTCCTAAATTGATGAAACTTAATATGATTGTTGACTGGCAAGTCTGGATGAGACTTTTGACTTTGGAATTTCCAAAATGGCCACCGTTGCCATGGAAACTGCAAAAATGTCAAAATTTCTCAAAATGCTTTGAACTTAATGAAACTTAATAGTATTGTTAACTGCCAAGTACAGATGAGACTTTTGACTTTGAAATTTTCAAAATGGCTGCCGTTGCCATGGAAACAGCAGAAATGTGAATTTTTAAAAAATGCTCTGAATGTACTGAAAATTTACAGAAAGATGTATTGCCATAAATATATGTGCATTCACTGTTAAACCATTTTGAAATGGCTGCCGGTTAGTGGCAATAGGGGAAGGGTGACATCCGCTATTGCTTGCAATGGCAATTCTAGTTTTTATTATTCTTCTTCAACACTTTTTGTCCACACAGTTTCTCGGAATTGTATGGACCAATGTTGATGGAACTATACCATAATGTGGACCAGCATATGAAGTTGTGCACCTGACTTTGGAATGGTCAAGATGGCTGCCGTTTCCATGGAAACTGCAAAAATCCGAAAATATTCAAAGTGTTCCAAACTGGAAGAAACTCCACAGGAATGGTAACTGGCATGAGCTGATTTGCAGTTTGACTTTGGAATTTTCAAAATGGCTGCCGTTACCATGGAAACAGCTCAAATATAAAAAATTCTAACTCTTTCATTATAACATCCAGCTGGATGAAACTTTATGAAAATGTGACCCAGTATGCCAAGATGTCAAGAAAATATTTGGATAGTTCAAAATGGCCGCCGTTGTCATGGAAACTGGGGACAAGTTTTGCATTGACACTATTGGAAAATGCATAAAACCTGCATTTTCTTAGAGAGTATTGCACCAATTTCAATGAAACTGTATTGATATATAACATGACATGTGGCAATGAGATGTCTGCTTTTAGAATTTTGGAATTATCTACTGTAACCATGGTTGCAGCAAAAATGTTCAAAATTTCAAAAAATATTAAAATGCTGCGAAATGAATGAAACTTAACAGGAATGATAACTGACATATGCAGAGTTGGATTTTGCAGTTGGAATTTTCAAAATGGCCGCCGTAACCATGGAAACAGCAAAAATTGCAAAAATTTCAAAATGCTTCAAAATTAATGAAACTTTACAAAAATGATAATTTGAATGGGTAGATGCACTCTTTGACTTTAGAATCTTCTAGATTGCTGCCGCTCGCCTGGCAATATGGGAAGGGTGCCATCCGCTATTGCTTGCAATGGCAAATCTAGTTATATTTATTCTTCCACACTTTTTTGTCCATACTATTTCTCCGAATTGGCTTGAACAATATTGATGGAACTATACCATAATGTTGACCACCACAATAAATAGTGCAGTGGGGTATGGCATTATCAAGATGGCTGCCGTTGCCATGGAAACGAAACAAATGTGAAAAAATCCACTTTTTTGTTTTGGTGAACTGTTTGGATATGCTTGAACTCAAAACCATTATATTTTAATACAATGTAGGTGCCCACTATATACAGGTGTTGGATGATTTTGACACTCATTGGAACTACTATGTTGCCATGGAAAAACTAAACCAAAAGTTTCAAAAATATCAAAATGCTCCAAACTTAATGAAACGTCACAGTAACGATGAGCAACATTGAAAGATGTGGAATTTGGCGTTGGAATTTCTAAAATATCTGTTGTTACCATGGAAACAATGCATAAAGGTCAAAACTTTCAAAAAAAATTAAAAATGCTGCAAACTGGATGAAACTTTACAGAAACGGTCACTGGCATAAGCAGAGTTGACTTTTGAAGTTGGAATTTTTAAAATGGCCGCCGTAACCATGGAAACAACAAAATTGTTTAAAATATCAAAATGCTCCAAACTTAACGAAACTTTACAAAAATGATAATTTGCATGTGTAGATTCATTCTTTGACTTTGGAATTTTCTAAATGGCTGTCGCTCGCCTGGCAATGGGGAAAGGGTGCCATCCGCTATTGCTTGCAATCGCAAATCTAGTTCTTATTATGGCACCCTCAACGGAGTTGGGGTGACATATTGTTATTGTTCGTTTCTTTTTTTCTTATTATTATTATGGCACCCTCAACGGAGTTGGGGTGACGTATTGTTATTCTACGTTTCTTTTTTTTTCTTATTATGGCACCCTCAACGGAGTTGGGGTGACATATTGTTATTCTACGTTTCTTTTTTTTCTTATTATGTCACCCGATCGACAATGTCGGGTGACATATTGCTTTTCCTCCGTTTCTTTGTTATTATGTCACCCGATCGACAATGTCGGGTGACATATTGCTTTTCCTCTGTTTCTTTTTCTGTATTATTATTATTTTTCTTCCACCTATTTTGTCCGGCAGTTTTCTCAGAGCCAATGGAACCAATCTTAATGATAGTTAACTATAAGGAGGAACACAAAATTCCGGGTTGCAGTAGGTCTAAAGACCATAAAAATGCTGCCATTACCATGGAAACGGAACAATTGTCAAAAATTCCAGTTTTTGGTTTTAATGAATTATTTGGAGTTGCTTTAACTTAGAATCATTATATTTTGATACAATGTAGGTGCCGGGCATATACTGGTTTTGGATGATTTTGGCAATCATTGGAACTATCATGTTGCCATGGAAACTACACCAAAAATTTCCAAAATATCAAAATGCTCCAAATTTAATAAAAGTCCACAGTAACAATGAGCAACATTGGTAGATGTGCAATTTGGCGTTGGAATTTCAAAAATGTCTGCCGTTACCATGGAAACAAGTCAAAAATGGTGAAAATGCTTCAAAAACCTTAAAGTGGCATTTACTTTCTTAAAATGGTAGGTCAAATCCATTGAAACTCTGATGGTATGTTCCCTCCCATGTACCAATGTGGTATCTGCCATTAGAAATTTGGAATGGTATCTGTTACCATAGAAACCAGTCAAAATGTCAAAAATTTCAAAAATTTTAAAATGCTCCAAAATTGATGAAACTTACTATATTTGTTGACTGTCAAGTCTACATGAGACTTTTGAAGTTGGAATTTCCAAAATGGCCACCGTTGCCATGGAAACTGCAGAAATGTCAAATATTTTCAAAATACTCCAAACTTAATGAAACTTAATATTATTGTCAACTGGCATGTATAGATGAGACTTTTGACTTTGGAATTTTCAAAATGGCTGCCGTTGCCATGGAAACAGAAGAAATGTGAAACTTTTGACAATGCTCAAAATGTACTGAAAATTTACAGAAAGATATATCGCAATGCGTTGATCTGCATTCACTGTTAAATTGTTCTCAAATGGCTGCCGCTTAGTGGCAATAGGGGAAGGGTGACATCCGCTATTGCTTGCAATGGCAATTCTAGTTATTATGGCACCCTCAACGGAGTTGGGGTGACGTATTGTTATTCTACGTTTCTTTTTTTCTTATTATTTTTATTAATCTTCTTCCACACTTTTTGTCCACGCTAGTTCTCAGAATCTATTGGGTCAATGATGATGGAACTCTACTAAAAGAAGGACCCCCATGTGAAGTTGTGCATCTTGCTATGGAATGGTCCAAGATGGCCCCCGTTTCCATGGAAACGGTAAAAATGTAAAAAAAAAATCAAATTTCCAACTCTTGCATTGTAAGACCCAACTAGATGAAACTTTATGGAAATGTTCCTTGGTATGCCCTGATATACCGACAATATTTAGAAATTCCAAAATGGCCGCCATTGTCATAGAAAAAAGGCGAAAGTTTAACATTGGCCCAATGGGAAAATACATTAAATCTGTATTTTCTAAAGGAATATAAGATCAAATCTATTAAAACTTTATTGATATATTACGTGGCATGTCCCAAAGTGGCACCTGTCTTTGGAATTTTGGAAATAGTAACTGTTACCATGGAAACAGCAAAAATTTCAAAAATTTCAAAATGCTGCAAACGAGATGAAATTTTACAACAATGTTGATAAACATGTCTGAAAGCTTTCTTTGACTTTGAAATTTTCAAAAGGGCTGCCGCTCGCCTGGCAATAGGGGGACGAGGGTGCCATCCGTTATTGCTAGCAATTACAAATCTAGTTATTCTTATTCTTCCAATGATTTTTGTCCGGGAGATTTTTTGAAGGCAATGGAACCAATCTTAGTGATAGTCAACTATAATGAGGAACACAAAATTTCGGGTTGCAGTAGGTCATGGGACCATTAAAAATGGCTGCCGTTACCATGGAAACGGAACAAATGTGAAAAATTCCACTTTTTGGTTTTGGGGAATTATTTGGAGATGCTTTAACTTAGAATCATTATATTTTGATACAGTGTAGGTGCCCACTATATACTTGTTTTGGATGATTTTTGGCATTCATTGGAACTACTATGTTGCCATGGATACTACACCAAAAATTTCCAAAATATCAAAATGCTCCAAATTTAATGAAACTTCACAGTAACGATGAGCAACATTGGTAGACGTGCAATTTGGCGTTGGAATTTCGAAAATGTCTTGTATTACCATGGAAACAAGGCAAAAATGGTCAAAACGCTTTAAAAAACCTTAAAAAGTGGCATTTACTTTCTTAAAATGGTAGGTCAAATCCATTGAAACTCTGATGGTATGTTCCCTCCCATGTACCAATGTAGTATCTGCCATTAGAAATTTGGAATGGTATCTGTTACCATAGAAACCAGACAAAATGTCAAAAATGTCAAAAATTTCAAAATGCTCCAAACTTGATGAAACTTAATATATTTGTTGACTATCAAGTCTGCATGAGACTTTTGAAGTTGGAATTTCCAAAATGGCTACCGTTGCCATGGAAACTGCAGAAATGTCAAATATTTTCAAAATGCTCCAAACTTAATGAAACTTAATATTATTGTTAACTGGCATGTATAGATGAGACTTTCGACTTTGGAATTTTCAAAATGGCTGCCGTTGCCATGGAAACAGCAGAAATGTGAAACTTTTTACAATACTTTAAATGTACTGAAAATTTACAGAAAGATCTATTGCAATTCATAGATCTACATTCACTGTTAAATTGTTTTGAAATGGCTGCCACTTAGTGGCAATGGGGGGAAGGGTGACATCCGCTATTGCTTGCAATGGCAATTCTAGTTATGGCACCCTCAACGGAGTTGGGGTGACATATTGTTATTGTTTGTTTCTTTTTTTCTTATTATTCTTATTATTATATTTATTCTTCCACACTTTTTTGTCCATTCTATTTCTCGGAATTGGCTTGAACAATATTGATGGAACTATACCATAATGTAGACCACCACATTCTATAGTGCAGTGGGGTATGGCACCATCAAGATGGCTGCCGTTGCCATGGAAACGAAACAAATGTGAAAAAATCCAGTGTTTTGTTTTGGTGAACTGTTTGGATATGCTTGAACTCAGAATCATTATATTTTAATACAATGTAGGTGCCCACTATATACAGGTGTTGGATGATTTTGGCACTCATTGGAACTACTATGTTGCCATGGAAACTACTCTAAAAATTTCAAAAATCTCAAAATGTTCCAAACTTAAGGAAACTTCACAGTAACGATGAGCAACATTGGAAGATGTGGAATTTGGCGTTGGAATTTCCAAAATATTTGTTGTTACCATGGAAATAATGCAAAAAGGTCAAAACTTTGAATTTTCACAGAACATTCCAGAACATCAATGTTAAATTTATTCTAGAGACATTAAATGGTATATGATGGTATATAGGATTATGGAGGGAAATTGCAGCGGGGGTTTGACTTTGGAATTTTCAAAATGGCCGCCGTTACCATGGGAACAGCAAAATTATGAAAAACTTCAAAATGCTTTAAATCTAATGAAACTTATAACAAATTTTGCCTAGCTAATGTAGACTTAACTTTTGAGTTTCGAATTTTCAAAAGGGCCGTCGTTGCCATGGAAACAGCAAAAATTTTCTAAATGGCTGCCGCTCGCCTGGCAATGGGGAAAGGGTGCCATCCGCTATTGCTTGCAATGGCAAATCTAGTTTTTATTATTTTTCTTCCACTATTTTTGTCCGGAGGGGTTCTCAGAATTAAATGGACCAAAGTTGATGGAACTATGGTATAATGTTGAACACCATGCGAAGTTGTCCCTCTGACTTTGGAATGGTCAAGATGGCCACCGTTACCATGGAAACAGCAAAAATGCGAAAAACATTAAAGTGTTCCAAAGTGGAAAAAATTTCACAGGAATGGTAACTGGCATGTGCTGATCAACAGTTTGACTTCGGAATTTCCAAAATGGCCGCCGTTACCATGGAAACTGCAAAAATGTCAAAAAATTTTAAAAGCTCCAAAATTTATAAAACTTTAAAAAAATGTTAATTTGCAAGTGTAGATGCACTCTTTGACTGAGGAATTTTCAAAATGGCTGCCGTTACCCTGGCAATTGGGGAAGGGTGCCATCCGTTATTGCTAGCAATTACAAATCTAGTTATGGCACCCTAAACGGAGTTTGGGTGACATATTGTTATTCTACGTTTCTTTTTTTATGTCACCCTGACGGAGGTCGGGTGACATATTGTTATTGTACGATTCTTTTTTTTTTCTTTATTATTCCACACTTTTTTGTCCAGACTATTTCTCGGAATTGCATGGACTAATGATGATGGAAGTATACCATAATGTTAACCCCCATGTGCAGATGTGCAATCGGGGGTTGGCATTTCCAAGATGGCTGTCGTTGTCATGGAAACAGAAATAATGTGCAAAATCGGAAAGTCTTCCAAAATGAATAAAACTTTGTGGAAATGTTACTTGGCATGCGAAGACTTGAAATCCATCTTTGTAATTTCCAAAATGGCGGCCGTTGCCATAGAAACAGTACAAACATCCAAATTTTCAAAATGCTTTAAATTTTCGGAAAATTCGCAAAATGATGTATTGTAAAGTGAATTAAGTTAATTCAATGTTAAAAGTTTCGAAATGGCTGCCACTAAGTGGCAATACGCGGACCAGGGTGACATCCGCTATTGCTTGCAATGGCAATTCTAGTTCTTATTATTCTTATTCCGCACTTTTTGTCCAGCTTAGTTCTTGGAACTGAATGGACCAATGTTGATGGAACTATAACATAATGTTAATCACCATGTGTAGTTTTGCATCTGACTTTGGAATTAAAAAAATGGCTGCCATTGCCATGGAAACAGCAAAAATGTGAAAAATTGAAATGTGTTCCAATTTATATGAAACTTCTATGATATTAAGAGACTCATGCACACTTGAACATGGTACATTTTTTTTTCAACTGGGGGGTCTCTAGACATAATTTGAGGGGGGTGAATTTTTAATGGAACATTCCAGAACATAACTGTTAAATTTATTCTTGAGACATTAAATGGTATATAATTATGGAGAGAACAATTTGTAGCAGAAGTTAGACTTTGGAATTTTCAAAATGGCCGCCGTTACCATGGAAACAGCAAAAATATGAAAAACTAAAAAATGCTTCAAATTTAATGAAACTTAAAACAAATGTTGCCTAGCTAATGTAGACTTGAGTTTTGAGTTTGGAATTTTCAAAATGGCTGCCGTTGCCATGGAAACGGCACAATTGTTGAAAACAGAAAAAACGTACATAAAGCTAAGAAAACTGACAGAAAGATCTTTTGTTATGGATATATCTGCATTTACTGATGGAACATTTCGAAATGGCTGCCGTTTAGTGGCAATTTGGGAACCAGGGTGACATCCGCTATTGCTTGCAATGGCAATTCTAGTTATGGCACCCTCAACGGAGTTGGGGTGACATATTGCTTTTCTACGTTTCTTTTTTTCTTATTATTTTTTTTCTTCCACTTTTTTTGTCCAGCTTATATTTTGGAATTGGATGAACCAAATGTTATGGAACTATACCATAATGTTAACCAGCATGTGCAGATTTGCAATCGGGGTATGGCATTTTCAAGATGGCCACCGTTACCATGGAAACAGAACATATGTGAAAAATAAAATTTTTGTTTTTGGTTAATAATTTGAGTATGCCTGAACTTAGAATCATCAAATTTTTATATATTGTTGGTGTCCACCATATACAGGTTTCAGAGGATTTTGAGAATCTTTGGAACTACTATATTGCCATGGAAACTAAATATCTTTAGCATTAAACCCTATGGGAAAACCTTAAAGTACCATTTACTCCGTTAACAAGGAAGGTCAAACTCAATGAAACTACATGGATATGTAACATGGTATGTTTCAAAGTGGCACCTGTCTTTGGAATTTTGGAAATGGTTACTGTTACCATGGAAACAGCAAAAATTTCAAAAATTTCAAAATGCTCCAAACTTTATAAAATTTTACATCAATGTTCTATGACATGTGTAGATGCGCTGTCTGACTTTGGAATTTTAAAAATGGCTGCCGTTACCCTGGCAATGGGGAAGGGTGCCATCCGTTATTGCTAGCAATTACAAATCTAGTTCTTATTATTTTTCTTCCACTTTTTTTGTCCAGCTTATATCTTGGAATTGGATAAACCAAATGTTATGGAACTATACCATAATGTTAACCAGCATGTGCAGATTTGCAATCGGGGTATGGCATTTTCAAGATGGTCACCGTTACCATGGAAACAGAACAAATGTGAAAAATAAAATTTTTGTTTTTGGTGAATAATTTGAGTATGCATGAACATAGAATCATCTAATTTTTATATATTGTTGGTGTCCACTATATACAAGTTTTAGGGGATTTCGGGAATCTTTGGAACTACTATATTGCCATGGAAACTAAATACATTTAGCATTAAACCCTATGGGAAAACCTTAAAGTAGCATATACTCCGTTAACAAGGAAGGTCAAACTCAATGAAACTACATGGATATGTAACATGGCATGTTTCAAAGTGGCATCTGTCTTTGGAATTTTGGAATTGGTAACCGTTACCATGGAAACAGCAAAAATTTCAAAAGTTTCAAATTGCTCCAAACTTTATGAAATTTTACAACAATGTTGATAAACATTTGTAGATACGCTCTATGACTTTGGAATTTTCAAAATGGCTGCCGCTCACCTGGCAATAGGGGAAGGGTGCCATCCGTTATTGCTAGCAATTACAAATCTAGTTATTTTTATTATTCTTCCACACATTTTGTCCATCGTGTTTCTAAGAATTGAGTGATCCAATGTTTATGGAACTCAACTATAATGAGGAACCCCATTTGAAGTTGTGCACCTTGCTATGGAATGGTAAAAGATGGCCGCCGTTTCCATGGAAACAGCACAAATGCGAAAAAATCAAAGTGGTCCAAACTGGAAGAAACTCCACAGGAATGTTAACTGGCATGTGCTGATTTCCAGTTTGACTTTGAAATTTTCAAAATGGCTGCCGTTACCATGGAAACAGCTAGAATATCAAAAATTCTAACTCTTTCGTTATAAGATCCAACTGGATGAAACTTTATGAAAATGTTCTCCAGTATGCCAAGATGTCAAGACAATATTTGGATAGTTCAAAATGGCCGCCGTTGTCATGGAAACTGGAGCCAAGTATTGCATTGACCCTATGGAAAAAAGCATAAAATGAGCATTTTCTCACAGAGTATTGCACCAAAGTAAATGAAACTGTATTGATATATAACATGACTTGTGGCAATGAGATGTCTGCTTTTAGAATTTTGGAATTATCTACTGTAACCATGGTTGCAGCACAAATGTTCAAAATTTCCAAAAAAAAATAAAGTGCTGCAAACTGGATGAAACTTTACAGAAATAGTGGCTGACATGTGTGGAATTGCATTTTGAAGTTGGAATTTCCAAAATAGCCGCCGTAACCATGGAAACAGCAAAATTGTCCAAAATTTCAAAATGCTCCAAACTTAATGAAATTTTACAAAAATGATGACTTGCATGTGTAGATGCACTCTTTGACTTTGAAATTTTCAAAATGGCTGCCGCTCGCCTGGCAATGGGGGGACGAGGGTGCCATCCGTTATTGCTAGCAATTACAAATCTAGTTATGGCACCCTCAACGGAGTTGGGGTGACATATTGTTATTCTACGTTTCTTTTTTTTCTTTTTATTATTTTTATTCTTCCACACATTTTGTCCACGCTATTTCTCGTAATTGGTCATACCCATGTTGATGGAACTATACCATAATATGAACCGCCATGTGGAGTTGTGCAAGAGACATTGGAATGGTAAAAAATGGCCGCCGTTACCATGGAAACAGAACAAATGTGAAAAAATCCAGTTTTTAGTTTCGGTGAACTGTTTGGTTATGCTTTATCTCAGAATCATTATATTTTAATACAATGTAGGTGCCCACTATATACAGGTGTTGGATGATTTTGGCACTCATTGGAACTACTATGTTGCCATGGAAACTACACCAAAAATTTCAAAAATCTCAAAATGCTTCAAACTTATTGAAACTTCACAGTAACGATGAGCAACATTGGAAGATGTGGAATTTGGCGTTGGAATTTTCAAAATATCTGTTGTTACCATGGAAACAATGCAAAAAGGTCAAAACTTTGAATTTTCACAGAACATTCCAGAACATCGATGTTAAATTTATTCTAGAAACATTAAATGGTAAAAGATTATGGAGGGAAACAATTGCAGCGAAGGTTTGACTTTGGAATATTCAAAATGGCCGCCGTTACCATGGAAACAGCAAAAATATCAAAAACTTCAAAATGCTTAAAATTTAATGAAACTTATAACAAATGTTGCTTAGCTTATGTAGACTCGACTTTTGAGTTTGGAATTTTCAAAATGGCCACCGTTACCATGGAAACAGCAAAAATTTTATAATGTATGCCGCTGGCCTGGCAATTAGGGAAGGGTGCCATCCGCTATTGCTTGCAATGGCAAATCTAGTTATTTTTATTTTTCTTCCACACATTTTGTCCGCGCGAGGTCTCAGAATTGAACCTACCAATGTTTATGGAACTCAACTATAATGAAGAACCCCACTTGAAGTTGTGCACCTTGCTATGGAATGGTAAAAGATGGCCGCCGTTTCCATGGAAACAGCACAAATGCGAAAAAAATCAAAGTGGTCCAAACTGGAAGAAACTCCACAGGAATGTTAACTGGCATGTGCTGATTTGCAGTTTGACTTTGGAATTTTCAAAATGGCTGCCGTTACCATGGAAACAGCTCAAATATCAAAAATTCTAACTCTTTCGTTATAACATCCAGCTGGATGAAACTTTATGAAAATATTCTCCAGTATGCCAAGATGTCAAGACAATATTTGGAAAGTTCAAAATGGCCGCCGTTGTCATGGAAACTGGGGCCAAGTTTTGCATTGACCCTATGGAAAAATGCATAAAACCAGCATTTTCTCAGAGAGTAGTGCACCAAAGTTAATGAAACTGTATTGATATATAACATGACATGTGGCAAAGAGATGTACGCTTTTAGAATTTTGGAATTATCTACTGTAACCATGGTTGCAGCACAAATGTTCAAAATTTCCAAAAAAATTAAAATGCTGCAAACTGGATGAAACTTTACAGGAATAGTAACTGACATGTGCGGAGTTGCATTTTGAAGTTGGAATTTCCAAAATGGCTGCCGTAACCATGGAAACAGCAAAATTGTCCAAAATTTCAAAATGCTCCAAACTTAATGAAATTTTACAAAAATGATGACTTGCATGTGTAGATGCACTCTTTGACTTTGAAATTTTCAAAATGGCTGCCGCTCGCCTGGCAATGGGGGGACGAGGGTGCCATCCGTTATTGCTAGCAATTACAAATCTAGTTATTATTATGGCACCCTCAACGTAGTTGGGGTGACATCTTGTTATTGTTCGTTTCTTTTTTTTCTTTTTATTATGTCACCCTGACGGAGGTCGGGTGACATATTGTGATTGTACGATTCTTTTTATGGCACCCTAAACGGAGTTTGGGTGACATATTGTTATTCTACGTTTCTTTTTGTTTTTTTTATTTTTATTATTATTTTTCTTCCACACATTTTTGTCCAGTCTGGAACTCTCATGGGAATGGACCCAAAAAGATGGAACTATACCATAATGTGAACCACCAAATGAAGATTTGCTTTTTGGGGTTGGCACTTTCAAGATGGCTGCCGTTACCATGGAAACCTAACAAATGTGAAAAAATCCAGTTTTTTGTTTTGGTGAACTATTTGGATACTATTTAACTCAGAATCATTATATTTTAATACAATGTAGGTGCCCACTTTATACAGGTGTTGGATGATTTTGGCACTCATTGGAACTACTATGTTGCCATGGAAACTACTCCAAAAAATTCAAAAATATCAAAATGTTCCAAACTTAATGAAACTTCACAGTAACGATGAGCAACATTGAAAGATGTGGAATTTGGCGTTGGAATTTCCAAAATCGCTGTTGTTACCATGGAAACAATGCAAAAAGGTCAAAACTTTGAATTTTCACAGAACATTCTAGAACATCAATGTTTAATTTATTCCAGAGACATTAAATGGTATATGATTGTATATGATTATGGAGGGAAAAAAATGCAGCGGGGGTTTGACTCTGGATTATTCAAAATGACCGCCGTTACCATGGAAACAGCAAAAATACAAAAAACTTCAAAATGCTTCAAATTTATTGAAACTTATAACAAATGTTGCTCAGCTAATGTAGACTTGACTTTTGAGTTTGGAATTTCCAAAATGGCCGCCGTTACCATGGAAACAGCAAAAATACAAAAAACTTCAAAATGCTTCAAATTTATTGAAACTTATAACAAATGTTGCTCAGCTAATGTAGACTTGACTTTTGAGTTTGGAATTTCCAAAATGGCCGCGTTACCATGGCTACCGCTCACCTAGCAATAGGGGAAGGGTGCCATCCGCTATTGCTTGCAATCGCAAATCTAGTTTTTATTATTATTATTCCACACTTTTTTGTCCAGACTATTTCTCAGAATAGGATGGACCAATTGTTATGGAACTATGCCAAAATATTAATGACCATGTGCAGAAGTGCAGTCGAGTGTTGGCATATCCAACATGGCTGCCGTTGTCATGGAAACAGAAAGAATGTAAAAAATCGGAAAGTCTCTCAAATTGAATGGAACTTTGTGAAAATGTTCTTTGGCATGTGAGGATCTGCCATCCATCTTCGGAATTTTCAAAATGGCCGCTGTTGCCATGGAAACAGTACAAATGTTAAAATTTTCAAAATGTTGAAAACTTCCTGAAAATTAGCAGAGTGATGTATTGTTAAGTAAATATGTTATTCAATGTTAAAAAAAATCAAAATGGCTGCCACTTAGTGGCAATTGGGGGACCAGGGTGACATCCGCTATTGCTTGCAATGGCAATTCTAGTTATTATTTTTATTCTTCCACACATTTTGTCCATGCTATTTCTCTGGATTGGTCAGACCCATGTTGATGGAACTATACCATAATATGAACCGCCATGTGAAGTAGTGCAAGAGACATTGGAATGGTAAAAAATGGCCACCGTTGCCATGGAAACTGATAAAATGTGAAAAAAAATGCAAATTCTAAATCTTTCATTATAAGACCTAGCTGGATGAAACTTTATGGTAATGTTCCTTAGTATGCCTAGATGTTGTGACAATATAAGGAAATTCCAAAATGGCCGTCATTGTCATGGAAACAAGGCAAAAGTTTAACATTGGCCCTATGGGAAAAAACATTGAAGCTGTATTTCCTGCAAGATTACTCGATCAAACCAACTAAAACTTAATTGATATGTAGCATGGCATGTCCCAAAGTGGCATTTGTCTTTGGAATTTTGGAAATGGGACCCGTTACCATGGAAATAGCAAAAATTTCAAAAATTTCAAAATGCTGCAAAATTTATGAAACTTTACAAGAATGTTAATAGACATCTGTAGAAGAGCTCTTTGACTTTGGAATTTTCAAAATGGCTGCCGCTCACCTGGCAATGGGGGAAGGGTGCCATCCGCTATTGCTTGCAATGGCAAATCTAGTTATTATTATTTTTCTTGCAACACATTTTGTCCAGGCGATTTCTCAAAATCCAATGGACCAATGTTGATGGAACTCTACTATAGTGAGAACCCCCATGTCAAGTTGTGCACGAAGCATGGAATGGTTTAAGATGGCTGCCGTTACCATGGAAACGGAACAAATGTGGAAAAATCCAGTTTTTTGTTTTGGTGATCTGTTTGGATATGCTTTAACTCAGAATCATTATATTTTGATACAATGTAGGTGCCCACTATATACAGGTGTTGGATGATTTTGGCACTCATTGGAACTACTATGTTGCCATGGAAACTACTCCAAAAATTTCAAAAATCTCAAAATGTTCCAAACTTGATGACACTTCACAGTAGCGATGAGCAACATTGGAAGATGTGGAATTTGGCGTTGGAATTTCCAAAATATCTGTTGTTACCATGGAAACAATGCAAAAAGTCAAAACTTTGAATTTTCACAGAACATTCCAGAACATCAATGTTAAATTTATTCTAGAGACATTAAATGGTATATGATTATGGAGGGCAAAAATTGCAGCGGGGGTTTGACTTTGGAATATTCAAAATGGCCGCCGTTACCATGGGAACAGCAAAATTATGAAAAACTTTAAAATGCTTTAAATTTAATGAAACTTATAACAAATTTTGCCTAGCTTATGTAGACTTAACTTTTGAGTTTCGAATTTTCAAAATGGCCGCCGTTGCCATGGAAACAGCAAAAATTTTCTAAATGGCTGCCGCTGGCCTGGCAATGGGGAAAGGGTGCCATCCGCTATTGCTTGCAATGGCAAATCTAGTTATTATTATTTTTATTCTTCCACACTTTTTTGTCCATTCTATTTCTGAGAATTGGCTTGAACACTATTGATGGAACTATACCATAATGTAGACCACCACATTCTATAGTGCAGTGGGGTATGGCACCATCAAGATGGCTGCCGTTGCCATGGAAACGAAACAAATGTGAAAAAATCCAGTGTTTTGTTTTGGTGAACTGTTCGGATATTCTTGAACTCAGAATCATTATATTTTGATACAATGTAGGTGCCCACTATATACAGGTGTTGGATGATTTTGGCACTCATTGGAACTACTATGTTGCCATGGAAACTACTCCAAAAATTTCAAAAATCTCAAAATGTTCCAAACTTAATGAAACTTCACAGTAACGATGAGCAACATTGGAAGATGTGGAATTTGGCGTTGGAATTTCCAAAATATCTGTTGTTACCATGAAAACAATGCAAAAAGGTCAAAACTTTGAAATTTCACAGAACATTCCAGAACATCAATGTTAAATTTATTCTAGAGACATTAATTGGTATATGATGGTATATATGATTATGGAGGGAAAAAATTGCAGCGGGGGTTTGACTTTGGAATATTCAAAATGGCCGCCGTTACCATGGGAACAGCAAAATTATGAAAAACTTCAAAATGCTTTAAATTTAATGAAACTTATAACAAATTTTGCCTAGCTTATGTAGACTTAACTTTTGAGTTTCGAATTTTCAAAATGGCCGCCGTTGCCATGGAAACAGCAAAAATTTTCTAAATGGCTGCCGCTCGCCTGGCAATAGGGAAAGGGTGCCATCCGCTATTGCTTGCAATGGCAAATCTAGTTATGGCACCCTCAACGGAGTTGGGGTGACATCTTGTTATTCTACGTTTCTTTTTTTTCTTTTTATTTTTATTCTTCCACACATTTTGTCCACGCTATTTCTCGTAATTGGTCAGACCCATGTTGATGGAACTATACCATAATATGAACCGCCATGTGAAGTTGTGCAAGAGACATTGGAATGGTAAAAAATGGCCGCCGTTACCATGGAAACAAAAAAAATGTAAAAAAAAATCCAAATTTTAAATCTTTCGTTATAAGAGGCAAAGTCTTGAAAGTTTATGTAAATGTTGGCAGTGGTGCCCCGAGGTACCAACAGTACTTGGAATTTTCAAAATGGCTGCCATTGCCATGGAAACTAGACAAAAGTTTAACATTGACCCTATGGGAAAATGCGTTTTAGCTGCATTTTCTTGAAAAATATAACAACAATTCCACGGAAATCGTAATTAGGAGTGTGTGCAAATGGTCACATGCAATTGCTGTACTGCTAACATGTACTAGAATATTCTAGAATAAAAATATGTATTTTATTTAATGTGCTTTAAAGAGAAAATCGCCACCGAGAGAACGAGAAACACTCAGAGTACAAATTACTGACATTTCTGCACTTGCGTTAAAGTACATATCCGTGAATGACACACCTGCTAAAATATACACATTAGCTGAAATCAATCGATAAACATGTAATTAAATTGTACACGATAAGTTACATGTATTGTATGATACGCGAGCTATTGAAGAATAAATTGAACAGTTAATACGCCGCTCCGTCAATATATACACATGTTGTCTGTCCTACGTCCCCTCTAAAAAGAATATTAATATGCTAAGTCCACGATAATATACTTGAGTATCACGTGACACCACCTTCCTACTTGCGCGCGTGTCTAATTTTAGATTTAAAAAGGATTCCCAAACTATGTATAGAACTGAAACGTATTCTACGGAAGAGAAAAAAAAAGGGGGGGGGGTTGTTTAGACATGCTGATTCCGACATGTATAATAGATATGCCATTTGACTTTTGTACACTCATAATTGTTGATGCTACTGTTACAATGTGCAGTACGGGGTGCCATCGTCCGCTATTGCTTGCAATAGCAAATCTAGTTATGGCACCCTCAACGGAGTTGGGGTGACGTATTGTTATTCTACGTTTCTTTTTTTTCTTATTATTTTTCTTCTTGCAACAAATTTTGTCCAGGTGATTTCTCGAAATCCAATGGACCAATCTTGATGGAACTCTTCGATAGTAAGGACCCCCATGTGCAGAGTTGCAGTAAGCATGGAATGGTTCAAGATGGCTACCGTTTCCATGGAAACAGAACAAATGTGAAAAAATCCTGTTTTTTGTTTTGGTGAACTGTTTGAATATGCTTTAACTCAGAAACATTATATTTTAATACAATGTAGGTGCCCACTATATACAGGTGTTGGATGATTTTGACACTCATTGGAACTACTATGTTGCCATGGAAACTACACCAAAAATTTCAAAAATATCAAAATGCTCAAAACTTAATGAAACTTCACAGTAACGATGAGCAACATTGGAAGATGTGGAATTTGGCCTTGGAATTTTCAAAATATCTGTTGTTACCTTGGAAACAATGCAAAAAGGTCAAAACTTTGAATTTTCACAGAACATTCCAGAACATCAATGTTAAATTTATTCTAGAGACATTAAATGGTATATGATTATGGAGGGAAAAAATTGCAGCGGGGGTTTGACTTTGGAATATTAAAAATGGCCGCCGTAACCATGGAAACAGCAAAAATATGAAAAACTTCAAAATGCTTTAAATTTAATGAAACTTATAACAAATGTTGCCTAGCTTATGAAGACTTGACTTTTGAGTTTGGAATTTTCAAAATGGCCGACGTTACCATGGAAACAGCAAAAATATCCAAAATTTCAAAATGCTTCAAACTTTATGAAACTTTGCAAAAATGTTACTAGACATCTGTAGATGCACTATTTGACATTGGAATTTTCAAACTGGCTGCCGCTCACCTGGCAATGGGGGAAGGGTGCCATCCGTTATTGCTAGCAATTACAAATCTAGTTATTATTTTTATTCTTCCACACTTTTTTTTAGAAATTTGGAATGGTCTGTGTTACCATAGAAACCAGCCAAAATGTCAAAAATTTCAAAAATTTCAAAATACTCAAAAAGTATTGATACTTAGTATCATTGTTGACTGTCAAGTCTGCATGAGACTTTTGGAGTTGGAATTTCCAAAATGGCCACCGTTGCCATGGGAACTGCAGAAATGTCAAATATTTTCAAAATGCTCCAAACTTAATGAAACTTTATATTATTGTTAACTGGCATGTATAGATGAGACTTTTGACTTTGGAATTTTCAAAATGGCTGCCGTTGCCATGGAAACAGCAGAAATATAAAACTTTTGACAATGCTCTTATGGTATTGAAAATTTTACAGAAAGATATATTGCAATTCAAATATCTGCATTCACTGTTAAGTTGTTTTGAAATGGCTACCGCTTAGTGGCAATGGGGGGAAGGGTGACATCCGCTATTGCTTGCAATGGCAATTCTAGTTATTTTTATTCTTCCACACTTTTTTGTCCATTCTATTTCTCGGAATTGGCTTGAACAATATTGATGGAACTATACCATAATGTAGACCACCACATTCTATAGTGCAGTGGGGTATGGCACCATCAAGATGGCTGCCGTTGCCATGGAAACGAAACAAATGTGAAAAAATCCTGTTTTTTGTTTTGGTGAACTGTTTTGATATGCTTAAATTCAGAACCATTATATTTTGATACAATGTAGGTGCCGGTCATATACAGGTGTTGGATGATTTTGGCACTCATTGGAACTACTATGTTGCCATGGAAACTATATCAAAAATTTCAAAAATATCAAAATGCTCCAAACTTCATGAAACTTCACAGTAACGATGAGCAACATTGGAAAATGTGGAATTTGGCGTTGGAATTTCCAAAATATCTGTTGTTACCATGAAAACAATGCAAAAAGGTCAAAACTTTGAATTTTCACAGAACATTCCAGAACATCAATGTTAAATTTATTCTAGAGACATTAAATGTTATATGATGGTATATATGATTATGGAGGGAAAAAATTGCAGCGGGGGTTTGACTTTGGAATATTCAAAATGGCCGCCGTTACCATGGGAACAGCAAAATTATGAAAAACTTCAAAATGCTTTAAATTTAATGAAACTTATAACAAATTTTGCCTAGCTTATGTAGACTTCACTTTTGAGTTTGGAATTTTCAAAATGGCCGCCGTTGCCATGGAAACAGCAAAAATTTTCTAAATGGCTGCCGCTGGCCTGGCAATGGGGGAAGGGTGCCATCCGCTATTGCTTGCAATGGCAAATCTAGTTATTTTTATGTCACCCTGACGGAGGTCGGGTGACATATTGTTATTGTACGATTCTTTTTTTTTCTTTATTATTCCACACTTTTTTGTCCAGACTATTTCTCGGAATTGCATGGACCAATGATGATGGAAGTGTACCATAATGTTGACCCCCATGTGCAGATGTGCAATCGGGGGTTGGCATTTCCAAGATGGTTGTCGTTGTCATGGAAACAGAAATAATGTGAAAAATCGGAAAGTGTTCTAAAATGAATAAAACTTTGTGGAAATGTTACTTGGCATGCAAAGACTTGAAATCCATCTTTGGAATTTCCAAAATGGCGGCCGTTGCTATAGAAACAGTACAAACATCCAAATTTTCAAAAAAACTTAAAATTTTCGGAAAATTAGCAAAATGATGTATTGTAAAGTGAATTAAGTTAATTCAATGTTAAAAATTTCGAAATGGCTGCCACTTAGTGGCAATTGGCGGACCAGGGTGACATCCGCTATTGCTTGCAATGGCAATTCTAGTTATGGCACCCTCAACGGAGTTGGGGTGACATATTGTTATTGTTCGTTTCTTTTTTTTTCTTATTATTTTTATTATTTTTATTCTTCCACACTTTTTGTCCAAGACAGTTCTCGGAAATGGATGGACCAATCTTGATGAAACTATGCTATACTGTTGTCCACCATGTGAAGTTGTGCACCTGACTTTGGAAAGTGCAAGATGGCCGCGGTTACCATGGAAACTAAAAAAATGTAAAAGAAAATCAAAATTCTAACTCTTTCGTTATAAGAGCCAACCTTATGAAACTTTGTGCAAATGTTGGTGGTGGGACCCCGAGGTACCAACAATACTTAGAAATTCCGAAATGGCTGCCATTGCCATGGAAACAGGAGAAATGTTTAACATAGAACATTCCAGAACATCAATGTTAAATTTATTCTAGAGACATTTTATGTTAAATGATGATATATAATTATGGTAAGAACAAATTGCAGCAGCAGGTTGACTTTGGAATTTTCAAAATGGCCGCCGTTACCATGGAAACAGCAAAAATACGAAAAACTTCAAAATGCTTCAAATTTATTGAAACTTATAACAAATGTTGCTTAGCTAATGTAGACTTGACTTTTGAGTTTGGAATTTCCAAAATGGCCGCCGTTACCATGGAAATTTCAAAAAATTCAAAATGTGAATAGACATCTGTAAATGCGGTCTTTGACATCGGAACTTTCAAAATGGCTGCCGCTCACCTGGCAATAGGGGAAGGGTGCCATCCGCTATTGCTTGCAATCGCAAATCTAGTTATTATTTTTATTCTTCCACACTTTTTGTCCAAGACAGTTCTCGTAATTGGATGGACCAATCTTGATGGAACTATGCTATAATGTTGTCCACCATGTGAAGTTGTGCACCTGACTTTGGAATGTGCAAGATGGCCGCGGTTACCATGGAAACTCAAAAAAATGTAAAAAAAAATAAAAATTCTAACTCTTTCGTTATAAGAGCCAACCTTATGAAACTTTTTGCAAATGTTGGTGGTGGGGCCCCGAGGTACCAACAATACTTAGAAATTCCGAAATGGCTGCCATTGCCATGGAAACAGGTGAAATGTTTAACATAGAACATTCCAGAACATCAATGTCAAATTGATTCTAGAGACATTTTATGTTAAATGATGGTATATAATTATGGTGAGAACAAATTGCAGCAGGAGGTTGACTTTGGAATTTTCACAATGGCCGCCGTTACCATGGAAACAGCAAAAATACGAAAAACTTCAAAATGCTTCAAATTTATTGAAACTTATAACAAATGTTGCTTACCTAATTTAGACTTGACTTTTGAGTTTGGAATTTCCAAAATGGCCGCCGTTACCATGGCTACCGCTCACCTGGCAATACGGGAAGGGTGCCATCCGCTATTGCTTGCAATCGCAAATCTAGTTATGGCACCCTCAACGGAGTTGGGGTGACATATTGTTATTCTACGTTTCTTTTTTATGTCACCCGATCGACAATGTCGGGTGACATATTGCTTTTCCTCTGTTTCTTTTTCTGTATTATTATTATTATTATTATACTTCCACCTATTTTGTCCGGCATGTTTTTTGGAGTGAAATGGAACCAATCTTAATGATAGTTCACTATAAGGTGGAAAACAAAATTTCGAGATGCAGGTGGGTCTAAGACCATTAAAAATGGCTGCCGTTACCATGGAAACGGAACAATTGTGAAAAATTCCAGTTTTTGGTTTTGGTGAATAATTTCGAGATTCTTAAACTCAGAATCATCATATTTTAATACAATGTAGGTGCCGGCCATATACTGGTTTTGGATGATTTTGGCAATCATTGGAACTACTATGTTGCCATGGAAGCTGCACCAAAAATTTCAAAAATATCAAAATGCTCCAAATTTTTTGAAACTTCATGGTAACGATGAGCAACATTAGTAGATGTGGAATTTGGTGTTGGAATTTCCAAAATGTCTGCCGTTACCATGGAAACAGAGCATAAGTGTCAAAATGCTCTAAAAACTTCAGGGTTTGGTGAATAATTTTGGTATGCTTGAACTTGAAGTCATCAAATTTTTACACAATATAGTCATCCACTATATACAGGTTTTGAATGATTTTGACAATCATTAGAACTTTTCTGTTACCATGGATACAGGATGAAATATTTCAAAAATTTCAAAATACTCCAAAATTGATGAAACTTATAATAATAATTGACTGGCAAGTCTGCATGAGACTTTTGACTTTGTAATTTCCAAAATGGCCACCGTTGCCATGGAAACTGCAAAAAAGTCAAAAATTCTCAAAATGCTTTGAACTTAATGAAACTTGATATTATTGTTAACTGGCAAGTACAGATGAGACTTTTGACTTTGAAATTTTCAAAATGGCTGCCGTTGCCATGGAAACAGCAGAAATGTGAATTTTTTTTAAATGCTCTGAATGTACTGAAAATTTTCAGAAAGATGTATTGCCATGAATATATGTGCATTCACTGTTAAACCATTTTGAAATGGCTGCCGCTTAGTGGCAATAGGGGGAAGGGTGACATCCGCTATTGCTTGCAATGGCAATTCTAGTTTCTTATTATTTTTCTTCCACTTTTTTGTCCAGCTTATATCTTGGAATTGGATAAACCAAATGTTATGAAACTATACCATAATGTTAACCAGCATGTGCAGATTTGCAATCGGGGTATGGCATTTCCAAGATGGCCACCGTTACCATGGAAACAGAACAAATGTGAAAAATAAAATTTTTGTTTTTGGTGAACAATTTGAGTATGCATGAACATAGAATCATCTAATTTTTATATATTGTTGGTGTCCACTATATACAAGTTTTAGGGGATTTTGAGAATCTTTGGAACTACTGTATTGCCATGGAAACTAAATACATTTAGCATTAAACCCTATGGGAAAACCTTAAAGAAGCATTTACTCCGTTAACAAGGAAGGTCAAACTCAATAAAACTACATGGATATGTATTATGGCATGTTTCAAAGTGGCACCTGTCTTTGGAATTTTGGAAATAGTAACCGTTACCATGGAAACAGCAAAAATTTCAAAAGTTTCAAATTGCTCCAAACTTTATGAAATTTTACAATAATGTTTATAGACATTTGTAGATGCGCTCTTTGACTTTGGAATTTTCAAAATGGCTGCCGCTCATCTGGCAATGGGGGAAGGGTGCCATCCGTTATTGCTAGCAATTACAAATCTAGTTATGGCACCCTCAACGGAGTTGGGGTGACATATTGTTATTCTACGTTTCTTTTTGTTATGGCACCCTCAACGGAGTTGGGGTGACATATTGTTATTGTTCGTTTCTTTTTTTTCTTATTATTTTTATTATTTTTATTCTTCCACACTTTTTGTCCAAGACAGTTCTCGGAATTGGATGGACCAATCTTTATGGAACTATGCTATAATGTTGTCCACCATGTGAAGTTGTGCACCTGACTTTGGAATGTGCAAGATGGCCGCGGTTACCATGGAAACTAAAAAAATGTAAAAGAAAATCAAATTTCTAACTCTTTCGTTATAAGAGCCAACCTTATGAAACTTTTTGCAAATGTTGGTGGTGGGGCCCCGAGGTACCAACAATACTTAGAAATTCAGAAATGGCTGCCATTGCCATGGAAACAGGCGAAATGTTTAACATAGAACATTCCAGAACATCAATGTCAAATTGATTCTAGAGACATTTTATGTTAAATGATGGTATATAATTATGGTGAGAACAAATTGCAGCAGCAGGTTGACTTTGGAATTTTCAAAATGGCCGCCGTTACCATGGAAACAGCAAAAATACGAAAAACTTCAAAATGCTTCAAATTTATTGAAACTTATAACAAATGTTGCTTACCTAATGTAGAGTTGACTTTTGAGTTTGGAATTTCCAAAATGGCCGCAGTTACCATGGCTACCGCTCACCTGGCAATAGGGGAAGGGTGCCATCCGCTATTGCTTGCAATCGCAAATCTAGTTATGTCACCCGATCGACAATGTCGGGTGACATATTGCTTTTCCTCTGTTTCTTTTTCCGTATTATTATTATTATTTTTCTTCCACCTAATTTTGTCCGGCAGTTTTTTTGGAGCCAAAGGAACCAATCTGAATGATGGTGCACTATAACAAGGAACCCTGACTTTCCAGTTGCAGTGCAACTTTGGAACTAAAAAATGGCTGCCATCACCATGGAAACGGAAAAATGGTGAAAAAATATAATTTTGGAGTTAGGTGAATTGTTTGAGAATGCTTAAGCTTAAAATCTTTAGATTTTAATACAATGTAGGTGCCCACTATATACTGCTTTAGGATGATTTTGGCAATCATTGGAACTGCTATGTTGCCATGGATACTACACCAAAAATTTCAAAAATATGAAAATGCTCCAATTTCTTTGAAACTTTAGCATAACGATGAGCAACTTTGGTAGATATGGAATTTGGCGTTGAAATTTCCAAAATGTCTGCCGTTTCCATGGAAACAATGCAAAAAGGTCAAAATGCTCCAAAAACTTCCGGGTTTGGTGAATAACTTTGATATGCATGAACTTAAAATCATCAGATTTTAATGCAATATAGTTGTCCACTCTATCCAGGATTTGAATGATTTTGACAATCATTGGAACTACTATGTTACCATGGATACAGGATCAAATATTTCAAAAATTTCAAAATGCTCCAAAATTAATGAAACATAATATGATTGTTGACTGTCAAGACTGCATCAGACTTTTGAAGTTGGAATTTCCAAAATGGCCACCGTTGCCATGGAAACTGCAAAAATGTTAAATATTTTCGAAATGCTCCAAACTTAATCAAACTTAATATTATCGTTAACTGGCATGTATAGATGAGATTTTTGACTTTGGAATTTTCAAAATGGCTGCCGTTGCCATGGAAACAGCAGAAATGTGAATTTTTATAAAATGCTCTGAATGTACTGAAAATCTACAGAAAGATGTATTGCCATGAATATATGTGCATTCACTGTTAAACCATTTTGAAATGGCTGCCGCTTAGTGGCAATAGGGGGAAGGGTGACATCCGCTATTGCTTGCAATGGCAATTCTAGTTATTATTTTTCTTCCACCTATTTTGTCCGGCAGTTTTCTCGGAGCCAATGGAACCAATCTTAATGATAGTTAACTATAATGAGGAACACAAAATTCCGGGTTGCAGAAGGTCTTAAGACCATAAAAATGGCTACCGTTACCATGGAAACGGAACAATTGTGAAAAATTCCAGTTTTGGGTTTTAATGAATTATTTGGAGTTGCTTTAACTTAGAATCATTATATTTTAATACAATGTAGG
The DNA here is from genome assembly GCA_037788925.1 of Mytilus galloprovincialis. Classification (NCBI taxonomy): domain Eukaryota; kingdom Metazoa; phylum Mollusca; class Bivalvia; order Mytilida; family Mytilidae; genus Mytilus; species Mytilus galloprovincialis. The sequence goes on along the minus strand of CM075336.1, from coordinate 89,452,979 downwards.
TGCCGGGCATATACTGGTTTTGGATGATTTTGGCAATCATTGGAACTATCATGTTGCCATGGAAACTACACCAAAAATTTCCAAAATATCAAAATGCTCCAAATTTAATAAAACTCCACAGTAACGATGAGCAACATTGGAAGATGTGCAATTTGGCGTTAGAATTTCAAAAATGTCTGCCGTTACCATGGAAACAAGTAAAAAATGGTGAAAATGCTTCAAAAACCTTAAAGTGGCATTTACTTTCTTAAAATGGTAGGTCAAATCCATTGAAACTTTGATGGTATGTTCCCTCCCATGTACCAATGTGGTATCTGCCATTAGAAATTTGGAATGGTATCTGTTACCATAGAAACCAGCCAAAATGTCAAAAATTTCAAAAATTTCAAAATGCTCCAAAATTGATGAAACTTACTATATTTGTTGACTGTCAAGTCAACATAAGACTTTTGAAGTTGGAATTTCCAAAATGGCCACCATTGCCATGGAAACTGCAGGTCAAAATGCTCTAAAAACTTCCAGGTTTGGTGAATAACTTTGGTATGCTTGAACTTAAAATCATGAAATTTTTATACAATATAGTTGTCCACTATATACAGGTTTTGTATGATTTTGACAATCATTGGAACTACTGTTACCATGGATACAGGAGCAAAAATTTCAGAATGCTTCAAAATTGATGAAACTTGATATGATTGTTAACTGTCGTGTCTACATATGACTTTTGAAGTTGGAATTTCCAAAATGGCCACGGTTGCCATGGAAACTGCAAAAATGTCAAAAATTTTCAAAATGGTTTTAACTTAATGAAATTTGATATTAATGGTAACTGACAAGTAAAGATGAGACTTCTGACTTTGAAATTTTCAAAATGGCTGCCGTTGCCATGGAAACGGTATAAATGTGAAATACTTTAAAATGCTCTCAGTATACTGGGAATTTACAAAAAGATGAATAGCCATGCATATTTGTGCATTTACTGCTCAACAAGTTTGAAATGGCTGCCGCTTAGTGGCAATAGGGGGAAGGGTGACATCCGCTATTGCTTGCAATGGCAATTCTAGTTTTCTTTATTTTTATTATTATTTTTCTTCCACACATTTTTGTCCAGTCTGGAACTCTAATGTGAATGGACCCAAGAAGATGGAACTGTACCATAATGTTAACCACCATGTGAAGATTTGCTTTTTGGGGTTGGCACTTTCAAGATGGCTGACGTTACCATGGAAACGGAACAAACGTGAAAAAATCGAGTTTTTGTTTTTGGTGAACTGTTTGGATATGCTTTAACTCAGAATCATTATATTTTAATACAATGGAGGTGCCCACTATATACAGGTGTTGGGTGATTTTGGCACTCATTGGAACTACTATGTTGCCATGGAAACTACACCAAAAATTTCAAAAATATCAAAATGCTCCAAACTTCATGAAACTTCACAGTAACGATGAGCAACATTGGAAGATGTGGAATTTGGCGTTGGAATTTCCAAAATATCTGTTGTTACCATGGAGACAATGCAAAAAGGTCAAAACTTTGAATTTTCACAGAACATTCCAGAACATCAATGTTAAATTTATTCTAGAGACATTAAATGGTATATGATTATGGAGGGCAAACATTGCAGCGGGGGTTTGACTTTGGAATATTCAAAATGGCCGCCGTTACCATGGGAACAGCAAAATTATGAAAAACTTTAAAATGCTTTAAATTTAATGAAACTTATAATAAATTTTGCCTAGCTAATGTAGACTTAACTTTTGAGTTTCGAATTTTCAAAATGGCCGCCGTTGCCATGGAAACAGCAAACATTTTCTAAATGGCTGCCGCTGGCCAGGCAATGGGGAAAGGGTGCCATCCGCTATTGCTTGCAATGGCAAATCTAGTTATGGCACCCTCAACGGAGTTGGGGTGACATATTGCTTTTCTACGTTTCTTTTTTTCTTATTATTATGGCACCCTCAACGGAGTTGGGGTGACATATTGTTATTCTACGTTTCTTTTTTTTCTTATTATTATTTTTCTTCTTGCAACACATTTTGTCCAGGTGATTTCTCGAAATCCAATGGACCAATGTTGATGGAACTCTACTATAGTAAGGACCCCCACGTTCAGAGTTGCAGTAAGCATGGAATCGTTCAAGATGGCCGCCGTTTCCATGGAAACAGCACAAATGCGGAAAAAATCAAAGTGTTCCAAACTGGAAGAAAATCCACAGGAATGTTAACGGGCATGTCCTGATTTCCAGTTTGACTTTGGAATTTTCAAAATGGCTGCCGTTACCATGGAAACAGCTAAAATATCAAAAATTCTAACTCTTTCGTTATAAGATCCAACTGGATGAAACTTCATGAAAATGTTCTCCAGTATGCCAAGATGTCAAGACAATATTTGGATAGTTCAAAATGGCCGCCGTTGTCATGGAAACTGGGGCCAAGTTTTGCATTGACCCTATGGGAAAATGCATAAAATCTGCGTTTTCTCAGAGAGTAGTGCACCAAAGTTAATGAAACTGTATTGATATATAACATGACATGTGGCAATGAGATGTCTGCTTTTAGAATTTTGGAATTATCTACTGTAACCATGGTTGCAGCACAAATGTTCAAAATTTCCAAAAACAATTAAGTGCTGCAAACTGGATGAAACTTTACAGGAATAGTGACTGTCATCTGCAGAGTTGCATTTTGAAGTTGGAATTTCCAAAATGGCCGCCGTAACCATGGAAACAGCAAAATTGTCCAAAATTCCAAAATGCTTCAAACTTAATGAAATTTTGCAAAAATGATAACCTGCAGGTGTAGATGCACTCTTTGACTTTGGAATTTCCAAAATGGCTGCCGATCGCCTGGCAATGGGGGACAAGGGTGCCATCCGTTATTGCTAGCAATTACAAATCTAGTTATTTTTCTTCCACTTTTTTTGTCCAGCTTATATTTTGGAATTGGATGAACCAAATGTTATGGAACTCTACCATAATGTTAACCAGCATGTGCAGATTTGCAATCGGGGTATGGCATTTTCAAGATGGCCACCGTTACCATGGAAACAGAACATATGTGAAAAATAAAATTTTTGTTTTTGGTTAATAATTTGAGTATGCCTGAACTTAGAATTATCAAATTTTTATATATTGTTGGTGTCCACCATATACAGGTTTCAGAGGATTTTGAGAATCTTTGGAACTACTATATTGCCATGGAAACTAAATATCTTTAGCATTAAACCCTATGGGAAAACCTTAAAGTACCCATTACTCCGTTAACAAGGAAGGTCAAACTCAATAAAACTACATGGATATGTAACATGGCATGTTTCAAAGGGGCACCTGTCTTTGGAATTTTGGAAATGGTAACTGTTACCATGGAAACAGCAAGAATTTCAAAAAATTCAAAATGCTCCAAACTTTATAAAATTTTACATCAATGTTTTATCACATGTGTAGATGCGCCGTCTGACTTTGGAATTTTCAAAATGGCTGCCGTTACCCTGGCAATTGGGGAAGGGTGCCATCCGTTATTGCTAGCAATTACAAATCTAGTTATTATTATTTTTCTTCCACCTAATTTTGTCCGGCAGTTTTCTCAGAGCCAAAGGAACCAATCTGAATGATGGTGCACTATAACAAGGAACCCTGACTTTCCTGATGCTTTCCGGTATTGGAACTAAAAAAATGGCTGCCATCACCATGGAAACGGAAAAATGGTGAAAAAATATAATTTTGGAGTTAGGTGAATTGTTTGAGAATGCTTAACCTTAAAATCTTTAGATTTTAATACAATGTAGGTGGCGACTATATACTGCTTTGGGGTGATTTTGGCAATCATTGGAACTGCTATGTTGCCATGGATACTACACCAAAAATTTCCAAAATATGGAAATGCTCCAAATTTGACAAAACTTCACAGTAACGATGAGCAACATTGTAAGATGTGGAATTTGGCGTTGGAATTTTGAAAATGTCTGCCGTTACCATGGAAACAATGCAAAACAGGTCAAAATGGTTCAAAAACCTTAAAGTGGCATTAACTTTCTTAATATGGTAGGTCAAATGGATCGAAACTTTGATGGTATGGTCCCTCCCATGTACCAATGTGGTATATGCCATTAAATTTTGGGAATGGTCTCTGTTGCCATAGGAACCATCACAAATGTCAAAAATTTCAAAAATTTCAAAATGCTCCAAAATTGATGAAACTTAATATGATTGTAGACTGGCAAGTCTGGATGAGACTTTTGAAGTTGGAATTTCCAAAATGGCCACCGTTGCCATGGAAACTGAAGAAATGTGAAATATTTTAGAAATGCTCCAAACTTGATAAAACTTCACAGAAATGTTAACTGGGATGTGCAGAGTTAAGTTTTGTCTTTGGAATTTTCAAAATGGCCGCCGTTGCCATGGAAACAGCAAAAATGTGAAAAATTTCAAAATGCTCCAAATTTTCTGAAAATTTACAGAAAGATGTATAGCCATGTATATTTGTGCATTCACTGTTAAACATATTTTTAAATGGCTGCCGCTTAGTGGCAATAGGGGGAAGGGTGACATCCGCTATTGCTTGCAATGGCAAATCTAGTTATTATTATTTTTCTTCCACCTAATTTTGTCCGCCCGCTTTCTCAGAGTCACAGGAACCAATCTGAATAATGGTGCACTATAACAAGGAACCCTGACTTTCCTGTTGCTTTCCGGTATTGGAACTAAAAAAATGGCTGCCATCACCATGGAAACGGAAAAATGGTGAAAAAAATATAATTTTGGAGTTAGTTGAATTGTTTGAGAATGCTTAACCTTAAAATCTTTAGATTTTAATACAATGTAGCTGCCCACTATATACTGCTTTGGGATGATTTTGGCAATCATTGGAACTGCTATGTTGTCATGGATACTACACCAAAAATTTCAAAAATATGGAAATGCTCCAAATTTTATAAAACTTCTTAGTAACGATGAGCAACATTGGTAGATAAAGAATTTGGCGTTGGAATTTCCAAAATGTCTGCTGTTACCATGGAAACAAGGCAAAAAGGTCAAAATGCTCTAAAAAAGTCAGGGTTTGGTGAATAATTTTGGTATGCTTGAACATAAAATCATCAAATTTGTATACAATATAGTTGTCCACTATATACAGGTTTTGAACGATTTTGACAATCATTGGAACTACTATGTTACCATGGATACAGGATCAAATATTTAAAAAATTTCAAATTGCTCCAAAATTGATGAAACTTAATATGATTGTTGACTGGTAAGTCTGGATGAGACTTTTTACTTTGGAATTTCCAAAATGGCCACCGTTGTCATGGAAACTGCAAAAGAGTAAAAAATTCTCAAAATGCTTTGAACTTAATGAAACTTGATACTATTGTTACCTGACAAGTAAAGATGAGACTTTTGACTTTTAAATTTTCAAAATGGCTACCGTTGCCATGGAAACAGCAGAAATGTGAATTTTTAATAATGCTTTGAATGTACAGAAAATTTACAGAAAAATGTATTTCCATGCATATATGTGCATTCACTGTTAAACAATTTTTAAATGGCTGCCCCTTAGTGGCAATTGGGGGAAGGGTGACATCCGCTATTGCTTGCAATGGCAATTCTAGTTATTATTATACTTCCACATATTTTGTCCGGCAGGTTTTTTGGAGTGAAATGGAACCAATCTTAATGATAGTTCACTATAAGGTGGAACACAAAATTTCGGGGTGCAGGTGGGTCTAAGACCAAAAAAAATGGCTGCCGTTTCCATGGAAACAGAATAATTGTGAAAAATTCCAGTTTTTGGTTTTGGTGAATAATTTGGAGATTCTTAAACTCAGAATCATCATATTTTGATACAATGTAGGTGCCAGCCATATACTGGTTTTGGATGATTTTGGCAATCATTGGAACTACTATGTCGCCATGGAAACTGCACCAAAAATTTCAAAAATATCAAAATGCTCCAAATTTTTTGAAACTTCATGGTAACGATGAGCAACATTGGTAGATGTGGAATTTGGCGTTGGAATTTCCAAAATGTCTGCCGTTACCATGGAAACAGAGCATAAGTGTCAAAATGCTCTAAAAACTTCAGGGTTTGGTGAATAATTTTGATATGCTTGAACTTGAAATCATCAAATTTTTACACAACATAGTTATCCACTATATACAGGTTTTGATTGATTTTGACAATCATTGGAACTACTCTGTTACCATGGATACAGGATCAAATATCTCAAAAATTTCAAAATGCTCCAAAATTGATGAAACTTAATATGATAGTTGACTGGCAAGTCTGGATGAGACTTTTGACTTTGGAATTTCCAAAATGGCCACCGTTGCCATGGAAACTGCAAAAAAGTCAAAATTTCTCAAAATGCTTTGAACTTAATGAAACTTGATATTATTGTTAACTGGCAAGTACAGATGAGACTTTTGACTTTGAAATTTTCAAAATGGCTGCCGTTGCCATGGAAACAGCAGAAATGTGATTTTTTTAAAAATGCTCCGAATGTACTGAAAATTTACAGAAAGATGTATTGCCATGCATATATGTGCATTCACTGTTAAACCATTTTGAAATGGCTGCCGCTTAGTGGCAATAGGGGGAAGGGTGACATCCGCTATTGCTTGCAATGACAATTCTAGTTATTATTATTCTTCCACCTATTTTGTCCGGCAGTTTTCTCGGAGCCAATGGAACCAATCTTAATGATAGTTAAGTATAATAGGGAACACAAAATTTCGGGTTTCTGTAGGTCTTAAGACCATTAAAAATGGCTGCCGTTACCATGGAAACGGAACAATTGTGAAAAATTCCAGTTTTTGGTTTTAATGAATTATTTGGAGTTGCTTTAACTTAGAATCATTATATTTTGATACAATGTAGGTGCCGGGCATATACTGGTTTTGGATGATTTTGGCAATCATTAGAACTATCATGTTGCCATGGAAACTACACCAAAAATTTCCAAAATATCAAAATGCTCCAAATTTAATTAAACTCCACAGTAACGATGAGCAACATTGGAAGATGTGCAATTTGACGTTGGAATTTCAAAAATGTATGCCGTAACCATGGAAACAAGTCAAAAATGGTCAAAATGCTTCAAAAACCTTAAAGTGGCATTTACTTTCTTAAAATGGTAGGTCAAATCCATTGAAACTTTGATGGTATGTTCCCTCCCATGTACCAATGCAGTATCTGCCATTAGAAATTTGGAATGGTATCTGTTACCATAGAAACGAACGAGCCAAAATGTCAAAAATTTCAAAATGCTCCAAAAGTGATGAAACTTAATATATTTGTTGACTGTCAAGTCTGCATGAGACTTTTGCAGTTAAAATTTCCAAAATGGCCGCCGTTACCATGGAAACTGCAGAAATGTCAAATATTTTCAAAATGCTCTAAACTTAATGAAACTTAATATAATTGTTAACTGGCATGTATAGATGAGACTTTTGACTTCGAAATTTTCAAAATGGCTGCCGTTGCCATGGAAACAGAAGAAATGTGAAATTTTTGACAATGCTCAAAATGTACTGAAAATGTACAGAAAGATAAATCGCAATGCGTTGATCTACATTCACTGTTAAATTGTTTTCAAATGGCTGCCGCTTGGTAGCAATAGGGGAAGGGTGACATCCGCTATTGCTTGCAATGGCAATTCTAGTTATGTCACCCGATCGACAATGTCGGGTGACATATTGCTTTTCCTCTGTTTCTTTTTCCCTATTATTATGGCACCCTCAACGGAGTTGGGGTGACATCTTGTTATTGTTCGTTTCTTTTTTTATGGCACCCTCAACGGAGTTGGGGTGACGTATTGTTATTCTACGTTTCTTTTTTTTCTTCTTATTATTATTTTTCTTGCAACAAATTTTGTCCAGGTGATTTCTCGAAATCCAATGGACCAATGTTGATGGAACTCTACTATAGTAAGGACCCCCAGGTGCAGAGTTGCAGGAAGCATGGAATGGTTCAAGATGGCTACCGTTTCCATGGAAACAGAACAAATGTGAAAAAATCCAGTTTTTTGTTTTGGTGAACTGTTTGGATATGCTTTATCTCAGAATCATTATATTTTAATACAATGTAGGTGCCCACTATATACAGGTGTTGGATGATTTTGGTGATCATTGGAACTACTATGTTGCCATGGAAACTACACCAAAAATTTCGAAATTCTGAAAATGCTTCAAACTTCAGAAAACTTCACAGTAACGATGAGCAACATTGGAAGATGTGGAATTGGGCGTTGGAATTTCCAAAATATCTGTTGTTACCTTGGAAACAATGCAAAAAGGTCAAAACTTTGAATTTTCACAGAACATTCCAGAACATCAATGTTAAATTTATTCTAGAGACATTAAATGGTATATTATTATGGAGGGCAAAAAATGCAGCACGGGTTTGACTTTGGAATATTCAAAATGGCCGCCGTTACCATGGAAACAGCAAAAATATGAAAAACTTCAAAATGCTTCAAATTTAAGGAAACTTATAACAAATGTTGCCTAGCTTATGTAGACTTGACTTTTGAGTTTGGAATTTTCTAAATGGCCGCCGCTCACCTGGCAATAGGGGAAGGGTGCCATCCGTTATTGCTAGCAATTACAAATCTAGTTTCTTTTTATTATTATGGCACCCTCAACGAAGTTGGGGTGACGTATTGTTATTCTACGTTTCTTTTTTTTCTTATTATTATTATTATTATTTTTCTTGCAACACATTTTGTCCAGGTGATTTCTCGAAATCCTATGGACCAATGTTGATGGAACTCTACTATAGTGAGGACCCCCACGTCAAGTTGTGCACGAAGCATGGAATGGTTTAAAATGGATGCCGTTACCATGGAAACGGAACAAATGTGGAAAAATCCCGTTTTTTGTTTTGGTGAACTGTTTGGATATGCTTTAACTCAGAATCATTATATTTTAATACAATGTAGGTGCCCACTATATACAGGTGTTGGATGATTTTGGAACTCATTGGAACTACTATGTTGCCATGGAAACTACACCAAAAATTTCAAAAATATCAAAATACTCCAAACTTTATGAAACTTCACAGTAACGATGAGCAACATTGGAAGATGTGGCATTTGGAGTTGAAATTTCCAAAATATCTGTAGTTACCATGGAAACAATGCTAAAAGGTAAAAAATTTCAAAAAAAAATAAAAATGCTGCAAACTGGATGAAACTTTACAGAAATGGTCACTGGCATGCGCAGAGTTGACTTTTGAAGTTGGAATTTTCAAAATGGACGCCGTAACCATGGAAACAGCAAAAATTTCAAAAATTTCAAAATACTCCAAACGAGATGAAAGTTTACAACAATGTTAATAAACATGTGTAAAAGCGCTCTTTGACTTTGAAATTTTCAAAATGGCTGTCACTCGCCTGGCAATGGGGGAAGGGTGCCATCCGCTATTGCTAGCAATGGCAAATCTAGTTATTATTTTTATTCTTCCACACATTTTGTCCATACTATTTCTCAGAATTGGTCAGACCAAAGTTGATGGAACTATACCATAATATGAACCGCCATGTGAAGTTGTGCAAGAGACATTGGAATGGTAAAAAATGGCCGCCGTTGCCATGGAAACTGATCAAATGTGAAAAAAAATGCAAATTTTAAATCTTTCATTATAAGACCTACCTGGATGAAACTTAGTGGTAATGTTCCTTGGTATGCCTAGATGTTGTGACAATATAAGAAAATTCCAAAATGGCCGCCATTGTCATGGAAACAGGGCGAAAGTTTAATATTGGCCCTATGGGAAAATACATTAAAGATGCATTTTCTTGAAGAATATGGCATCAATCCCAATGAAACTTTATAGATATGTAACATGGCATGTCCCAAAGTGGCACTTGTCTTTGGAATTTTAGAAATGGAACCCGTTACCATGGAAATAGCAAAAATTTCAAAAATTTCAAAATGCTCCAAAATTAATGAAACGTTACAACAATGTTAATACACATCTGTAGATGCAATTTGGAATTTTCAAAATGGCTGCCGCTCACCTGGCAATAGGGGAAGGGTGCCATCCGCTATTGCTTGCAATGGCAAATCTAGTTATGGCACCCTAAACGGAGTTTGGGTGACATATTGTTATTCTACGTTTCTTTTTTTCTTATTATTTTTCTTCCACTTTTTTTGTCCAGCTTATATCTTGGAATTGGATGAACCAAATGTTATGGAACTATACCATAATGTTAACCAGCATGTGCAGATTTGCAATCGGGGTATGGCATTTTCAAGATGACCACCGTTACCATGGAAACAGAACAAATGTGAAAAATAAAATTTTTGTTTTTGGTGCATAATTTGAGTATGCATGAACATAGAATCATCTAATTTTTATATAATATTAGTGTCCACTATATACAAGTTTTAGGGGATTTTGAGAAGCTTTGGAACTACTATATTACCATGGAAACTAAATACATTTAGCATTAAACCCTATGGGAAAACCTTAAAGTAGCATATACTCCGTTAACAAGGAAGGTCAAACTCAATGAAACTACATGGATATGTAACATGGCATGTTTCAAAGTGGCACCTGTCTTTGGAATTTTGGAATTGGTAACCGTTACCATGGAAACAGCAAACATTTCAAAAGTTTCAAATTGCTCCAAACTTTATGAAATTTTACAACAATGTTGATAAACATTTGTAGAAACGCTCTTTGACTTTGGAATTTTCAAAATGGCTGCCGCTCACCTGGCAATAGGGGAAGGGTGCCATCCGTTATTGCTAGCAATTACAAATCTAGTTATTATTATTTTTCTTCCACCTAATTTTGTCCGCCCGCTTTCTCAGAGCCACAGGAACCAATCTGAATAATGGTGCACTATAACAAGGAACCCTGACTTTCCTGTTGCTTTCCGGTATTGGAACTAAAAAAATGGCTGCCATCACCATGGAAACGGAAAAATGGTGAAAAAAATATAATTTTGGAGTTAGTTGAATTGTTTGAGAATGCTTAACCTTAAAATCTTTAGATTTTAATACAATGTAGGTGCCCACTATATACTGCTTTGGGATGATTTTGGCAATCATTGGAACTGCTATGTTGTCATGGATACTACACCAAAAATTTCAAAAATATGGAAATGCTCCAAATTTTATAAAACTTCTCAGTAACGATGAGCAACATTGGTAGATAAAGAATTTGGCGTTGGAATTTCCAAAATGTCTGCTGTTACCATGGAAACAAGGCAAAAAGGTCAAAATGCTCTAAAAAAGTCAGGGTTTGGTGAATAATTTTGGTATGCTTGAACATAAATTCATCAAATTTGTATACAATATAGTTGTCCACTATATACAGGTTTTGAACGATTTTGACAATCATTGGAACTACTATGTTACCATGGATACAGGATCAAATATTTAAAAAATTTCAAATTGCTCCAAAATTGATGAAACTTAATATGATTGTTGACTGGTAAGTCTGGATGAGACTTTTTACTTTGGAATTTCCAAAATGGCCACCGTTGTCATGGAAACTGCAAAAGAGTAAAAAATTCTCAAAATGCTTTGAACTTAATGAAACTTGATACTATTGTTACCTGACAAGTAAAGATGAGACTTTTGACTTTTAAATTTTCAAAATGGCTACCGTTGCCATGGAAACAGCAGAAATGTGAATTTTTAATAATGCTTTGAATGTACAGAAAATTTACAGAAAAATGTATTTCCATGCATATATGTGCATTCACTGTTAAACAATTTTTAAATGGCTGCCCCTTAGTGGCAATTGGGGGAAGGGTGACATCCGCTATTGCTTGCAATGGCAATTCTAGTTTTGTATTGTTTTTCAACAAAGATTTGACGCTCGATCTTTTCAATTCAATTTTATGGAAAAACCAGCAGAAATGCATATGATTTTTGTTTACCTCTTGATAGATATATGTCTATGGTTCACAGGCACTCGGGTCAGAATGTTTTTTCCCTATATACCTTTATATAACACTATGGTTTCAGGAAAGGTATCACTCTAATTGATTGAAATTTTCCTTTGGATCAAATTTATGAGACCTTTGTGACATGTTCAACCCCTTATTTTGCAATATTTGGTATCAAATAAATGCTGATTGTTGCCATGGTTACATATTGAATGAATTCTTAACTTGTTTACTTTTTTTTTTATTTCTCTCCGCTTCGTTAGTACCCAATTTCCGGTGGCGATGATACACAGTGGTTACAGTCGTTGAAAATTCCGGCCCCAAATCTTTACCTGTAATTTTTTATCAGAACATATAACATTTGGCACGTCGAAATTGTGTGATTGGCTGAAGCCTTTACCAACAAAGGCAATGACGTACACAAATTATTATGGTAATTTTGGAATACCAGCAATATAGCAAACATATCACTAGACCTCTATATTCTGAAACGGTAAACTGTTTTTCTAGCGAAATGAAGTTTTGGATCAAATATATTGAGGTTCAGAATTTTCAAGTTTTCCGCTTTTTCTATATGAATAAACTCATCATATATATCAGGATTTAATTTTGTACTTACGCCAGACGCGCGTTTCGTCTACTAAAGACTCATCAGTGACGCTCGAATCAAATAAAAATAAAAAGACAAACAAAAAATACGAATTTGAAGAGCATGGAGGACCAAAATTCCTAAAATTTTTGCCAAATACAGCTAAGTTAATCTATTCCTAAGGTAGAAAAGCCTTTTTAGTATTTCAAAAATTCAAAAGTTATGTAAACAGTTAATTTATAAACATGTAGTTACTTTCATACGGTCTATTTACTTAAAAGACTATAAACACTAAGGATAGATGAATTAGTTGTAATCAGCTTTTTCTTTTATCCGTTTTCATCTACTGTTCTCCGACCGAGAAAAAAAGTACTTTGAAAAAAAAGCTTAACATGTTTTTATGTAAAAAAGAATCAGAAACAATTTGTTTGAAGACATGCAGATACAACTACTGTTATGACAAACATTAAAAAACAACATCCGATGCTAAAAACAGCTACATATACGTTCTGCTGCTCTTCAGTGAATCCATAAACCTTCGGAGTTGGAGATTCTATAAAAACAGTTATTCTCCAAAAGGCGAAAATGGTAACGTTTTTCGAGATAAAGACTCTAGAAGGTTGACATTCGAACAAACGCTACTAAAATTAAAGAAAAAAAAAAATAGAATAGTATTTTTTCAACTATAAAATGTCGGTTCCGGTTGCTTTTCATATCGTAATTTGTACTTATCCCATTTCCCTATTAAACACGCGTCCGATCTCAACAAGCATGCATAGAAAAACTTCTGAGCTCCATTTGGAATACAGGATTTTGCCTTTGGCATAATACAGAGTGCATGAAAACTCTTATACTGTACGTTTATACAAACAAATACTGGGTGCACACATTGATCATCCAGAATTAGTCATACCGAGTCTCTTAATTCGGAATACCATACTATCTTTATAAAATGACAACACCGATAATATTAAAGGTGTGTTGATTTTGATTGTAACCTGTACTGATTAGCTCGTATGTCTTATTTAACCAGAAGGTAAGTAATGAATTTATCAATCATCCAAACATCTTATCTATATAAAACTTATACCAATCCGAATATGAAAGATTACTGGCGTGAAACACACAAATATACAAATAACGAGTAATAACAAACAATCCAGCATTAAAATAAATATTAGACGATAACAATCAAAACCAAGGAGTAAACAAAGACTCACAAAATCAAAGGACATTTACATCAACAGTTATAAATAACAAATAAGAAACAAAACGAACTCCAGTAAAAACCGGGAGTGAACTCAGGTGCTCCGGAAGGATAAGCATTTCCTGCACCGTATACAGCATCCGTATAAGATAACCCCGATGACCGGAGGGCAGAGGATGATCTTACACTGACACAACAAGTCCTAGTGGGATAACTACTTAATATCCCAACTTTTCTTAATTGACCATAAAAACACGCATTCACGTTTCATAACACCTACTTCAGAATGCCATACAATAATTATATATATACTCTTATTACTATATGCATATAGTGTTTATAATTAATGTTTAATATTTAATGTGCGTATTGTTATGCGTTTACTTTTCTGCATTGGCTAGAGGTATAGGGGAAGGGTTGAGATCTCACAAACATGTTTAACCCCGCCGCATTTTTGCGCCTGTCCCAAGTCAGGAGCCTCTGGCCTTTGTTAGTCTTTTAACTTTTAGTTTCTTGTGTACAATTTGAAGTTTAGTATCCCAGTCAGCAGACTAACAGTGGGCCAACGTTGGCAAATGGTCGGCCCGTTGGTCGACCGTTGGTGTTGGCTTCACAACATTGGCCCAACGTTGGCAAATTGTCGGTCCGTTGGTCGCAAGTTTATGTTGGCTGCACAACATTGGCCCAACGTTGGCAAATTGTCGGTCCGTTGGTCGCAAGTTTATGTTGGCTGCACAACATTGGCCCAACGTTGGCAAATTGTCGGTACATTGGTCGCACGTTGGTGTCGGCTGCACAACATTGGCCAAACGTTGGTCTGTTGTTGTAAATTCATATTATTATCTCATGTTGGTTATAAATAATCGGGCAAATGTTGGCATTATGTTAGTAGCAACATAGGGCCGATATGAAATTTTGTTAATAGAATTGATAATATAATATTTTACGCTTTATTTCTCTTGGGAGGCGGATAATTTCGATTGCAGCAGGCTTTATGAAAAGTTAATGTTATACCGAAAGTGTTTATCAACTGAAATTACATTTACAACTCTATGTTGGGCCAATGCTGGCCCAACGTTGCGTGATTATATATTATACTCTATATATAAGTCAGGTAAAATTTATACTGGAATATCATTACTGTAATAAAAAAAAATGTATATCGTAAACATAGATTGCCTGGTTAAAAATTTAAATTTATTGCAATCATTATTTATAATAACTTTATTCATTAAACTTTGTGAAACATAATAACAGCAATTATATGCAGAGTGATATTTGATACAGCCAGTCTGTTAATCAAGCCCATTCTGATAGAAGGTTGACCATATGTTCGACAAATTTCAAAGATAGTTGCTATGGTAATTAAGTTTATAGGAAATCTGAATGTAATGGGATGGTCACTTTTGTGATTATTTCCTGTTGTGTATTTGTAAGAGAGCAGCGATACGAAGAAAACAAAAAGAGAAAATCATGTCATCTGAGATTCAAAGAGAAAGATAGTAACATGTAAGTTGTAACTTTAAAAAATCTGATATATATATACGATTCAGAATGACAAATACAATATGATTTTTTAATCTGAGGGATGTTGTTAAAAATCAAAACATATATTAATTTCTATCATTTTATAATGCTGATCTTGAAGTTTATACGTTTCGGGCGAAATATTTTCTAGATTTTAAATCATTTCAATCCTATTAATTATCATGAAATATTTGCCACTGAACATTAGTATCTTCAAACAAATGGTAAAATATATAAATCATTCTATAACCACAACATGTATGATCATTACTGAAGTTAATGGAATAAAATTGTCTTAAGATGTACCTTATTCCGTAATTTTTTCAAAAATGTGGTATAATGATTTCTACTTCATTAAAATATAAATGAATTTGTTAGTTTTATTGTATTTCTAAATCGCATGCAAACAGATACGATATATTTGTGAAACCTAATCATATACACACTTGAATGTGTAACAGTGTTTTTATATATCAAATATATAACTGTTCATTAATACACATCTAAATTATTCTTTATATATCATGTATATTACGAATATATAAAGCATGATACCGAATTCTGAAAAAATAGTAATAAGGGGTTTGTTATACCCACAAATCCGTCTAATACTAATGAATTTCTGACCATTAGACAAATAACCAATATAAAACAAAATGGTTATTTAAGATTTTATTTTGTATTAAATAGTGTTTAAACTATTTAGAATATACATTAATTCATATTACATATCTAGAAGGGAGATTACGCACGCATGCATTAGGCAAATACGCAATTCAAGTTTACATATAACTTTATTACAGAGTCGGTTAGAAAAAAAACATAGCTGTAAAGAGTCTTCGGATAAGGAAATAGATGATGCAGCTAAAGATTGGCGGCGCTTAAGCCTTGACAGAGAAGGTGGCAAGAAACAGAGAAGAGAAAAAAAGAATAACAATTATAAATAATAATGACACTGTTGAAGTTCAAATTGAGGAGGACACTAATAGTGGTGACGACCAATGATATTAAATTTAAAATAAATAAAGTTTCATCTTCTGAATTATTTAATTTTCATTCTGGATCTGGAACCAATACAACTAAAATTACATCTTCGAAAAAACTATTTGTTTGATCGCCTAACCATAAGCCATACGTCATTTGTTCTGTTAAAGAAATAAATGAAATTGATATGAAAAAAGAAGATGTGGTATGATTGCTAATGAGACAACTCTTTACAAGACACCAAATGACACAGAGTTTATCTGGTCGATCCATCAAACATTGCCAAAGAAATATCTTAGCGTCACACAATAAATAAAATTAAAGAGGCAAAGTTCATGAAAAAAACAAGGACAGTAACAACAATGGGTAATACAAAAATACAGAACTGCTACCTTAAACTTTGGCAGTTTGGAATACAAAAAAAGATCAAAGGCGCTCCGGGGTATTTATCATATACAGCTCCTCATGCAGCATCCATTGTAATTTGGTTGAAACAATAGACCAACGTATTGCCAACATAAAAATGAGAAATACCTACCTTGGACCAACATAGTGCCAACATAAGAAAAGATATTTCTACGTTGGTCCAACGTTGTGCCAACATGGATTTCGTTTTTCATACAATGGGCCAACGTTGGCTCTATGTATTGCATATAACCGTACAACGTTGGGCCAACATGAAGCCATCATGTTGGGCCAACGTAGGCCCACTTTGCACTTATACGTTGGGCCAACGTTAAAATACAACGATGGGCCAATGCAATGATATACGTTGTGCCAATGTTGGGCCAACATACTCATGTTGTCTGGGATGTTGTTCATTATCACTGAACTAGTATATATTTGTTTAGGGGCCAGCTGAAGGACGCCTCCGGGTGCGAGAATTTCTCGTTGCATTGAAGACCTGTTGGTGACCTTCTGCTGTTGTCTGCTCTATGGTCGGGTAGTTATCTCTTTGGCACATTCCCCATTTCCATTCTCAATTTTATTTACCCTATCTGATCTCCTGATGCAATGTTTAAATATGATTAATTAACAGAATGTTTTAATCTAGTCGTTGTAAAGGTATGAATCGTGGCTACAGGATGGAAGCCCTAAAATTGTTCAAACTTGTTGGAAATTAGCTAGACGATTTTAGCAATAATTTCCCCGATCATTCCATGAATGCATAGTTTTAAAATTTGAAGATGATTGTTTCACATTACTGCTGATGGCTATCTTGGGGTAAAATGGAAATGTGTACAATAGGAATGATTGATTGATTTTCATACGACCGCAAAAGTTTTTTTGGGGGGGTCGTATATTGGTATAACGTTGTCGTCGTCGCCGTCGTCGTCATCTGCGTCGTCTGAAAACAGACGGTTTCTGGATAATAACTTAAGTTTAGATAAATACAAATCCATAAAATTTTAACACAAGGTTTATAACTGCTAAAGGAAGGTTGGGATTGATCATGGGGATATGGTCCCAAATGTTTAGGAATTAGGGGCCAAAAAAGGGTCCAAATAGGCATTTTTATAGTTTCAAGACAAAAACTTGCCTTAAAGTGTATGAATCTCTCTGAAATAATACCACAAATTTACATACTACAATGGATGGTTACATTTGTATGATTGAATTTGGGGGGTTATGGCTCAAACCATTTAGGAATTAGGTGCAAAAAAGGTAAAAAACAAGGGTCTTTCTGGTAAAAGGACGATTGAGACAATTTAAAAGCAGTGTAAGAGAGGTAATTCAAATCAATTTAAAGAACAATGTTAGATTACTTCCTCTTTACTGCTTGTTAATTATGTATTAAGAAATGATGATTCTTGAGGTGATTAGCTGTCAATTTTGTTTTTTGCAGTTACTATTAATTAATATTAATTTTAGCCATCATGACTATGTACATGTGTATGTCATTTATATATTTTAAAACTTTTATGATGTATTTAAATGGGTAATTATGGTTTCAAACTTCATTAGAAATTTGAATTGAAATACTGACCATATCTTGAAGGAAAGATTAGGTTTTTTTTGGAATAAGGGGAAAAAAGGGGGGGGGGGGTTTCTCATTTCATATTTCAGAAATTCGAAGTTCTTTTACTACAGTTATTCTGTGTCAGAAACTTTTTATGTGTTTCAATGTTTACAATGTAATTACTTTCCAGATTCAGACCTGTATCAAGCGTGAATATTGTGTTCATTTTTGTCCCAACTTTTCAGGGTTGGACATCTGCGGTCGTATCCAGCTGCGCTCAGCGACGTAATGTATTGAGGGAATGTCTAATGGCAAATACATATATAATTTTTTTTATTATTAAAATCGGATAAACTTTATACATAGAATAAATAATTGTTTTGTGCATTTATTTCGAAAATGGTTAAAAACTGTGTATGAAAAAATGAAAACAATTACACAAAAATGTACATGCTTGGTTAGAATTACACATTTCTTGAAAAAATCAGTTGAGTTAAAGTAGCTAGGCTATTTTGGAGCGCCTGCATACATAGTTAAGCCTGCCAAGTTATATATGTGTCTGTCCCGAGTCTGGAGCCATTAATCAGTGGTTGTCGCTTGTTGCTGTTTATCACGGTTGTTATTCGTTCATATTGTTTTGTACATAAATCATACCATTTTTTCTTGTTTGAATTGTTTAACATTTGTCACTTTGGGGCCTCTTATAGCTGACGGGGATATAGTTTTTGTTTATTGTTGACGGCCGTTCGGCGGTCTAAAATTGTTAAATCCAATGTCATTAAGTCTCTGGTGGAATATAGTTTCATTTATAATCATACCACATCTTCTTATTTTGAAAGTTATTAAACCAACAATTTATAGCAGATTTACTTGTTAATTCATTTAGTTTTATAACTGTTGATGACTCTTTGTAATATAAAAGTGAAGTCACGACAAGTGTTGTATATATCCATTTGTTAAGGAAATTTATGACATTTATTCAAACGACTTACAATTATTGTTCTTTGTACCCGAGAGGTGAACCGTTTCTAAATATATATACACAGAATGCATTAAACTCTTTAACGACGAACTATTATACGACCGCAACAAATTTTTTTTTGGATCGTATAATGGTACATGTATGATTTTCCAGACTAACTTTTTAAGTGTTTAAGTGAATGAATCACTTAAGAATTGTACTACAAAAGCTTGGATTAAGTTTGGGGTAATTGTTCCAAGAGGGGATTAAAAAAGCTTTTTTTTAGGGATTCATATTTTTTTCAAAGTCTTTGAAAAGTTTCAAGAAGAAAGAAGAAACCTTCAGTTGCACAGTATTGCGTAATAGATTTGTAAGATCTTTGACCACATTTTTTGAGTGTCAAAAATTTGATCACAATCGAAATTCAGACAGTGTCAAGCTTGAATAGTGTGTCCAAATTTGCCCCAACTGTTCATTGTTAGACCTCTACGGTCGTATCAGGTTGCACCCAGCAAAGAAATTTTTTTAATGAATGAAAAGGTATTTATTAAGGTTTGTACGACTTTGCACCCCGCAGAGCTATAGAAAAACAGTACATTAACGGGTGTTACACGGACTCTTTTTAGTTGTTACACGGACACTTTTTATGAATAGAATCACTCGTGCATTATAAGTGAGTTCATGGGCACTTTAACTTTCAATTAGATTTGAACTTTTTGGTTCACCGACTTATTTCCTGTCTTTTTATTGAACAAAATATTTACGTTAGCATCAATATCTTTTTTTTAGTAAAATCTATTCATATCAGTACACTAAGGGTTTAGACATTTAACTTCAAAAAGGGGGGAGGTATGGTTTCTCCTAAAAAAGATATTTTGATCCCAAATTTTACGAGAAAAAAATTATTGTGGTCAACAATGGTCAAGCAGATGACAAATTAATGTTTTGTATGATTCCTGATTTTCCGAATACCGTAAATACTGCTAATTTAAGCAAAAACATTTGGGTGGTAGCGTTGAAAAGTATATAGTTAATATACTCAAAAAAGAACATACCGTCCCCGGGCCCTTCATGAAGCAAAATATTCGGTCAATAAATGTTTTCTTCAATATATGGACATGAATAGTATTTTGGACAACACTGAGAGTAAAGATATGATGATAATGACGTGTATATTTCAACAAAAATAAGACAGGAAATAAATAAATAAAAATCAAATCTTATCAAAAGATAAAATCCCTATCAACTCACCAATGCACGATTGATCCTATAAACAAAAAGTGTTCATGTAATGCACGTCCAAATAAGCAGCAAATCTAGAAGAAAATCATTCAACTTATGTCATCAACTTTTGAGCGGTAATTTAAGCTGCGATTGGATCATAATGTAACACGTGTTTAATCCCGATCAAAACACGCAGATCTAGAGACGAGCATGAATTTAAAAAAAAAATATTAAAAAAATAAGTATATGCCTGAATCTATATAATATTTAGACAAAATCCATGTTATCATAAATTTATACATTTCATTCACTTATGAAGTAGGAAATTCATTCTTTTGATACATTTATATTGTTATCGAATTTATATTAGTGGTGGGTCCAGGTCCAAATCCAGGACAAATAAGAGAGGGGGCAACTTTATGTCCCCATTTAAATGCATTAATCATAAAAAAGGGTTGTTCCAACCCCCGGGAACCCCCATCACTGAATGTTAAATTCGTGTATTTGGCAAGAAACGAGCGATTTTTACGATTTTTTTTAAGGGGGAATGGGGGGGGGGGGGGATGTCATGAATGACACATTCTGCATTTTTTCATCAAAAATAAAGATCACAGCCTGTTTATTTTAAAATGAATTAGCCCCCCCCCCCCCTTTCCCCGCTTTCCTTTTCATCCATAAAAATTAAACGTTATCCTTCTTACCGCTAAATTATTTCTTTAAAAACTTACTTTTTTACGAAGTTGCATTCTAAAAAGTCTTAAATGTGTACAACATTCATCTTTTACTTGAAATGGTTCTTTTTTTTTATCAAATTATAAGATTCCTGATTTTTTTTCTTGAATACGGTTCAATTATTCATGTTTTTACGACCAAATGATTCACTACCACATTTAAATGAATAACAATTACTGTAGTTCAAAAAATAGAACATGAAAACGTAGCCTTTTCAAAAGTCGTCTGGTGCGAAAAGGACGATAACTCAATTTTAGAATTTAATATTTTTGGAGACGGTCAATTTCCAGACTTGCAAGCTTTATCATCACGATTTTTTCTTTTGCCGTCGACGACATAACTATTGCTGCATTCTTTGACAATAAGGTATATTTAACAAGGCAGTATTATCAATGTATTATCGTGGTATCAATATATGTTAATAATGCTAGATACCTGAATTAATTGTAATTTTTGCAAGGACAATTCATCACTTCCTCTGAAAACATGATTTTGTAAAATATCACTTATCGGCATCTCCGGGCGGCAAACCAGATCAATTTTCTGATGATCTTTACTACAGCATTCTGATTGTTATTTTAAAATTGCTACATATTACCGTTTTTTGTAAATCCATATTTGTTTACATTATCAAGTTGTCGTTCGTAGTGTATAGTTTGTTCCAAACCATTGTTTGTTTCTGGTACAGGTTGGCAGTTGTTTATCAATATATTAAAGTTGTAGCAACTAAAACACATGTTATCTACAGTGTGTGTGTGTGTGTTTCTTTCTTTCCAATTAGTAATTGTTTGTAAAAACAAAATGTTTTTAAATACATTTGGAAGACAAGATTGTCATGCAATTGTTATTTCCCTTGTTTAAAAATAGGAATTGCGTGTTCCTATATTTAACGATTTACATGACACTATTCAGTACATATTTGTTAAATCGAATAAATATTGCTGTTTTGAATTCATTTGTTAAAGATAATTATCTATGTTCTAAAATTTAACATTTGCATCGTTGCTTATCAGTCATAACCTTAGTTGAAAGACTTTTAATCATTTTATATAAATTGTTTGGAAATATCTTGTTGATTGAAAGCACTCAATGGCGCTATACAGAGCTGCCTAGGCTAAAGCTGTATATAGTTGTTGTTGACAACATTCAATGATTGAGATGACTGTAGACTGACGTTCAGTCTGACCATGGGAAGCTGTGCTCTGTCGGATGTGTTCTTAATTATTGAAGTCATTAAATGCTACCTTTCTACTTTTGGTCTACATAATAAAAATTGTACTTATTGAATAAATCATATATCGTTTTCATTTTTTTTAATTTCGATATCTCTATTACATTCGGCATCCATCGTCTTCTTATTTATCAGTTTTCAAATTATACCAATCTGTGGTCTTCATCCCCTGCATAATTGATCCTTTTACACCCATGTCAGACTCCACTACCTTATTTCTTTGATTGCTTTCTGTTATTTGGTGGACAGGGGGAATTGATTTCAATTTCCTTCCCCAAGCTCCTTAGTCAATCCGTATTCTGTTCCTCTGCTCTCCTATTTTTTCTTCAACATGAATTATCTGTTTTTAAAAACAACACTTTTCTCACAATTAAAACCACCCTGCCTCAAGCTTTCATCCATCAAATTCTAATTTCTAGTCTTCTCATTCCATATTTCTCATAATTCTGTTCACCCCCTCCCCCTTATTATAGTCACAATGACTCGCACACATTAACAATCCATCATTCGGTGACAAATTATATTATACTACCTGATTTGTTTCCTTTTTTGCTTTAATAATAAACATTTTTTTACACATCTCGTTTTTAACTCCCATGCATATTTTTTACTATCAACTATATGGCCTCAACGCACACAATACAAACTATCTTTTCACAAACCCACAACGATTACATGGCAAATACATATTCCGAGTTTTTATTTAAGTTTACTTTGCGAACCCAAAGTGAGGAATTAATTATAAAACATGGGTAAGCAAAATAAATATCTAGAAGATGTTTGGAAAATAGACTATAGTTTATGAACTACCCCTTCATGTAACAAGATTTATCTCTTGAAACATTGAAACATTGAAACATTTTATTTCACTAAAGGCCTCACATGAGGCATGATAGTACAACAATATAACAAACATATTTACAAATGCATGAATAAATGGGAAGGTAAATATCATTTGTAAATTGACATTACAATTTTACAGAACTTGGCTAAGCCAATAAGAACAAATTTATCTTTGCTATTCATTAAATTAGAGAAGCTCATAGTATTTTTAATTTTACAAATATCTGCAGGCAAAAATTTCAGCCTTTCAGCATTAAAGAAAGTACAATCATATATATAATGAAATTCACCTCCTAACACATTGCTGTTACATAAATCACATATTCTTTCTGATCTATCAATGCTATAAAATCTACCACATTCAATAGGTAACCTATGACTACTGCATCTATATTTACACAAATTAATTCTAAGATCAAAAGGCAATGTAGTTAAATAATCTTCAAAACCAAACTCAGACTTATACATTCTATAATTTAAACATTTTGAGGTATTAAATATCTGAGCCTTCCATTCATTTACAAACAAATTGTGGTAATACTGTTTCACATTTTTAGACAACTGACAATTAGTATCTATATATTGATTATTCCAGGCATTAATAAAACCACATTCAGATATAATATCTTTTACACAATTCAACCACTTAGAGTGGTAAACATTACCAGAATCAAGTTTATATAGCATTTCATACAATGTTCGAGAAATTTTCTCTTTTTTGCCAGTAACAATACGTTTCCAAAAACTCCTAGGATTTAAACACATTGAGATTGAGATTGAATTGTCTCCCTTTGATAACAGCCAGTACAAAAGCACGATTATTTGTTTAGTGATTTTTCATTGATTAACAATAGTTAAATAAAGAAAAAGGATAATACTTTCAATTTCGAGGTCTCATAAAGGCTTTTTCACCTATTATTGCAATTTTACATTAAAAACCCAAATTTAGATGAAAAGGCTAGAAAACGGTAGTTTAAAAAATAGAACTCGAAAAATAGACTAAAGTAATCACTTAATCGATCATTGATTAATACAAGAGGGTCTTGAAAGGTGTTTACAGAATTGACAAAGACATGTATAATAGAGAATAACGGGGTCTAAAAATATAAAGAATAGACAAAGACATGTATAATAGAGAATAACGGGGTCTAAAAATATAAAGAATTGACAAAGACATGTAGAATAGAGAATAACGGGGTCTAAAAATATAAAGAATAGACAAAGACATGTATAATAGAGAATAACGGGGTCTAAAAATATAAAGAATTGACAAAGACATGTAGAATAGAGAATAACGGGGTCTAAAAATATAAAGAATAGACAAAGACATCTATAATAGAGAATAACGGGGTCTAAAAATATAAAGAATTGACAAAGACATGTAGAATAGAGAATAACGGGGTCTAAAAATATAAAGAATAGACAAAGACATGTATAATAGAGAATAGCGGGGTCTAAAAATATAAAGAATTGACAAAGACATGTAGAATAGAGAATAACGGGGTCTAAAAATATAAAGAATAGACAAAGACATGTATAATAGAGAATAACGGGGTCTAAAAATATAAAGAATAGACAAAGACATGTATAATAGAGAATAACAGGGTCTAAAGAATTGAGAATTATGGACAGAGCTAATAAAATAATTGCAAATGGTATTAAGATTAAAGAGTAGATACGAAGAACTTCTATCCAAACCTTCATGCAATACCAGAAACACAGAAATAGAAAAAGTAATCAAAATACATACAGCATGCTGTGTTAATATGTTTTGTTTACAATAATTTAATGGTTTAAAGCAACAAATCGATCAATTATTGGGCATAATCTACCTCGCCGCTCAACCGATAAAACATTTGTAGTCTGAAATTATTTAAAAAAAAAACCAAAAAACAGCATTGCAAATTTTTATAAAAAACGCAATATTTATTGATAAAAAACGTAACGAATATGTCTAACTGCAAAGAAAATTCTTATCGGAAAGTCCCTTATCAAATATCAAAATCAAAAGATCATATTCATGTGAAACAAGTTGAAAACATTTCTGACATGTGATAGACATTTCCTGTTCATAGAAAATGGTAGATTCACATGTGTCAACATCGACTTAAACCTTTTTTTTAACAATTAGTATATTCATAATTATATAAAACATTGTATTTCAGAAACTTTCAAAAGTGGAAGAAAACAATCAAAAATATAATAATTATTTTCTTTATTTTTAATTTTTTAAGAATTGCGTTTACTTAAGTGATCTTTTATCATGTTATCATGAAAACAGATGCGAAAGGTTCCTCTTGTATTAAAAAAACACCAACTTGAATCCAAACCTCTCGCTAGACGGACGACAACCCTGTCCCCTTTTCACGAGTGTGACCTTTTGATTTTGTCATTGCGTTTACCCATGAACGCTGCAATCTACGTCAGTTTGTCTCTTGTCGAAATGTGTCTTTTTGCAATCATACCACATATTTCCAAAATAACAGATTATTCAATAGAATTTATTACTAAATAAGTATCTGTATGACTAATATATATATATGTTAAGAAATAGTGAACCGTAATCCAAAACCACTTAAAAAGGATTTCATTACAATGAATATTTTTCTTTTTTATCTTTAGCAAAACATACCAAAAAAAAAAAAAAGGAAATCTGTTACATTCTTTTTTGGGTGAATTTTACTGCACATTTTGCTCATTAATTAAATTTGTTATTAAACTAATCCAAACCCTCTTGTAAGGTGCAACATTTAAACATGTACGACGAGAATCTGATTCATTTAAAGTACATTGTACTTTACCTGAATTCGACGAAACGCACTTTGCCTTGCAGATACATGTATCTCGTTCTTGCACTTTACCTGTTAATGAGAAATATGAACATACAACACACACGTTATAAATATGCACTACAAACTTTTCAATCAGACTTAAATTTGTCACATTCAGTAGTGTTTTCTTGTTTGGCAAACACGAATGCTAGGCCGTAAAATACGATATTAAGATTATTCTTGTGCTAACTATAGTTTTTTTAATATGATAAATCAAAAGTACAAATAACAACAATGCTAGAATGGATATCTATAAACTATCAATATTCGTACAACGCAGTGAGAATTGCACAGGTTTTAAATTACATTCTAACCTCAAGTTTACCAATACTGACTTATATTTTGATCAGTAAGCATTGATGGTACTTAGACGATATTGGTTTTTAATACAAGGGAACAAGTATTCCTGTTCTTAAGTTCACATAGTTAGATTGAAATAATATTGCGGTAGGAACTTCTGATATATTTCACATGGAATTAAGTTTATATTAAATATTAATGATTCTCGTTAATCCATTTGAATTTAAAAATAAAACATGAAAAATTCAAATATCCTTGTACAATGATTTCCTAACTATTTAAGGACACAACTAGATTCTGATTAATCCATTTAAATTGTAGCGGAAAACAGTATGAGTGACTTGTCTGCTTTAGAAAACGTTATTGTGTTTCTAAAAAATATATGCATGCAAGGATTAATGACTTATATTATATGAATTCATCATCTGACATTCGAATACAAAAAATAAGTACGTTTTATCTTCATTCATGTATTTGGTTTTGATGTTATATTTGTTATTCTCGTGGGAGAACGTTCTGTGCTGGTGATTTGGTCCTGTCAGGTGCTGGTGGGTCCTGATTCTGTGCTGGTGGGTTTGTTCACATTGTACAGTATCAGAACGACAATAAAACGACTGCTTTGTTGCTTAATTTTTCTCTGATGCGTCATAAGTACCATGCAAAGTATATTACAACAATATTATATTGCAAAAGTCGTGCAAGTTCGTTAAACGGAATTGTCCTGACGCTGTGCTGGTGATAAGAAAAACGGTCCTGGTTCTGTGCTCTTATGTCCTGGTTCTGTGCCTTTATATTTTAGTTAAAAGTGGCATATATTCAAGATCATTGATGCTGTACTGTTATTGGCTAATTAACTGTTGTCTGCTTTCTTGAAATTGACATTGTTGTGAATCTGTTTACTGTTATTATGAGAGAAAAAATACCCCTATATTTTTATTTTTTTTTAAATTAACTGTAATCTTATTTATTGGCCTGTTAATGGAACCCTTCTTGCACCCTTTTAAGATAAGAAAATATGTTGACGATTTTCGGGATAACGATCATTTTGCAAGATCACCAAAATACGTTGTAAATTATACAATACTTATATAAAGTAGATGATGTGGTATGTGTGTTGTCAATGGACAAATTTCCATAAGAAACCAAAGGAAGTATGTGTTAACAACCATACGTCATCGTACGACCTTCAACAATAACCCATAAAATAAAAATGTAAAAGGTTTTGCATAAAAATGGAGAGCAAAAATATAGAACAAAGGACTTTCTGAGCGTTTGAATCATATGTCTTTAGCAGCTTAAAACACATTTGTTTGTGAACAATTTAGTGCTGACTATAAGAATGACAATAGTATTGCGGGTTTGTTTGTTTGGTTTTTTTTTGGGGGGGGGTGGGGGGGGGGTGGGGGGGGGGGGATAAGTTAGAGCGAGATTACAGTGAAAGTTTTAAGCTTGGCATAGTTTCTCGTAAGATTTAAAAGTTGTATTTTAAAAGAAAAATGTATCTTATAGCTATTAAGAATCACTTGCTGTATCTGTAAGATTTTTTTCAACATAAGTTTTTTGTCTGAACGGTTATCAGGTATAATTTTTCGAAAGTTCGATAGAACACTAAAAAAAAATTCACTATTTTATGAAAGGGCAGACTAGAATATGTCAGAGAATGAAGACGAGATAACCTTTGTACAGAGATTTTTGTTATGTTTAGCATGGGATCAACACAAGGGTACATTATCCTTAAAGATCTATTTAAAAGTATTTGAAACTACCGTTTGCTTTGTTAATTGTGCCTTCAATTTCAAAAATTAAAATATCTCCTAGCTTCATACTACCAATTGAGTATAAAACAAGTATATAAGTTTAAAAAAGAAATTCTTAGATTAAACACCTACATTTAATTTTAAAAGGTCATAACAGTTTAAAACAATACAAATCTACACACACAAAAAACTGGCTTAATTTCAACTGGTTATCAACCCGAATCGCTATAAGATCATATATAAGCTCACCTGTGTCGAGGGGTCGTGTGAGGTTCATGTATTGTCTTGGCGTCCGCAATTACAAAAAGATCTTTTCTGAAATTACTTGACCAAATGTTACCAAATGATTTTTAAGAGTGAATCTAGGAAAAACAATATTCATCAACAAACATGACCACTGTCTGTTAAAATGTAATCGAGTTTTTAGTTACAGCCGATTCCATTGAGTATGTAGGCAAAGGTAATATCTTTGGTTAACTTGCTTGTTAGTTAAACCGTGAAGTCATTGTTAGGTAAGGTATACTACCCTCCTTTCGAAGTAGCCTGGTCCTACAGACAGAAAAATGTGTCATTTGTCGGACTAGTCTACTCTTAAAGTAGGGTAGTTTGCATAACCTAACAATGACTTTTCTGTTCAGCAAGCAAGATAACCAAAGATATTCCCTTTGTCTACACACTCATTGAAATCGGCTTTAATATTGCAAAAGTTCAAGCAATTAGGGCAAAACTTACCGAGTAAAAAAAATCAAAAGGCCAATGCCTATCTACCTTGCACATATCAGAAAATTCAGATCAGATAACGAAACTGGGTCCAGCAACATTTATAAGCAATTTAAGATTTTGACCCTCACAGTTTCCATTCACCACAAACATTCTCGTTACAACGAATCATTTTAAATACAAAAATACCAGTTGCAGCCTTTTGTTTATCTATTAATATATGTATACGGATAACGTTATGAAAGGCAGCAGGGTCACCAGGGTGAGGAGTCCATGTCATCTGAAATAAATGCTAAGCATAAATCTAGAAAGCGACAGATAATCATGACATTAAAAAAACTCTCTTCTTTTCGACTTTTTTCGAACAAATTGACACATAAATTGAATTATATAGTATTGTGGAATTTTTAACTTGTGTTCAATTTATTGGTTACACCTTTTACTAGGATAACAATCCTGTCAAGTATGAGCTGGGAAAATATTTCAGAAAAGAAGATTGAAATGTGAAAGTTTCCGTGCGTCAGGTGCAACAGCATACGAACAGCTAACATTCCTCATCAGGGTGGAAGCTAAAAAATCCACGAAAATTTGATTTAAAACCTTAATTCGTTCCAACAAAGTTATTGAGATTTTGTTGAGGATTTAACCATCTACGACAACAAGAATTTTTTTTTAAAAATTTACAGCTCTTCTATAAATATATGCAAAGCAAACCATTGATCAAATTGCTTGCTATGATTGTTTGGATGTTTGTAAACGACAGGTAAGTAGTCTGTTTACTATATACTAGAATTTGTTTGGACAATAAACATTAACTATAATTCCTGTCAGTTTGTATTTGTCCAATCAAATCCCAGTATGTATTGAAACTCCGCCTACCTCAAAACATCCAAGCAAACATAGCAAGCAAGTCAATCAAAGTTGTTTTTTGCATGCTTTTATAGAAGAGCTGTACTATATAATGCAAAGAAGCGTTTAAGTCTTTCGCCAAAAAATACTATCAATTTCTTTTTGTCCTATGTAAACTTCCGAACCATTTCCTTCCATTCATGATCATTAAATTGAACTGTAAAATATTTCTTGGTACCTTCTTAATTCCTTTATAAGTCTCATGTATACATAATTATGACAATAACTGTTGTGAGCACAAGATTTACTGCACACTTTTAAAGTTCTGCTTCATCAAACATTAAAATGTGAACTTAAGTTTTGAGACTTTTTTAATCGACACGATTGGAATTTTTGTATATGAGAACATGGTTTATCTATTAGTTGAAAATGAGGCTTTGAACTAGCTTTCAGTACCTGCGAGCATTCGTTGTTCAATAATGTGTGTCTTTGTGTTATTATTTTATGTGATAGATTGTTGTGTTGGTACACCACTGTAACAATGAAGGAGGAAATGAGGAGGGTTGATTAAGTGGAAGTGGGGAGGGGTATGCGGAGCGCTAACCAACATGTCTATGCGGCATGGGCTTTGATCATTGTTGAAGCATCAATGTAAGGAGCATTTAATATCTTAATAAAACTATTATTATTTTAGATACTATATATTGTTATCTGATATTGGACGAAAGATGTTGCCCTTTTATGTAATTATGTCATACAAGTTACGATCATTTGAAAACACATATTAAACAGCCAAATGGATGCACAAGAGCTAAAATAGGAGTCATAGATCCTATTGACAACAATTATCTGCCAAATTTTATTGATTTTGTAACATTTGTTACAAATATGACCAACTTCTTATCCAAAATCACCAGCACCGTATCAGGACCCACCAGCACAATGACAGGACCCACCAGCACAGTATCAGGACATGAATAAATTGAGAAAATGCTAAATTTTAATAAATTGCAATGTTTTTTCACAAAATAGTTTTGCCGTGTGGATTGCGGTATGGAAAGTGGACTCTATGAGCATTTTTGTTTTATTTTTTCAGTTCTAGATTTTCTGAAAATGAGCACTTTTGTGTTACGCTTACTGAAACAGTTTAGAGGGTCAACTTTTTAATGGTTTACATATGAACCCATAAGAAACAAAATTGAAAAATCTCAACTGTTTTCTTCCATTTTTTATGAGTGAAAACGTCCAAAATCATCATTTTCGTCTTTGTTTACATTTTTTCATTGATCACCAGCACCCGTCAGGACCGAATCACAAGCACAGAACGTTCTCTCGCAGGACAACCATACCCACCGTGATATCAGTGCAAAGTTTTTAAAAATGTCATCACACCTAATTTCAGTTCCATTATGCCACATTTTTAATTTAAGCATTAGAAAATCAGTATACCCATCGTTATTCAAACTGGCTAAAGTTCTACCAGTTTTTAAAAATAAAGGTTCAAAAAATTATGTTTTTAACTACAGACCTATTGCAATTTTGCCATTACTATCTAAGATCCTTGAGCGACACGTAAAAACTCATTTGATGAATTTTCTAAACAAATATAATCTATTGTATGTCATGCAATCAGGCTTTCGTGCAAACCATTCCTGTCAAACTGCTATGACTTCTTTGTTAGATAAATGGTTAAAAGCCGTTGATGAAGGAAATTTAGTAGGGGCAGTATTTTTAGATCTGTGTAAAGCTTTTGATCTTCTAAATCACAAACTGCTCTTTCAAAAATTACAAAAATATAAATGTTCTTATAATTCAATTCATTGGTTTACTTCGTATTTAGCTGATAGACATCAAGTCGTATCAATTTCAAATACTTTTTCAGATGTATCTACATTAAAAGCAGGTGTACCTCAAGGGTCCGTTTTAGGTCCTATATTATTCTTAATATTTATTAATGATTTGCCTTGGTGTAATCCTAATCATAATTTTGATCTTTTTGCTGATGATAGCACTATTTCTGTAATTGGAAAAGACAAAAGGTATATAAGTCAGACACTCAATGTTGTATTAGAAAATATTTGTCAATGGGTTGATGAAAACAAAATGTTTGTTAATGTGTCAAAAACTAAGACAATGTGTATAGGTTCAAAACAAAAACTCTCTGTGATGTGTAATGACACATTAAATGTATCCATTAATGGCCAAAAGATTAATGAAAGTCACTTTGAAAAAGTCCTGGGCATTTTTGTTGACAAAACTCTTTCTTGGTATGATCAAATTAATCATATAATCAAAAAAGTTAATTCTTCTTTAGCTTTATTAAAAAGAATCAAGAAATACTTGAATCACAATGCACGAATTCTGTTTTACAATGCGTATATTCTTCCACATTTGGATTACTGTTGTTCAGTATGGGGAAACTGTAACAAGTTTTTAGTTGACAGTTTACTAAAATTGCAAAAAAGGGCAGCTAGAATTATTTTAAACGAACACGATATTCGTAAACCATCTGTTGAACTATTTAAGGAATCTGTAATTATTCCTGTTACTAAGAGAATATTTTACCACAAATCATTATTAATGTATAAATCAAAACACCAACTGGCACCAAAATATTTATCCAATCTTATTGTGCCTACAAGTAGTAAACAATCGTACAATACTCGACTTTCATCATCGGATAATTTTATTGTCCCTAAATCAAATACAGAATTATACAAATCAAGTTTTTCTTATAGTGGTCCAAAAGTGTGGAATTCACTGTCCAGTGAAATTAAAAAATCAAAAAGTATATCTGCATATATTACATCATAAAGAAACATGAAAACAATCTTAAATATATAATTTTAATAAATACTTAACATCTTGAGAATAGAAACAAAGACATAAACTGAAATGTCAACTCCATGTTGGATCAAAACCGTTTTCGCCATTTGATTTGAAAACCATTTAAAACGTTTCACACCAGATTTATCATCAATTGTCTTTAAATCTCTATCGTCATCCCTTGCAATAAAACACGTAAAGTCATCACATATCAGTTTTAGCTTAATAATTGAAGGTTAGCAACCGCCTGTTCATCTCTTTTTTTTTTTTGTTGTTCATCCTATGGTTAAACTTAACCCTTTGTTAAATCCTTGGTTAAATGTTTCAGATTTAACCTTGCTTTGAACCTTTGTTAAAATTTTAACCTGGGAATCATTTTGTCTCCAAGTACGATTTCCTTTTTATTACTAGACTGGAAAGGTCAATTAACGTTTGATAATACAAAGTCTTCTTTTTTCTACGACCATTAGTTAACAAAAAATGAATAAAACTGATTTCTTACGTTTACTGCCCTTCCCTCTATTTTGCATCGATATTTATGTCAAAATCAAAATCACCAACTGGATAAAAACTGCCCTATTCCTGACTTGGTACAGTCAATTTCTTATGTAGATAATTGGTGGATTAAACCTTGTTTTGAAAGCTAGCTAGATCTCTCACTTGTTTGCCAGTCGCATCAAATTCAATTATATTGACAATGGTGTGTGAACAATACAGACACAATAAGAAAAATGTCACAAATAAGGGTACAACAGCAACACGAAACCCCACTGAAACCTGGGGGTGAATATCACATCCACATCCACCCTCCTTTACCATATCATCCACCAAGGTTATTTAACAAAAATTTCCATGATGAAATACACAATACTAGTAACACATTTTGATATAATAAGCGCCATCAAGAACGACAGGTCTTGTCCATAATTAGGCATGTTAGATATAACTGGCCATACTATTGTTAAAAATTAGTTTATTATCACATACAATAACAGTAAAGCAAAACAAAGTCACTATTGTCGAGATTCGTTACCACAACATATATGGAAAGAAAGGCAAAAAAATATTGTGCTCTTCGATAAGAGCTCTTATATTCTTATATTGGTGGACAGTTTTAATATATCAGTTTCATTTACTATAGCGGTTATGTTCAATTGTCGTAACTACATCCCCGTTCCCTTTTTTCTCAAATATGACCCACCAACATAATCAAGACGACGGGTACCAAATGTGGAGCAGGATTTGCATACACTTCCAAGAAATACCGGCGATCCCCCGATTTAATGGTGGGGTTCCTGTTTTTCAATCTGTAGTTGTCTATGTTATGTTTTGTGTACTGTTGTTTGTATTTTTGTTTCTTCATAACTTCCTTCTAAAGCTTTTGACATAAGTTTGAAGTTATAATTAACATTATAAGTTTTAAGTTATTATTAACATTATCAGTTTTAAGTTATTATTAACATTATAAGTTTTAAGTTATTATTAACATTATCAGTTTTAAGTTATTATTAACATTATAAGTTTTAAGTTATTATTAACATTATACGTTTTAAGTTATTATTAACATTATAAGTTTGAAGTTATTATTAACATTATAAGTTTTAAGTTATTATTAACATTATACGTTTGAAGTTATTATTAACATTATAAGTTTTAAGTTATTATTAACATTATAAGTTTGAAGTTATTATTAACATTATACGTTTTAAGTTATTATTAACATTATAAGTTTGAAGTTATTATTAACATTATAAGTTTGAAGTTATTATTAACATTATAAGTTTGAAGTTATTATTAACATTATAAGTTTGAAGTTATTATTAACATTATAAGTTTTGTATAATCCTAATACGGCTTTAAAAATAAATAATTCCAGGATCAGTATTAATTTGAAGAAGATGCAATATATAATGATAATGAAATGTTTTAACGACCTTGACTGGCTATAAGCCCTTACACGTAAATTACGTCATCCAGCTAAGTATTTTAGCGGAGGATTTTTATTTTGGTTTATGCAAACTTCAAAAAGTTTCATAACAAATAAATGAAATTATAGGTATACATAAATGTCTTTAATAAACCACTGACAAATAGATCGATTATAATGTTGTAATTATTTGGAATTAAATCAAATACCTTTAATATTGTACATGTGAACCTATTGGAGACAATATACGATAGACTTTTTTGAAATTGGAACATTTACACCAGGATGTCACTCATGCGTACAAATGACACACTTCTCGGACTATATAACCTCAATTTCAGGTGTCAAACCTCAACTTGTTCACTAAGGCAATTTCAACCCGTGTAACACTTATCAATTCTAAATTATAAAAAGTTTCAAATATTATTTTTTTTGAGAAGTTTGATTAAAGTTTGATTTAAATTTCCAAATTTTGAAATGTTTTGGACCGAATTAGTCAAGTCAAGAGTCAATGTGTTTTTTATTATATGAATATTTTATATTATATAATTGTGAAGATATTTTCATCAAATAATAAAAACAAAAACGGGTGAAGAAAGTGTGAAACGGAAGAAAATTGGAACGAATCGAACGAAAGAATACAAAATGAAATGAACAGTCATTGTTCCTTAAAATATAATGTATAAAATTAACCAAGAGGCAAATAGTTATAAGCGGTTAAATTCATTTACAAGGTAAATTTTTCAAAAGTAAAGAATTCATTTTAAAACAAGAAACACAGCTCTGGTTATGATCATTCTTCGTTAGGAATAAAAAAAAAAAAAAAAAGCACGAAATGTATCAAATCATTTATAATTACAAAATAAATGATCTTAAAAAAAAGCTTTTATTTTTTAAAAATTGGACATCACATGAAATTACAGTATCCTGATTTTTTTTCTTATTTAGATTTCGCATCTTTTGAAAAGATGAACAATTTTAAAACTATTTGAGATTTTACCTTTTAGGCGGATTTAAAAATAAAATCTACAAGTTGTTATCGAGACTAGACCATACCCAGGTCCGTACT
Organism: Mytilus galloprovincialis; assembly: GCA_037788925.1. Lineage (NCBI taxonomy): Eukaryota > Metazoa > Mollusca > Bivalvia > Mytilida > Mytilidae > Mytilus > Mytilus galloprovincialis. The sequence continues at coordinate 89,417,540 of CM075336.1, read as the reverse complement.
GAATTAAAGAACATACGCTTTATTCTTAGCCTGGATTTTTAGAAGTCGTAGCGTTGTTTGGTAAAATCAAGCTGATTATATGTGGCACGGTAGTATTTCCTGGCCAATAAGGGATAATGAAAGCCTTTTTAGGATTTTAACCACTTTCTAGCACTGCGAAAAAATGTATATACACAGTTAACTGAAGAACTTTCATTATACTAATCAGAAATACATTTGAATATGCATCATGACCGTTTACTTTTTTTGCTATTATTTTTAAAAACCTGAGGCCACTAGTGCTTTTGATCTTTTGTCATGCAGTGAATACAAAATTTAACAAAGTTCTCAAATTATTTTGACCAGTATGTAAAATTATTTCATATTTTCTACACCTGATTCATCCCTTGGTTTGGGAAAGTATGTTAAATTGATACTTTATTTTTAGTCAAATCACACTGTTCAGATACATTGAGCTAAGTATAGTCTCGTTGCACCAGAGCTATCGTTCTTACTGCGAACAATATGCATATGGAACGTCTGGATAATCAAGACTAACCTAAGTAGGGTACACAAAAGAGTAACCTAAATTCTGGAATGCAAATACTACCGTGCTACCTATAACAATGTATAAGGTGCACAGTTATGTCCAATGACGAAGTCCATGTATGATTATTACCCGTGGTTATAGCAAATCCTGAATACACCTATTAATATCATGCCAAATTGTCTTCTTTGAAATTATGCAAACATCCCATAGAGCAAATAACACGGATGATTAATATCATAGCCGTGTTTTTAGCATGCAGGTCATAAATTAATTTGTTGAATGAAATAAAAAAACTACTGATGGGTGCCGTAGAAGGTTCACAAGAGTTTTGATCGAGCATTTCTTGGCATGGGTTGTAATACTGAATTCATGGGGTCGAAATGAACCTTGTGTTAGCTTCGAACATAGGAGGTTGTTGATATCTATTTTACACTACTATCCGCTATTCACACTGAACTTGGGGTTTGTGTTGCTTATTCTTTAGTTTTCTATGTTGTGTCATGTGTACTATTGTTTGTTTGTTTGTCCTTTTAACTTTAACCCATGGCGTTGTCAGTTTATTTTCCAATTATGAGTTTGACTGTCCCTCTGATATCTTTCGTCCCTCTTTTAAGAATGGAATCAAATACATGTATGAGTAGCTTGTAGCCAGGATAATATTAAAATAAAGAACTTTATGCTACATTTCAGCGTGCTGGTCTTTTAAAGCTGAATACATTCATACAATATAAACATATAACATACACATTATTTTCAACATGCATATGTATGTGACAGTTCCCGCAGTACATTTAGTTCTACCTTGTAATATTATTCTGGCTACAAGCCTGGCTACAAACTAGTATTTTATCTTACTCTTAAATTCAGCTCGTGTAGCAGTGTAAAATATATCTCAACAATATTCCTACTTTCGACGTTAACACAATGTTCATTGCGACACCATGGATTCAGTTTTCATTCCGTACCAATACTAGGAACTAATATCAATGATATACCGCAATATATGATCGTTATTTAATTGACAAAAAAAGAACTGCAATATATAGCTGATTAAAAGTATTTGATGATTGTTCAAAATTGTACGTTTAATAATTATATCTACCGACATTATTGCAGATAATAAAAAGTCGTAAATAAAAAAAAACAAAAAAAAAAACCCAAAAACAAATATGAGGGAATACACGTGTATTTAACAATGATATGCCTCAACGTACAGTTAAAAATATATATTTATTACCAACCCTAACATACTATTTAAATTAATGCGAGTTGATTAGTTTCCACTGTGACTCCAAAATAATGGGCGCTTGGAATACACCAGAACTGTGTATGTTTAATAATTCTTAGGCTTAATTTCTGCATACTATTATCAGAGTAACAAATACCATTGTTTGTGGCAAACCATATATGACATCTGAGTTTATTAATCTTACATTTAAAATACTTTAATAAAAGTTCGATTAAATACTCGAGTTACGATCATCTTTCAAAATACAATAGTTGACTTTACGACCATCACACATTTAAAGTTACGACCATCATGCTCGAATTTTTTAATGACTTTTTTACGAAAATTGGAATAATTGATTTATTTTCTTATGTATCAAATTTGGTTTCAATATCAACGCACTGACGATAAGTGTATATGAGATAAGCGGTTTGGCTCAAATGAACCTTTTACTGCACGAAAATCGGAAAAGAAAAACTTATCTCTAGAGTTGTCTCCCATTTCGGATGGTCCATACATTACGTTAAGACCATCCGCTTAACACCAGTGATTATTACAAAACATCATACAGTTTAAGACATACAAGATCGTATTCTTGCATCAAATTACTCCAAATAAGAATTCATTTAAGTCTGAACATTTTGACATTGTTTATTTTATCTTATCAATGTCAGTTTTTTAATGTTCTCACAACTTCCGGTTATGATTTGTCTAAATATCAATGACACTATATCATCACAATTTGATGAATACATTTCTCTCTTACGCCTGGTCAACGAAAACTATTATTTCCCACTGCCTAAAAAATAAGAATATATGAATGGATGAAACACACAAATTACACACCAAAAAACACACAAATACTTTTTTACAAAATAATAAAAATAATTATAAAAGAAGGGAAACAAACTGTAACTCGAAAACACACATAAATGCACAATTGAAACTACAATATAACCCCTCAGGCACCCATATAGTTGAACATATGCATTCCAAAAGTTAATTAGATAAATTGATAGTCGTGTTGTTAAAAAAAAGAATGTAAATGCACACCATTAATAAATCAAATTTGGTTATTTCATATTTCTTACCCACTATTTCGCACGTGAGACCAGAAATATTAGTGGCACATTGGCACTGAAAGTCATTACCAATCGATTGACAAGTACCGCCATTCAGACAAGGAGCTGATGCACATGGATCTGAAATTATAAATAAATACTAGAACACACCCGTGATATCGCGGGTCTGTGACTGAATTAAAGTATATAAATATGTAAGCCTTATTTTAGTATTGGTATTGTCATCTGATAAAGTCATGCCGATTATAAGATATACAGTTTTATCTTCTTTCAAAATCTCTCTGTTTGAAGCCGTCGACTTGGAACTTATCAATTATTGGTAATATTAATTATTTGTAAAACAAAAGGACCTGGAATGGAATATTTTTTAATCAACAGCATTGTCCTGTATTAGTTATAAATAAAGTTGATTTTTTTGATTTGATGTTTTACGTCATGCCGGCAAACAAATTGAAAACTGTATCTATACGCATTATTTTAAGTCCAGATTTTTGAATTTAGTAATGTTAACAATGTGATTATGACCCGTGTATATAGCAAATTCCTAAATACACCGTTTTGTGGTGCGCCTGTCAGATGCGGAACGTACAGATAAGGTAAAAGGTAACATGTGAATATAGTATTGGTATCGGTATCGGATTTGACCCGGAACTTGTTAATAAATGGCAAAATTAATTATGTGGAAAACAAAAGGGTCTGAAGTGGTGTAATTTCTAATCAACACCATTGTCCTATATTAGCTATATAAAAAAAATAAATTCTTTGATTTGTCGTTTTTACCCCATGACGGCTGACAAATTGGACCTCGTTATCTTAGTTTTATAGTTTCAGAATCTAATGCATTCTGGGTAATATTTTCAAAAATGTACCCCTAAACGTCCTGATTTGTTTAAAATGTCATAAACAAGGACATTTAACCAATGGCGTGACGTTATTTCATTTTGGGGTTAGTACCGTTATTCAGACAAGGAGCTGATGCACATGGGTCTGAACTTATAAATAAATTGTTGTTTAAGTTGTCTGGTATCAAATAACCCTATATAAAGTGACTGCAGCAAGTTTGTTATTGTTTTTAGCTTCTCAACTTTAGGTATAAATATGATAAAACGAAATACGGAAGACATTGACAATATCACCTATATCACAAACAAATATTTCACTCCTGAAAAAAGAAAAGTTCAATTCATTTGTCAGTCTACGTTCAAGGTAGGTGTGATTCAGATATCCGTCAGGATTAAACCAATTGCTCTATATTCTACCACATATAATGAGGCAGGTCGTCAATGAATTTGAACTATAGACTGAATGATTGGTTTTTTTTATGACTCCAAGGTGATATTTTCATTGACGAAGTCGTATGAATATTTATTTAAACGTCACAAAGTCGATTTCCGTTTGGTACTTAAAAACATCAATGAATACGAGTCAGGATCAATTTTGAGAATTTGTATATTGAACGTTCAAGAGATATCCCATGATTACTCCAAAATCTAAGTTTTGGTATTTAAGGTTATTTGATTGTATTTTGCATTTCTTCTTTATTTTGTGTTCCTTCTTCATTTGGTATTTCTTCTTTATTTTGTGTTTCTTCTTTATTTTGTATTTCTTCATCTTATAATATATTAATTTGCATATTTTCTATTTAAGAAGAATACAATACTTGTTTGATGATAACGATTTGTCTTTCTCAGCGTTTATATTTTATCAACATCCCACTACCCCCTCCCCCTTTCCAATAAAAAAAAGCCCAAACAAACTCATTCCCCCCTAGAAAAAAACATTACGTATTTTTATATATGATTGAATTAATGTTAATAGATTATTGTTGATGCAACATAACATAAAGGGATAGTATATGTGATCAATCGAAAAAAAATTCTGGTGTTAATATTATCGTGGATACAAGAAAAGCTGTTTATTTGTGGAGGATAATTTATTTCGTGGTTTTTCAAACAATGTGCATGCAGCCAATATAAATAAAGACTTTGTTCAGGTTTTAAATGATGGTAACCCAATACCCATGATATCAATGAACATTGGTTTTAAACGAATAATAATGAATCAAAAGTATAGAAATACTGTATTCTTGATTTTATAATTTTGATTTATAGAAGATATGTATATCGTTCATTATATAGGCTCTTATAGCACGTTGAGGTTTAACATGAAAAAAACTCATTGTTGAGAATAAGACAAATTTTACGAGATAACATTCTAAAATGAAGTAATAGAAGAAAGGTTTAATGATATATTTTCAGAAAATTAAAAGAAAATATGATGTCACCGAATATTTTGGATAATGCAATAAATCAATAAGTTTTCTTTAAATAAATATACAGTCTAACCAATAACTTGTGAATCTGTCTCCAAATTTGCAAATTGAGGCAATGAAGTAGACCGAATGTGTAATGCGATTGTACAATCCAATAAGGCGGTATACAATGAGTCAACCTTAATTCTGCACAATATATCGGCGAGTTTGACCTATCAGCGACGTTATACAAAAACACGCAACATGACATGTGCTATGTGTAACATAGGTTACAATTCTATAGCATCTGTGATCATTCAGTCTTCATTTTCTATGAATTATATATTGGTGTTTGTCTTTTTGGCGGTATTGACTTTGTGCTATTGGGTTTTCAGTATGCACGAATCTGAATAAGATCCCCTTTTATACCGGAAGCAACAGCCTGTTAACGTAGAAATGAGGAAAGTTATGAACGAGAATATTTCTACATGTATAGCCATGGTCAGATATATAAATGTATATCTGTGGCAACACTGTATTTCATTGTTCGTGATATTGTCTCCTTTTTATCAATACATTTCGTTTGGTCATTATGAACTGTTACTTATAGCATTAATGTTATAACGACATACTTTCCCCTAGTTTTAGAATGCGTTTCGAACTATGCTAACACGAAAGACAATATTAATTAGAGCAGAAACTGTGTAGAAACTTTAACTTAACGTACCTACACACAAATGTCAGAGAAACGGAAGACGCGACTGCACCAGCCTTTCGGTAAAAAAAAAAATCCCTCGAATATTTCCAGACTTTTTCAGTTAAATTTCTTTAAGAAAGACCAGTTAAGTAGTTTATATATGAAAAAAAAGGAAACCAACAAAAAAACCTGCACTCCGAGCAGGGATGGGGTAATTGAAAATGTAATGGTAATTAAGTGTAATGCATTACAATTTTCCATGTAATTGAATGTAATGTGTAATTGAGCATTTTTTGAATTACATGTAATGGTAATTTAATTAATTACATTGAAAAAGGCATGTAATGCTCAATTACTTTTGAATTACATTTCAATTACATGTACTTCTATGGTGTTGTAAACAGATAAGGATTTGTGTTTTATAATATTGGTAAAATTATATTTATTTTTCAAGTATTGATATCTAATATGTAAAATCTGTTATTTATTCTGAAGTTTATGTTATTTATTTGACTTACAGATTTTTTTTAAATAGTCTTATAATTTAAAAAAAATGGGAGGAGTATATATGAGGGTTGTTCAGTTTTTAAGAAAGAGACTTTTAAGTAAATAGATTGATAAGTAATTAATCACCTTTAAACACAAACAAAAAAATATGTCACTGTGAAAAATCTTTCTTAGACAGTTCATAATTTAGAATTTAAAATCACTGCACACAAAATCTTTTTGTTAAATTAGTATACACAAAAGGATTCTAGAAATAAAAATTAACAGCTGTAAAAACAAACAGCAATTAATCAGATTAAAATGTCCAGGGGCAATGCCACTATTACATGCATTTTATCTAATTAGCACGATATTGCTAATATTTAGACATAATATACATTGTTTGTACTAAAAATTATTTTCAATATTGTGACAAGCACACTTATTAATATTTTTAAAGTAAAAACAAATATTTTTAATTTATTTATATTATCTTTCTTTATATCATGTTAACTTTAAATGACTTCATTTCTGAGATTTAAAAATACCCCTTGATGTATTGACAAGTAAATAGGAACCAATTCCCTCTCCTATCAATATGATGATCTTTTGATCATGGTAATTCTATGTTCTGATCAAGCAACATCTGCCACATTAGCTAGAAAGACTATTTAGAATAGCTATCAAAGTGTTCAGACAAGAGAGATTCAGACTAAATGACATAATATTAGAATAACTAATGATTATCAAATGCAACGCTTAAACTATGTTTACATGAATATTTTACACATGCATTATATATACATGTATGATATATATATTTTAAAAAAATATCATGATGAAATGTAATGTGTAATTTAATTAATTACTTTAGTAATGTAATTGTAATTTAATTAATTACATTTCCAAAACTGTGTAATGTGTAATTAGTGTAATTGATCATTTTTGCAATGTAATGTGTAATTTAATTAATTACATTCCAATGTAATTGACCCCAAGTCTGACTCCGAGGACAATTCGAAACGGTAAATCCATAATCCCCTCAAAGAGATTAATATTGCAATGAATTACCAAAATACGATAGGGTAAAAACTAAAATCAAATGTAATACTTGGAGCTGTCGTAGTTTCTATGGGGACATTCGCTGTAATCACTGGTGCCATGGTTGGAGAGGTTGTTGTCGTTGTCGTCGTTGTCGTGGATACCATGTTCATCATCGTTGCAACAGCGACCATTGTTACTGCTACAAGGACAAAATCAATATTATGGATTCATTATTATTCGTTGGATGCCAATTTTCAGTGATTTTGTAGATATCCACGAATGTTTTGCGATTGGGAATTTTTTTTTTAGGAATTGATGCAAAATTTGCAAAACCAAGAAAATAAATATCAACGAAAATGCAAGTTCTCATCAATCAACGAAAATTTGTACCAACGAAACTAATGATCCAATGTATTCTGAATATTCTGATATTAGGGCATGTAGGGTATTTAAACGGTCGAGTATATATTTTTTCCTAAGTTTCTCTAAATATTTTCTTAATCAATTTATTTTCAAGTGTCAATATGTCTTCTCGTTAAATTACTTGTTGTTTCAATTTGGTTGATAAAAACTCAATTTGTCCTTATTTTAGGAACATTAAGTGATTGATTGATTGGTGCTAACTTAAACAGAGATTTGCCTGTCAATAAATACCTCCTTAATATAAAATAAAAACAGGTGTTTCGAGCCTTATTTTTTTTAAAGATGATAACAAAACAAATCTGTCTATCAAATTCAAAACAAATATTTTCAATTTATTCTTAAAAGATATTTGTCTGATTTTCATGATAACTAAACGTCAAATATATAATGACGAGACAATATCATGAATGAGTCTGGACGACATGACTCTTTTAAAATATGTTGACCTTAGACGTGGGATAGAATTTAGAATGAAAATTGGGAATGTGTGAAATAGACAACAACCCGACCAAAGAGCAGACAACAGCCGAAGGCTGCCAATGGGCTTCAATGCAGCGAGAAACTCCCGCACCCGGAAGCGTGCCCCTCAACAAAAATATATACTAGTTCAGTGATAATGAACGTCATACTAAACTCCAAAATATACACATGAAACCTAAATTAAAAATCATACAAGACTAACAAATGCCAGAGGCGCAAACATGCGGCGGGGTTAAACATGTTTTGGAAATCTCAACCCTTCCCCTATACCTTTAGCCGATGTAGAAAAAAAAAAAAAAACAAACACACAACAATACGCACAGTAAAACTCAGCTGAAATTTTATCTTCAATTGATTAACAATGCAGCAAACTTTTGTTACAAATATAGTAAGCAGATTTGGAAACACAAAAACAGAACGAACTTCTATCTCAAGAAATCTCCTTGTTAGGTTAATTAAAATGACATAAAATTGACTTTGTACACAGTCGCACTGTGATATAATATTTTGTATTTAAAACAAAATGGAGGTATCATAGCCATGACAGTTGTAGTATATTGTTATTTTAACATAAATCTCAATTGACTTTAGGCACTATGTCTGAATTGAAGTCTGCCTATCGCAGTATTTCAGAAATGTATTTGTTTGTTTCATATGTGTTTATAGGGATACGTTTTATGTGTTTTAAATACACAAATGTAAAGTAATCACGTTTACCTGCAACAGCAGCCAATGTTTGCGTTTCAGTCATTTCCATACTGGACATTGGTACTCCGAAGAAAGGGTCTGTTGAAAAATAAAGCGAATGCTTTAACTACTAGAATTACCAATTGTTACAGGTATTTAGTTTCTAAATCCATCATCATTATCAGTCTACTTTTTATCTTAATTGATAATTGGTTTTAAAAGTTTCTTTACATTAAGAACTTTTTCAAAAGATTCTTAACATTGTGTTAATGTCCAATTTTTCTCTTATATTTTTAAACGTCAAACTAAATGTCAAAAGATTTTTGATCCGTTTGAACACATTTTAATGGTGGTACATAAAACTACAGGGAGGTAACTCTGTAAAATAAGCTGAACGTTTTAATCACATTTTATTGTCAAGAAAATATGAAGCTTCTTAATGATCAAAATAAGTGTTTCTTAAAGTGTTATATATTCAACCAATTGAAAGATACAATGTTTAATAAACTAATGTGATGCTATAATATATTTATATTTATAAAACTATTAATGATATCTAAACTGATAAGTACATTTAACTGTCATGCAAAGATGAGTTTAAGTCGGTTAAACCTAAAATGTATCTTTCAGGAGCACAACGTTGTTTCTCAACTTGATTTTTGTGTTAAAATGACTGTCAGAAAGTGATGGAAGAAGAAAACATCATTTGTGCACGTTTCTCGCTATGGCTATTTGAAAGTATCTTATTCTTAATGATAATCGATATTTACCCTTTTTTGGGCTATTATAATTAAAAACTAGACTTTTGTTATATTTTTCATCAAGACGTTATGGACTTATGTTAATCATATTAACTTAAAAAACACACTTAAGGTTGGTGTTAATCTTAGAAAATAATTAAAACAGTGACGAATTGACTAATATTCCAGTCGATTTGTGAAACAATTGTTCAGATTGTGGTAAAAGCATCAAACTTTGTAGAGTGTTATTTGAGGTTATAACTAACATTTGTAGCTATGGAACCAATTCAAAAAATCAAAATGGCGGCTCATGTCCAAAAAAATTAATAAAAAATATTAGAAAAAATATGAAAAATATATTACTTTACCACTTTTGATAAACTTTCGTATTTCTTATGACAAAAAATATCAAATGAGGACTATTGAAGTATGTAGTTGCCATCTTGAATGGTGGCCGTTTTGGAAACGTAAACTTCCAATATATCATTATTCGCTATCCTAAATTGTTTTCTGAATTTATACTAAGTTTTATATGCATTTACAACTAGTTTTGCTAACCTTTTTTTATGCATATGACTGTTGCTATTCATATAGGATATATTCACCAAGTGCTCAAATACATTTAAGGCATGCATATGTTAACAAATAAATGTATTTAAGAAATACGTAAATTCTCTAAATTGCAGTTTAGCTTATTTACTGTTTTACTACAAAAAATGCGTATACACAATATGAGTTATGACTATTGTATGTTGAAAAGGAAAAAAATACGTAGGTATTGAAATCACTGGAGCTGAAAAAACCTAATAAATAAATAACCTGTAAAGAGTTCCGTAAAGTGAGGATTTACAATTCCAAGCAAATACAAAAAAGGAGACATAGACATTTGAGCTGGTACATGTAATCAGTAATTTTTTGTAAACATACAACTGTTCCTTTAAAATTGAGAAAGGAAATGGGGAATGAGTCAAAGCGACAACAACTCGACCATATAGCAGACAACAAGTTAATGAAGGTCAGGTAATGGGAGAATAACAAGGCAAAAGGTACCTATCCTGTCAAAGCATATCTTAAGATCAAAATACATTTTGTCAGGAAAAACGAAAAAAGTCTAAGATAAGTCACGGATTGAAAATACCAGCAAAATAACCAGCCACAGTTGTGATGAATCAACAAGAACAATGATTGCAGTTTTATTTCTTTCTTTGTGATGAGGTATCTGACTTTTATCATGAATCATCGACAATAATTATCGACAATAGAGTACATGACTGTCACATGAACTACTAACCATTGTTCTTTTAGCCATATTCAGTGTTGGAAATTGATATTTCAGGAGCAGATATCATGCTAAATGTTTGTTAAAACTGCACGACAAGGCAATTATACAGAATTCGAGAAGTCAAGATTGTGTTATCCATGGGATGGGGCTTGCCAAAATGATAGAAAACAGCTACGACTCACCGTCTCGAACAGATATTGTTTTAATATTTGAAATTGATGATATCGGTAAATTGTACTATAAACGTTCTTAATAAATATGATTTGTCATGGAAGGAATGATTAATACAACACTTCTGAAAAAATTAATACTAGCCGCCATAAATGATATGCAAGTACATATGAAAGGATGCGTCTTTCTCCGGTTCTCAACGAATATGTTAGGGAAGTTCTGAAACAGGCCATGTCTTTAGTCGTGATGGTGAAGGCCTCTTCATAGTCACAGTAACTAGAATAGTTTGAAGAGTTAGGTTTGCTACTATAAAAAGATTTACAGGGACATTCAATGTAGGCTTTCAACATGAATCAGTTCCACAATATTTGAGACATCTTACTCTCTATCTGAGGATTGGTAAGTTGCAGTTATATCCTTTCGACGACGAGTTGCACAATTAAACTATTATAACTGAGGAATGGTAAGTGTTGTCTCAGGTCAATGATATTACTGGACTGTGTCTTGATGTTTGGCCATCCTTTATACTTACTAAGGAAACTTATGTCTGTTGAACTGATTCGTTTCAACAGCTAGCTGTTATTGAGTGTTCCTGTAAAGCTATTTTTAGTATAAAGTATATATATTTTGCCTACTATGGCTATGGTGATGCCTTCATTTTTACCCTTTTATAATAAGGTCTATTTCAGAGCTTTACGAATACCATTGTTGAAAATCAAGAGAACTAATTTATCTTGCTTGTATGCTTGCAGATATCCTATGGCAGCTTCATTCAAATTTTGTAAGATGCGTTGTATCAGTTCTTCCTTCCACGATAACTCCAAGTTGTTCCAGGCGTTTAATGTACAATTTAGCGTGATTTGCAAGCTTGGGGATTGGTACAATACTTCTTCCAGACAGTGTGCCATCAATGTATTTCATTATTTAGGAAAGCTCAACTCTAAGGATAAAAGATTCCTGGCGTTCTTTATGTCTTTTATTCTGTCTATTTGATATGTTGTCAAGTTTTATCCATCATTAAGCAGGAAACTAGTGATTTGACATCATCAGCTCTTACTTTGGGTAAGGGAATATGTCTTGTAGTACAGGTGCACAGTCATGCCCTAATTTTGTCAATTTAAAAATGTCGATGTATCATGGAGATCTTCAGATACATCACCACAGAAAAAATACATTGCAGTCATTGTTTTTGTTGATTCAGTACCACTTATCAGTGTTTTGTTGTTTATTGTTTTCTTTCAATTGGCAACTTATCTTCAACATCAGAAGTGTGTTTTCCCTTTTACTGATGAAATATTTGCTTTTAGAGTAATAGTTCAATTTATGATCCTCCTCGTGGTCCGCGTTTTAACTTTCGATTACTTTTGAACATTAGAGACAGTGATTCATATTTCAACAACTAAAGTTTCAAGTGTTGGCGGTAAACTAATGATAATAACAATAATTGTACATTGTCGGAAAATATAAATTAATGTGTACCCGCTACGAAACAGAAGAATACATCGGTGAGAGGGATAGGCTCGTTTTCTGTCCTGTCTATATAGCTCAAACAAATACATTAGTATATCTTTGACAATGCATTTTTTTTTATCGAATAATGACTACCTATTTTAGCTTTAAAAAAACACAATTTTTTCAAGATGGCCGGCATTTAATATGGGTAATATTTTTATCGAATAATGACTACCTATTTTGGCTTAAAAACCAGGTTTTATGTCAATATCTTCTCTTATATCATTTTCATGTCTTTTTTTATTAATCTAAAGAGATCGAACGGCCACCACTTTAAAATGGCCACCTCGTCTGCCAATTTCGACTTTCAGAGTAGGTCCATAGCTTAAAATGTTTTCCATGATATATAATACTACTATGCCAAATTTCAGGCTTTTACCACAATCTTAGCAATTTAGTCAAAAATCTACACAAATCGACTTGACTATAAGCACTATTTTGCAAAATTATAAGATTATTTCATAGATACAAATATTTGATTAGTAAACTGGCTGTACATGTATCTGTAGAAAACTTATCAAAAACTTACTTTAACACATTGAATGTTACAGTAATACTGTACTGTAGGCGTGGAAATCGTGACATGATCTGTGTTAACTCATTAAACTTTTAAAAATCTTGTATTTGTAAAAAAATGCCGCACACACATATATTTTGACATTTGAAAAAGAAGATCAGATGAGATTTCAATTTAAGGTTAAACTTATTTAAGAGACTTCCTAGTTAAAGTGACACAGTTTAGCCACAAAAGGAGTTTCTATGGAAAAATCAGCTGTCTATATTTTTGAGATTCATCTTACTGTTTTTCTTGAGAAACTCATTTGCCGTTAAAGATTTGTTTGATTAAAACTAAAAAATGTGGAAACAAACCATATATTGTGTTTTGCTTTAAATTTCTGTTATGTATTTTATATCAAATAATAACTGTCTTTTAAACAGTTTGATATTTCAAAACAAAGATGCGACCACCCTTAAACGTTTTATAAATAATTATATTTTTTGGAGAAACATATTATTTTAGAAATATTGCTTTTAACATATATACTTAAAGATGTTTTCCGGTACAGGATCCTCACGGCTCCTCTTCACTATATATGAGAGCAGTGTTTTTGTTAAATGAGAGTTTGTAATCTATTTGATATATTCAGTCCTTAATTACTTTAAGGGTTCTCATGAATAAATCTGTATTTATGTGAAACAATTATTCGAAGTTATTTATTTATGTAGATTCACAAGAGAAACAGATATATAGTCCGGAATAATGTACTTTCGAGGCTGAAATTATTTTTGAATTCAACATTTGTTTGACAAAAAGGGTTCAGACAGGAAAATATCGAAGGGACAGTCAAACTGAGAAGTTGAAAAAGAACTCAAGATTACATGGAAAAAAGACTGAGCAAAATGAACCCCACCAAATCACGACTCTTGAATTTAGCTGAGCGATTATACATTTATGACGTCTCAAAAAGGCGTTAAATGGACAAAGAATGTATATAGCAATTGTGTAAAAAGTATATACAACATAATTGTGCAAATAGCCATGTTTCAGCATAATTGCATCCATTAAATGTTTAATTGATATTCTATATAATCCTGTTGCAAAAGCCATGTTATATATTGGGTTAAAAAAAACATGATTTAGTACTAGGGTTCTTACAGCTTTATACACAAAGGGATCTCTTATACCAAATACAGGTAAGACCATCATCTAAGCTTAATTTTGTTGTAGGTAAGAACTTACGTTTGCAAATAATATCAGTAGCGGAAAATTTATGAATATCAAAATAAGTAGACGTGGTATGATTGCCAATGAGACAACTCTCCATAAGAGACCAAAATGACACAGACATTTACAACTATAGGTCACCGTACGACCTTCAACAATGCACAAAACCCTTCCCGCATAGTCAGCAGTAAATAGTTTGTTATTATTCATTCTAGTATTGATCCACTTCTGAGCGAATGAAGATCCTGGTAGATTTATTAGAGTTTGTTGAAAAGAAAAGTAAAAAAAAGATTAAAAATTAAAAAGATACCAAACACCTTGACTTAAATTAATTCGCCTCTGTTAACTTTCAGAAAGTTCTGACAAAATATTTATTTTGACCCTTTGACAAAAATATCAAAATTTCAAAAATCTTGACAAGACAAATTATCGGAAAACATTTGCTGGATATATAACAGTTTTACAAACACTAAACTTGACCATTGAGAAGCTTTATATTGTCTTAAAAATATAACTGGATTAAAATTTTAAGCAGGTTTTACAGAGTTATCTACCTGTATTGTTATGTACCACCTTGAATATAACGTAAACACATTTTTAAAACACTCACAAGACTGAGATCTATCGTCATTTAACAATATTATTATTTCTTGTTGATTGTATGGATTAACTATAGGTACGAAGCGTGGAACTGGTAGCAATACTCTCTGTATTCTGCTCTGACATGGTACCAGTCCAAATACCAAAAGGAAACATAGGCTAAAACGTGCAATCTGTAATCATGAAGATAAAAAGTACTTATATTACTTAATAATTGAAAAAAAGTTTTCCAAAACAAACACATTGCGATGTTTCGATTATGAATAATAATGTTTTATATTAAAAATAAAATTTTTCTTTCTTGATAACATTTTCATAGAGTACATCTAAATCAACACATTGTCTTTGCTAATAGACCCCATGAATGAGTAATTTTCAACTATAAGGTAAGTTTAGATAAATACATTCAGAGTCATTTTGATTTATAAGTTGAGAATTCATTGACTATAAGTGCCAAAAAAAAAATTAAAAAAAGTATTTACAACAACTAAAACAGTTTAACGGAACGAGAACATGTTATTGTTTATATTAATTAAAACATACCATCAGCGCAATACTTGTTCATACTTATTTCCCAAAACGCATTTGTAATTTCGGTTCAGTATTTGTCGTGATATTACTTTTTGATAGAGATATTCGTTTGTCGTAATTATTTGCAAACCCCAAACGAATATTGATGAGTTCAAGACAACTATAGGACATAACTTTCGGTTAAGGAATTAATGAAAATAATTCCGGTTAAATATCTTTAAAGGAATCAATGATTTTGAAATACTGATTGTGATATCACGAAGAAAAATATAAGAATAGTTCGTGTGTCCGAACAGATTTATTTTTTGATAGCCATTAATTATCAACTATGCGTAAGTCTAATTATATGAAAGTCAGTGATAATATGATTGCAATTTTATATTTGCGCAGACGCGCGTTTCGTCTCCAAAGACTCAAGCATGACGCTCGATTAAAAAAAATGTCAAATAGGGCCAAATCAAGTACAAAGTCTGTAACTGTAGAGCAGATGGTTATAGTTACACTTTTTAATTAGTAGACATTGCTATTAGTACAAAATTAAACAGTACTTGATAAATATTTAACAGTACATTTTTATACATTGACTGATTTTTTTGTAACATATGTATTATCAAGTATCTTTGGTTATAATATTTTCAACTAGTCGAATTATGTCTAAATTCTGTAAACTATCATAACAAACTACCGCACGCGTTGTATGCTATAGGGAAGATTCAACATACACAAATAAAAGTACATGAGACTCTGAGACGCCTTATGTTTACTATACTTAATAACTTAGGTCAAATACAGTTCACAAATTAATATGATTATGATTACGATAAACAAAAACAAAAACAAAAAAAGAATAATCATAATGTAATTGGTTGTAAAATGCAATGTGTTTTTGCGTTTTTTGCATGACTTTACTTTAATCAGATTTTTTAAACCTAAATATTTCATTTGTTTCGTTTACAGCTCTTCTATAAAAGCATGCAAAGCAAACCTTTGATCAACTTACAAACAATAGGTTAAAAATGGACATGCAATTAAGGTAATGTTTATTGTCCATTAAAATTCCAGTAAATAGTAAACTTACTATGTACCTTTCTTTTAAAAACATCCAAACAAACATAGGAAGTAAGTTGATCAAAGGTATGCGTTTGTAGAAGAGCTGTAAATATGACAAATTCGATCCCTACAAACATCTGGTGAATCGCACGTGTTCCGAATGGAGTTCCGGCCTTAAAAGGCAACTGTTGTATTGCTTACGGTTCACGTTACATATTTGGGGATAAGTATCAGTACACATTTCGGCAAAGTTATCAGATCTTTTTTATAAAATATAAAATGTCATGAAATTAATATTCAGTTAAATTGCTCAATATGACTTGCATTTAGAAAAGTTTTTTTTTAAAGTTTAATGTCTAGTGATTTAATAAGTAACATGATTTGTAAAGCGTCAATACAAAATCAGGTTTCGATATTCATTTTGCAAGTTAAAATACTTTTTTGTTTGTTACTTTTGAAAAAAATGTTTTGTAATGTTGCCTTTAAATGTATTAACGATATATATTTTAATACAAAGTTTTCTTTGAAAAAAAAATTGAATATTTCTAAAGCTTATGTCTCCTGTTATGGTTTACAGGTGAGCTGTTATTCAATGTATAGTCGAACCGGCAGTCTTTTAAATATTCCAAAAAAATAATGTAGCACATCGAATCTGCTCAAGAAAAGTTAAATAACAAACATACCGAACACCGATAACTGTTCACAACTAAAAGTCCCTAACCAAATGACACAATCAAAAGCTCAAACGCATCAAAGGATTGGATAACAATTATCGTATTCCTGATTTGTAACAAGCATTTTCGTATGTAAAAAATGGTAACAAAACATTGGTTTTATAGCTAGATAAACTAGTATGGAAAAAACAAACAATGATTAACCCTTGGTGTTTATTTATTCTAGTTTTCTACTATATAGATGTGTGTCAGTAGAAAAATTGTCAACAAAAAGTTTTCTTGCACTAGATTAATAGAAAAACTATGGGTTTGAACGTTAATTATTTTGTCTTTGAGATATGTCACTCAAACCTGCATTATTGTATTAGTACTGTGTAGTTATATCGTAATGTCAATACATTGTCATGTGAAATGAATATAATATTGACCATACACATTTTTATATAAAAACACAACAAATGAAGAAATTGTCGTCATTTGCTGACGTTCAGACATGTTGTTGGAGGTAAATTAGTGCTGGTACACAATAAACTACCAAAAAGCACAGTCATTATAATATTTTTTCTTTAAAGCAAATTTTGATACCATATTACACAAACGTTCTTTATTTAAATAATGTGCCTTTATTTGTGTTATTCTCATATTGAATCTCTGAATTTTATATTGAAATTAAAGAACTCGTATGTTAGATAATTAAACAAAATATTTACCTTCATTTGGAAAATAAATTCCGTCTAGTAAGTCGTTGAAAGAAAATAAACAGTTTTTTCTTAGTTTATATAAAGATAGTCGTTCAGAAATGAACGTGAAGATGATCATCGTTTCAAACACTATTTCCCTGCAGCAATTTGATGATTTGGTTGGGATATGTAGTACCATTTCCTTCAACACTAATAGTACATTCGTGTACTTTTCATCATGTGTATTGATATCTGATCGTCTTGATATACATACGTATACAACTATGTTCCTTAATAATTTGATTATGTTAGTATTTACCGCACACTTAATTGCCTACCTGTACGCAGTAGAATTGGAATCGGAAATTGTGAATTTCCTGCGGGTTATGTACTTGTACTGTTTATTAGTACTAGTCATGCTAGTGTATTACAGGAATTAATGAACTGTAAATGATAAATTTCTTGAAATTTTGTACTTTAGACCCGCGGTTTGATAACAAAGGCCCAAAAGTTGAATGAATCACGACGCTTAAGAGCAAAGAAAAGAAGAACCAAATGTCCGAAAGGCTTAGCCATTTTCATCAGGGTTCCACTTTTAATCGGATTTTTCTTTAAATTTTCAATTTTCAATTCTTTTGTGTTTTTTTTTTTTTTTTTATTTTTTGTTTTATTGTTTTTTAATCTGGATCATAAGTTGCTGTATATACATTGGTTGATAATCTAAATCAAATATAGCGTGTATAAAGTGCTTGTTGGTGACTTATATTATTCTTCTAAGGATGACCTATATATTATAGCTTGAAATACTAATTGTTTAGTCCGATTCAAAATCGTCGATAACACTTCACTACTCGAGACCCCGGTACCAGACAAAAACTATTTTCAAGAAAGGCAACCCTTCTGGAGGATCTGATATTACCTCAAGTTTGGTAGGTTGCGTGTTGCTTTAATTTCCTTTGTGTACTATTATTTGTCTCTTTTTCTTTTTCTTAGTTGACCATGGCGATATCAGTTTATTTTAGATCTATGAGTTTGTCTATCCCTCTAGTATCTTTTGCCCCTATCTCTGTTGAATTTAGAAATCAATTCGATTAAATGATATATTTGGCCGATTAGCATTATAATTTGAGAGGGTATGTACTTGGAATATGGAGGAAGTAGTTTTTGTTAGTGTATTCTTAATTTAATTTTCAATAATTTTACTGAAATATGTAGCGCAGACGTATACTAAGTCGCTGTAAGCAATCATTTAATTGTGTGTCTTTTCTTTATAAAAAAATGTCTGGTGTCGTGAGACGATGGTAAAAATAACAAAATACAAAAATCCTATTTGGCATAGTTTTATCTGCTGCACTTTTTAGTTTTCAGTTATAATCTAAATCGTGTTTATGCATCTATACAAATAATTCTTTTCTCATTTAACTGCAAAATATAAATTAGAGTTAGCTGTATAAATATTTATTGTGTCTTTATCACATCGTACACACATAAAAACGATCAATAAATGCGACTAACAACGTCACTATACATGCTATACAACAACAAATTAACTAAAAGTTCATTAGATATTCAATATTGCATTCCAATTTTGACATTTGATATACATGTAGGGGACGTTTCGTTGTGTGTTTTCCTTTGAATTCGGTATGTCTATGATTTTACTTGTTGCCACTAACTAACAATGATTCAGTTTTATCCATATTGTACACATTTTTTTTAAATAAAGACTGGTTCTATACCGGACAAAATATCTGCTGTTTATACAAATTTGGAACGTTTGAAAAGATTTTAAAGACGCTCTTATTTGTATTAAAAAAAATTGATATAGTTAGACTACTTATACCGCTAGTCCATCGATGACCCTTGTTCATACTAAATAGAAAATTAACATCTCACCTGTATACGTAGGTATTGTGCAGAGTGCACCAGTAAACGTACCACGACATTTGCATGTGAAGTTAAGTCCATTTGATAAACATACTCCTCGTTTGAACAAGGATTTGAACTACAGGGGTCTGCAACTGATAAAATATATGTTTAGATAATTCATTAAATGAACTAAAAAGTATATGCATATAATATCGATATATATAATAAGATGTGGTATGAGTAACAATTAGACAACTCTCCATTTGCAAACGTTAACCATTATAGGTCACAGTACGGAATTCAACACGGATCTTGGCTCACACCCAACAGCAAGCTATAAAGGGCAACAAAATCACCGTTTAGGGTCCAACAACGGATGCTTGAAATCCATTTAAAGAGAAAAACCAACGATGTAGTATATATAAACACGAAAAATGACAAACGCGTATGAAGCACTTCAACAAATAAACCATCATTAAACATCGGGTTCAAAATATAAATATAACATATTAGATGGGATGAAAATATGTAAACAGTAAATAACAAAAATGCATTATAACAGATTATTTTATTAACAGGAAAGAACGATTTGAGGGAACTCGCTGTTACTAGAAAGTAAAATCACAAAAACACTGTACTCAAGGAAAATCAAATCGGAAAGTCCATAATCACATGGCAAAATAAAATGACAAAACACATCAAAAACGAATGGACAAGAACTGTCATTTTCCTGACTGGGTACAGGCATTTTCAAATGTAGAAAACGGTGGATTTAACCTATTTTTAGAGCGCTAAACCTCTCACTTTGTTGACATAATATAGAGTACATTGTTCTGCAAATAATTAAACATATGATTAGATCAGTCAATACGTGAATACATTCACTTGTAATACTGTATACTATAGAAAACATTAGTCTTCCACTAACTAAACGTGTAATTAATTAAGTCAATAAGTGAACATAAATGTATATATAATACAAAATACAACTTGCAAATTTTACATTGAATTGGTAAATCACTGACATTTCAAGTTTTTTACAAACTAATAAATTAAGTAGTTTGATAATTGTCTGATTCGATTTGGTATTTTTCAAAATCCCTGAAATTTGTTAGATTTATTTTCACATATTAGTTGATTCAATTATAGGGAGTCCAAAAAATGACTTATTGTTTTGTAAAATATTTCGTTGAAAAAAAAATCAAAACTACAAGAGTATTAGTTAACATGTTCAGGTTCATTTATCTTATTAGATTATAACAAGTTAGGTAGTCTTCAAAAACATGATTGATTAGATTCTCTGTGTTTTAACGCCATTTTAAAGCCTTTTGGCTATTTCTTGGCGACTAGTTATTTTTGATGAAGGAATCCAAATTGCCTGAAAAAAAAACACCACCGGCCTTCGATAGGAAAACTTGTCATTAAAATTGAAGTCGAATGGACGCACACGAGCGCGAATCGAAATCACAACCTTAGTGTTGACTGGCTAGTGATTACAGTAGTAATTATTTATACCACTCTTTCACCAATGCCCGCTCGATAACAAGAGGGGAAAGCATAATTTAGTTACTGGAAATATAAGGTCAGAGGTATGCAAAAAATGTAATAAGATAGAAAATACGCAAACCTTCGTAGACCAATATCACTTGGATATATTTCACGCCGTGATCTTTTATTTGTATTCCCTTTATCTCCCTTATAAATTTTCATGTGTTATTTCAATATTCAACATCATGTTTAAATGATTTACCCCGTCTTATTTAACAAACGATAGGACCAATTTCATATGGAGCAAAATATTTTGAAATGAATCGTAGAAAAAAAACCCAAAGATGCCGAATATTTGACAATTTTTTTTAAACCTGAAATGACTGAATTTATGATAAAAACTGTGTAGTTTTGTATATTTGAAACGGTAAGGATAACATTGTATATAAGTTGATAGATATAAGAAGATGTGGTATTAGTGCCAACGACAGAACTCTCCATTCAAGTCACAACTTATAAAAGTAGACCATAATTGGTCAAAGTACGGTCTCCATCACGGAGCCGTTTGGTCACACCAAACAACAAGCTAATAGGACCCCAAGATTACTAGTGTAAAGGCATTCAAGCTGGAAAACAAACGGTCTAGTGTATTAAAAAAACGACAAACATTATAAACCACATCAACAAACGACAACTACTGAATATAACATTCCTGACTTTGGACAGGCGCAAACAATTGCAGCAGGTTTACATTAAATCAAAGATAACATTAAAGCTCCAAACATTACCTGGAGTATAGTTGTAGTTTCTATAGGGACACTAGTAGTAATCGATGGTGTCATGGTTGTGAAGGTTGTTGTCATTGTTGTCATTGCGGAAGTTGTCGGAGTTGTTGTCATGGATGCCATGTACATCATAGTTGTAACTGCGACTAATATTACTGCTGCAAGGATAAAACATAAATCATGGTCGACCACAGATTGTTCTTAAATATCTGTAGATGTTTCTCAGTCAAGGACTTTTAAATCATAATATAAACTGGTGCCTGTTTTGTTTTAGTCAAAATACAAAAATACAGAATGATTTATTGCGGCAACTGATTTGTTTTTATTGAGAATATACTAATTAGGAATTGGTTCAAATTCTATGATAGATTAGTTGTTGTTGGATGCATTGTGAGAGATTGTTTTTCATAAATACCTTCTAAACTAAATCTAAAATAGAGGTCCACGAGCTTTATTGTTGTGAAACATGAAAATAATACTAACATTTCCTATTAAATTCTTTACAATTATTTGCCTTTCGTTTTAGAAAGATATGTGTCTGGAAATTGTTAACACTATTAACCACATTGAATTTTTGAATAGTATAATCTATAAATTTCAAGTGTTAAATGTTTCAGTTGTTATTAAAGTATTAAATGTTTCAGTTGTTATTGAAGTGTTAAATGTTTCAGTTGTTATTAAAGTATCTTAAACCAAAAATGTTCCCTTGTAGTA